>CM061532.1:47480700-48141142 GCA_030545055.2 Neoaliturus tenellus | reverse complement strand
TACCTTAATAGTTTGATCGAAGGTTATCTTTATAAGAATGTTCAACTAACTATGATAAACAAAAACTGAAAGAAACACCTAAGTTATTTTAATAGAGATAAAAAAAGGTTTTATGATGTATAGGCCTATTGTTTCTATTTACTCAATGTACTCTTCTATTATTCAATAATATGGTTATCCATATTGAGCCTAAGTTTATTTTGCAAATGTGCCTTGTTGTTTGTTATACAATGGTAAAAATTGACTTATACAAATAAAGAATTTTGATTTATTTGGGTAAAAAAACAGACAAACGAATATAATAGTTTAACTCACACAAAACGTCCGAGCCATTACAAACTCAGCGCAATTGTGCAAACGTAATCCACCGTCCGGCGGCGGCGGCGGCGGCGCGAGGCCGGAGGCGCTGTGACGTCACGCATGTCATGGAACACGCGTGCGCGGCTGATCTAATTAGTGCGCATGCGCGGACAAGGTCGCCGCCCATCCCGGCCTTGACTCAGTTTCCCGCCGAATACACGGCGCGCTTCCCTTCTAATTACCGCAGTTCCCACGGGCTGCGCTGCGATCGCTGCACCACTTTTCCCGCTCAAGGTCCGGCGGTGACCTTTGGTTATCGTTATCGGTTCGGCAGCGGTTCAGTAGTTTAACGACTGGGAATTAGAGTGGAGCTTCGGCGTCACGACCGACCGCGATGGTTGCGGTTGTGCGTACAAGTAGTAAAGGGTGCATTGCACGACAATGTTGCGTCTCATTTTTTTATTGAGAGTCGTGCTTCGGAATTTGAAAGTGTAATTTTATATTGCACTTTGGTTTTGAATACAAAATTATCAATTTATTTAAAATGTTTAGTTGTTCACTAGAGAATATGGTAAATATGAATGGAAACCCGCTGCACACTCATTAACAATACACTAACTAATAATATAGAAAAAATGGTAATTTGGTTAACACTTTTGAATGACCAATATAATTTCAATTTAAATTGTTCAATAAAAAACCTTGAATGCTTATGCAAGTTTAACGAACAGTTAATAAATTAATGTTATATTATTTCACATCCCAAAACATACCGGTTAAAAATTAAGAAAAATTTATTTCATGCAACAATTTTCGGACAGCCATGAAACCAAATCTTGAAGATAAACATCTTTGAGAAACGTGATTTGTTGAAGTACATTTTTCAAAGTAATAGCTAGCTTTAGTAAACCCATCTCATAAAGGACACCATGCAGTTTCATTATTAACTCTAATGAACACCATGCAATCTGTTAAATAACTATATTTAACTAATTATACTTTTATTAATTGGTGATCTGCTTCACCATAAAAGCAACATTAACATTATTTTAATAAGAAAAATTAAATTGGTCAATCATTTTGACTTTGAGAAATTATTGGAAATGCCGGTATTGTGCCACTGAGTGGTTATAATTAAAAATTATATAAATTATAAAAATATTAATAATGAATAGCCAATTACTAAATGCAAATCCTCCATTAGACATTGAAGATGTGTTCTTTGAAGTGTCGCTAAAATAAAATCAGACATTTAAAATTCAAACGAAATAAAGGGAAAAGCTGATAAACTGTTCAACATAGCTATTGAGCTATTTTAAGGTGAGCAACAAACTGTTCTGTGTTTATAGTCACTATTTCATTAACTTTTTAAAGTTGTAGATGTTGTTGTAGATGTTGTCTCCGAAGCTGATAAAGACAATTATAATAAGGTTACACCCCTCCGTCTTCAGCTTTAATATAAACCAACTAATTTTGGACTATTATGGTTTCGACTATAAAATGTCATCATCTGGTCCAACTTCACAAAACCAAATATTATTTGCTCGTTTAGAAAAATTTACAATTCAAACAACACATAACACGTAACGAATAATTGAACGTTAAAAAACTAGTAAAATTCACTATACAACTTCCTTCATTACCGGCCTGTATGCGTTTTTGTTCACTTTACTTGTTTTCAAATGTTAATTTATTCGTTACAAATTATGTGATGTGTGAATTTCAACTTTTTGTCAACGAACAACTGATGTTTTTGTTTTGTAAAATCGGACCTTAATATGGCATTCTATTTGTGGAAACCATGGCAGTCCAGAATTAGTTGGATGTATTGAAGCTGAACACAGAGGTACGTAACCTATTTATAAATACGTTTATAAGGTACAAGACAATTTATGATCATAGACTATTTCAAATTATTTCTTAGAGAAAATGTGTATCTTTAGTATAAAGCATCATTTCGAATATTTAAATTCAAGTTCTTAGGATAAAAAATCTACATATTAATAGGCAAGCATGTTCCTTTTCCTCCTTATTTCTCAGTTCTTGTGTATCGTATGAGAAATCCGCGCATACCGTTAGAAAGGTATATTCCTGTAGATGAACAGAATCACATTATAATTCAGATAGCCCTGGGGGGTTAATTATAATTAGAAAAATATACTGTGAAAATTAGCTGTGAAGGACCAGTCAAGTTTTATGGCTAAACATGACAAAACCTTGAAAATAAAAAGAAAACATTAGTTAAAAGAAAGAGATTATAATGTGCGCCTGGTTTGAAAAAAATAACATTATAACAACATTTATTTCTTTTAATCACGATGTAGTTCAATTTTTTGTAATGAAGTATATTGTCACCCACCTTAGTCTTTGTTTTACTCACTTTTCTTTCTTTTGATAGTCCGAGGTTTCATCTTCACTTCCATCCACTTTAAAGTTCATTTTGAGTCACTTTTTCACCACACAAAATAGCAACCACAAAAATAATTCAATTAGAAAATCATTAAAAAAAATTAAAATATTTGGTTTGGCTGCACATATTATACAGATAGTTACATGTAATCGAAAATAAAAAAAGGAAATTGAAAAAAATGGGAAATATTAAAACAAAATCAACATAATGCTTTTTGTTGTGTGGTTGGAAGAAGAATGAACAATGAATTAAATTATAAGAAAAATAACATATGTTAAAAGTAAAAATTGACATATGTGTTATTAGAAAATAAGTTGGGAGTGAAATAATATTAGAAGGTAAGGTATATTATATAAAAGATGGAAATTAGATTGAAATCGGTTATTTTAAGGATAGATTTAAATTAGAAGTGGAAGATGAAGAGGGGGGAAACGTGATGTGCCCAGGTCTATGAAAGAACTGAACATACTCCCCGGCCTTGAAGTATTCTACTTCAACAGTCATCTTATTCCAGGGGTAATATGCATAACTTTGTGACTGGGCGACGAAAACAGCCGTTTGCTGTGCGAACTTCTGCCACTCTAACCACTCCGTCTTTGCCCGGGAATACCTTGGTTACTCTTCCTAAGGGCCACTGAAGAGTCGGTGTAGGAGAGTGTACCAAAACTAGGTCTCCGATCTTCATATTCTTCTTTGATGTTATCCACTTGGATCTTTGTTGGAGGGTAAGGAAGTATTCGGATGACCATCTTTTCCACACATTTTGGGACAAAGCTTGCATGAGCTGCCAGTGTTTCAAACGATCAGTCGGAATATTTGTAAAATCAGTTTCTGGGATCGAAACAAGAGGGCCACTTAAAAAGTGTCCAGGAGTAAGGGCCGATAAATCTGATGGATCTGATGAAAGTGGAGTTAATGGTCTTGAGTTTAAAATTGCCTCAATACGTGTAGTAAGGGTAACAAATTCTGGATAAGTGAGAATTGTTGAACCAATAACTCTATACAGATGATGTTTGGCACCTTTAATTGCTGATTCCCATAATCCGCCATGGTGAGGAGATGCAGGAGGGTTAAAATGGAAAGTTATGCCGTGTTCCGTGGAAAATTTTTGAATAGATTCACGTGAGACTTGAGTTTTTAGATCTTTCATTATTTTCTGTAATTCACGGTTTGCGCCAACAAAATTAGAGCCACAGTCTGAATAAATATGAGAACATTGGCCACGTCGAGAGGTGAATCGAGAGAGAGCAGCTATGAAAGCAGATGTAGATAAATCGTCTACTACCTCTATATGCACTGCTTTGGTTACCATGCATATAAAAATACAAATGTACACTTTTATTAGTTTGACGAATCTTAGGTTGGTGATCTTGATGTTGAACGGTCCGCCATAGTCAATTCCTGTCGATAGAAAAGGTTTAGCCGGAGTTATACGACAAGGTGGTAAATCTCCCATGAGTGGTGTCGTTGACTTGGGACGTGCTTTAAAACAAGTGACACATTTAAAAATACGTGATCGTATAACGTTTCGAGCACTCAATATCCATACATGTTTTGACAACAGTGATTGAACTAATTGAGGACCTGCGTGTAAATAGTGGACATGGTAATAATCAACAAGAATATTCACAATGTGATGGTGCTTAGGCAACACTATTGGATGTCGAATGTCATAAGAGAGTGGTGCATGGGTTAATCGACCACCAACTCGGATCAAGTTGTTTGAACCAATGAAAGGCTTTAGGCGTTGAAGACGTTTAGAACAAGGTTGCTGTTGTGACAAGCGGTTAAAATCATCATACATTGTAGATTGTTGTACAAGAAAAAATATCTTGTTTCTTGCATTGTCCAACTCTTGAGTTCCTAAAAAACCATTATGGCGTTGTGAGTTGCGGCAGTTATGTACAAATCTCAGAACGTACGACATTACACGTATGAGTGTCATCCATGATGAAAATCTAGATAATATTGGCCATTCGGTTTTGTTAACAGTCACAAAAGTGATAAGAGGATTTGTTTTTATTTCATGAGAAGAGTTTAATTTGATAGGGTTGAAATTTGAAGCCGGCCATTTGGAAGGTGGCAGAGAAAGCCATGTTGGACCATGCCACCAAGAGTGATGATTGATGAGAGGCAAAAGACGTAAGCCACGTGATGCACAATCGGCAGGGTTATGTTCGGAGGGTATGTGTTTCCACGATTCAGTTGGAGTCAAATCCTGTATTTGTGAGACACGGTTTGCAACATAGGTTTTAAGGCGGTACGGTGGAGTTTGTATCCACGTCAAAGCTATTGTTGAATCACACCATAAATATGTGTTTTGGGTGGTAAATACGTGTCCGAACAAAGACTGAATGTGGGCTACCAACTGAGCTAATAGATATGCCGCACATAATTCCAATCTTGGAATAGTAACTCTTTTTAAAGGAGCGACTCGACTCTTTGCCATTAACAAGTTGGTACTTATGGAGTTATCTTGTGATTCACACCGTACATAAGTTACAGCAGCATATCCTAATTCGGAAGCGTCACAAAACCCGTGTAATTCAATGTTGCCTTTTGATGACAAATTCAAAGAACGAGGTATAGATATTTTTGATAAATAGTTAGTGTCATCACAAAATGATTTCCATTGGGTATGAAGTTCAGTGGGAAGTGGAGAGTCCCATGACAAACCTTTCGTCCACAGTAATTGCATAAAACATTTTGCAATCATAATAAATGGGACTAAAAACCCGCAAGGATCAAATATTTGGGCTATTGTGCTTAGAACTGTTCGTTTTGTTGGTGTTTTATCAGTTGTCATTGGTTGACAATCATAGGAAAATGTATCAGATGTAGGTGACCACTGAAGTCCTAATACATTAAAATGGGGTTCATCAGAGGTTGGGAGGAATTTAGGAGTTTCGAGGTGCGATTGGGGGACTTTATCCAATAAATCGGGAGAGTTCGAAATCCATTTTCGAAGTTCAAAACATCCTTTTTTTAATAATTCAATTAGTTGTGATTGAAGTAAGAGAGCTTCTTCAGTGGTGTTAGATCCGGTTATTATATCATCAATATATGTGTTGTGTTGCAAAGCATGAGCAGCGATAGGGTATTTACTCCCTTCATCAGTGGCAAGTTGGTGGAGTGTACGGATGGCTAAATAGGGGGAACAGTTCATGCCATATGTTACGGTATTTAATTGAAATACATCAATAGGTTGTTTGGGATCTTGGCGCCAGAGAATCAATTGAAAATTACGGTCATCGGGATGAATGGTTATTTGACGGTACATTTGCCATATATCACAATAGAACACGATGTTGTGGTGGCGAAACTGCATGAGCAAATCGCATATGTTGTTTTGCAGTTTAGGGCCGGTTAAGAGAATGTCATTGAGAGATAAGCCAGTGTTTGTTTTACAGCTGGCGTCAAAAACTGTGCGAAGTTTTGTGGTACTACTGCTCTCTTTCAGTACACCATGATGTGGGAGGAAGTAGTGTGGTTGAGATAGATCAATATTATTACATTTAGACATGTGACCTAAGGACTCATACTCGTCCATAAAATCGTGGTATAGTTCAGAAAAGCGGGGATTTGAACAAAACTTTCGTTCCATGGCACAAAGACGCTGTTCGGCTGCGGTTTTAGAATTACCTAACACTGTGCTTGACGAGTCCTTGAAAGGAAGACGCACTACATAACGTCCCTTCTCATCCCGTGAGTGAGTGGAAGAATAATGATTTTCGCATAGAGTTTCATCATGTGATTGAGTGAATTTAGATGGGACTTCTTCTTGTATCCAGAACTTTTGGATTGCGGTATGTAAATCCGAGTCATTGATTGTATGAAGACAAACATTAAGCGTAGATATAGGATTGCTTTCGACTGCCTCATTGCTGGGAGATGCGCAAGGAGCTGTGCCCATGAGTACAAAACCGAAGTGGGTTCCTAATGCACAAGGTAGGTTGGGTCCAAGTGAGAATTGGTTTTGAGTTAGAATTTGAGGGAATATTGCACTCCCGATGACAAGGTCGATACGACTTGGGAGATGGAAGGAAGGATCAGCAAGTTCAAAAGAATGTGTGAGACGTAATACTTCAAGAGATATAGGAGTGCGAGGAAGGTCGATCGTCAATCTATCAAAAATGAGCGCAGGTTGAGTTTCAACTATAGTTTTCCCCGACAGTGTTTTGAGGTCAATACATATCTGTCCTTTATTACGAGTAACGTGCTGGTCAATACCTGACAGCTGAACTGTTGACTTTGAGCGCTTTAAGTTTAAGATCGCAGCGGCACGTTCGGTGATCAAATTGCACATGCTTCCGGAATCGATTAAAGCTCTAAAAACATGAGGTTCGCCACACGATGATGTGATTTGAACCAGCATTGTGCCAAGAAGTACAGTAGTATTTGTGTTACTATGCATAGGTTGATTGTGTGAGACTAATGACACAGAGGTATTTGGTTGGGCCAAAGAATTATTTTCCTTGGAAGGATTTTTTGATTGATTTGTTCCAGGATTTTGAGTAAATACCTTGTGATCAGATTCATTTCGATCAAAATGTAACAAAGTATGGTGTTTTTTGTTACATTTTTTACATGACAACAACGACTTGCATGACTTGGTAGCATGTGATCCTAAACATGAAATACATTTTTGTGCTTGTTTTGCTAACTGAAATCGTTCATGAGGTGATTTAGACAAGAACGTTGGGCATGAATAAACTTTATGATTAGTCTGATTGCAAACAAAACACGGAAAAGCTTGGGTTTGTTTAGGGTTGGACTGTGTCACTGTCATTGTGACATTTTTTCTTACAGGAGTTTGCTTACCCGTTGGGTTTGGTCGAGTTTGCATAGTTTTAACATCACTAACGCACATTTTCTGTGATAGCATGGCGTCTTCTAAATGGTTGCACTCATTATTTAAGAAAGTAATGATTTGTTGTGATGAGGGCAATGAATGATTGGATGTATCCGTGGAATTACAAACTGATTCTAGTTTTTGGCGAAGCTTGAGATCCATCTTTCTCAATAAAACGACAGAAAGTAAAAGATTAGTATTCTGAACATCATAGTTTAACGCTTGAAGAGCTTGAGTATTTTCATTGAAGCGATTAACAAATTGCCTAACTCCGTTTATGTTTGATTTGGAAATGTTAGGTAGATCTAACAGTTGGTTGATATGAAGCAGTTGAAGGCGACGATCATTATGGTAACGTTCACGTAACAAACGGTATGCAATATTATAGTTTTCAGCTGTAATGTTAAGACTTTTCACAAGGTTTAAAGGTTCATGCTCAAGTAAACCTAAGAGATACTGAAACCTTACGACATCCGATAAGGAGCTGTTGTTGTGAATGGTCGTGTCATAAAGGTTTATAAATGACGACCATGTCGAAAGGTCACCGCTAAATTTGGGAAGATTAACCTTCGGTAATCTGACTTGGGATGAATTAGTTGACAAAGAGTGAATGTTACACACGGTCTCAGAATCTGGTTTTTCAGTTTCAGCAGCGGCTTCCACTGTGATCAGGGCTTCAATGTGACTTAAAATATGAACAAAAAGTTCATTAATTTCATTTTGGTCAGAAATTAATGAATCTAGGTTAATAGTTTGATCACTATTACTGTTGAGGATGCGCTGAAAGTTACCCTCATAATCTTCCTTTTTAGTGTTTACCTCAGCAAGATATGCAACTAAGGTTCTTTCTTGGATTTTAGTGAGGTGGTCAGACTGATCAGTTAATTGATCTACAGCGTTTTTAATGGCTGCAAATCTTGCTTTGGTAATAGCAGTTAGTCGCTCGTATGTTTCCAAGCGAAACTCTGTTCCTCGAGGTGGGGCCATACTTAATAGCAGTTATTTCTGATGGTTCTTATGACTAGAGGGCAGTTGCAATTCAAAACATAGACCATGGGCCAGACACATGACATAGATAAAAAATAGGCAGACTAGGAAAATAAGGTAAAGGTATAGGACTGGATTCATGATTATACGGCTCGATCAGGACCAAATGAATTATGGGGGGTTAATTATAATTAGAAAAATATACTGTGAAAATTAGCTGTGAAGGACCAGTCAAGTTTTATGGCTAAACATGACAAAACCTTGAAAATAAAAAGAAAACATTAGTTAAAAGAAAGAGATTATAATGTGCGCCTGGTTTGAAAAAAATAACATTATAACAACATTTATTTCTTTTAATCACGATGTAGTTCAATTTTTTGTAATGAAGTATATTGTCACCCACCTTAGTCTTTGTTTTACTCACTTTTCTTTCTTTTGATAGTCCGAGGTTTCATCTTCACTTCCATCCACTTTAAAGTTCATTTTGAGTCACTTTTTCACCACACAAAATAGCAACCACAAAAATAATTCAATTAGAAAATCATTAAAAAAAATTAAAATATTTGGTTTGGCTGCACATATTATACAGATAGTTACATGTAATCGAAAATAAAAAAAGGAAATTGAAAAAAATGGGAAATATTAAAACAAAATCAACATAATGCTTTTTGTTGTGTGGTTGGAAGAAGAATGAACAATGAATTAAATTATAAGAAAAATAACATATGTTAAAAGCAAAAATTGACATATGTGTTATTAGAAAATAAGTTGGGAGTGAAATAATATTAGAAGGTAAGGTATATTATATAAAAGATGGAAATTAGATTGAAATCGGTTATTTTAAGGATAGATTTAAATTAGAAGTGGAAGATGAAGAGGGGGGAAACGTGATGTGCCCAGGTCTATGAAAGAACTGAACAAGCCCCCTAGGGCTACGCCCTAGAACCATTCAAAGTTTCAATGTTAAATCTTATGGAAAAAGGGTAATTGATTGATTCATTAGACAGCTGATAACAAATTCTAGCAAATCAAGAAGAACAGATGTTACAGTTATGAACATTGCTCTAGATTAACTGAGTTTTTGGTCGAATTTCGACCAGTGGGGGAGCCCCAGTCAAAAATTAATGTAATACAGAATGTTTTACCATCTTGCCCGACGATTTAATATTTTCTTTTCTGCATCAAGCTTCCTAATTGTATCTTAGGAATCTTATAGCTTCCCAGTAAGTATATTCTTGTGTAAATGTGCCACCCTAAAAGTTGAGTCCAATTTTACGACAAAATCGCCACATGAATCACACTTGGATGCCTTCGTGCAAAAAGGAGCCACAAAAACTCTCGTCTCACATCCGGCTGTAGTGCAATAATCTAGATCGAAAAATGCCCACGACCTTGGGATCGAATCCGGCACCCAAGGTGAGCGAAGACGATCTCCCGCCTGTAACTCGACTTTGATCGATGATCGACTGCTAATGAGCGATCTGGTACCACTTAGGGCGATAATGAGGTGATTACACGTAAATATACGTGTCGCTAGCGAGCTGTCAGTCCACCACGCCGGTGGAGCGGAGTGGAGCCAAGTGGAGCCAACAGGTGGATAAATATCGCGGCGATCGTATCTAACGCGTTTACGGATAAGACTGGGGGCATAGAGTGTGACGGACTAACGAATTATACGCTACTGGTTTTCATACGGGTGGCGGCTAATTTATAGTTAGAGGCTGTCAGAGAGGAATGGAGTCGCAGGTCTAGTTTCATGCTGGTTGCCGTCTTGTGTTCAAAAGATTTCCTAAAAGTCATGTGTTTATAAAAGTAGTAAGTTCGTAGTCTTTTTAATTTTTTTATTTATTTTTTTCTTGTGGGACTTGGGACTACACTTGCCAGAAAAATGTTAACAGTTAAGATATCATAAACCGGGACTTTTGGATAATCATTTCTAATTTAATTTCAGAATATCTGGAACAATATTTTAATCTAGTTCTTATATCCTCATTCTTCTGCGTTAATGCCGAAAATAAGGCAGGGATTTATAAAATATTTCTTACGAGACGTCAAAATTTAATGGAATACATAATAAAGTTGCCTTTTAATGAAAATGTACTACTTAATATTTTAATAAATGAGGTTTAAAAAGTCTGGTAAAACTTTTTTCAGGATAATATTATGTAATAAAAGAGAACTAATCAATATTGCGTGTTTTTTTTACATTACTTTTTTCTGCCACAGTATATTCTTATAATAGATATAGTTCAGAAACTGTTACAGGATGTTTAAAAATGAATAAAATACTGCAATGCATGGGAGGTTGTTAATTTATCCATTCAATCATAATGTCATAAAATTCAATACATTGAAAAAATTAAAAATATATAATTTTATTTTGTATAAATTCTAATTAAGAAAAAATGTATGTACCTCAATGATTTTAAATAAATATACTATAATGTGCGGGAAAGAGTAAACTAGAATTACTGCTAGTAACATAATTCTCAATTAATATTTTAACTAAATAAAAGTAAAAAACAAAAAGATTATCGAAACATTAACTGGGATTTCTTTGCTTGTGGGGTATATTTAAAGTATGTAATGTTTTATTACTCACTTCATTAAGCTGCGTTGTAACCACGAGTAAAATTAAACTTTAATATTGACAGGAAGACGCGCTCTCTTTCAACACTGCTCATCAACAAGACCAGGATGTCTAATAAATCTCGCATCAGCACAAAACCTCATTATAAGTTCCGCTGAGCGATGTAGACATTTAGTGCAATAAAATGTTATCATTTGTATAGACGAGTGGCGTCCTCGACCTTTACAAACGACATTCAATTATCGGCCCTATTCTAACGTCGGTACGGTCGAGATTGGCGTGCCGGTGAATGTTGTCGGACATCCGCCACCGGGACAGTTATTGGTGAGACTCGAACGCGCGAGAAGAAGGATTGCGTCAGCGTCGTGCGAACGCCTCCAAGGTTGAGGAAACGCCGTTGTGTGACCACTGGGGGAGTAAATGGCGAGCGACACCCATTAGTTGCGAAGCGCTCAGGTCTTGTGGAACTTCACTGCTGAGGTTGAACGTCAGCGTCGTGCGAACGCCTCCAAGGTTGAGGAAACACCGTTGTGTGACCACTGGGGAGTAAATGGCGAGCGACACCCATTAGTTGCGAAGCGCTCAGGTCTTGTGGAACTTCACTGCTGAGGTTGAACGTCAGCGTCGTGCGAACGCCTCCAAGGTTGAGGAAACGCCGTTGTATGACCACTGGGGAGTAAATGGCGAGCGACACCCATTAGTTGCGAAGCGCTCAGGTCTTGTGGAACTTCACTGCTGAGGTTGAACGTCAGCGTCGTGCGAACGCCTCCAAGGTTGAGGAAACGCCGTTGTGTGACCACTGGGGAGTAAATGGCGAGCGACACCCATTAGTTGCGAAGCGCTCAGGTCTTGTGGAACTTCACTGCTGAGGTTGAACGTCAGCGTCGTGCGAACGCCTCCAAGGTTGAGGAAACGCCGTTGTGTGACCACTGGGGAGTAAATAGCGAGCGACACCCATTAGTTGCGAAGCGCTCAGGTCTTGTGGAACTTCACTGCTGAGGTTGAACGTCAGCGTCGTGCGAACGCCTCCAAGGTTGAGGAAACACCGTTGTGTGACCACTGGGGAGTAAATGGCGAGCGACACCCATTAGTTGCGAAGCGCTCAGGTCTTGTGGAACTTCACTGCTGAGGTTGAACGTCAGCGTCGTGCGAACGCCTCCAAGGTTGAGGAAACGCCGTTGTATGACCACTGGGGAGTAAATGGCGAGCGACACCCATTAGTTGCGAAGCGCTCAGGTCTTGTGGAACTTCACTGCTGAGGTTGAACGTCAGCGTCGTGCGAACGCCTCCAAGGTTGAGGAAACGCCGTTGTGTGACCACTGGGGGAGTAAATGGCGAGCGACACCCATTAGTTGCGAAGCGCTCAGGTCTTGTGGAACTTCACTGCTGAGGTTGAACGTCAGCGTCGTGCGAACGCCTCCAAGGTTGAGGAAACGCCGTTGTGTGACCACTGGGGGAGTAAATGGCGAGCGACACCCATTAGTTGCGAAGCGCTCAGGTCTTGTGGAACTTCACTGCTGAGGTTGAACGTCAGCGTCGTGCGAACGCCTCCAAGGTTGAGGAAACGCCGTTGTATGACCACTGGGGAGTAAATGGCGAGCGACACCCATTAGTTGCGAAGCGCTCAGGTCTTGTGGAACTTCACTGCTGAGGTTGAACGTCAGCGTCGTGCGAACGCCTCCAAGGTTGAGGAAACGCCGTTGTGTGACCACTGGGGAGTAAATGGCGAGCGACACCCATTAGTTGCGAAGCGCTCAGGTCTTGTGGAACTTCACTGCTGAGGTTGAACGTCAGCGTCGTGCGAACGCCTCCAAGGTTGAGGAAACGCCGTTGTGTGACCACTGGGGAGTAAATGGCGAGCGACACCCATTAGTTGCGAAGCGCTCAGGTCTTGTGGAACTTCACTGCTGAGGTTGAACGTCAGCGTCGTGCGAACGCCTCCAAGGTTGAGGAAACGCCGTTGTGTGACCACTGGGGAGTAAATGGCGAGCGACACCCATTAGTTGCGAAGCGCTCAGGTCTTGTGGAACTTCACTGCTGAGGTTGAACGTCAGCGTCGTGCGAACGCCTCCAAGGTTGAGGAAACGCCGTTGTGTGACCACTGGGGAGTAAATGGCGAGCGACACCCATTAGCGCTCAGGTCTTGTGGAACTTCACTGCTGAGGTTGAACGTCAGCGTCGTGCGAACGCCTCCAAGGTTGAGGAAACGCCGTTGTGTGACCACTGGGGGAGTAAATGGCGAGCGACACCCATTAGTTGCGAAGCGCTCAGGTCTTGTGGAACCTCACTGCTAAGACTTTGAACAAATCCGTGTCCTTGCACTACGTGCTTCACTGCATAATTTCAATTGCTAAAATAGGCCTAATTATCGGACTTTTTTTGCAGATACAACAAATTTTTCTTGCATACAAAATTTGGGAGTGAATAAAGCAAAATAGGCCATTAGCAGTATTTTTTTATTATAACTTCGAAAGGTTGACCAATGCAAAAAATCTAGACATAGCCTTGGTACAAACTTGATCAATGAAATATTGTTAGGTCAGTCCTATATCAAGGGAAATTCTTAAAACGTATCTTAAATTTGTTTTATGATGAACTAAAACAACATAACAAGTTACTGGTCTGAAGTCTGTTATGAAATGAAGATTCGATGATTTTAATTTTGGATTTGTTTGATGTTACATGGATGAATATTGTGTATTTTACCACTGATAAATGAAATGTCCACGGAAGACCATAATATACCAAGCGGTTCGGTAACATTCTGTCCCAGTAACATTTTGTCCTAACTCGAATTTCTTGGAAAACCAGTAACATCTTGTAACAATCTTTTTTACAGTTGATTAAATTAGCTAACGAGGTAACATCTTGTCCCAACGAAAATTTGACAAGGGTTGAGGAACGCAGCTCAGGTAGTAAGAGCTGATCAAGTCCGAGCGGCATGCGGCCGCATGGAGCACCGGCCTGGGAGGGACGCAGATTAAAATTACGGTGTTATTTGATAGTTACAAAAATTAACGCCTTGACAACCGTGTATAGCCTATAATTCGGTAGTGTGTGTCAAAATAGCGCCAAAGGTCGTGGACACACGGGACGGCTAAACTCCAAGAAATCTGTTCCATTTCACAGCCGCCGGCTGTATTTTGAGAGTCCGAACACAAGACAACAGCGAAATAGCTGGGCTTGTGAGACTACCATGTTACTCATTATGAAACCCATGTTGAATCTTTAACACGTGGATTCTAATTATTAAGTTAACAGCCCTTATCATCATTCTTACTAAAGCTTTTGTTTTTAAATTCAAATGCAATTCTACAAATTGATTAGTTGTTTTATACTTTTACATAACTGTTATTTATTTAAACATTAATTACCTGGGGGCCGAGCATTTTCTCGGTAAACACTTAAACAATTCCGTATTGTAATATCAGTTGCAGACAGTGCTCTAAAGTAACAAGTAGCAAAAGATTTGTTCAAAACCAAGACGAGCTCGTTCGCTTCGCTCACTGCCTTTCAGACTATTTCATTGTAGGCCTACGGGTTCTGCACTTCGGTGTATATTTGTTGAACCACATGTTGAATTTGTAACACAGGGAATCTACCTATTTGACTAACAGCTAATTTCATAAAAGTTATGAATTGTTTTTTTTTTTTTTTTTTTTTTTTTTTTTTTTTTTTTTTTTTTTTTTAATGTAATTGCAATTCTTCAAACTAAATAATTGTTTTATACTTTTACATAACTTTCATTTATGTCAATATTCATAATCAGCAATATCAAGTACGATCTTAAACTATTGTTATTATAGTACAATTTTATAATTTACTAACTGGCTTGCAATCGCAAACCACATATTTACACTTTGACAGTTCATTTCGCTGTTTTCATTGTTTGTTTGTTTTGATTTTTAACTCCATTCGACCAATGTTAAAAGATTAAAACGTTAATTTATGATTATTACGAATTAAGATTTTTCCTGACATAGACACCTGTATTTATATTATTTTTATCCCAGAACTAAGTTATTTGCACAAATTTTAAGAAAATCGTTCGAGCCGATTTTGAGATACGTGTGCACACATACATTCATATATACATACATACAAACATACCTTAGTCGTATTAGAGTATAGGATATTGTAGGCCTACTAATGAAAGGCTATACATTCATTTGGAAGTGAAAATTCAATATGAACTTTTTATGCTCTTTACATCCGCTGAACATTTTTAAGGGCTGTTTCATTCCTTTGATGTTGGAAAATGCCGCTATTGAATCAGGCCGGTGACGTAATCAATCTGATGTCCATAAGAATAACATGTACCAGCTGAGCAGGCTAGTGACGTTTTGGGTACTAATTTTTCCATCGATTTACCCGCTAATGAAACAGCCGTTGTCTATTACATTACATAAGTTTTTCCCAGTCCTGGTCTTAAAAAACAAAATATGAGAGGTATTTCTGTTTATTAACATGTTTAAAATCCAGATGTCAGGAAAATATCATGTGGTTAATAATAGTATATTTCGTTACAAAGGCCGAAACACAATAATTAACCAAATCGAATAATATACATATTCTGTTTAATCCTAGTTGACACACAAAACTGTTGTGGTTCTTAGATATGGATTTTACTTAATGTTAAACTCAGAAGCTCTAGGAAATTTTCAATTTTTTAAAAATGTTATGTTATCCGTTCATCTTGTGTTCTGCGAAGGACAAATAACGAAAAAATCCTGCCTACATCAAATGTAACGCATACATTCGGCCTGCACATTCTAAGAGGAAGGGGACGCATACCGAAATACCCTTGCTAATTCTCGTACACCCAAAACAGCTATTTCGTGAAAGTTGTCGTGATACGTTTACAACATCCGTTGCAAGAAAAATCAATAATTTACCGAGAATTTATAATGTACAAATACATAGCATTCTTTCCGTGGTTATTGGTTCACCTTTAAATCCTCGATGACCCGAATGAGACCAAGGAAATTAGAATTTTAATTAAATGCGGTCTAGACAATCACTCTAGGCAACGTATAAAATGTGTTGTTTATAATGGATGTAAAACAGAAACAATTCTTGACTACATTTGTGTAGCTTTATGTCAGAAGTAAAAATGAAATATTATGTCGATGAACTTTTGAGAAATATACTTCCCAAATATATTTTTTTTATAAAAAATATATATTTGTTATTCGGCGACCATTAAATACAAAATCAATGTCGTTCTGTCTTATTTAAACTTTTTATAGACTCTTAAAAGTGAAATACATTCCTTAAGTTAAGCTGTACAGATTAATTCATTGAAATTAAATTTAAAATGTATTTGTCCTTAATGTGTTCACAAACCATGGACATTGAATCAAAATAAAATATACACAAAAACATGAAAAAAGTAGCCTCCACATGTAGTGTGCGGAAGTATGGCCTATACACACCGGTATGTTCCAAATTATTTGTTGACCAAAGAAAATATAATTTTATTAAAATTTATTCAAATAACAGTTTAATTCTATTAATACTACTTGGATTGTGCTAATACTTGTAATACTTTCCAATGAAGCGGCCGAACAGTGACAATGATAATCAATTGTTTATAAATAGGACGATCCATGAAGAAGCGAAACATTTTCATTACCTGTAAAAAATTCACAAATATGTGAACCACGGAGAGAAGTTTTATTCCACGATAGAAACACTTAAAACTACCCAAACTGTAAAGAAGGTTTGAAATGTATATCTGCTCTAATGTTCAGTCACAACCATTCCGTAGTTTTAGCTGAAGCTTTCATGATATTAGGGCCTTTGAAGACAATAAAGCAGTTTTGATTACATTTTGAATCCGTAGTAACTCGTATAGCCGCAATAATTACCAAGAAATTCAACTGATCGAAAATGCAGAAGACGAAAATAACATTCTGAATTCATTGGCATATGCTCAATTAAGGGAAGGAAGACCTGTCAAATAATTTTTGGGACAGAATGTTACTAGGGAGCAGGTAGAGAGTTGGGCATCTGAGGAATTTAGGACAAAATGTTACTGGGACAAAATGTTACCTGGTACAAGATGTTACGACACGTACCAAGCGTCTAAGCCTTATTCTAGAGTACTTTATGAGAATATTGTCAAGTATTTTGCCAAGTATTCATGTTTTTTGTATATTTTTATTTTTTTTATTATTTTTTTACATAAGTAAATAACTGTATCCCTTTCTGTGTCTAGGTAAAGCTATGGGACATCAGAAGAGGTTAAACAATATTTGTCTTATTTCAAACAAATTGCTTACTTAACCATATGTGCTGCATTTTCCATTTAGATCAAGACATTTTTTAGACATTCATACGACTTTGTTGCTGCACCCTGTTACAGAAGCGGAACCCGTGGAATGACATTTTCCTCTGATACATTGCCAGGACATCAACGCAATATGCCGGGGACATGCTGAGCTCGTGTCAAAATAAACATTTCCACCTAGAGTAGCGGCCATCCCGCACAAGTAACGGGCGACGGTGAGGCTCATGGGCAATTAGATGCTGTATTCATAGCTCCAACTGAAGGCCTGCAAGTCGCGTGAGCGAGGTGCAAATCATATTGTTTATCGATGTTGCATCCACCTTCTCAGATACAAAGTTAGCTTATCAAGTTCGCGTGTAAATAAGATATTTTATTTGTTTTGTTTTACAGTGTGGTCGCTGTGTGATTTAAATGTATGGTTTAATTAAGACACCTATTGAAAAACATATGTTACAGGTAAAATTTTAGAGTTTCAATTGGAAATATGTTTTAGTTGAATTGAAACTGCAAGAGTTCTAGTGTGGTGTAAAATGTATTCCAGTTTATTGTCTTATGGAAATAGAATTTATCTTGTAATATCAAACTGTTCGGAACCATTTCAGTTTGAATAATATGTGAAAAGGGATCGTTTTGTGAGAAAGTGATGTTGAAGAGAGATACAATTTGTTATAATGAAACCTTAAACATATTTCACCTATAAAATTATAATTTATAAAATTATAAATTATAAAATATAGTTTTATAAACGCCATTGTTTGTGTCAACGTGATCTTGAAGAGTGATATTAATTTCCAGAACGATATCTTAAAAGGGATTACTTTTATACCACAGTGTATAATATACATTTTAAAAATCGAGTTTGAATATTGTTCCTTTATAATATATACATATTTTACTGTGAGTTTATTGACAGAGTATTGACAAGTTCGTCAAATTTTAGGAATCATAAGTCTCATAAACCTTCAAAATGATCACTTCAGATTTAAAGTAGTCATTTCTAAAATAAAAGCTACTCCATTAAATGTGATATATTTTATTTCCAACGTCGTCGACTGTAGGATTATACAAAATTTAAAGAACCAGAAACATTACAAACCCAAATAAATAACATCTAGTTATCAGAGTTATGAATGAGGACCGGGCTGGGGCTGTCGCTTCATCTGCGGCTATGTGTCTTTCCGGGACAACTCACTTATTTTAAATATTCCCAGATTTCCAGATAGTGTCAGCTGGTCGGACGTCTCTATTAATAAGAGGTAGCTCCAGCTCATCCCCGCAGCCTAACATCCCGTCTGTTGACTTCCTAGAGACATATTTTACAGTTACAAGTCGATTAAAAAAAAGTTATAATAATATAAATAGCATTTTTCAATTTTCATGTTTTGGGTGTTGATTGTATTTTAATTAAGTTATAAAAAACAATTTACGTTCACATTTCTCATTGCGTCAATCATAAATTTTATTTAGTTTATAATGTATTTTTTATCATTCTGCACGAAATCAGCCTGTTTTTGTTCTCTTAATAATACCAAAACCGATTCTTTTCTGTCCTAGGACTGAAAAATCATCTGGAGAATTTTTTAGGTCCTAGTACTGAAAAGTCAGCTGTTTGACAAGTATATTACCATTGACTATGTACACTAACGTGAGTAGACTTCTCATAGCATAGGCGTGTGTGAAGCATATTGACGGTGGTGCGATCTCGTGCGGCGTCCATCTAAGTACACGTAACATATGATAGATAAATCAGTATTCCCACTCTTCTAAACCAAGGATGAAAAATTTTATAAATGAAAGTTATGTTTATGTTTTGGTGAAATGTTTTGGCAGCACTGTAAATTCAGCTGAATTATAACAACATCGATGGCAGCGACTCTGGTGCTGCGTCCACCGAACTTCCAAATTTTTGCCTCAAACTAAATGCATTGGATGAGAGGTCTATTCACGTTAGTGTACATAGTCAATGATATTACTATTGATTTATTAATGTTGATTATCAGAATTTTGAAATTCAAACGTTATGAAAAGCGTTGTTTGTAAATAACAGAAATGTAAACACTGCATACTACCTAGGACTTTGTAAATATAACCTTGAAAATACAACTTTATAGTTAATATTTTTAATGATCAAAAGTCTAATTTTCGCATTATGATAAAAAACGTTGTTCATCACTCGGAGAAAAAGTGTCTTTTTGATGCTTAATCGTTTTTAAAAACTCGGCTGTGCCTCGTTTTTAAAACACGATTGCGCACCAAAAAGACACACTTTTGCTCCTAGTGATGAAAACTACTATTTATCAATTTCATTGTCATTTTCAAATTCTTTATTATTGTAGAGTGGCAATTATACAATTGTATTACAGTCATTTCTTATGGTCTATGGGTTACATTTTTTAAAAACTAATCTGTTATTAAAATCTGAAATAAAACAAAATATTAATAACTAATAAACATAAATAATATTTTACATTCCTGGTATTCTAGATATTCACCAACTGAGTAAAAAGCGTTTTATTTAAAAAATGATTTTAACAAAGCTTTGAATTTTATATGGGCGTCTTGTAATTTAATTTGATTTGGGAGCCTATTGAATAATTTTGGTCCGATATTTTTAGGCAGGGCTGCTGAAAGTGTTAATCTGTGTGGAGTCTGTCTATGATTGTGCCGATGACGAGTACTAGACTATGATTATGCACGTCTGCTCCTGTTTCAATGGAAGGAAATTTTAATTGGTAGATGTATAACATTACATAAATATACAAAGAATATAAAGCTAAAAAATTTGTGACTTGAAAAATGTTCGGTAAGATGTTCTTCTATTTATTCCGGCCATTATTCGAATAGCCCTTTTTTGCAGCCTGAATGCACGCAAAAGTGCAGTCTCAGAAGCTGATCCCCATAGGCCTAAACTGATACCGCATGTCAGTCGTGACTCGATAAGAGAAGAGTAAATTAGTTTCATTATAAAAACGTCTTGGAATTTTTTAAAACGATTTAATAAAAATAACTGTGATGATAATTTAGAACAAAGAATATCTATGTAAGAGATCCACGTAAAGTTTTCATCACAAATTAACCCTAAGTATTTGTTGTTAGTTGTAAGTGGTAGCTCGAAATCGTTCATTACCACTTTTACTGGATGATCTGCTGATCTTCAAATCTTTATAATTGGCATAGGTCCACACAATGGTCTTTTTAACATCTAACTTTGACCTGTTGGAAGATGGGGCATCACTAATTAACCACCTAGTGACAAATTACAAATAGGTTCAGAGTCAATCCCGATGGGGAACTAATTCTCAGAATCGAATCCGAGGTGAACACTATAATGAGAATTCACTTTCAGTTATTGTGATTATTTTACTTTCCAATTTAGTACTGTATAACAGGCAACACGTAGGCTAGTCTTTATGGCTTGAAATCACGCCATTTTTTCTTGGAAAATAACGTTCTATTTGAATATATAATTTTTTTTACTGCTTCTGTGCATGATAGCCTAAATCGTTTTATTAAAACTAGTATGCTTTTTTAGAAAACTAAGTTAATCATGGGGAACAGTTATACTCATCTGAAATTGACCTAACCCTAAACCAGGGGGTTAAGTGGGTGCCAAAATCAGTTGATATATAGGCTACCGAGTTTCTTCCGTTTTTTTTTTTTTCAATAAAAGTTTCCACTCGAAAAATGCAAATGAGCAATAATAAACCGTTTTTTTATAAAAAATCCTTTACACTACCGATAACTAAACTGCAAAAAGAAAACATGGAGTAAAATATAACAACCATAAGAATTTTTATGGATAAATTAGGTAGGTAAATTTACCCAAGTACTTTCTTGTTTGAAATTAATGCCTCAATGTTAACACAATATGGTCTATTTTAAATTGAATGCAGATTTGTTGTTACTACAAAACAGAAGTTTTTGTTAGAACAAAAAAATATTTACTGATCTTTATATAATTTTTAATAATTTTTTTCTACCTACAGTTAAAAGTATGACTTTAAATTATGTTTCCTGAGCAACAGCCGCACAGTTGTACCGGACGGTGCGTCACTGCGTCTTAGCCTGCCACTGACACACCGCCTTCAAACATTCCGTACCAAATGGACCGGATTCCGCTACAAGGACCGAAATAAATTACACCTCGGAGTCATCACCGGATGTGATATGAATGGGATTACAGTCCGGTCCGGGTCGGCTGGCGGTAATGCTCGAGTTATACGGACCCGGGGTGATCCGGGCATCCGGTAGGAGTGTGGGTGGACGTCGGGGACGGACCGAAGTTTGACTACGGAATAAATGCAAAACTGTTGAAAACTTATTGTTTTTTATACTTTCCTCGCAGTTATTTGAAATCAAGACCGTATATTTTGTCATCAGAAGAAAATTACTTTTTAAGACTTAAATGAAATGAGGGTTTATTAAGAATGGATCAGATGTAAAAATGTAGTGGTATTAGGATTTATTGCCTATAGAATTTTGACAAATTTTACCTATATAATTACAATATTTATAGAATTTAGTATTTATACAAAGAAAAAGTGTCAACATATACGATAGTAAAATGTATTAAACAATTTGAATTGTCTTACTGACTTAATTAATCGATTTATTTATCTTTTTATCTATTCTGCATTGCTTAACTTGGTACCAAATTATAAAAAAGCGGGGGCAGTTGTCTAATAACAACTACATACAAATCATAGACCTGTATATATGGTTTTACATATGCCAACTAAATTGTTTGCAAGTCAAACTCACTCTCCCCGCCGTCACATTCCCCTTAACTCACATCCCACCTAGCTTTTCGCAGTGTCGCGTCTAGAGCTCGACACATTCATAATTCATGTTATGGAACGGGCAATAACAATTATACTTCACTCCAGTTTTGGCTCCGGCGGCGGCGAACAAAGACCGGCCGCTGTCATATATAACACTCTCCAATTAGTGTTAATTGTCTCGCATCGGTAACAGATAAAAAGCCGACTTGCGACAATCTCGAGGAAGGCGATGCGATAAATTTGTCATCCGCGAGACCCGACGACTCGTCGCGCCCGTAAACAACGGAGCATCTAGTCTGCGAAACGGGAGCGATTAGAAAAACGGCACGGCAGAATAAGAAGATCGCGTTTGATTGACTGCCGGCCGCCGCCTGCTCAAATAATTGGTCAATAAAAGAACACCGCGTAAAAGAAAAAAATGTGTTGGTGTTATTGTTGGTCGGTCGCAGGTGGTCGAGGATGTGGCGGCGTTTCTTGCCGGCCATACCTCACGCCTGGGAACCTCCGGTGCAGGCGGCGCATCCCAAGTGGCGGCTCATGGAAGATGGATAGAGTGCTGGGAAACTGGGGACGGCCGGGGTGGGTGGTGTGGCCGTCGGGGGTGTCTGGGGCTGACGAAGCTCGGGGGAGGTGGGAACGGAACTTGGGAGGGAAATTTGAGAGTATTGGAGCAGGAGATGAAGAGGTTAAAGTGACTCTTGAAAAGTTCAAAGCATGGTATAATTTTTCGATGGGGTGAATGGTACAGGCATTAAGGTAGGTAGCAGAATGAACGGCTATTGAAATAAAAAGAATTTGACTATCCGAATACAGAAATATGAATCATGTGTTAGATTAATCTTTGGAATAAGTGCAAATAAGGCTAGTGTAAATGAGACCAGCAACATGAGGTAAAAACCTAATAAAAAATTGGGAAGACTCAAAAATGTCAGAATAAAAAATATATAAATAATATCGAGTGTGATGAATAAGGAGCTAAAGACTTTTCTACCATTGAGAAGCTTGGCTTCTACGAAAATGTAGTCTTGTAGGAATTATTAAGAAAGTAAAACAAACGCTTTTAAGTGTAACTTATCTGACTGAGTGTATAAGTCTGTCAGGTTAAGGTACATGCAATTTGCTCTTACAACTGAAAAGTAAAATAATGGTATTGAAATTTTATCCGGAATTACGATTCTTCTATTAAAAACTTTCTCATCTGCATTACTCCACAACCTTACAGAACGGAATAGCAGATTCAACATTGATGTCTCCGCTGCGAGGCTAGAAACTAGTGCAGTCGGATCGTGTCCGCTACAGGTGCCCCCGCCCGAGGCTATTGTAATGTATTCGCCGATCTCACACCTCCGCCACGACTCGGCATCACGAGCCGCGACCATTTCATGCTAATTTCAACATTTGGACCGAATCATCATATTTATTCGGCAGCCGGGAGAGCGGTATCTTTTCGCGGCATCGGACTCCGTTCGGAACCGCTCATTTCCCGGCAACGAAAAGGCGTAAACCGGTACTTAAAAATCGCGGAATCAGATCCGTACGGAACGGTCTCATACCGACATAAATTGTCGGTTCGGAATCACGCTTAACTGATTGTTTCGGGATCACGATCGCATCGGCTGTTCACACCGAGTCCCAATAAATTATGCCGGTCCGTCAATTTGCGGCCTCAATTACGTGTATGCGTGTACGGCCGGTAACTATAGTGTTTTATGGGTCATCGTGCCGTGGCCGGGTATGGAAATGGTTCCGCTCCGACACCGACACTTGTTTGCGCTGCGGCTACGGCTGCTCCAACGCTGCTCCAACGCGCTTGTGATCGTGGGGAGACCGTCTCGTGTTAACCGGCTGTTGCCGTCCGATAGGCCGAGTCAACAAGTGTACATCGTTGTTACACTGCGGAGGTTACGGGGCGCAATAAACTTGAGGGGGAGACTTTGTAACCACCGTGGAACCGGGTATAGTAATCAGCAAACGTTTCATAATGGTTAGTTTACGATTTGGCCGAAAGGAAGCGGTTACTTTTGGATTTTAAATGGCGATATACATGTGAAATACATTGGGTATTAATGTAAGACTTTTTAAATAATTTTTATCAATTTTATTACAGTTTTTTGTCGGTATTTATTTTGTAAAGCATTCAGCAGTTTTGGATTTTAGGAAAAATTTGTTGGATGAAGGTAGTTTGAACTGATTCATTATGTTACATACTTAAGGAGTACCTGGAGGCCGTGCATTTGCTTGGTAAACTCAAACAGGGATGAAACAGTGTGCTAAAATGCTCATTGCAAAAAGGCTTATTTCTTGTTCGAGACGAGAACGTTCGCTTCGTACTGAGTCACTTAAGAATGTTCGCTGAGTCGTTGAGTCACTTGCTTTCAGACTGTTTCAATGTAGGCCAACGGATGCTGCACTCTGCCGTCTGCAAATAACAATAAGCTTTGTTATTTTATTAATACTAAGTCGATTTACGTTTTAAAATTATTGCCCGAATCCTTTTAAATAGGCAATACCTTTTTGTTTTTATATTTATTGGTAATTGAATTTTGATTGCCCACTCTTATCACACAAAAAGGAAAAATGCATAAGCTAACATTTAACGTAATAAATTGAATATAAAAAAATAATCACCCGTTAAATATCTTCTTTTTTAGAAGTGTCCAGCTATCCCTCAATTTCCTTGTGCCGTTGGCCTGTGATAGTCTCTGTATTACCCGGCTCGTATGGCCCTGTACTGCAGTCACGTGTGGCTTTACTATACCCCCTCCGTTCTGTGGGAACTGACGTTTGCTACACACTACACTCTACACACTAGAGTCTATCAAGCTAATTATTATACAGCCTCACTGCGGTAATTGATTTTACGTGTTGCATTACAGAGATGAAGCATTATATGGATGCCGTGACGGTTAATAGCCATCAAATGCAAAACACCCGCCAATAGCATACTTTGTTAAAAATGGTTGACTATCCCATAGTAAATTGTTTTTATCACAGGTAATAGAGTGGTGGTTTTAAAAATCCATAATTAGAAAATGCAATCAAAGACTTATAAATGAGGAAGTGGTATTTATATGTAATAAAGTGTGAAATGTGAAATGGTACAGAAGCTCTTAACCATATTAATTTTCATACTTAGTTTAATTCTGTTCTAAATAGTCCTCCACGCATTATTTCCAGCTAATTTAATTTATATTTTATATAACCGTAATCATTGAATATAGTTTACCTTTCCATCGATTATAATTCGTAAAATATTTTTAACACGACTGGGACTTTAACTCTAAATTTAAAAGAAAAAGGAAGATCGTATTTTTTAAATCTGTATTTAATGCTCCTTGCTTTAAGAATTCATCCAAACAAAGAAGTATACTATAACTATTTTAAAAATAAAAATTGACCTAACATATTGAAACTTTAGCCTAATATCCTGAAAAATAACATCACCCAAACCTAAACAACAATGTGGCAAGTTAGCCATCTGATTTTTTGTTAAACCATTGGACAACAAAAAGAAAAATATATCAGTATTACATAAATATCTCTAAATAGCTTACATTTCAACCAATATTATGAATTTTACTTAATGGCACGGATAAAATTGATTTGGTGTTTTTATAGCGGAGTTTCTTAAAACTCTTAATAGCTAGCAACGTATGCAAATATTTGGTTTAAATTTATTTCAATCATTTATGGCCTTGAACTGATTAACCGTAAGCCGAAATTAAGGAAAATGTCAAGTACATTATCAATATAAAATTTCCTTTTTAATATTTAATTTTTATTATTTTCTTGAACAAAAGCTAGTGCCGAATTCAAATCAATGAACTTGTTCCAACTCTGCTCTCAATTTAATATATTTTAATTTAATCAGCTGTTTATTTACATTATTATTATTTCACATGTTTAATATTTATCAACAAATTGATGTTCTTTCTGTTTACCTTTTTAGGAATGAATTGATTTTTCTTTTGTATATTTTAAATGAAGTAAAATGTTAATATCTGTAAACTGTAATTGTTATTTTTCTTTCTTTGAATCACTTCTGTTACTGTCCCAACGACATTAATTCATATCCAATCAATCATTCATTGTATAAGATGTCCTGCACTGGAAATGAAGTGGTGCAGGACAGGGATGATGGAATGAATGCTAATGACCGCAGGGGCAGCGGAAGTGACAGAACTATACATATCAGTGAACAACAACTACCTCGTATCATATTCCTAAGTGCTGAATAAACTGATCACTGGTATTGTTAGTGTAATTTTAAACATATAAATCAACTAATTATTAATGAAAGGCAGCTATGGCAATAAAAATATCGTTTCAAGTTTACAAAAGAGCAAATAAATTTAAACATTCTCTAGGAATAAGGCACAAGTAAGTGATTTAAAAGTAATTCATTATAAATAACAATACTTAATGCACTTTTTTTGCTGGGAAAGTATTAATCCCTGCAAGAAACATAAACCACAAATAGTCTCAAGACAAGGTTTCTTACTAACATTTTTTTCTAATTCAGCTTATGAAAGTCCGCAAATGACGTTCATTTTCGATTGACATTTCGAAGTCTGATGATTGCGAACTAATTTATCGGGTGGGTTTTCTAGGTAGCGGAGAGAGCGTCAATTATTGGTTGGATCCAGGACATTTCTAAGTGTCGGTTAAGTCCAGATACCAATTATAACTGAGCCCCCGGGCGTTATATGCAATCATTTTCAGGAAAGTGTGATTGATCATAGCAATTACCCAAGTCTAGGCGTAAACACAGGTTCATCTTCCGTAGAGAGGTGGTTTGAATCAAAAACCTCTGCGGAAACTATATTTTGATTTGGTCCTTCGGTTTGGATACACTACACAAATTAGGTAAAACTAAAGAAGCTTCAAAAATACTTTAAACAATAAGAGCTTCGTCAGTTAGTATAAAAAATTTTCTCGTAGCCATATATTAAGAAGTGAAGACATAATTTAAAACGTGAAAACTTATTTACCTTATATTCTATTTCTCGCTACATTGATATATTCCTTTTATGACCAAAAAATGAAGCAAATTAATAATGAAAAACATTTCGTAACTTTTGGAGATGTTTTTTACAAGAGAAACCACATTTGAAGCCAAATTATTAGATCTACATCAATATTTTAAGAAAAAACAGTAATCTAATTTTCCTAGCTTTTATGTAATTATATAAACATTTTCTAACCTAGTTGAGGTTCCAGTCATTAACCATTTAAAATCTACTTTAGTGAAGCTAAACAGCTATATCATACCCCTCTCCAAAGAAAATCAACAAACATAATTAATTCCGTTTTCAGATTAAGATACAAAGTGTATTACAACATAATAGGCCTAAAATTTTCCTAACTAAGAATGAGACATTATTTTTGTAAAAGCATATGGACACAATTTTAAAATGGAATGAGACCAACCAAGGAGAAAGGAACCCTCCAAACCGTTTACCACGAGTTATTGAAAGAAGACAATCGTAGATCCAAGTGAGCGCGTGCGGCTAGCAGGGTGGCACTGGCACAGTCACTGGCACGGGCACACAATCAGCTAGCTATATAGACACTTGGCATAAAGATTCAGGACAATGAACCATTCATTAGCGAGTTATACGTTATTGTACGCATCACTCATCCTTCCCCCGGTTGTGTGGAAGGAATCTGGCAGGGCTCAGGACGAGCGATGTGAAGAAGTTATGTAAAGAGATGGCCAAAGATTTGAAAATTGGGGTTTATGGTAAGTATTCTTAAATACAGGTCTTCATTAAATGGCCATAGGTCTTCACAAAAATTAAAAAATTTTGTGGTCTGGAGTAGTGTAAAATTGTAGGGTCTGGGACGTGACGTCATCACGATGACGTCAGCAGTGATGACGTCATCAATGACATCACGAATGACGTCACTAATGACGTCATAATGACGTCACATGACGTCACACCTATGACGTCATGGCGACGTCATTATTGCTGACGTCATCATGATGACGTCACTGACGTTAATTAGGTCAAGGTCACGCAAGAATACAAAAAAATTTTTTTTTACACTTTTGCGATTCCTCAAATTTTGGTGAGAAATTGAAATTTCTCGAGGAATCACAAAAGTGCAAAAAAATATTTTTTTATTCCCTAGCGATCAGACTCTTGACCTAATATATCCGTCAGGGGTCATTGACCCGTCCCAGCAGCCCCACTTGAAAAAAAAAATAATTTTATATTTGACTTACCCACCGAGAGACTGAGAGCCGAAGAATAATTTCTTCAAACACCCGACAGTGCGAC
Source organism: Neoaliturus tenellus (assembly GCA_030545055.2). NCBI lineage: Eukaryota > Metazoa > Arthropoda > Insecta > Hemiptera > Cicadellidae > Neoaliturus > Neoaliturus tenellus. Next base: position 48,112,646 of record CM061532.1, on the reverse strand, counting down.
AAACGACATGCGATCCGAACAGCACCGCGTCCGAAGAAGTACTGACTTGTACACAGATGGTATCCCAGGTACCCGGCTCAGTGGTGGGGATAAGGAGGTGGTGGGGGTAAAGTGGTCAGAAGGAAGAAAAATTTAATTTTTTACAAACAACTCGTCCCAGCCGGTCCTTTACCGGATCTCCGTAACTCGGATTGGAAATATTTCCTGAGAAATATTTATTTTTTATTCTTTCTCAGGTGATCTTGGAACTTGTGAAATTTCAATCAAACCAAAAGTGAAAAAAAATTTTTTTTGTTATTTGACACTTTGCCGAAAAATTAAGAAATGTTTGATATTTTGGCTAAATATTCAATATAAGTAAATTGAGTGCAAAAAGTGAGATGTGCACACCACAAGAGTTGAACAGCAACTGAGCAAGTCTCTCCGTGTATCTGAGGTACTCGGCAGGGTGGTGGGGATAAGGAGATGGTGGGGGTAAAGTGGTCAGATGAAATGAAAAAATTTTTTTTTTTGCAAACTATACAACTGAGTTTGTTATTCAGCAATAGGCATAAGAAAGAAAAAAAAAATATTTTTTATCCACATTGCTCAACATGTTCAAACGTGTTCAAGGTCAACTATTTGAAGTTTTAAAAAAATTATTTTTTTTTATTTTATTTACAAAAATCCTCCTTCATCCCCATATGTGCTGTCCGGACTTGTGCTTGATGTTGTGGAAGAATTTTCTTCACAGCAACATGTTCCTTGTGTATTTTGGACTACCCCTTCTGCTTCATCCATACTGTCGTCGATGAGTGGACAGTCGTATTCCAAGTTCATTTTTATTATCATCCCTGGATTTTGAAGAAGCCGCATGTGCAATTTTTCATAGATTTCTTTTAGGTATTGAAGGCTGTCAACAAGTAATTCCCACTTCATTGTGTGTCGTGTAACCTCTAGCGTAGCTGAGTTGGAAATGAAGCAAGTCTTGCTTGCAGGATTGGTATTTTGGAATTGTGGTGGTGGGGGTAATTGATACAACCAGACAGGTTGAGACATGTTCAAGGTCAACCATTTGGAGTATTAAAAAAGAAAATTTTATTTACAGAGTAGTGTTGAAAACTGGCAATTTGGCTGCTTTATCTGAACACTCGATGCATTTTAGACAGTATACAACTGCGTATACCAAGTAGAAGAAGATTGCAACCAATAAGGCCAAGATCATGAAGAGATCTAATTTTAAAATTTTCTGAAGTAGCATATGGTCCTTCCTGATCCGTCTTTCTTCCATCCTTCTTTCCATCATCTCCACTAGATCCACATGCTGGCATCTCCTCCTCCCCAGGCTTTCCGCTTCATCGGCCTCATATATTGGTGGTGGAACATCCATGTTTGCAGCTCAAAAGATGAAGATGTAATGAAACACATTGGTGCCGCATCTCAGGTCTCCAAGAGGAAAAGTGGTAGGGGAAAACCTGAACATGTTAGAACATGTTCAAGGTCATCCAATTTGTGTTTAAAAAAATTCTATCTTGCTACAATACTGTAGCAAGATAGGTTTTTTATTTTGTTTTTATTTTATCATTCTTTTATTAAAATACAAAAATATGCATATTGAAGTACAAAGAGGATACAAAATATAAATATTAGTCAGGAGAAATATTCCAAGTTTGGACTGTCTTGAGTCTTCATGGATGATCTGGAGGAATAGGCTGAAGAAGTTGATGATGGTGACCTAGGCGGCTCGTCATCCCTGGGGACATGAGGGCATTTTGTGTTGCAAGCAAAAATTTGCATGTTCAATCGGTATCCCTGTTCGATTAGTGATTTAAATTCTTGAACAATATTGTTTAATTCTTCCATATTTCTTACAAATACTTCTTCATAATTTGCACATTTTACAGTCAGAGCCATCTTGATGTTTTCCGTATGATGTCCAAAGGCGGAATGAATATTAGCATGGTTGTTTGAAGGTAGTATGTAATAGTGGTGGGGGGAAGGATTTTACATGCTGTCTGATGGGAGGTGGTTAAATTTTTTCCAACTAAACATATTGATTGAACAAATGGTGCAAAGTTCTTTAGGTGTTTCGTAACTCATAACTGGAGCTACATGACCTAATTGTAAACATCCATCATCTTGTAGGAATTGTGCTGGGTTAGATACAGCAGCCCTTCCACAATTTTGATAAAATTTTGTACCATCACTAAACTTGTACCACCCAAAAGTGTTGTAACCTCTGTTGTCTAGCTTGTACTGTTTGATAAAAATTTTAATTTGCTGAGGAGCGTTGGAACGTAAAGTATGGCTAAATAGCTGTTGATCTTGAATAATTTTTCTTACACAAAGCTCAAATAGGGTGCTCATTGTTTGACAGTTGCAATCAAACTGAACTTCTTTACAGTCTGTATGCTGGTAACCCGAAATGGTGGGGGAAAACACACACACACACACACACACACACACACACACACACACACACACACACACACACACACACACACACACACACACACACACACACACACACACACACACACACACACACACACACACGTATTTCTGTTTGCAAAATATATTTTTTTTTATTTGTGCAAAGGTTAAAGGTCAAGGTCACCCCAGAGCTTTAAAAAAAAGGCAACATATCAATATGTGAAAATTTTTTTTTTGTGTTTCACATATTGATATGTTGCCTTTTTTGTGTTTTTTTTTTTTTTTTTTTTTTTTTTTTTTTTACTATCTTTATTTAAAACAGTACAAACAAGATTACATGACAAAAATTATATAGTTAAAAAATACAAACAGATACAAGAAAGAAAAAATTATTTATTTTTAACACTGCTGCTTGTCTGCGATGTGGATGGTAAGCTCGGTGGAGTTGCTGCCGCTGCATCCGTGGGACACCAAGTAGAGACATCCCGGTTGAATGGAGCGTAGATCTTCATTTTGTAGTAGGTGGACAAATCTCTTCGGAAGGTAAATTTGGAATTTTGCTTCATCCCCTGGAGTATATGGTGCTTCGCTGAGACTGCAGCAGATTGCTTCGCCGACAGTAGTTTCCATTTTCTTCAGTGCATGTATAATATAATGTTTTTCATCCTTGAGTTCAGAACATTTTTTTACCGGCAAAATTGTAGACTTGGAGTGGGCGTTGAATTGTTCCACCAAAGACTGCAGAAACTGGTTGGATGCCATGGTTGTTCTAGAGGTCCTCGCTGTCTTCTTGCTCTGAGATGTTGTCGTCTCGGAATCTCGAGTAATACTCGTGCCAGGTCTCGGTCTGCTCCTCGCTTTTATAATCGCCGTTACCCCCACCACCATCGCCGATTTCTCCATCTTGCAGGTAAGTCGCTAATTTTAAAGCGTTTTTTAATGCACAGTGCCTGTCCCTTTCATGTTCCACACTTTGTGTGCAAATACAAATGTTTTCAGCAATAAATTTAAAATTTTTATCTATTTGCACATCTTTAACTGGAGTAGATGTAAATTGTTCTATCCATCTTTTCTTTTCAAGTCCTTTTGTGTAAATATTAGTAAATCTGTTTGAAAATTGATGCATAATATGATACAAGTCTGAATAACTGGTAAAACCGTCATACCAATCGATATGATGAAAATATTTCCAAGTCCATCGGTTTGTTGTTGCGGCTTTGGTGGTTAGTGAAGAAAAAGAGCATGGTGGTTTGAATAAAAATGTGTAAGGAATATTTTTATCTATATCGTAAAATACCAGTTCTTTAATTATAAACCGATCATCGTTACCACGAAAAGCTTGAAATTCAATAATACCCGGCTTGGACTTGATTTCTTCTTCCATGTCCATTTGAAAGGTCACCCGTCTATCCATCACGGTGTCAGAAGGTCAACTGTTTTCCACACCACGGTAGGCATTTATTTATGCCAGGCCGTACAGTTGAAGGCGCGTTGGTGTATATTTAACGTGGGCACCATCCCCGGTAGGCCTACACCCACAAAATTTTGAATTTTTTATTGAAAATTTGCCAATTCAAGTGTAAAGTGTTGTGAAAAATTTTAAAATTTTATTTAACTTTCCATCTGGTCATTTTTGTTGTACTCATTCTCATCACTTTGATCCTTTTCATCACTGAAATGTGTTTCTTCATCCGATTTTACAAAATTATGTTTTTCTTGCACATATTGTTCCAATTGTCTCCACATTTGAACTTCATGAGGAATTCTGTTGAATATTGAAGTGTCTACAGGTCCATACAAAATTGGTGCGTCCGGTTGTTTGTCCAAAGTGTCTGTTAAATAATCTTTAATAATTGAACTGGAGAATACTAGCTGTCTTAAATATCTTGTTATTGGTTCTGTTGCACATGTTAAAATAAAAAATTCTTCTCTGTTTAGTTGAATTTTTATGTCATGTTTGGTTGTATCTCTGAATCTCATTTGATGTTCACCTCGGTGTTTAATAATATCAATTTCCAAGTCTGAATCCAATAGTCCTACTTTTGTTTTCCTGCCAAACATGTTGCTATTAAAATAACATTCCAACAAATGGAGGTGTTTCATAAAAGATTCCCAAGCGTTGGCTGTAAACAAAATCATTTTTGTTCCGTGGGTTAAAATTACTGTAGGTGAATAGTCGGTTGATTTCATAACTCCAATTAAAACACTTTTATCCAAACTTGAAGAGATTGGATAAAAAATTCGTAAAAATACCTCCATCAAAATATTTGGTGAAATATTTTCTTCCACATTTCTCTTCCTCTTGGACAAATATTTCTTCTTTTTACCTTTTTCTTCTTCTTGATCTGCGCCGTGTTGCTGTTCATTCATGTCCAAAAATTCTGAAATTTCTTTTTCTATATCGCATTCCGTTGTACCACTAGTAGAAGCCATATTGAAGATGATGCTACCCATACGATGTCAGGCAACAAACTGATCAGGAGCGGCCTGCACGCTCCGCTTTTATACTCGCGGAATGTAACAAAACCGGTTTTTTTATAATACATTTTTAACAATTCCAGTTAGAGGTGTGTATGTTACAATTTTATCATGTAGAATTAAACAGTATGCAGTTGTATTTTCAGGTATAGCTGCATTAAACTCCATTTCAATCTTTATGTCAACACTTGATGATTTTACTGATTCATTTTGTTTAGAACAATCAATTACAACTATTGTGTAACCATCTAAGTATTCTTCTGGTGATAGTAAAGGTGTATTTGTTTTACCGTAATATGAATTTTGGAATCTCGCATACATATCGTATAATATACTGTACTTTTTATTAGCAAATGACACATTTAAATTGTCGTAGGGGAAAAATTGTGAATTCAAATAAACTTTAATATTTTTTAAGTTGCAATGATCAAATTTGCCTGCATGTTTTGTGATGCTGTCTCTCCTATCTGTTTGTAAACCAAATATAATATACCTGGCTCGTTCTACGTAATTAGATGTTTTAACAGTCCAAGTGTGACGATCTGTAGTTGGCAAGCTTGGATGTTCATGGAATTCCCAACTTCTAAAAGGAATTACAATATCACGATCAGCCTTTAACTTCCTTAATAGTAGCATTCTATGTTCGTCAGCTAATTTAACATGTGGAACTCTCCATACAATTTTGTCTAATGTTAATTTCCATTCTAGGTTTGCATCCGTTGTACCATCTGGAGCTTTAATAATGTCTTTATCGTTAGAAGATCTCAACAAAACTAATTCTTGTTTAACATTTAATATTATTTTTCTATAATCTTCAGCAAATCCAAGCAACAAACGTAATGGAATATGAAAATCAAAATATCCCTTTGTATTCGGAGTGATTATGTCATGTTCAGGTAAAACCCATCCGGCCGGTTGAAGTAAATTGGTTTCATTAGGTGATATAGATGTTACCCCCTTTAAAGTTGTTGCAATACCTACTTTTTTAGTGGAATCAACTGTTACACCTGATATTTCATATCTAATTTCATCAAACAGGAAAGCCATAGGGTTATTTATAAATGGAACTGTTGTACCAGTAGTAGTACCGTCCTTTTTTGTTACTTTTCCTTCGATATACAAGTAACTTTCACATGGTAGTGTGTAAATGTCTTGATGTTGTATAGGAATACGAATTTCATCGTTATTGTTCAATTTTGATGAAGTGTAAGGGTTGTGGGTGTGATATTCTTTTTCCCATAGTGTTTCGTCGAATGTCGGACCCTGCGCTATATCCAGTATATCCATAATCGGTTAATTTTAAACCAATCTTTTCTAAGAAACGAATGTTCTCGCGTGTTAACTCCTCCACAGCTGAAGAGCTACTAATGCGGTTTCCCGTAGGCTGTCCACTTTTAAATGATAAACCCATGATTTTTGTATTAAAGTGTCGATTTTAAATGTAATCTAACTGTAATTGGCTCTTCTCGGAAATCTATCAAGTTACCGTCTTGATCCAATACGTTCAACACGATGTCTGAAATGAAAGTGGTGTTCAACGGCAGATATACTAGGTTTTGTGGCTTTTCAACAATTTTAAATCCTGGAGGTACACTCGGGTAAAAAGTATGTATTATATGAGTATTTGCTCCATCTCTGTAAGCTCCCTGTATAATGTTACAAGTTATATCTATACTATTAACTTTTAGTATAGTTACAGTTTGTTTACCGGAATGTGTTTGATTTGGTTCTAAAATTGGGCTATCTTTGGGAAATCCTAACAATTCACCGATTGATTGTTCCTGAGTAAAATCTATATAATATTTGGAGTTAATTTCAGCTTTCATCGTATTGTTATTACCTTTTAATGTTATATTGTCTTTTCCCATTTTATTTTGCAAAAATTCATTAATATGATCAATTTCATAAGAACCTGTGGGTAAACTGCAAACTTCTAAGTCTGTAAACTTCCCACTGGCATCTTTTCCTTTATAGTAATGCAATAAGTTATTTTTATCTTCCGTAACATTGGGAATAGAGTTGTAAGTTGTAAAATCCAACAGTGCCGCTTCCCAAAATCTTCCTTCTTGCAAGCGTAACGCTGGAAAAAGGATACTTCGCAAAGTGGACGATTTTCCTGTTAATGATACCGTATAGGAAGACATCTCAATTGTGACTGATACTTTTAGCTAGGAATTCCAAACATAAATGGCCGCATATTAAAGTGTTATCAGGTTGTTCTCTTTTATAGTTGTAATATATGTTTTTAGCAGATTTAAAGTAATGCTCGAGTTCTTTAGGTGGTGGTAAATTGCCAAAACTATCAAAGTAATAAATATTATCACCTAATTTCTTATAACAAACCCAATGAGTTCCAGGACCTTCTGAATTGTCTAAATTTACAATGCCGGTTTCGTTTTTCCACATTTTAACTGGTAATTCATCTTTCATAAAGACACCACGAAAAAAAGGTATTTTTAAACATGAAATGTATTTAAATAATTCAATATTTGTTAACGCTTTATGTGGTATTACTAATTGATTTCTTTTATTTAATATGCACGATACGGTCTTAGGTATAGACCTGCCCCGTTTTTTACCATTGACCATACTGTTGGTTTTTTGCTACCCTTTCTGGTGGAACGTCGTTTTCTTCTAATATTCCCTCCATGTTTTGTCTTTGCCGATCTCCTTTTCACTCTTCGCCTCCTTTTTCCACCTCCTACCGCTGTTTTAGCCTTCATACCTGCTGTTACCGCTAAAGCTGCTGCTTTTTCTGCAATACTAGCGTCACTAGACTTTACTCGTTGCCAAGCTATATCCGCGAGCTTTTTATCAGCTATTGATCTATTTTTTGTATCGCTAAATGTGGAATATGCTATATCGTGTTCTTTACAAGCCTGATCTAACTTATTTATGCCTGGATCGCCTCTTTCCAGTCGTTTTTTCAATTTAGTTCCTGGTCCGCAATACTGATAACCTCCCGGTATGTGAAATTCGTATGGTAAAGCGTCTATTGCTCTATTTACGACAGATCCTACTGGAATTAGATTTAAAGCTTTACTTAATAGAGAAACCGCTGTGGACGTGATCCCACCTCCTTTCCTTACAGTGTCTCGATATGGACTGATGTACTGAAATGTCATGATTGTCTTTTATAATTGAAATGCACAGCTTATGTGTTACCTCTACGACGAGTTGAACATAAATGAAGTTATTTATGATTTTGATCAATTAAATAGTAAAAGGACCCCAAAGTGTGGATCCTAATATTTGTGTTGTTTTATTAAAAAAATATTTATAAAGAATTTCTTGTTTTATCCATGTATTTCTCTGTTTTTCATCAACAGGTTTATATTGTCCGGCTGCAATATAATTATGCATATCAAATAATATATTACCTATCACTTTAACAAGGAAGTTAACATTTACAGCGTTATCTACATAATCAGGGTCTGCAACATTTGTTAATCGTTTGTTATCACAATTCCACCATCTATGTCCACCTGGCTCTAATTGTATTATCTGTTCAAAAGTAACAACATTACCAGGCAATGACGCGGGAGCTATATTTATTAATTGTTTTCCTTTACCATCCCAAACATTATACTTTGGTACATGTCCATCAATAAGTAAATTCTTTTCTTCAAGTAATGTAAACTTTTCATTTCCTTGTACAAACAAATCCCCCCGCCGTGATACCACTTGCTCTTGTTTTACAAATCCAGATGTTTCTTGTTTTAAAGTCTCTTTCATTTGACCTACTGTTGCACCATCCGATGGAGCCGAACCATCTTTTACATTTGCTAAACAATTACCAAAACAATCTATAACCCCTACATCACGTGTGATACAATGATCTTTAATATATTTTAGATTTACAGCATCGTTTTCAGTTTTTGGATAACCTATATCGTTAATAACAAATTTATAAAAAGAAAATCCATCTTTTGTCTTTTCAGGTATTAAAGAATGTAAATAGCGTCTATTCACGCTGTCTTTTTCATCTTTAGGATCATCTATGTTGGATATACGTTTATTGTTAGCACTAAACGTTTTTCCATTGAATTTTAACGTATTTTTTAATTCAGATAACAAATAACCTTTGTTTATTGCATCACCGTTTTGATTTGGTTTATCAACGTTGATAATTCTATGATTTTCTGCATCACTAGCTGTGTACCCGTTCTTCGCACGGGGTGTGTGTACAGTTTATTAAACGAATGATATTAGTGATTTCACAAATTCAATATGTAACCTTCAATTGGTTCATTCTAACGTATCTAGATATCAAGTTTTATGCTTAATAGCTACCAGGTACATTTGTCAAAATCTTGTTAAATCCATTTCTCATTTAGTCTAGAAGTTATTTCTATTAATGATTTTGTTGCAGTTTGATTAAACATTTATATTCGTATGGTGATTTACTTTATAGTTCTATGAGTATAAACTCATAGACGATTTAAGAAAACTCAGACTTGTAAAAAATATTATAGATTCTTATGAAATCAAATATTGAATCCTTGATTGGGTGTGACGATAGCTATATGCCAAATCCAATGTATTCCACCCCTGCATCTTGTTCTACCCATGAAAGATATGTACATACATGTACAATATTAAATCTAAATTCAAAATAGTTAAAATTTTGATTCCCAAACCAAGTAAAACAACGCAACATCTGTCAGTAACGTATAGGCACCGCACCACAGTGTAGATATTAGGTTTACTTAATTCAATTTTTTTTGTCTTTAGACTTTACATTTTTACCCTAAAACCTCATGTGTTGCCAATGTATACAAAACCGAATAAATAGTGACATCCCATGTTAAAAAGTTATGTCGTAAAACGGAGAAAAATTAAGCATTGATGGTGGGATTACTTTCAATGGTATATTGAAATGATTTATATTGCCACGGGAAGCGCTCTTTTTACCTTCTAAATGTCAAAATGAGTATATTTGTTTGTTTACAAAAAATAAAAAAACAATAACAAACTTCTGCAAATATGTTCTTAAAACATCTGATTTCATTCAACCAATCAGCATGATCCTTGAATGAAAATTACAGTGGTACTATGAGTGTTTTTTGAGCGACTTTCTCACTTCTTCATAAGAACCCTACTCATTAAGTTCTTACACATTAATATTGCCCCGTCTATTCCCGAACTACTTGAAAGATTGAACAATGTTAAAACCTCATTGGTTTTAACTACATATTGTGTTTGATGAAATACACCTCTTTTTGTCAGAACGTGCAATGAAAGCTAAATTGGGAACTAAAATTAGTTTGTAATGATAATAAGAAACATTTTTAAGATTTAAGGGTCAAAACTCGTTTTGTAATAATTTCCATAAATTATTTTAATATTAATGTTTAGAACCAAGAATTAGTTGACTTTATTCACTGTATTTAGGCCAGTGAAAAGTTAAAGGGTTAGATATGAAAGAGTCTGTATTTAAAATTTTAAGTGTTGCCATCTGTGGTGAAAATGACAAACTGTCTAATCCAGCTGATTAAAGAGCATAGATAAAAAGGTTGAATTAAATATTCCCATTAGATTAACATTGAATATTTCTTTTACTATGAGGGAGAGCCTTTTTGACGAACGATGCTTTAGAGCAGCTAAAATCGTTCTAATTGCAACATTTAACAATAATAAAAATTTTCATATCATTTACTAAAGCCCTTGTCGTGTGAAAAGAGATTAAAGATTGGTATTTTAGCACAACTTGGCTACTTTGACATACTATGGGGCAAAGCCCTAAGGTCGCTAAGTCAATTAAAGTTGTAATGAACCTTCACACCACTCTAGTCTATGACATGAAAAAAATTTAGACCCCTAGGTAAAGTCGTTATCCAGTGAAAAGAGGACAAAATAGGACCGATGAGCGTTACAGACAGAATGACAGAGAGAGAGACAGACAGACAGAGGGAAAGAAATTTAGATGACACCGATTTTGGATTCTTCGATGCATAAAAAGTAAAAATAACCAAAAATTTCAAAATTCTAAGCAACGTACAGACAAAACTCTTATTTTATTAATATAGATATGTGTTATTTTGTAGTCTTAATGTTAGTGATATCTTTTCCTTTACTATTTTTAAATTTACTGCATCGTTTTCATCCGTGGGATCTTTTATGTTTTTTAACCTTTTATTACTAATATCATAATCTCCTTCAGGTGTTTGTGGTAAACCAGCACCTCTTTTCAAGTTATTCGCGTAATATAATCCATCCGAGGAATACCGTCCGAACTTGTCGACACTCATGGTGCAACTGAATAGCATTTTAGGGGGTAACGCATTTTTATGAGATTACCCCGCGGTTTCTAAGTTCATCCACTAAAGCCACCCATTCGTTTTCCAATCCAGTATGACCCGCTTCTTTGGCTTCATGTATTAGTTTCATTCTATCCACCAATTTATTGATATTATTGTAATAAATTACGTTTGTATTGTATAGTTTCTTCATCAATCCTTTACCGGTGACTGATTTGCTTCTTTTTCTCGGTTCTGGAGAACTTAAATCTAAAGTGGATGCTACTAATCTTCTTTTTACAGGTTTTCTTCTTATAATCGGTATTAATTTGGAAACAAAATCTTTATATTTTACAGATTTATTTCTATATATGGGTGCTTCAGGTAAATAATTTCTTTTATATGCATTAGTTTGATCCAAAATTTTGCTATACACTTTCAAATCATCATTTTTTACCAATGCTTTTAAAGGTTTATTTTCAAATAATAATTCAAATAGCCCCCTTGTCCCCTTATATATTTGATCACCTATGTGAATATTATCATGTTCATCGACATCTAATTTGCTATTACCAATCATTACACCTTCTTTGGACATTCTTGCTCCATAACTGTGGTATTTTTTAGTAGAATCAGTTCCAATTAACAGTTTTAACAAGTATTTCCTTCCTAACGGTCCTTTTGTATGAATAGTTTCACCCAATAAGCTTATGTTTGATGGTTCTCCTTCTGTTTTTTCTTCTTCACTCGCTATAGATACCACTTCCTCTTCACTACCAGCATATACATCTTCTCTTTCTGCCGTTGTATCACTAAATATGGAGGCTTCCGGGTCCTCATCGCTAATATCTTCTGATATTACACTTTCCCTTTCATATTGTGTTATCGGAGCAATAATATCACCTTGAAAAGAAGGTTTAGTCAATTTTTTGTTCAATTGTTTCAAAGGCTCTGTAATAGGTTTAAAAGTAGATTCGAGAAATTTCTCCCTTTCGCTGATACCTAACTTTAACGCTCTGTTTTTAGCCCGAATAGAATCACTAAGTGATTTAATTTCCTTTACTAACTTTTCTTGGTTAACCATGTTTGTAGCAAGACGTGCTGTACAAGAATGATTGTGTGATATAATGGTTAGTGAATTAATATAAATTTATCAAAACCTATCCTGTATCGGCCGTTATTTAGTGGTTGTTCCTTCATAATTGTCAAAAATCCATAATTTTCAGCCCAAGCCTTACCACATATGTCTTTAAACCGTTCATATGACATATCCGCATTGACATGATCGTAATATATGTGTTTTAAGTTAGTTTCATCCTGTTTGAATACAATTAACACATTTGCGTTGTCTCTTATCAGTTGTTGTGGTATTTTACTATAAGTCTGGCCTATGTAAATGCTATCTATATTGTTATGTCGCCCCATAGCGAAATAACTCCTGATAGTGTTTTGGTTTTCACAGGATACATCATCAAATATAAAAACTGAAAATGTTCTTCATGCGGTTGCATTACGCTTTCACTTGCATCAAACTTGTAATATTTCACTTCTGGCACATTATTAAATATTTTTTCTAATAATTGGTATTTGGGTTGTTGTAATGATTTGGAAAAGACATACAAGTTATTGAAACGCAATCCTTTTGGGTTTGTAATCAAATTGAATACTACATTTGTTTTACCACAATTGGATGGACCGGTTACAAGACAACGCACCGTGTTTGGTAACAAAACACCATGTTTGCCGCTGTTTAATTCCGAATTGTCCACCGTGAGTTCATCAATATTATTAATAGTAAAACTATCCTTTTGCTGTATTATCTCCATCCTTTGTAAAGGTTAAACCTAAAATGATGCTCCATCATTATATGAGATCCTTTTTAGGTATCCAAGAATCTTCACTCTTATTAAATCCTAACCATCTCACTTTAACTTTATCTTTTTTCCGTTGCAACACCTTTTCAACAAGATATACATCACCTACTGTGGATTTTAACATTTCATGTCCATAAAACCCTCCTTCGAGCAATTGTCCTTTATTATCTTTTAAAATGTAAGTTTCTGGTACTGTAGGTTGCACCTTAAATACGGTAAAAACCTCATTTGTCCAATTTGGCAGATATCTTTTACTGAATACACCTTTGTATTTGCTTATTCGCACTTTATCACCAACGTTAAACGTTTTAGGCTTTAGTTTTTCAACTTTTGGTTTAGTATTCATTTTTATACGTTTTAATACAAGTTTTTCATTTTTACTAGTCACTTGGTTCGGTTTCATACCAATTGTTCTATGGAACTTGTTATTGTAATCTTTTATTAGTTTTGGTAACATATCAATCCATACGTGCGATCCTCTGTTTGAAAACATCTTGTACATCGCACCTTTTAAAGTTCGATTAAATCTTTCTATGATTGATGCTTTTACTTCTGAATTAGTCGAATAATGGTTTATGTCGTGTTTTTTCATTAAATTTGAAAATTCTTTATTGAAATATTCTTTACCATCATCGGTTTGTAAATGTTTTATGGTATTTTTGTCTCTATGTATCGCAGTTTCCATGGCTTTTGTTACACTCTTGCCGGTTTTATCTTTTAGCGGTAAAGCATCTGCCATTTTTGTAAAACAATTGATAATAGTCAATATATATTTAAATCCTTTATTTTGTTTACTATAAGGAATCATTTCTATTAAGTCCGCTTGATATAAGTCGTTCATTCCTTTTATAACGGTATTTCTACGGGGAAATTTTCTTCTAGCAGGTTTATGAAGTTCATTAACAATTTTTTGTTTTAAATCCATTTTTAATCCTTCCGTTATTACGGTTAAAATAGAAATGAACTTTATGTATGTATTAAACCCTATTTAAGTCTGTTAAGGTATTCTAAATTGGTAAGAAATACTATTTAAATATATTTCCTTAACCCTCAAGGACATGGTTTGGGAAATGTCCGAGTAATGGTTTTTTATTACATTACCCCCAGGTTAAGGTATTATATAAATGAATGATATTTAAAAAATATAGTTCATTTATATGATACCCCCCTCCCTTATTTTAAGAGGGTTAAGAAAATAATTTTATAAACAATTTATTAATTATATTTAGGTTGTTATATTACCAATAAAGTGGAAATAAAAATTTGTTTCTAATTAAAAACTGATTTTAAATGTGTCAAGGTCATTCAAATTAATGTAAAAAAATGGGGAACAAGGCGTTGGACTTGCCGTGTTCCCCATTTTTTTACGGAAGGAAAAGGAATTTAGGTTGAAGAAGGACGAAGAGGGACGAAGAATAGGTTAATTGATGATAGGGTTAAGAGGGTAGTGGCCGAAAAAGGAATTTAGGTCAAAAAAAAGGACGAAGAGAACGAAGAATAGGTTAATTGTTGACGGGGTTAAGGGAGTAGTGGCCAAAAGGAAGAGTGTTGATTTTGTCATCCATAATGTGTCTTTTGTCATCCTTGTTCGAGAGTGCTTTCTTAACTTCTGTAACACTGTACACTTTGTGTTTTTCACTCCTTATGGTGTTGAATTTAGCAGTCAAGGTGGTGTCGTTAAATAAACAGTTTTTATATTGTTCAAAGTTTACATTTTTCTTCAAATAACTTGTCTTCACACCTTTTGCTTTTTTGGTGGTAGATGTTTCTTCTTGATGTCCTTTATATACTTTAAAAGAATATAATTTGGACATTAGTGCAACGATTTCTTCCATGCTTGCTCCATTGCATTCATCTTTGAATTTGCCTAAAACTTTCTTATTATTTTCATTAAAGTTCGGGTGATTTCTTGGGTAGTCGGAAAAATCAAAATCATTTTTGTGTATGAACGTCCGAAGATCTTCATACATATCTTGCGTTTTGATCCAATAAATTAGTGCGTCCGTATCCATGTAGGCTACTCCGATATTTTCTCTTCCATAATGTTGAACCATTTTGTTGTAATGAAAGTCATACATGTGCGTTTTACTTATATCCAATATTGACATTCCTATGTACAACGGTCTATCCATTACTATCTTGGTTTTCTTCATGCTGACTGCTACCAAGTTTTCATTAATTATCATACTTGTTCCAAAATTCGGTTTCTGTACAAGTTTCTGCATCTGTCTGGGGTTTGTTACTAATTTTACAATTTTGTGTTTCCTTTTGTTTTCTAAAGTTTTTCCAAATATTGCATTGTTCATGAGCTTGTAAAAATCTTTTTCAAAAGCTGATGTTGCTGCTGCTCTCCTTGCAGTGTTTGAATCAATGTATGGTTTTAAATAACAAGATTGTGAAAATTTTAAAACTTTATGAATTTTGGTAATAATCAATCCTAATTCTAAGGCTTGCTGAACAACTAAATAATGTGCTACATATCGGTTTTTGTTGTTTAATGTCATCATTAATTTGGGCCATTTTCCTGTCGGTGATACTTCAGTTTTGGCCAACAGTGGCAAGTCGTAATGATGATCGTGTAGGTGGTCTGGATACTGAAAGTCACAGTCTAAGATGTAGCCGGTGTCACCTTCTTTGGGAATATCAATAATATTTCCAAGTGAATCAGGGTCTACCCATTCAAAGTCGCCATACGGAAGGGGTTTGGACATCGCCCAACCGTACAAATTATTCGCATCAAAATAGCCAAGAAAAATCGAATCTTTAGTTTCATCATAATTTGGTAGAAATTTATTATTAGCTTTCACATGTCGAGTTACAGCTTGGGTTAATCCGCCTCGAACACCTGATTCTATCATTAAAACCATATCAATGTCGGTTAACAGCTCCAACTTGCACTCGGTGGATTTTAGCATGGCCTGCCATGCTAAGCCGGGAGATGTAAACGAATGAAGGGGGTCCAGTCCGTAAGCAGTGAAACAGGTGTTCCTAAATTGTTCCATTATGTCACACAATAATGTTACATCTAGTGTTACATAAAAGTCAGAATAATCACCCAAGGTATTCATTCCTAATTCATTCCAGACTTTCTGAGCATGATTATAATCTTCAATTGAAATTTCGGTTTCAGTTAATTTACTTTTAAACGCTTCGATTGGTGGCAAACATGTTTCATCAAATTTTTCTAGTCCAGTAATGTAATCATATGGAAACACACCTTTCCTTAGCACCAAGTCCATTTTATCTTCTGGCACAATTTTTCTTGTTTCTTTTAAATCCTGTCGTCTTAAATTTTTAGTTAGGTTGGCAAGGCTAGATGACATGAATCGAAAAGAATCCACGAATCGAAGCTTAATTTTGCCAACAGTCTTGGAAAAACTAATATAATTCTCTAAAGTGTTGGCCAATACATCAATTTTCCCATCATCCCTGCCCAATTCCGGAATAATAAAATGTGAATCATAACCACTAAGGTTATGCAAAACAACTGGAATGAATTTCGGAAGTTTATAATTAATATTACATGAATTGCAAGCAGCCCCTCTGTAATAACCAGTAAGGTGATCGTGATCATGGACTTTATGGTTCTCAACAGTAAATTCTTTTTTACACAAGTAACAATTAGTGGCATTGATATATTGAATTTCCTCCTCTTCATCTAGAGGAATCATAGGAACAATATTACTGTACACTTCTTCAACCTTATCAGCTATATAATACAAGTTATCTACAAAATGTTTAGCAGTATCCTCACCTCTGTACAAAATTGGTGTTGAACTTAAACCAAAATTTTTCAAATGTTCTTCTGACAGTGTGGATTTAACAAGCAAACAAAAACTGTTAGGTTTATGCAGCTGTATTTTGGTCCTACTGGTAATTTCCCCTTCTGGATGTTCTTGGGGTACCAGTGTGGACTCAAAGTCCGCATAAATTACAAATGGTACCCTATATTGATGGCTAATCTTTTCAAATTTTACAATAGAGCGAGTAGGTGCAGGCAAACTAATTTTACATTCAAAATTTCCATTACAGAGTCTTTGGTGTTCTTGTAGCCATTCCGCACCTCCTCTCCTTACATCTTTTGACACAAAACAAAAACATCGCTTACAAATGGTCATCCTTAATTCATTTTTAGTCAGTTGATGTTTTACAAGTCTGTTAAAATTCTTTATATATACATAGTGGGATATTTCACCTTTAGTTATTAATAACAAATCAGTATGGTTCCTAAGCTCAGTTTTTGCTACTCTTAAAGGGTATACATTATTTGAATCGTCCAATCCAAAAATATTTACACTAACACCTGGATTGTGTTTCTCAAACTTAGAAATATCTGAAATTTTTACAGGGTAAGATAGTCCTACAAAATTATACCTATTATTTACATTTACATAGTGTCTACTTACTCTAGAAGGGCGCTGCTCTGGCAAAATATATTTACACAACATAGCATACTTAAAACACTCATTATCTTCATTCTGTACATTTATACATGCTTTAGTTTGTTCAATTTTCTTTGGTAGCTTGATGTAACTGCTACCCCTCATACCGTAACCGTGCTTATGTACTCTTAAATCTAAACCCTCTACGGATGTAAACATCCAACCTGACCCTCTCCCCTCATGCTCCTGCATTTTTGTTAAGAGTTCTTCCAAACATTCCTCAACAATTTTATTCACATCAGAAGCATACATCAAAGTACGGTTTTTCGTTATAAACCCCCTCACTGTTGTTTCACCATCCGTATTAGTAAATAACGCATCTAAAACTAAACCAAAATTAATAATATTTAATGTTGCCAATTCTTTAGTTAAAGTTTCACAGATCAATGATTTTGCCTCGGTTACAAAATTTTCTAAATCTAGTTGCACATTATTTATTTTGTTATGTATTACCGTGCGTCCGGGAAAAGCAGTTGTGCGTAAGTGTCTGGTTCCTCCTTGTTCTGTTTCTATATCCAAATCCATCTCCGTGTCTAAATCTGTATCAGTGTCCGTTTCTTCTTCTTCTGGTTCCGCAACAGTTCCTCTTCTAAGTCCTGACGGTCCAGCACCTCCAAATTGGATCACGCTGGGTCGTCCCTGCTGCATTTGTTGCAAATAACTCTCCCAGTTGTCGAGCCGTTGATTAAATTCATCCAAAATGTCATCAATCCAGTCCATGTCCATTTCGTTAGCCGTTTCACTCGCCGGGTCTTCCATATGTAGTTCTTGATGGATTTGAAGAATCACTTCATCTGGGAAAAATTCCCCACAAATATGGCAAAGAAGCATTTTAACACTTTTTACCACTAGCGTCTTTAGATGTTAACTCCACAAAAGTTTACCAAAGAATGAGAGACGCTCTTGACCGACCTCCTTTTATAGCGGGTGGTGGGGGGTGATCTTTGGGAAAGACCCGTTCTGCGCATGCGCAGAACAAATCTGCACATGCGCAGAACAAAATGTATTATATTTATTTAAAATTTGCTATTTAGGACAAATATATAGGTCAAGGCCACCTTAAATCTGGTAAAAAAGAGGGAACACTGGATAAGAGATGGTAGTAAGATCAACTTTCTAACAAATACTTTCAATAATATGTCAACTGGTTCAAAAGTTAAATATTTTTATTATTTACTGCCCAACTTGTTCAAAATTAAAACTTTTAAATATATTTGTTTGAGCAAATGCTTTTGGCACACTTACCACACGCCAAAACTCAAAAAATGTACAGAATTAAGACTGATCTCGCGGGGAAATACTAATGTGCTACCTAACATTGGTTATCTGACTCGAATAAGAATTGGTGATATATAACATATTGAAAAAAAATTTTATGTTGTATAAATCACCAATACTATGCGATTCAGATAACCAGTGTGAGGTGGCTACATAGTATTTCCCCGAGAGATCAGCTTAAATCCTGTACTTTATATGAGTCTTAGCGTGTAGGAAGTGTGGCAAAAGCATTTGACCAAAATAAAATATATTTAAAATTTTAACCTTAAACAAACTAGGTAGTATAAAAATAAAAGATATTTCCTAACCATTGACAACCTGTTAACATATTGCAGTATTAAAGTATTTGCTATTGAGTCAATCTTACCATCACCTCCAATCCAGCGTTCCCTCTTTCTTACCAAATGAGACTGAGGCTTGACTACCCATATATATGACGTTTCCCCCTCCACTAATGCTTTCCCCCACCACAATCAATTCTCAAAAGTGGGTCAAGACCATCGGAAATTATTATTTTGAGCGGGGGATAGAGCATCTGCTGCTCTATCCCCCACTCATATTTTTTTTCTTTTTTTTTTACAGTTTTATAATTTTTTTAATTTTTGTAAAATGCTAAACAAAAAAAATATTTACAAAGGTGAAAATTCATCACTGCTATCCTCGTCATCACTGGTGTCCAAAAATAATCTTCTACTACAAAATAAATAAGTCTTTTACACAGCAACATTCTGTCCAATATTGCTCCAACTTGAGGGGTGTTCTGATCTTTATTTCAAGAGGGTGAAGGAATAATTTTTTTCCCTCTCTGTTCTGCAAAACCTCAATCAAGTCAAAGTTCAAGTCCTACTTTAACACTTGGTTGGGAGAATTACATTAGTTTAATACTTATTTCTACCGTTACACTTGCTCCATTCTCAAAAAGATATAAATAATATAATCCTGGATACTGTTTTTTTTCATGTCCTGCATGTTCCTTAATAAAGTCAAAAGCCAATCTTTTTGAATATTCATTATGAAACACTTCTCTCACACAAACAAGAATTTTTTCTTCCAGAAACTTCAATTGAATTGATGATAGTTTGCTTACATCATCCTTGTCTATCAGGGGTAGCTTGTAGGTGAAGGTATTTGGCGGTAGTTTTTGCTTTCTATCAAGTAAACAACAAAATTTTTTATACAATTTCCGCTCATTGTCTGTAATACTATTAATACCAAGCAGATTATAGTACAAAGGATCATAAGGTATACGACAAGACATTTTTAGAACCAGTCGGCACGAGAGCTGGAGCTAAAATGAGAAGTGCATGCAACCCGGCCGCCTTATATCCCCACCGGGTGACCACGCCCAAGGTGCCCTAAAATATATATGTATATTTAAGGTAGCACTAAAACGGTGCTACCTATATTTTAAATAGTTAATTACAAATATTTTTTCCATCCTTAAAATTTCACAGTTTAAAACTTGTCAGAGACCAACAAACTGAAACAAATTTAATACTTTTAAATATATTTGTTTCATCACATGCTTTTTGACACACTTACTACATGGTAACACTCAAAAAATGTACAGAATTAAGACTATTTCCACGGAAAAAATACTAAAGTGTTACCTGCATATTCAATTTAGCTTAAAAACAATATAGAATTAATACCAGCATAAAAAATTTCAAAATTCAGATCTTTAAAAATTTTATATTTAAGGTAGCACTAAAACGGTGCAACCTATATTATAAATAATTACAAATATTTTTTTTTCAATCCTTACAATTTCACAGTTTAAAACTTGTCAGAGACCAACAAACTGAAAAAACAAAATTTTATTTTGTAGCCTAATTATTACTAAAATACATACATGATACCACTGTGCTAAATATTACCTTTATACTTATGCTACATCTGAAGCGGTGGAACATCCATGTCAACCCATTGGCAGCCCAAGAGAGAATGAGATGAGTCAAACATGCTTCAGCGGCACCTCAATGGTAGACTGGTGGGGGGAACAGTATGCCACTACTATTTTAACTTGTCATAGGAGTAACAATTTCACACTACTAGCTTGCCCCCCCCCCCGGGGGCAGTTTTCGTCCGGAGCAAAAAATTTTTGGTCAAGGTCAAAATCCCAAAAAAAAAAAATTTCGGAGGGGGGGGCAGTTTTCGTCCGGAGCAAAAAATTTTTGGTCAAGGTCAAAATCCAAAAAAAAAAATTTTCGGGGGGGGGGGCTCACTTGCCGTCCGGGGCTCGGGGGGGGGAGGGGGGGGGGTCACCTACCCCTAGGACTTTAACTCTTGGATACCTGCTACCCTTACTCATGTGTCAACATCAAATAATATTTTGTTCCACCACAGTGTGGACAGCCAACACTTAGTCGCATCTCGCTCTAAGTCCTGAGGAGTCCTCAGAACTCAGGCAAAAATCCGCCTAAGTCATGGCTGACCTACATATCGTGTGGAACAAAATATTATTTTATTCACACACTAATATGGGTCAAGGTCATCCAAAAGTTAAAAAAGAAATCCCCCCGATGCCTAAGACCGCCGGCGGTCAGAGGCATCGGGGGGATCTCAACATTTAGGGGGAGGTGATTTTATAAAAAATTATTTATTTAATTTTGAGTTTCCTTAAGGGAAACATGCTACAATAATTTGGAAGAGGCCATGCTAACCATGACCGAGGATCCCGTCTTAACCCGTAGGTACTGACTTTTGCCTAGCACACCGGTCAGTGTCAGGATCCGACGCCTCGTGCTAAAGGATGCCAACCACCCATCTAGAGTGATGAGGTCCAGTAGCGCCCCTGACCGAAAGAGGCCTAAGGGTGGATCCCCAGGGGCCTACCCCCGGGCTCGTTAGGCGCCATGCTATTGTTGGTAACAAATAATTCTTGAGGTTCTGAACCTCGAAAACTTTTTATTTTACAGAGACTGTTAAGTCTCAAAAGCCTAACACTTAAGCTGCCAATTTATGGAGGAGTACCTCCAAGATGCGAATTTAGAAAAATTTCTACTTGGGGACAACCTGTGAAGATTAGTACAAAGAAATATTTTTCAACACACAACACTTAGACTAAATAAATCCAACACCAAGACCTAGCAGAAGCAGCAAGCGCAAAATAAAATATTTCTTAACACTACACATGCCATGCCTTAGACTAAAAGAATTCCCAATATAATGCGGCGCCAACATTACATTGCGAATCCTGTAGGGCAGAGCTTCAACCACTCAGCTGAAGTGTTTCAAACCAACTGCGAGGAAGCAAAGCCTCAGAGAACCGAAGCTGAGCCGGTCAGGAGTGGGGGAACCGGATCTGGTTACGTAAACAGCCAGACCTCGACACGTACTTGTTTGCGGCATTGGACAATCTCCAAGAGCCACACCTGAATACATTACTAACCGGATCTCATTATACAACACGTGTCAAGGTATGGCAACGCCTCGGGCTATGCCACCTCCTCCTCCTCCCCCGGGGGGGGGGGGGGCTCACTTCTCGTCCGGAGCCGGGGGGGGGGGGGGTCTTGGGACTTAGAATATTTTTGGTCCAGGACAGTTGTAGTATAGAATTATATTTTAGCTTGCCGGATTCAGCACAGCCGGAAGAGACGGTTACATAATGCTTATATAACAGACTGGTTTATTTGTCAGCTGGCCAACTGTAGCTCAACAGAAGGTAAGTCAGTTTATTGAAAGCCAACAAACACGCCACACCTCGCCACCGCTCGACTTTTCTGTGAGTAAATTTTTATTTTTCCTTCTTATTAAACTTAGCAAAACAGAACCTAGCCTGTTTTGCACAAAATTAATTTTTGTTACACTGCTACAATTACGTTTACTTAACAAATTATTTTCCACTCATTATTTAATATTTTATTCCTTACTTGTTAAGACTTAGAAACTGAAATGTTGGAAGACTGTTTGATACAAAATTAATTTTTATTTAGCTATACAGGTCTCCTAATATTTTCATACACTTGTATTTTGCAGGTGTGGCTAAATATTTTTCGCTCACAATTTAATTTTATTCCACACAAATGGATTTTGAACTTTACTACAAAACTGATCCATACCCGTCTCCTACAAAATTATTTTTCATTTGGCTCTACCTCTTTTAGTCTTACATTAAATATTTCTTGGAGTTAAATTTTACACAAGTCTCTCGGTTAATTTTTCTGCACAGTACGTGTTACTCCTTGGACAGTTCCCAGCAAACTGTTTCTACACTTGTCAACAACAGTCTGCATTACCCCCTCCACTACTCATTCCCCCACTATAGCCCTGTTCCCCCACTACTTCCAGCTAAGGTACAACACTGGACTAAGTGTTTCAGTTTTATCCAAACCTTACTGTGAGACACATCTATGGCTGAAACTTTGCGAGAAAAATTATTAAGAGTAAAATTTTTGCTGGCCAAGCAAAATAATTCTGTTAAGGTGTCCAAGACTTCCACTTTAACAAAAATGAAACGTTGCTTCAAAAATAATCCAAAATTTTACTCAAGGGACACAAATATCACTATGGATGATAAAATGTTTCAGAAACTTTTAGACGAGCTAACTTTTGCCAGTAAGGTTACGTTGGTGACTCCAATTCCCGACCAAGTTCCAACATCACCTGAGAAAGAATAAAAAATAAATATTTCTCAGGAAATATTTCCAATCCGAGTTACGGAGGTCCGGTAAAGGACCGGCTGGGACGAGTTGTTTGTAAAAAAATAAATTTTTCTTCCTTCTGACCACTTTACCCCCACCACCTCCTTATCCCCACCACTGGGCCGGGTACCTGGGGAACCGCCTGCACCCAAGTCAGTACGTCTTCGGACGCGGTGCTGTTCGGATCGCGTGTCGTTTGTCGCAATGTCGGGTGTTTGAAGAAATTATTCTTCGGCTCTAAGTCTCTCGGTGGGTAAGTCAAATAAAAAAAATTATTTTTTTTTTCAAGTGGGGCTGCTGGGACGGGTCAATGACCCCTGACGGATATATTAGGTCAAGAGTTTGATCGCTAGGGAATAAAAAAAATATTTTTTTGCACTTTTGTGATTCCTCGAGAAATTTCAATTTCTCAGCAAAATTTGAGGATTCGCAAAAGTGCAAAAAAAAATTTTTTTTGTATTCTTGCGTGACCTTGACCTAATTAACGTCAGTGACGTCATCATGATTACGTCAGCGGTAATGACGTCACCATGACGTCATGGGTGTGACGTCATGTGTCGTCATTATGACGTCATTGGTGGCGTCATTAGTGACGTCATTGATGACGTCATCACTGCTGACGTCATCGTGATGACGTCACGTCCCAGACCCTACAATTTTACACTACTGTCTGGTTTATGTTAAGCCAGACCACATTTAAATTTGAGAAAATGTTATGTTTATAAATTTTGTCTAAGCTATGATATTCTAAATTTATCTCCAATCTGTAAAGGGGATCTGTTTATCTGTTCTATCAGATGTGGTTTTTTATGTTTTGGAAAGGATATAACCTGTTTTTAATATGCCAAATAGGTAAATTTATACATGGATTTTTTGCTGATTACTTGTTTCAAATTTACTTGTTTTATTTTTTTGCTGATTACTTGTTTTAAATTTGCATCCGTACTGACCGAACATTACATTGAACAGTGTTCTCCCAAACATTTGTTTGTTTGTTAGTATTTAATTCTAATTTAAATCATATGGTAGGTGATTGTTCATTAGAAATGTTTATTGATTTTTTTGTGTTCGCCGAACAAGTTCGTCGCGAATGTTCGGCCAGTGCGGACGCAGCTTACTATTACGAGGGCCGTATGGTAGAAATGCCATTAGCAAAAGGAAATCAAAATAGCTCAATGTTGATTATTGGCTTACAACGTTCGTCAATGAATGTTTACGTAGAAATAAAAACGAACCAACAGGACAATCTATAATAAAGTTATTCACTCGTTGTTTTTATGACGTCAGAGTTGTATATAAATAAAATTTCATAGGTATTATTAATAAGGTCTCCAATTAATTGTTATTTATGTCATTGAACCTATGCCATATCGCACTGAATCTACGTTAAACAGTGGTTTTCAGCAGTGTTTTGGTTTTGGGTTCTCTTTCCATATATTTCCGTTGGTAGTGACCCTCTTTTTCGATACAGGTGGTCGTTGAATCTGTGATATGTCTCCAGAATTAGTTGAACCGGTGATTTGTCGCAGGTGGTCGTTGGAACTGTGATTTGTCACTGGTGTTTCACACCGATATCTCGCTCTGCTGAGTTTTCGCGATCGACTCTGGTGCCGCCGAAACCTGTTTGGTGGTTATAAATAGCGAGTATTAGTAGCGGACATGGGTTTCTACTCGTCTCGAGCCTGCCAAATGTTTGTTTACCTTTTTTTACTAAGAACCAGGTTGTAGTTGGCCTCTTTGGAAGCAGGTGGATTTCCTAATATGTACATAATACTGAGTTTTCCTTCCTTTGGGTTTTTAAAGATAAATTTAAAAATT
This sequence comes from Neoaliturus tenellus, assembly GCA_030545055.2. Classification (NCBI taxonomy): domain Eukaryota; kingdom Metazoa; phylum Arthropoda; class Insecta; order Hemiptera; family Cicadellidae; genus Neoaliturus; species Neoaliturus tenellus. Next base: position 48,087,462 of record CM061532.1, on the reverse strand, counting down.
AAAGATAGATTGAAATATTTTTATACACACTTTCATAAAGCCCCAACTTAAAACAGACCGAGTATAAATGAACTAGTTTTTATATATTTTCAACTAGGTAATCAGGTTATGTAATAAAATGATAAAACCAGGAAAAGACTTGCCGCTAACCCTCTCCCACCAAGTATAACGATATCACCGGGTTTAAATAGGCTAGGTCCGCTCCTGCAACGGTCCTACGACTATGATGTTATCACCACTAGAGCCCCTTATCACACTCCCGCCAGTCGGTTGCAACATCGGCGACAGTCTCTTATCATTTCATTTATCCCTATCCGACGCACGTGCTCCATTTGGCCCCTACGTGACCTCTCGTCTACGTGATAATTATACCACCAATGTCAAACCCGCATTTCATGTTTGCGTAAACCTTGCGGTGGATTTGACAACCCGGCATTATTGATGTAGGGCGTACTCGGGGTATGAGTTAGTGTTAATTACTAGTAGATATAGAATGGGCATTCTGAAACACTCGTAGTTTTTTTTGACCGCTTTCAGCTTCAAATTGACCGGTTTTTGACCGGATTCTGGCCGGTTTTGGCCAAATATCAGTCCATTTCAGGGCATTTTTTGGGATTTCAGACAGTGATTTCAAGGAGCACTTTGAATATAATCCAGGGAACTACGAGATGCCCTCTTAAGTTAACCATAACTTTTAAATGAAAAGCGGCCGACTCCCCTTAAAACTGCAATCCCACCCGAAGCGATAAATCGCAGTTGCATTGATAACCTCAATCGAATGCACATCCGCTCGATCACATCAGACTTGATAAACACCGCGCCGCCAGCCACCAACAAGTCCGCTGGTCTAGGCGCTAACGTAACAGCGCACCACCCGACCGGCCCAGGTTCAAATCACGCCGCGGCCGGAGAATCTTTTTGAGAACGCCAAATCCACAACTAACGTATACATACGTTTTCTATATATATATATACATTTTATATAAATATTTTTATTCTATATAAATTTATAAATATTTATATAAATATTTTTATTGTATATAAATTTATAAATATTTATATAAATATTTTTCCTATAAATATTTATATATAAATATGCTAGGGTTAATAAAATGATTTAAATAGGTGCAATTATTATCAAATACATTTATGCCTTTATGAGCAGCGGCCACTCCACATCGCATTGCCATAGTGTCGCAACGCGGCAGTTGGCCACTGCTAGGGATTTAAATAGATTAAAATGATTTAAATAGGCGCAATTATTATCAAATACATTTATACCTTTATGAGCTGCGGCCCCGTGAAAATCGTATATCCGCTGGGGTAGCAAATTGCAACCCCCGTGCTTTTTCGGTGAATTTCATTTGTCCAGTTTATTAATATTATTAAAATAATAAATTTTGGTATGGATATATACACAATTATTATCAAATGCATTTATGCCTTTATAAGTTGCGGCCCCGTGAAAATCGTATTGTTTTGCATATCTGAGGGGGGGGGGGCTGTAAATCGCGGCCCCCCGGATGATGGATAGGTACAATTATTATCAAATGCATTTATGGCTTTCTAAGCTGTGGCCCCGTGAAAAACGTATTGTTTTGTACATCTGCATTTAAGCCTTTATAAGTTGCGTCCCCGTGAAAATCGTATTGTTTTGCATATCTGAGGGGGGGCTGTAAATCGCGGCCCCCCGGTCGATATTAAAATAATATATCTTTCCTATGGATGTATACAATTCTTATCACATTCATTTATGCCTTTTTAAGAAGTTTAGTTGGCTCAAATATTAAAAATGTCAACACTCTCAATGTTAAAATATTTTCATTTGACAGCTGATTAAAAGGCCGGCTGCTTGACCCGAGCTGATAACGTTAACCCAGCCTTGCGGCAATATGAAGTTTCTAATCAGCGGCTCCCAATATGAATGCCATTTGGTCCAGTGGTCAGCATTGTGTTTTTGCGTGCCATAGAGCCTGGTTCGAATCTCGATGTAGTTTGAGTAACTTTTTATTATAGTGTTGTAATCTCTTATTTTAAAATTAATTTTTTATATAATTGCTGCTTGTATTAGATTTATAAAAAATCAATAAATAAGAAATTACATGCTCATAAACTGATTCTTAACGTAGTAAAACAAAATGGAAAATATCATTGATGTAATACACAACAAATTTAAATTTAATAATAAAGAGGTTTTAATAATATTTGATGAAAACAACAATGCCTGGTTCAAAGCCAAGGATGTCGCCACCATCCTTGGATACGAAAGACAAAGAGATGCGATCAACAAACATGTTAGAGATAAATATAAAATCACATATGAAAATCTTATTATTCAAGGGGGCGGGGATTTGCAGCCCCCCTCAATTGAGCAAAAACATACTATTTATATAAATGAACCAGGTCTTTATTCCTTGATTTTAAGATCAAAACTACCTTCAGCTATATCTTTTCAGGATTGGGTGTACGAAGATGTACTTCCCAGGATTCGAAAATATGGGGAATACAAACTGAAAAGAAAAATTTTGAGCTTGAGGAAACTATAAATCAAAAACAAAAAAGGATAAAACAATTGGAAGAACGTGTGGCTGTGATGCCAGAGAACGATGATTTAAAACACATATTTTGTGTTTTGATGACAAGCTTAGATGATGAAAAAAAGCGCTATAAATGCCTGAGGACGCAAAAAAAGACGATTTAAGAGATCGCTGGAAGAAGCGATGATGGATAACAATGATATGTATATAGTAGTTTATGAACAAGAATACGTGGCGAACGGTATAAACATTTTAAATTGTGTAAAAGAAAAGATGAAAGAAAAAATTTGTACTACGAATCCCACAATAATATCATAGATACAAAATATGATTTTATACAAATGGTGGAGGAAATTTTACATCAAGAATAGTATCTTTTATTTAATTATAAAAATAAATAGAAGATATGAATGATTGATGTGTAGCAACTTTGAAAAGCGTTTTTTATTTTAAAAGAATTTTCATTCTTCTATATTTTTTGTTAATTTTCAAATAGCATTTCTTTACTTAGTGATGGATATAGTTTCTTATCATAAAGAGACATTTGAAAATAATTTGTTGCCCATCCCACTACGCTGTCTGATAGTGGGTTCTTCGGGCTGTGGTAAAACCAATTTGCTGCTCAACTTCATTTACAATAAGAATGGTATCATATTTAAAAACCTGTATGTTTTCAGCAAATCTATTGAACAACCGGCATATGTAGAGTTAAGAAAAACCTATGCGGATATCGAGAAAGAACATAAGAAGAGAATTGCATTTTTTCAATAACTGTGATGAGCTACCCACGCTGGATGAGTGCAAGAGTAACTCGCTTGTGGTGTTTGACGATTGTTTGATGGAAGACCAGAAGAGTATTAAAGATTATTTCATCAGGGGCAGGCATAAAAAAATATCATGTGTCTATCTAAGTCAAAGTTACGGAAAGGTAGACATGCAGGTTATACGTAATAATATTAATTTTCTATGTATCTTCAGACAGAATAAACACTATACCAAACGGATATATGATGATTTCGTTGGATCGGACATGTCTTTTGATAAATTTGAAAATATATGTAAAATATGTTGGAGCGAATCTCACGGATTTCTGGCTATAAATGTATTAAAGAAGGCTCACAGCGGAAAATATATGTGTAATATAAAAAATGTAATATTTCCATAAATCAGTATTTAGATAATTCCAACATTTATAAACATCAATATTATAATATAAAAACTATTAAAGAAAAGTGTATTGTTGTAAATATTTCAAATATATAATTCATTTTCAATATGTGTTTTATTCATATTATTCCTGATAACATATTTTTCTATTAAGGGTATTGTACTTTTCATTAGTGTAAAATTTATGTGACGACTAATATTAGTATTAATTAGGCCCCTTTGGTGAGAGACTTGCCGGGGTGTGTAGTGAAGGGTATGCTGGTGGTGGGAACATACGATGTCATACAGATTCAAGAGAACGGATTTATGACTTTTGGAATGGAAATCGTTTCAAAAGCATGGATTGGTGACTTCGGAATTTTTTAACTTTTTAAAATATTTTTATAAAACTAATAAATTAAAAATTAGCCCTGGGCCAGTAGCAGTGATTATCACATACATATAATAAAACACTTTGTTGGTAAATTATTTTTTATAAATTTATATTTATTTTCACTTTTAAAATATTTTTATAGGAAGGCTAGTAATAAAAAAAATAAAAACCCCCGCCGCCCCCGCCCAGTATTAGCAACACTAATGTGCTAGGGACCGCCCCCCGCGGATCTCTCTCTTTGGTCAGCTTCTACATGCACTAGGGACTGTAAAATGTGTCAGGTGTAGGTGCGCGGGCCGGTCGCGGCCGCGGAGAACTAGTCTCCCGGACCGCACAGCCCGGCCGCGCGCTAGGGTAAAATCCTTTTTACTCCCCCTTATCCCAACTATTCTATGGTGGTTGTCAGGCAGGGTCTACACGGCGTTCTCTTCCCCCATATATATTACAACCACCGTATATGAAAATGCAGGCTAGCTCCAAAGTTAGGCAGGCCACCCCCACACACACTCGCGGCGTCGCGTAGGAGCCCCCCAACCCCCATCTTATCTTAGCTACAACCGTAGGCAGGGCATCACACACTACACGCCTCCCAATTTTTGCACACCATAGGGACTCTCTACTGGTGGAACCGAGATCTGTGCCACCGGCCGACCAGTACTGCTCCAAGTGGGTGTTCACTGAACACTCCGGATGTCAGTCCCGAGCCACGGCACCTACTGGCCCACCGCCGGGTTCTCTGTCCAATTAAATTGACGTACTTTTTCATAGAACACACACACTGAAAACACTCGTAGGGTTGTGATTTTTGGCTTTCTGTAATAAGTTAAACTTCCACCCCTATATTCCCTAAAAATTATTAAAAATCTAAACAGCTTAGCTAGTACCGAAATTCAGGGACTAAAAAACTGCATCTCACCTCGTAAAAAAAAAACAGGAGGAACACTCAGGTATGGGAGTCGCTTCCCAAAAAAACAAATATACCAGCTTCGTGCTTCTCTGCTATACCCAACCGGGAATGTGGGTTTTAGGCTTATCGTGCTGCAGCCCCAGTATATAAGTTTTTCGCGCGACCGGCGTCAGCCTGCAACTGCCGGACGCCCGTAAGTGACCGACGGGGCCAGTATATAAGTTTTTGTCGCGAAAAACGAAGAAACCGGTGTTGAACATCGAAAACGGGCCAAAATGGATTTCGAGGGTCTGGGAAAAAAAAAATTTTTCAACTATTCTATGGTGGTTGTCAGGCAGGGTCTACACGGCGCGGCGTTCTCTTCCCCCATATATATTACAACCACCCAACCAGTTATATATATATATATATATATATATATATATATATATATATATATATATATATATATATATATATTTATATATTTATATACTCCCCCCCTTCCTTGTTTATAAATACTTGTATTATTCAGCAGGATACAGGTGATAAATAATTTATTTAATCAAACAATCTTTTTATATTAAAAAAAGAAAAAAAAGAAAAAAAAAAAACGTATTTAAATCATCATTTGTATATATTCTTTTTTAATATCATAAGTGAACATGGTCTGTGATACTACGACGACATAGGCTGTAGTGCCTTTATCAGCAATAGGGTTAGAAACTGCATTTGTAAAATCCAATTCGATCTGAATATCGTTTCTTTTTCTTTCCGCTGAAAACGGATGGAGATGGGTGTCTATCACCATTAATGGGTATTTGGTGACGAAATCGTTTATATTCAGATATACATCATCATTTTTAAACATAACTTGTCTTATTGAACAGTAGCTATCGTATAACAGCCGGTATTTTTTATCCGTGATATTCAGATTCTGCTGCTCTTGCGGGTACCGTTGTCCATTTATTTTAACATGAAAATTCTTTATATTCACGCTGTCAAACTGGCTGGGGTCTTTTGTCTGATCATTCTTACGACTTGTCTGTAAAGCGATTATCACGAAAACCGGATTTAGTATGTTCCGGTAAAGATTTGTTATGTCAAACGTGTAAGTTGACCCAAACACACCGAATTTCTCAATGCAATCCCAGCGGAAATATTCATATACTAATTCCCCCTTCTCACTCAATTTTTAAGTCCATCAATGAGCACAGCTTTCTTAGCCGGATCATAATCTACAAGGGGTACTTTTAACACAAAACTAGTAATTTTAATTTTCCTTCCGCGGCATTCACGGCACTTGTACCGGTTCCCTCAGTCCAGCGGTAGATGGCATCATCGTCTTCCGCGCGAGTAAATATTATTTCAAATCCCCCCTTATACATTGGATACTTCAGACTGTCAAAGAAGCCCAGTCCTAGGTGGGCCAGCGTTCCCAGCGCTTCAAACTTACCGCCCTCCCTTTTCGTAAACAGATTTGAATCCGCTGCTGTAGTAAGTGTTTTCCTCCGATTTGCTATATGTGGTTAAACCTTTAATTGTGCTTGCAATACCGACTTTATCCACAGAATCTATAACTTGATTGTGTTTTTTCAATTCAATACTCTTGAACAGGTAGGCCGCGAAGTTGTCCACGAGCTTTATGGGGTCTGTACTAGTGTATTCGGCACTGTTTGTTTTTTTTACCACTTCGCCTTGGATGTGAAATAATATTCTATTATTATAAAATGAATCTCCATGATCCAGTTTGAATGTTGTAAAATTGTTTGGCGAATTAAAGTGTAAATCAGATACCGGCAGAACCGTCACATATTCGCATCTTGCTATTTTATCCGAAGCTTCTTCGTAATATTTCTCCATTCCTAATATAGGTTTTACGGTTTTCTGTTTAGAAATAAAAAAATATGAAATATTAATTAAAGAGCAAAAAAATAAAACATATATTTTAAATCATTATTAGTAAAATAGACTAAGTTGAACAGTTTTGTGTTTTTATACAAATTCAAACATCTCAACCCAAAATTGATATTTCGAAAAACTTTTTTATCAGAATAATTTATTCCATCCCCTTTGATATTTTTTAACACATTTAAACATCGTGCTACATAGTCGAGACCCCGTGGCTGAGAGATAAGTTTTTCCATTCTATCATGTATAAACTTTATGATGGCAATTTTTTCATTGTTAAAAGCATTATTGCCGGCCTCCTCTTCAGCTTGTATAAACTTTAATCTCTCAATCAGTTTATCATCATCATCGATGTACTTGTACTCGACGGGAGCGTGTGAATCTACCAGTAATCCACTGCCCGTCGACTGTTTACGTTCTTTCCATATCTCACTGATCAAATTCGTCCATTTCCAAGACTGACTGGACCTGGGGCGTTTCGACTTCGGATCATTGTTCTGATACATTGCGTCGGTTTTCATCAGTATGTCTTTGTAATTATCAAAGTCCTGAGCAGTGAAAGCACCCACACTTATGAGCTTCTCTCTCGTCGTAGCGCCCACAGCATCTATAGATGAGACGCCCCCGATTTCTGCTTTTGTTAACAAACTCCACAATCCTGGTGTGCCAGCATATCTGTCGCCAGTGCTGTCCAGTATGATATCATTATTTTCAATCGTAATGGTCCTAGATCCGACGGCTAGCTTGTTCGCGTTGAAATCATAGCGAATACCAAAAGTTCTATCTTTGCCGGAAGCGAGGTATTCCTTCGCAATATCACCGATATCTTGGCTTTCTGTAAATTCACGGATGGAACGGTTCATCCTGTCCTCCTCTGGCAATTCTATTTCCGACGGCATAGGTGGTGGAGGGGAGGTTCAAACACCGGGTCTTCATCTTCACTGCTGCGAGGTAAAGGTATCGTTCGCATTTCCATCAATACTTTACGACCCGGTGTACTCGAGGCGCGGGGTCTAAAAATTCCGGGTAATGTGGGTTTTCGATGTATAATTTTAGATACAGACGGATGTTGCAACGGTGATGTTTCAGTTTCTGTTTTATTAAAAGTTTGCTCTTTGATCGCTTTGACAACTGGTTCCTGTTGTTTTTCGATTTCGCGTTTCTCTTTGACTTCACGAACCTTAAAAGTTTCAGATTCATCAATTAGTCCTGTCCTGCAATTCGTCCAATTTCTTTGCCTCCCGCACGGTTAACGGTTTATATTCAGATAAAGGTATGAATGGAATCCGGGGTTTGTATTCAATGGGTATAGCCGGATGTTTGCGGAACAACGCCGTCCGTTCTGCAGTCTGTGCTTTTTGAATCAGCCTGTCCTCCGCAAGCCATTTATCTTGAAGTTTTTTCAATATTTTTTTGCCTCCCCACGGTCATCTCATCTGGAAACATCTTATCAGCTAACTTGTGTTTTTTAACTAACGTTTTGATGATCTCTCCGTTGTTTTTTCTCTTCATCTCTAGTAAAGAAACTTGTTTTTTCATTTTGTAATTTTTTAGCAGGCAATCTAAATATAAAAATGATAAATATTGACACAGAAATTCTGAGTTAAATAAAAAAACGTTCAACAACGGTATTAATAAAAAAATAACGTTTATGTATCGATTTTGAAAAACGTTCAACAACGTTATTAATAAAAAATAACGTTTATGTGTCGATTTTTTAAAACGTTTGCAGACATATAACATTAAAAATAACGTTTATATTCAGAAATAAAATGTTAGTAAATAAGCAATAAAAAAATTAATATCAACTTATTTAACAACAAACAAACAGTTTTATATTTATTCTAGTAAAATGTTGCTTTTCAAATATAATTTAGCTTCAATATCCCGTGGTATCTTATAGTGTCCCCACGGGAGACTGGTAATTCCATCTTCTAAGATATACCGCTTATCATCACTCACAGACAATACTTTTTTATACATCTCGATGCTGTACAACTCGTGACCGTGGCTTCTTATGGTGTTTATAGATTTGTATAGTTCTTTCTGTTCAAAACAAGCATGCCTTGTAATCCTCGAAGGAGACTTCATTTTTCACAACAGATTTTTTTACTCCTTTAGATTTTTTTTGCTCATCACCCTCCACGGTGCAGTTAGCGTACATTTTTGATCTCAGTCCTACATATTCTAAACCGATATTACCACCGAATTCGTCTTTCATCGTTCCCAATTTTTTCTTATTCACCTTTGGCATTTTGAATGGTTTCCCTTCTTGTAGTTGGAGGTGTCATACCTGTCAAGTGTCTTTTTCATGTCCTCATAAAAATTTGGTGTCTCTATAAGGATCTCTAAGCTATCGGTATCCATATATTGTAATTTGGCTTTATCGCCATATTTGACTTTAATAAAATTGTAAAAGAAATCATATATAAGTGTCTTTGATACGTCCAATATGCTCATCCCTACATAGATCGCTTTGTTAAACAGTAAACTCATTTTTCTCATGTGGATCGCCGACAGTTTTTCCGAAAATATTGTTCTGTGTTTGAACTGTGGCTTCGCGATCCATTTATCGATCTGCTTCTCCTGGGTAGCCAGACGTATATCCACTCTGTTTCTGATGTTTTCGACAGTTTTCCCATAAATTGAGTTGTTCATTAATTTGAAGAACTGTTTGGCCGATTTATTTGTTTGTTGTTTCCACATTTCCATGTTTAACTCTATGTATGGTTCAACCACTTACTCTGACCGAAGCGCTCAACACTCTGTGTATCTTCGTGAGTTTTATTCCAAGGGATAAGTACAATTTCAAATTTCTATAATGAATGACATATTTCTCTTTATCATACAGAGTGGTCAGGAGTTTAACCTCCTTAGAACCGGGTGGGCAACGTTTTTCCGGAGCGAGAGGAAACTCAGAATGTGAATCGTGCAGTTCCTGAGGATACTGTAAATCCACTTCTAGTATGTATCCTCTATCAGAATCATCAGCAATCTTCGTAACATCTATATCCGTGCCCACCCATTCGAAATCTCCATAGGGCATTGCTTGACACATAGACCAAGCATAAAGACCCACGGCATCTAAATACATAAGATAACTAGTTGGTTCGTCTTTTTTATAGTATGGGTTGTTAGCCTTTGCATAACGATTACAACACTGGGATATCCCCCCACGGATACCTTTGGTGATCATCAAAATCATTTCATAATCGGTCAGCAGCTGCAGTTGTATTCCCGTGTGCTTTAACATGGCACTCCATGAAAGCCCGGAAGTTGTGAAAAACCATGCGGGGTCGAGCGAGTAAGTCTGTGTACAAATCTCTCTGAAATTCTCCATAACATCGGCCAACAATAAGACATCAGTTTTATTGTATAGTAAGGTGTACTCTTTCATGTTCTGTATGCCGAATTCCTCCCAAACCTGTTTAGCATGTAAATAATCTAAATCACTGATGTCGCATTTGTTCAATTTATTGTAAAAATGTTTCTTGCTTGGTAAACTGGTTTCCAAATATCGGTCATCGCTGTCCATGTAATCATATGGATAAACACCCTTTTTAGTAAGCAAATACATTTTGTTCTTATCCGTAAATTTTTGTGTGTGTACAAACTGATCATTATCCAAGTTTTTTACAAGTGTATCAAGCGAGTCGATGGTAAATTTGAATGAATCCAAAAATCTTGCTTTTATATTGATATTGAAATCAACTGTATAAGATATATAACGTTCCTCATTATTCGGGATGACTTCTATTTTGGTTTTATCATCTAAACGTAGCATTTTTACGAACAGATGCGTGTCGTATCCGCTCAGGTTGTGTATAAATATGGGGACGAATTTCGGAATCTGATAGTTCAAGTTACAAGAGTTGTGTGCTATTCCGCGAAATTCACCAGTCAAATGGTCGTGATCAAAGACGGAATCATTTTTCAACTCTTTACCGCATATATGACACGTCTTCGCTTTTTTAGCGTTTTCTTTCTGTTCGTCAGTCAGCGGGTTCATAGGTTTTTGGTTTACCAGACAAAATTCTTTAATATCTTGCAATTCAGATTTCAATAGTTTCACGAATTGTTGACCAGCATCGACACCGAAATAAGTAATCGGTTCCTTGTAATCACCGTTCGCATAAGTCGTGTATAATGCGAAGGTTCTAGCCACGTGGTATTGATATTTATTGGTGTTTGTGCCGTTTTTCGGTGGTTGACAAGTGTCTATCGGCTCGAGTATGCATTCGAAATCGGCATACATGACGAACGGAATTTTCATTTGGGATTTGTGATTGGTAAACTTGACGACATCACCTTTTTTTGGCATTCTAATTTTCACCGCTTCGTGTTCCTTACAGAGTTCTTTGTGACTTTGAAGCAGATTTTCTCTTATGAAATGCTGTAAACAACGCCTGCATATATGTGCCTCACCATGATGTCTACTGATTTGATTTCTCACCAACCTACTCAGCTGTTTAATATAACAATAATGAGATTTATTTGCCGTTTTCATATACAAGAGGTCAACATGTTGATCCTTTTCATCATCAGTCACAATCAAAGGATATACGTTGAGTTTATTTTCTCCTGCACAAGTATAACCATAAACATTGATGGATATCCCACTGCGTCTTTCGAATTTTTTCACATCATCTAAACTCACAGGAAATTCAATGTCTTTCAACGCTTTGTCAAAGTCGTGTTCGTATTCACGGTATTTGCTGACCCTGTGAGGATTTAAACCAACAGGATGTAAAGCTGCGAGTACGGACCATAGAAAACATTTCTGGTCATTGTTTTTAACATTTATGACAGCTTTTTTATTTTTAATAACGTCTGGCAGTTTAATATAGCTTGACCCTCTGAATGGGACATATTTGTTTATTGCCAGTTCTAAAAACAAGACTTCATTTAACGTCCAACCTGACCCCCGAGCCTCGAACTCTTCCATTCGTGTTAATATCTTCGCTTTTGCACCTTCAAACACTTTATGTAAGTCGGTAGTCTTATATATGATCGTATTCTCAGTTTTAAAGTACATGGTGTCTATTTCGAGTTGCTTATCTACACCAGGAACATTCCGTCTATAATTGGCAGCAAACGAAAAATTTACTTTCAAATTGTACTGTTCCAGGTGTTGTTTTATCTTACCGATAATCAAATTTTGATATCTATTTAAAAATATTTCTGGTTTTTTTATACCACGACAATTTGTAAATTGATAAGTCAAAAGTCTATTGTTGAATGCTCTTTCTTTTACACAGTGTTCATCTTCACTGACGGGTGGAAGGTTATCAGTTTTTTTGAAGAGGTTTTTAATCACATTAAGTGCAGAAGAACAAGTGCCACTCACACTGTTACACACTTTTTGAACGGTGGAAAGGGTATTCTGATTTTCAATGCGTGGCTTTTTAATTTCAGGCTGTTCATCTAAATCATTTCTGTTTGGCGACGGGCGTTTACGGGTACCGCTTGTAACGGATGATGTTGGTTGCTCACAGATTTTTTTATGTCTGTTGAAATAAACATTCAAAACAGTTTTCCCACATTTTTCACATGTTTCCTTTTTATAACGTGAATGGTCTTTATTAGGATTTTTTGAACATATCTTCACATGATGGGAGATGTTTGATTTTGAAATAGGCTTACCGCAGAAGTTGCAATTGACTTTTATTGTCCCCATTTTACTAACCAATCTATAATAGAAAATAAAAAAACATTAGAATAAATTTAAAATAAGGTTAAGTAAATTTCAATAAAAAATTGACCTATCAGCTTCTATTTTATTACTTTTAAAATTACGTAAACATAGTGTGTATCAAACATTATACACATGGCCCTGAGCACGTAACATGGTGTGTATCAAATTGATACACATGGGGCCGGGCTCATGCTATAAAAAAAATGGGCTGGGAGTGATTTGGGACTGAAAGAGTTAAAACGCAGTTTTTTGCAACTCTCTTTCGTAAAAACCTCCAATTATACCTTCTCCGTTTTTATCAGCAATCTTGTAGGTGATAGGTCTTGTATTTAAAACATCGACAATTGTGAAAATTTCAGATGTCCAATTTTGTTTGTACTTGTTGGAAAACACGTCTTTTTTAGCCGTAATGCGTACTCTGTCTCCAACATTAAATTTGGCCTTTTTACGTGGTACTCTATTTTCCAGTTCATTGTACATTTTCAATAAATCCTGCTCATTGCCTTTATTCACATCTACAGGTCTCATTTTTATAGTATGATGGAAGTCATACACCGAGATTCTATGCTGATGCATATATATATGTTGGTGGTGACTTTAATGTACCACTCAATTGGGACACGCCCCAGCAAAGACAATTAACGGATCTTATGAGAAGTTTTGGTTTGTATTGGACCTCGCTCGAACCTACCAGAGGTGTTAACTGTCTGGACTCCGTAGCTTCAAACTGCAACTCATGGGAGGTGAGGACGAATGTTGTCAACCCGCTGGTGGCAGATCATTTAGCGGTGGTAACGGAAGTCATCTGCTGCTCGGTGAGTAAAAATCTGAATTTTCCTTGGCTAGTTAATTATGAATTAAAGTTCAGAAAGTTAGATGTAGACAAGTATAAACATGTAGCTGAGTTATTAGCTAAGGAGGACTGGGAGGCTCTTGACTTTATCCTTGTTGCTGATGATTCGTTTACTTGCTTTTTCAATACGTTCAAAGGTATATTTGATATGGTATTCCCAGAGTTGACTAGATCTAACTGTAAAAGCAGTGCTGGTAATAAACCTAGGCCTAACCCCTTGAGGAGTAAAACAAAATCTTTTGACCTTCAGAGCCACCCAGAGTTGAGAACACTTAAAGCCTGGGTGCTCTTGTTGCATGATAAATGTAGATCCTCAACTGATGCTAATGAACAAAGTAGATTATATAGTCTTTACTTAAAATCAAAGAGTAAGTATAGGGCAATGGTTGATCTGGCAAAGAAGGCCTATAATCAGAGGTGTATAGAGCAAGCGGATAACCCATGCAAAGCGGCGTGGAGTTTAATTAATCATAATAAAAGTCAGTGCAAAACACCTCAATGCCCAGCTAGCCCTGACCAATTCAACCAGTATTTTGTTGACTCAGTTAGACTTATTGTCGAGGGTACGCCACCTCATCCAATTGATGCGGTAGACCATGTAACACTCCCCCATGAGCCACCTGTTTGGGTTAAATGGAAAAAAATCACTCCAAATGACATTGTAAAGACGGTCAACAACTTCAAATCCTCACCGTGTGTTGACATTAATGGAATGTCGCCTATTTTTCTGAAAAGTGTCATTGAAGTGATTGCTGTCCCCCTTGCAAAGGTCCTCAATTTATGTTTAGAGCAGGGGCATTTCCCTAATGAAATGAAAACGTCAAGAACTGTGCCTGTGTACAAGAAGGGTGATGCTGAGTTGGTAAATAGTTATAGGCCTATAAGTATTATTCCAGTTCTGGCCAAGGTGTTTGAAACAATAATTAACAAGCAGTTAATTCATCACTTTGAAAGTAATAAGTTGCTAAACGATACCCAGCATGGCTTTAGAAAGCACCGTTCAACCATCACAGCCGTAAAAGCTTTGACTGAGAGCATCTATGATGCTTTCGAAAACGAAGAGTCGGTCCTCCTAACACTGTTAGATTTGACGAAAGCTTTTGACTGTGTTTCCCACGAAGTATTGCTGAGAAAACTTATGAAGTATGGTGCTGGAGGTGCTGTTTACAGGATGTTCAATTCATACTTCAGTGGTAGACATCAAGTAGTCTCATTGCAAGGGGCGAAGTCCAACACAGTCCCAATCACAAGTGGAGTTCCGCAGGGCTCGGCTCTAGGACCTAGTCTCTTTCTAATTCTTATCAATGACTTTGACGTGGACAGCAATGATGCCCTTCTATACGCTGATGACACCACTATAGTCAATCGTAGCGATAATGTGCTAGCCTTAAGTGTGGGGTCCGACTTTTGTTTTGAAGAAGCGAGGAATTGGTTCAAGCTCAATGGCCTACAGCTGAATGAAGGAAAAACACAGAAGCTTCTTTGCACGCTATGGACTCGTCCCGAAGCCAAGTTGGAGAGTAACAATAAGGCAGTAAAACTGTTAGGCATAACTATAGATGATAGGCTAACTTGGAATGCGCACATTGATGAACTGTGTAAGAAACTTTCCCGCATCAACTTTCTCCTGAGGAAGCTTAAATCTCTCGTAACACCGGAGTACCTAGTTCTGGCCTATCATGGTCTATTCCACTGCCATGTGAGCTATGGTGTAATCCTTTGGGGTCATGCCAGTAATGCAAGACGGGTGTTACTCATGCAGAAGACCGCAGTGAGAATAATGACATCAAGTGGCAATAGGGATCACTGTAGGCCGCTCTTTGAACATCTTGGCATCCTGACTATATACAGCCAATTTATCCTGGACTGTCTTATTTCGGTAAGGTCGGATCCTAGGCTTGGCAGGTGCCTAAGAGAGCAGTGCCACAGGTACAATCTGCGCTCAGGGAGAAATATTGATGTTCCAAGATGCAGATTAGACAAGACAGACAACTCCTACCCTGTGTTGGCCTACAAGTTTTATAATAAGTTGCCGAATGAAGTAAGGGAGCTAGAACCCACGCCCTTCAAGAACAGGCTTAAGAAGTGGCTTAGGAGGAAATGCTTCTACTCAGTTGAGGAGTATTTCACCACAAATATGGACATTTAAACCCGGCCGCCACCAAATGACTGTAAATATTGTAAATATTAGTTTTAGTGAAAAGTTTAGTTAATGACAAGATCCATCCAGACAACTGGTCCACGATCGCTTGGATATGTATCATGTATCATGTATCATGTATCATGTCGTGTTTATTATATTCATCGGTCAATTCTTGCAATATATCGTACCACTTGTGCGAATTTCTAACTTGGAATTTTACTTTTAATTTCTCATTTAACGTTCTGTGATATCTTTCGATTATGGCCGATTTCTCCTCGCTCTCGGTGTGGTACAATTTAATGTTGTACTTTTTCAATGACTTATTAAAATATGTATTTTTAAATTCTGTCCCTTTATCGGTGTGTAAGAGCTTAGGCGGTGAATGACCGTCATTTTTCGCCCGCGCAATTATTTTTTCAAAAGCTGATGACACATCCGGACCATCTTTTTTCTTCAAAGGCTCAGACCAGACAAACTTACTGAACGTATCGATCACATTTAAAATATATTTGTACCACTTGTTTTCTCTAGCATATTCTTTCATAATCAACAGATCGGCCGCCCACAAGTCATCAATGCCTTTCATGACAATCCGGCGTTTTATAAACTTTTTCACGACGGGTCTGTGCAGTTCTTTCGCTTTCAAAACTTCGGGTGGGTCCCTGATGAATGAATTTTTTACACTACCACATATTGCACAATTTGATGTTGCCAACCATCTTTTATTTTTTGTTTTGGCAATCTTAATATTTTCCGATGTTGTTTTTCTTTTACACCTTTTACAATAAAATTCCATTACTAATAATATAACAACCAGAGAGTTTGAAATAAAAATAGTTTTGGAAAAAAATTTAGCTAAATAAATTATATGATATAAATTTGTAAATATACATATATAGGACGTATAGACGTAATGCAACATAGACATAAAATACGATTGACTAAGGGTCAAAAAAATAAGTTGCGTATCGCTTATAAAAAACAGAAACTGGCTGTTTTAACTTTGAATAGAGATCAGTTAACAAACGGTAATGTTGAAGTTATGTTAACGGATGAACAACATAAACAAATATTGAAAGCTGTGAAAAATAAGAAAGGTGTAAGAGTGATATTAAGTCATACACAGTTGAAAAATAACATTGATGGGGGTCTATTGAAAGAGATTCTGGAGTTGGCAGAAAACAGCATTCCGTATTTTAAGAAATTAGCTTCACCCCTGATTAAAGAGAAAGTTGCTCCCACCATCAAAGAGAAATTCGTTCC
This sequence comes from Neoaliturus tenellus, assembly GCA_030545055.2. NCBI lineage: Eukaryota > Metazoa > Arthropoda > Insecta > Hemiptera > Cicadellidae > Neoaliturus > Neoaliturus tenellus. Next base: position 48,070,634 of record CM061532.1, on the reverse strand, counting down.
GTGGTTAAAAAAGATAATTGACGAAGAGTTGGATACTATCATAGAAAAAGATCCATCTGGTACTGGACTAAGACAAATGATAAATGGTCAGCTTAGTAAAATTTTAAATGATGTAAGAATTAAAAAAAATTAAACCCGTTGACGATGAGTGATCTGGAAGTGTGGGCTAGTAAATTGAAATTGAAGAACTTCCGTGGTGTTTTCAGACGAGAGCTTTTACCTCATGTACCTCGAAAAATAGAGTGCGGAATAATAAATCTAGGGAATTTGGACACGGCCGGCACACATTGGACATGTTATTATAAAAACGGCAAAAATGTGATTTATTTTGATTCTTATGGAAATGCCCCACCACCTTTGGAATTGGAAAAATATATAAGAATGAACGACGGTATTTGTTATAATTCAGATCAATTTCAAAACTATGGCGATCCGCCTATCTGCGGTCATCTATGTTTAGAAGTTTTAAGACAGTTTTCGAATGGAAAAACGTATGATGAAATCAAAGGGTTTTAAATAAAAATAAATACACTTTTCTAGAATGGTTTAAATAAATTATATTTTACATTTCTGATGTTAATAAATTGTTTATTTAATTTTATTTTTTTAAATTAATTTATTACTGTGTGAAAGTCTGTTTCCTAATATAGAGATGTCGACTAACCAGTCCGAAGCATGGGACCTCCTCTCTGTGGAGCCCAAAGAACCCAGAGGGGTTTTGACTGACAAATTCATCATGAGGTTTGATCGGTATTTGAACTGGGATCTGCTGTCTTCCCATTATGATTTTTCAATCGAGATGTTGCGGATGTACCCGCACAGAGTAAATTGGGCCAAGCTATTGAGACGCATTAAATTTTCGGAAGAATTCCTAAGAGAGATGGTTCCCCACTTCGATAAATGCTGGGGTATCCTGTGTAAATATCAAACGCTGTCTGAAAAGTTTATTCATGATTTCGCAGGTAAAATCGATTGGGATTATGTGTTGTTGTATCAAAATGTAACTAGCAGATTTTTAGATGAACACAAAACGTATTTTGATGAAACGGAATTATTCTAATTGATAAACTTATCCTATTAGAGAGATTAAAATGAAAAAATAAATACATCTGCCTCTGTTGGTTTGAATAAATTATTTTTAATATTTGTTATATGAATAAAAATTTATTATGATGTAAAAGTTTTTTTTATAATATAGAAATGGTGAATTGCAGATTATCAGGAAAGTCCTCCGAGTTGACTTTGACCTTGGAACACCCGATTCACTTGGACAGTGATGCACAGTATAAACTCGCTCTCACGGGATTTTTTTGTGAATACAATTTTTATAATTTATTCGAGAGTTGTAGTATAACATTTGAAGGTGGGGGAAAATTAGGTTTTAGCAAGGGGTATTGGACATTAGACTTAATTCAAAAACATATTCAGAAAAGTGTAGATTCAATTTTAGAGCGTAATGCATTGGATAAAGATGATAAGAAAAATAAAGTGCAAGTCGGATTGAAAACATCAACTAAAGGGCACAGAGTGTTTATCAAATCTCCTGTTAAATTTCACATGGATAACATTTTTCGACATTTGTTAGGGTTTGAGGATAGTAAAATTCAAGAATATTTTGACTATTATTCAGCGAAGAACCGAAGCAACACAAGACCGTTTGACCTAATTGAAATTCATTGTGATATCGTGGAAAACTGTTTTGTTAATCACGACAATGCTTGGTTTAAACATGGAGAGACTTCGCTGTTACACAGTTTCTTTCCAATCGGTGATTTCGGTAGTAAAATTGCAACCGTCCCAACTCCACCACATTATGTATCATTGAAACATGGATTGAAGAAAATTCAACAGATCAATGTCAATATCACAGATCAAAACAATAATTTATTACAAATGTTTGATTCAAATATACATATTTATTTAGAATTGATTCGTGTGTAATATTTTAAGTTAATTGAGAATTGAGAATTTATTATTTTTTTACCACATTTAAAAGTAATATTCTTAATGTAGGTAAAAATGAATGGTTCTAATTTTGATAATTTATTGAATGAAATCAATGGAAAATCTTACAAGAGGCTGAATGACCTGGAAGTTGGTAAAAAATATCTAGTAAATGACATAAACACAATTTCATCATCATACGGTATGAGAATTTTAGTCACATGTGATGATGTGAAATTCTATCTTCCAGAAAGCTGGAATAACAGATTGACGATGAACAATATTATGCAACTACTAAATCATAAAGGAAGCCTCTATGTGTTATACAATGGTAAGGTAGCACTTCCAGACAATAAATTTAAGCATGATATCGAATTTAAAGTCGAACAATAAAGATTTATTTAAAACCCTAATTGAAATATATTTTTGAAAAAATCTACATTTATTTTATTTGATGTGGAAATCATGATTCATATATTAGGAATCAATTATGACTGAAAACTATGAATATTATCTCTTGACCGATAACGCATTTGAACCTTTCGACGGGTCACAAGAGGCTGCTGGTCTCGATTTGAAAAGTGCTTATGATTATATCATTCCAAAGCGGGGACAACAATTAATAAAAACTGATTTAACTTTTAAATTTCCCAATGGTTGTTACGGACGAATCGCCCCAAGATCCGGCCTTGCCCTCAAACATTGTATCGATGTTGGTGCAGGTGTGGTGGATAGAGATTATACCGGCAATGTTTGTGTTCTGTTGATAAATAATTCCGATAGCGATTTCTTTGTACGCCGAGGAGATAGGGTGGCGCAGATAATTTGTGAAATGTATAAAAAACCCCCTTGTGTAAGAGGATATCAAATAGAACAGACTGAACGAGATAATAAAGGATTTGGAAGCACAGGGTTGAACTAATTAATTTTATTTGTGTTCGTAATATAAATATTGAGATATAGACAATTTTTTATTTTTTGAGAAAATTGCGAGCCGCTTCTCATAAAGGAATAAATGCATGTGATAAGAATTGTTTTGTATGTCGGAGGGGGGGCCGCGATTTACAGCCCCCCCTCAGATATGCAAAACAATACGTTTTTCACGGGGCCGCAGCTTAGAAAGCCATAAATGCATTTGATAATAATTGTACCTATCCATCATCCGGGGGGCCGCGATTTACAGCCCCCCCTCAGATATGCAAAACAATACGATTTTCACGGGGACGCAACTTATAAAGGCATAAATGCAGATGTACAAAACAATACGATTTTCACGGGGCCACAGCTTAGAAAGCCATAAATGCATTTGATAATAATTGTACCTATCCATCATCCGGGGGGCCGCGATTTACAGCCCCCCCTCAGATATGCAAAACAATACGATTTTCACGGGGCCGCAACTTATAAAGGCATAAATGCATTTGATAATAATTGTGTATATATCCATACCAAAATTTATTATTTTAATAATATTAATAAACTGGACAAATGAAATTCACCGAAAAAGCACGGGGGTTGCAATTTGCTACCCCAGCGGATATACGATTTTCACGGGGCCGCAGCTCATAAAGGTATAAATGTATTTGATAATAATTGCGCCTATTTAAATCATTTTAATCTATTTAAATCCCTAGCAGTGGCCAACTGCCGCGTTGCGACACTATGGCAATGCGATGTGGAGTGGCCGCTGCTCATAAAGGCATAAATGTATTTGATAATAATTGCACCTATTTAAATCATTTTATTAACCCTAGCATATTTATATATAAATATTTATAGGAAAAATATTTATATAAATATTTATAAATTTATATATAATAAAATATTTATATAAATATTTATAAATTTATATACAATAAAAATATTTATAAATTTATATAGAATAAAAATATTTATATAAATATTTATAAATTTATATAGAATAAAAATATTTATATAAAATGTATATATATATATAGAAAACGTATGTATACGTTAGTTGTGGATTTGGCGTTCTCAAAAAGATTCTCCGGCCGCGGCGTGATTTGAACCTGTGCCGGTCGGGTGGTGCGCTGTTACGTTAGCGCCTAGACCAGCGGACTTGTTGGTGGCTGGCGGCGCGGTGTTTATCAAGTCTGATGTGATCGAGCGGATGTGCATTCGATTGAGGTTATCAATGCAACTGCGATTTATCGCTTCGGGTGGGATTGCAGTTTAAGGGGAGTCGGCCGCTTTTCATTTAAAAGTTATGGTTAACTTAAGAGGGCATCTCGTAGTTCCCTGGATTATATTCAAAGTGCTCCTTGAAATCACTGTCTGAAATCCCAAAAAATGCCCTGAAATGGGCTGATATTTGGCCAAAACCGGCCAGAATCCGGTCAAAAACCGGTCAATTTGAAGCTGAAAGCGGTCAAAAAAAACTACGAGTGTTTCAGAATGCCCATTCTATATCTACTATTACTAATTTGGTATATATACTTATTGATATGGGTTTGCTCTATTTCAATGATAAAATTTGTCTTTACTGCTAGATTTAACCTAAATTCCTTTTATAGATTAAGGCAGGAGAAAGAGTAGTTTTAATATGATCATAGCTCTGATATAATACAAAGATTAGTTTTTATATAAAAATTTATCTTAAACTATATGTGTTTTAGCAATGAATAAAAATATTATAAAGTACGTGTATACCTAAATTACTAAATATATTATTAAAGTGATATGTTAGAAGGATTCAACATATTTTTAGTTTAAATTCTACCTCCTCATGTATTAAATAGTAGTTTTCCTACCTTTAAATTAATAATGTTTATAGTACATGTTTATTGAAATAGATTTGAAATTCCAGTTGGTATTCAAATAAATTCACAGTTTCTATAATCATGATGGAAGATTACAGGTGTTACTAAAATTTTAAAAACTTCCACCCTTTTGATTATTTAGTACAACAATACAATTTTTTTTACTATACTAAGTATTACATTCTTTTACAGTTCAAGTTTTTTTCGATTGTTTTTTTCTTTTTTTATTGTCACTAGTGATTGGTTTCTTCCTGCTTTGGTAAACAAAGGATTTTCCAACAATTTACATTTTTCAAGCATTCCTACTCCTCTAAGAAAACATCAATCAAGGTCTTGCTACCGATGCCAGCACATTGTGCGGAAGCAGGACATCTTTTCCATGTAGAGGTAGGGGCAACTTCCAAGGACGAGCTCAACAATGGTGACTGATCAGCTGATACGAGATCTGCAGAGGATTCTGGGATATATTGCTTCATCTTGTTCCTGTAATTGCACGCTTTCCCATATACCGGAGCTTATCTAGTTGTAACAATGTTTACAGTTATCTGTAACCGTGAGGTATATTCTTATTTGAAATTGTCATTAGCAATGTGGTTTCATTTAAATCATTTTGTTGAATATAAAAATTGTTGAGAGGACATACTTGGTACATTTATCTTTTATGGAGACTTAAAGAAAAGGCTTAAAGACTATAAAGACAAACCACTTGTTTGCTGAGAGGCTGCTGTGAAGGAGTTTTAATAACACACAAAACCACTATACGGCGTAATCAGCTAAATTAACACTATTCAACATCCCATACCTTTAAACTAACCTATAACTTCAGAGAGATTGAAAACCTATATTTGATGCTATTAAAAAATAATAAATTCTTACAATAGTGGTTATTTCATTAAGTAAGTTACATTAGACTCTATCTATACTTATTTAATAAACTAAGGGATGTTTTTTTTTTTTTTTTTTTTTATCAGAAGTCCTACAATTTTCAACCGATTTAATTTTTTTTTTATAGTGCTTGATCTGTAGTTGTTTCTGCCAATAAATTATGAGAATGGGACTTCAAATCGATGTATTCATTATTAAAATTTGATGTTTTCTATTAGAGTAACATCAGGATTGAGTTTAGTTTTTTCCAGCTAATGTACAGCTATAAATAAGTATATTTTTGGTGATTGGGTACTGAATCACAACATTAGATTGGTAGGTGTTATTGATTTAAAACTAAATGTAACATTTTTAATGATTATATGGGATAGTACAGATTAAATTGCTCGATTTTGAGCAACACGTTTATTAGGTAGGCCTATCTTTTAATCTGTTTAAAACTACTATTTAAACAATAACAAAATCGTCCAACAAATTAAATGGTTCGTTTTTCTATGAAAAGGACTTGAAATAATTTGGTTTTATTATTATTATTTTTTTTTGTGAAATAAAAATAATCCAATTTGTCCGTAATACGGCACTCTTTATCTAACTAGAATTTTAAAATAACTATATTACCAGGTAACCTTTGGGATATAATAAACACGAGGACCAGGCAAGGAGATTTCTTGTTATTGGGACGTAGGCATTTACGCACCATGGTAAAACCCCAAGGTCATCTCCAGGTTACATCAAAGAAATACGTGCTCGACCAGATAAAACGATAACAAGGATAAGGTGGGGAATTTAGCACTCCGTGGTGATGATAATACTGTGTCATTATGAGAAAGATGCGGTAAAAAGATAACAATGGTTACATAACAGAAATAAAATCACATTTGTTGGTATTGTTGGATGTGAACTTACAAAATTTACTACCACGACGGTAAGGATCTCATTGAATTACAAACTGTGTTCCACTTTCTATAATTTTTTTTTTTTTTTAATTTTATACATTACAAATCTAAAATTTTTATTCAAATATAAAATTTAAAAATTCCGAACTGTGCCTTTGAAAAATAAGTTTTTAACTTACCAACAACTCTGGCAATAATTTTAAGTAATTTAGATGTAAAGTTATATCTTTTATCTTTGGGCTCTTAAAGGGTATAATTTTGAGGTCATGTGCAGAAGGAACTTTAAAAATATAATACAAGTGTGTATGTCAGAGGAAATATGTAAGAGTGTGCATTTTACTTGAGGAAATTAGTTGAAATCTTTAAGCGAACCAAAACCTTAATTAACTGACGATATAAATACAATTACATATTACAGCATTATGTGCTTTGTGATTAACAACAATTTATGTCTAATAAAAAGTTTTTAGTATTCAAATCGATATCGTTTCCCGCCAAGAGAGACCTCGGGACTCTCGGGCCCTTTTTTGAGCCCTGACTCGCGCTTGCGACAAGACTGTCCGTTTCCCGCAGTTGCGCAATCGCAAGAAGCGCCCGAGCAATTACATTTGCACTGATCGGCGTTTCCCAGGCGCAACCGAGCAGATCAAATAATTCATGAGATGTGAAAGGAATCGCGGCTCAAATTTAAAACTAGATCCGTAGTTTACGGTCGGAAGGATCACGATGGGACGGTCATTCCGCGCATCAGACGTCCTTCCTCGTCCCGTGGCCTTGTAGGGAACGGTCCTCAGGCCAGTACTGGTCATGGGGATAAACTTTATGTGGTTTCTTATTAAATTTAGATAGTACAGCAGCAAATTGGTCGTAAACACTCTAAAAATTATTGTTATGGGGTATTTTGTTGTTTTATGATTTTGAACTTCGTCTGAGGAGACCAAGGTTGATTTGAAGTCAGGTAAGTGATTCCCTTCTAAAATGAAATGTTAATATTCCTTAAATGATGTACTAGTACCAGGTTAACCGAACCTTGCTCGTTGGTTTTCATTCACTTTTGTTATAGTGTCAAGGTAAAAAAGCAATTAAATTTCCACCAACAACCAACTATACCTCTTCACAGTTAACAGCTGTTTCAAAAATTCTGCTTAACATTAATGTTTCTTTCTTTTTGTTTACATTTCGTTGTTTTTCAACTTTCGTTGTTTTCGTGTATTTTGTTGTTTTTTTTTTTTTGTTACATTTTCGTTACCAAAATAGCAACCCATGAGACTAATGTTAAAAATTACAATTTAAAACTTAATTTTAGACCAAATTTGATTTCTCCTGGGGTTGAGGCTGTTTCTAAACTTATTTTTGGGCCAAAACACTCTTTAATGCAAACTTTAAGCAAAATCTAACAGCTAAATTTCAAGATCGTGGAACACACATCCCTTCAGATATTCCTCGTATTATAGTATAGGATAAAATAGTCTGCACTGAAACATATGTCAACGAGGTGGCCCTTGAATTGCGCATTTTATGATTCTTCATGAGAGAAACTAACACTAAAGTACATGTATGTTGGTTATGAAGTGACAGAGATCTATTTTTGTTTACTATCTGGCTTTAAAATTCATCTGAAGGTAAGTTTGATCAGCTGTTAAATTACAATTCATATTAAAGATCTTGTAATAAAAATTGGTCAACATTTTAAAGAGCCCTCTAGAAATAAACCAATGGCCAGGAGGGCGAAGACCGAAACGATATGACCGTTTTAATTACAATTCGCCCAGACACTATATCCTAAGCTTCAAAATGACACCTCAATCTTAAAAATCGATTCAGAAGGTCTAGAGAAAAAGGGACGTAACAGACGAAATTCTTATAGAAATAAGAATATAGATATAAAAAAACTTAAAGTATTACTTAACGAATGGAAGGTTATAATCTTGACACATTCCATTGTCATGCCTAATTAAAAATTGTAAAAATTTCGAACAATCTTAAAGTATTTTGTTACAAAGATTTAATATCAAAACTGTAAACCTTAAAAACCGCTATGCTAGTATTAAATTCGCCAATTACATATTACTTTACGGTATGTTTTCCTGATAGTTTTTTTTTTTTTTTTTTTTTTTTTTTTTTTTAAAAATTCATCACATCATAAAATATGTCCAATAACAGGAAGATATAAAATGTGACACTAACAGGTACTAAGTACTTATAAGACTAATTATTAACACTTGTGTAAATGTTTTCACTCTTGTTAATAAATAAATATATTGAATTTCCTATTATTGCTGAAGTTTATTCAACACAAATGTATTCTCAAATCATATAAATGAAAATTCCATCGGCTGAATGTTTCTCTTTGAATGTAAACTGCAGTTGACCTGTTTGAAAGATTTCAAACGGCTACATTATGAAAATAAACCTGGGCCTAATGGACATCCTTGACGAACGCCTCAATCCTCACGTTTTCCATAATATTTTAATATAATTTGGAATGTAGATAAACATGTCTTAAACATAAGGTGAATCCAAATAAGTAAATGTTTGCATGATAATTTATTTAGATATGCGGAATGTTAAAAATTATTTTCAGTTTATTTCATTAACATTTGCCTTACTAACAAATGTTTAAGATTAGGCTACTTGTTTTATTCATGTACGAAAATATTTTGTAGTAATTAAATTACATATTTTGCATTAGATGGGATTTTCCTTTTTGACAATTGAACCTTTGAATGTTTGAATTGTATCATAACATTTTATTATTTGATTTCTTGAAACACCGACGCACTATAACCCTGGCCACGTAACTTGACGAATGAATTTTCACTACTATTCAGTTAAAATAATTGGATAATCAGCTGTTCTATAAAAAATTTAATGTAACGTAAGCTCGATGTTTTTGGAAAAGTACCCCTCTCCGCCCCCGCCCCTCGCTCAACCCAGCTGTTTTTGGCCATTCGTCAACTTATGTGGCGTGACTTATAACATGGTTCGTTATTTAAGGTGAGTAGACCTATGACTGAAGGTTGAGTGTGATGGATCAGATGAGGTATAACTTTGTTATTGACAAATAATATCATCTGATTCATTTGTTAAAATCGTTAAATAATAGCCCAATGACCAAAGGCAGCATATAATTTTTTTTTAATCCCTCATTATTATTTTTTATTAACTAATGATTTTTGTCATAATAAACAAGTTTTATATAATACAGAAATTGGTACAAATATGTACTAATGGACTAAAATAAAATATAAAATTATCTTTTATAATTTCTTAAATTAAATTGAGCTAGAAGAGAATAAATAAATAATAATCATTACTTAAAATACCGGTATGATAAAAAGCCAAAGTGAATAGTAAGGGTTATTACTTATTATTACTATACTAAGTAATTTTACTCTCCTGGTTATGATAAAACATATTTGTTATGTTATTTAAAGCTTTTTGCTTCGATGTGAAACCTCACTGCAAACAATTTCTTCTTTCGAAACGCCATGAAACAGCAGACTTGCCTAGTGAACTCTATCAGAGCGGATGGAGAGGAAAGGGAAAGTCAACAAAGCATCGGCAGTGTTATATTAAACTCATGGGGCAATTAAGACATTAGTATCAAGTGTTGTTGTATGGTCGGTCATGCACGAGCAGGCAGACAGCTCACGCTGTGTGTTTAACACCACGATCGCTGGCGATAACTTGATAGTCGCTGCAACCATCTGATATTAATTTGTGGTGAGTTAGGTTAGAAGTAGGTCAAGGATTAGTGCATCCTTGGGTAATAGTTTTGTTTTCATTTTAGTCTACGATAAGGTTGACAAGGTGTGATAGTGAGTTGGAAATAATTAATATCAAAGAATTAGAAGCAGAAAACAGAGGTACATGTATATGAAAAAGTAATCACATATAAAACACGAGAAGTCAACTCCATAACACGCTATTACAAACAGGTCACACACCAATACAATATTCTCCATTGTTCTACTTTATCTTTTTAATTAACAGAAGACTTGAAGCATTCAGTAAGTTTTATTGTCTTTTGTTTCGTTATCATATATAATGTTGAGGGTTTTCAGAATTATTAGGAGCGATTGAATCAAAATGTATAAATTATATAACAGTGTTTAAGGCTACCATATAAGTCTTAATATTTTGAAAGTTTGACTATATATCTCTTTAAAAGAATTTGTTTAAATAATTTTTCCTGTAAGTTTTTTGGACTATGTTGGAATTAATATTGTGGTTGCCACTGGCCTTTTATCTTTCATATTCGGACGCTCAAGATTACAGCTGTATTGGTGAAAACGAAGAGGTAGGTAAACCATAAATTTACTTACATAAAACCTGGACTTGAACAATATTAAATTTACGAAAAGTAAAACATTTATTTAATTAAATAAAAGATAAAAATTGTAGTAAAACTATATTCAAATTCTTCGCAAACTACTTGAATATTTCCTTTTTTCACAAGATGGCTCAAAATGACAAGAAAAAAATGAAAAATGTAAGCTTATTATTTTTAGGCATATTCAAATACTCATAATAGCCTATCGAAATAGATGTAGTTGTTGAGGATAAAAAGTTTATTTTAAAACAATTGTAGAAAAATAGCTTAGGTGCTTCTTGCTATAGGTAACCTAACCTAAAATAATAATTTGTTACACACTAGCTGTTTTACCTTTCAAGCGGCTCTATTGGTAATAGTTTGGAGTTTACGGCACTTTATTAACTCCATTAAATATAAATAGATATTCATAATATACTGCACACTTTTAAAAATTATTTTTGAAAATGTATTTTTTATATTTATGCATAAAAAACTAATTTACAATAAAAATCAACTATTTATGAGTAGTTTGCTACGTAACGATCATCAATGAAGTATGTTTTCCTAGTGCACCTCTGCACCTCCATTTCAAGTCCACTGCTGCCCTGGACTGCATTGCGCCTATTGGAAAACTGAACAAAGTGTCTTTATGAGATTCAAATGTATGACACACTGGTAAAGCTACCTACAGTTGGAAGGCTGGTCAATGAAACACCTTACCTTAGCTGTTTTACTAATTGATGTAATGTAATCATGTACAGTTACATTGATTAAAACATATTAACACAATTACATACCTTTTATTTTTCAATATTTTTGTTTCCTTCCGTCTTCAATATCAGGTGGAGGTAAGACTTTATTGATTTTAAACAGGAACTACATACATGATAATCAAAACCCATAAATTTATTATTTTTTAAAATCTTTAACCTTTGTAACTATTCATATTTTGATGAAGAACGGGCCAAATGACGTATTGTTATTACTTATGTCTAACAGCTTTTAGGTAGCACCTTTTATAATCATACCAATAAAATAAATTTTTATAATTTACTCTGTAAGCATATAGGCCTAACATTAATTTAATTTTCCTTAAGCGTCAAAACGCATCTGATGTGAATTATTTTTATTTAAATTAAGATTCCACTTTTGTGTTTAACTTGCTATCTTATTTTGTTGAATTTTGTTACATTTGGAAAATAATATCAATCTTGGTAGTTTTAGGTTGCTAATACTTGGGATCTCCCAATCGTTTTCAATTCTTGTAACTGCTCGATGATAATTATACATTTGTCATACATTCGTCAGATTTATGACACGAAAACAACTTTTGTAGGAACTCTTACTCTAAAAAAGGAACAAACTGGAGGTTGACAGAAGTATAAACGCCGCAAAGTTTGCTGGAGTGTTCAATATATTCAATGCCCACTCTTCTGTCACTGGTCCAAGTCGGACAGTGGAGTAATTGATTTACTAATTGAACTCCACCAGAAGAACCAAATTGATTGGCCTGGTGGGCCCCGCCCCTTAGACATTATAATCCAAAGATAATCATTTGTTCTAGTCCGTCTGGCACAGCATCTACAAACAATGCTGGAGGTATTTTAATTAAGTATTATGTCACTCTCGAACTAATGCGATGCGATTAATTTATTCATAGGTTTGCTTAACAATGGTCTTGTTACCGTTGAAAATTTGGAACAAAACACACTTTCATTCATTGTGATAAAATGACAAAATATGATGAAGTAGGGCCATGGGAAATGGGGGGTAAGTGTGATAGTATAAAAAAAACAGCAAAATTTTAAGAAATATTTTTTTAATTTGATATAATTACATTTCATTTCATACTCTTATTGTAAATAAAAATATTATATTTAAAAATTCAAAATCTGACTCATTATGTTTTTTTTAGGTTTGTGCCATTTTAATCTTAAGATACTAACTGTAAAATAATTCTTTATATTCAAGAGCTTTAATAAAGCTCTTGAAAAATACCATGAGCCTAATTAAGGTATGCCTGTGGCATATTTAACGTTTTGATGGGCATGATCCAAATCCTGAGCTTATTACTATCTAAAGTTCATCTGTTGTTAACTAACCTCATCAATTAATGACACAGGCAACTGCACCCAGAATCGAAGTTTTGAAAGCTATCAAGTTCTTAGGATCGAACCTGCAACATTTCGATACAAAAACTAGCATCATCCCACTCAAGCGGCGGTCCGACTAGGCTGGTTACCAGCCGCTAATTACCAGCCGCTAGTAAATATCGCCATCAGCCAGCGGATCTGAAGGGTTCACATTTAAAGTAAACCAGCCGCCAGTACAGTTGCTGCTAGTTGGTACTTTTTACTTTGTAAACTTCAATTATGGCCTATGTATCACGCAGACTTTAAATTTTTTTCTTCAATGCGGGCAAACTTGCGTTTAGTAGGCCTACTTGTTCTTCAAGCCGTTGAAGTAACTCTTCATAAGCTGACTCTTTGGCATTTTTGTTTATGTAGTCTGCATTCGAAACATCCTACAAGCAAGGATAATTTTGGAAAATATCTAAAAATGTTATAACGTCTTTATCCGACCACTTGATGCTGTCCACCATATTCACCGTCAATTGCGAAAAAGTACAAAATAAAAACACTGCAAACACTGACACAGCGCACAAAACTAGACAGATTAATTCGCCAGCCGCTTGTGAGCTACTAGCCACTAGCCTAGGGGTTCACATTGGCTGGTTGGCGCCAGCGAAGTGATCACGTGACTGCCAGCGGATGGTACTAGCGCTAAAAAGTTAAACATGACCAGCTTGCGACTTCGGCTAGTAAACACTAGCCCGCTGGCATTTACCAGCCGCTAGTTCTGGATCAGACTAGGCTGGTTGCTGGCAATATCACCAGCGGATATTTACTAGCGGCTGGTAACCAGCCTAGTCGGACCGCGGCTTCAGATACTCAGATAGTAAAGTTGTTTTCTGTACCGTACTTTGTTTGCTGGTCTGATATTACCTTATGTAACTGAACCATGTATCATATGTAAAAACGATTCTTTGGACAAGCTTATAAAGTTTTGATATTCATTTTTTATTTTAAATCATAGTATGTTCAGACCAATCAATGGTTGAGTGATTAAAGGTTCGAATTACACAGTACCTGTCCTACCTCCCGTTTGTTCAACATATACTTGTGATTGTTCAGAAATTAGAAAATTGTACCGTGACTAAAGAACTCCACGCTCTGCTCACTTGAATACAATTCAAGACAGGGTGTCTATAGATATATAAAAGATTTTAGTTAAAGTTGTAAAAACCTTCAACCACCAAACAAGAAACCAAGATTGAGAACTAAAAATGTTGGTATCGTACAAATAGCCATGACTCAGCGGCGTAGGCGGCTGTGCGATCCTCCTGGTTGGTGTGATAAATTATAGATGGTATCAGAAGCATAACCGGCGACAGTTGGGTCGCATTCCGGCAGATCGAGATACGCTCGCAGTTCTGGGGCGAGCGCTATCTCAATAGCTCGCTTTCTCGGGCTAGTTGGCTCATTGTCGAGACACTATTTATCCCGCTCTGTATAAGGGGCATTGTCTTGTTAACATCTTCATTTTATCGCGTTCCACCCGCATTCCAACCTAACTAAGGATTTGTAGTGGTTCACTCCTAAGTTGATTGTGTATTGGACATTGGAGTTGGGAGGGGTTGCCTGCAGAAACTCTTTCATTGTTGCTGTGGTAGTCCCACTTCCGTCTAGAAAATTTACTTTATTTATTTAAACATTTTATTTGGCTGGTGGTACCTCAAAGATCGGTCATGACATTGAGGGTTGACGTTGAGGAATGTCGATTAATCTTATACTTTTAAGTCTGATAATAACTTGAGGGATCTCTTAAACACTATTAGTATAGCTAATAGTTGGTATTTGAGTCAAAGTATGGCATAAGTAGTTAAGTTATATAAACGACACATAGGCCTATATCAACTGATTTGTTTCATAACGATTTATATTTAAGTTTCTTTCCGTGCCTAACCTCAAAAGAATATGATCTAATGTGAGTGAAAAGAACAATTTATATCAGAAGGCACTCGGATGAAGTCACGGGTAATTGCTTAACATATAAGCGATTGAGGTGTTTATTATTTTATTATTACAAAGTTTTACCAAATTTAATTGGGTTGTAGATAAAATAGTGTGTGTAAAGATTGTATTCAGCCCTCAAACAACTCATGCCATATTTGGAAAACTCGCTTCAATCATCTTCATGCTCTAACTTACCACAAACCTCCCTCATGACATCTTTCCCGATACAATCGTTGAAAATTACTATACACGGTTCTAAATTAAAATTATAAATTTTGTGATGCGGATCACTTTAAAATCTTGTGAGAAAGAACTCACGAGCTTCACCAAACGATCTCTATTCGATGTAAGAGCCCCAACTGGACCTACCTTAGAACGATGTAAATTTCCATCAGCTGTTTAAATCTGAAAACGATCTGCTTCACTAATTCATGGCATGTTGTACTAGTGTAAGCAAATCTGGGGACGTTAGTCACCGTCAACGTATGGGTGTCTAGCCGCGTGGTGACCCATATAGCGTGGCCTAACATCGATGTAAATATGTGTTGGCGGTGTCCATCTCCTTTTCCTTGTACAGCATCGAACCCTTGTACAGGATCAATAATGCATCAGCCACGCTGTTGATTGACAGGTCCTGTCTAATGTGAGACCTCCCGCATTATCCACGAGATGCGGTCAGGTTTAAACATATTATTTTTATAGAATTTGCAACTTTTAGTCAGTTGTTTGATTATTTTCTGACACCGTTACATCCAATAGCTGAGTGTGGTAAATTTTTTATTATTTTTTTAAATCTAATAATATATTGCCTAACCGTGTTACACCGGATTTATCTCCAATAAAATACTTTTATATTCTATCGCATTAACCATACTAAAGTCTTCAATTTGTTTTCCAATCATACAGAAATTTATATAAATAGCATATATGTGGTGTACAAGCTATTTATATCCCAACATAACAAAACTATATTTTAAGAGATTGCCATATTTGTAGGATTTTAGCATAAATGTTAATATTAACCAAAACGTAAAATGGAGGTTTTACTTCATAAAGGATCTTACCAAAAGCACGTAGAAGCTGTATACCTTAAAGCAGAAATATTTCTTCAAAAAGCCACACAATTTGCTTGATGAATTAAACCTATAATTATATGAATTATTTTCGATAATTTTAAAAAATTCTCTATTTAAAATTTTTTTTTATTTTGTATTTTATTGCTTACTTTTTAAATTTGTATGACTTTAATGTATATGCCTACCAAATCAAATTCCATCACATTCAAAATATAATATACATTCCACCCAAATTTGTTTCATTCAGCAGCACAACTCCCAAGAAAGTCACCTAATCTCAATAGCAGCTCTACGATTTCGTGGGAGAGCGGGTGAACGATGGCCATGCCCGTGTGACAGCGGCGATGCAAATGTATCCACATAACACATAACCCGGGCACGACGACTGCCCTAGGTGCTGCCTCACATTTACACCGACATCCCCCCCCGCATGCCTTTCTCCCAAATTTGCAAACCGAGCTCCGCGAGCTCACATGGCGCCGTCGAGCGCCCGGGTCGTGCTCAGATAGTCATCTCTCCGATCTACTGCTCTCGTTGGAATACGAACCTAGGTTCATAGCCCGATTGTGATGGAATGATGAAAATCTGATGGGATCTGGCTATTGGCATGGGAAAATCTCTTTGTTGTTTGATGCTGTAAGACTTTGGTTAGCAATACAGTTGAAAAAGAACGAGATATTCGATTGAAAACTAACCTCTGGAGTCTGGAGTCCTTGTTGCAGTCTAACAGTCAACCTGATGTAGAAAGAATAAATAATCAATAGCGCGAGAGAACATGAAAAATGGTTGGAATACTAAATAATACAAAAAATGTTTTTCCCAGACTTGAACTTGTTAGATGACTTTATCTCTAACCTGTGTGGGTGCCCAATAATCAGCCATTAATAATAGACTACTGTATGTATATTTGAAGGGGTTTTCAGTGAAATTAAGCTAGTTTAAGGTTTGAGGTAAGCTATTAACTAAATTTGAGACTATTGTCTGGAAAATACATTGGCGAAATAATAACAAATGTTCAAAATGCAAACGATTTTATTTCTGACACTTTGCAAAGTGAATGCATTGAATCATTAGTTTTAGGATGTTACATTACCCAATCTGATATTACCTACAACCCTACAGTTTTGTAGAGTCCTAATATGAAATATGACATTTCAAGGCTATTTTTGACATAGTTTTTATAATTAATAACCATAAACACTATATTTGTTAGAAAACGTCAAGAATGAAAGAAATACCCACGGAACGTTGTTACGAGAATAAGTTATCAGAAAGGAAAACAAGGAGATAACATTTCTTACTGTTAAGAGCGAACTAAAACTCAAACCCTTTCATTTCCCAAAAGTACTTTACTCAATCATCGACCTCATCAACCCCCCCCCCCCCCAAACTGACTCACCAGATCACACTCCCGGTCCGTGACGCCCGGAAGCGTCCGCCTCCCACGGCCGGCATTGTCACCTTCACCTCCGGAGGTAAATATTCGCCAATCTGGAGCATTTCCATAGTGTCTGTGTGGGTGCGCCACCCACGGGTACAGTTGTCCGATTGTCTCCTCACCCACGGGTGTCACAGAGGTGATGTGTCACGTCGCCGTGTCACGGAATGCTAGACTAATGGTGATGTAGAAGCTGGATCTGGAGCGACCACAGTAGGGTGGGTGTGGTATGCGAGGTAATCTACATATAAATAGTAAAAATATGTGGACATCATATTGTAATTTTCTTAGCAAGTCTCTTCGTCTTTTAATCGTTGTGGAAAGGTTTAAATCCATGATTATTATTTTAATAGGTGAAAATTGATTAGGATCATAAGTAGGAGTGTTATTATCAGCCACTAGTGGTTTAGTGATAATAATTATTGAATTTATTTATCATGAACTCCTGGTCCACCAGCCACAAACACAAAGTTGGTAGCTTGTTAGGTATTATTGTTATGTAATTGTATTACTTAATTAAATACGATGAAACTGATTATTCAAACGACTATGTTCGACGACTAAGATATTTGAAGAGATTATAGTGATAAGACAAATATCTTGAAAATAAATACATATCAACGTCTGTACCCAACCAAGTCTGTAAAGGAAAAAATAACAATAATGTATGTAACCTATACCTACAGTAGAAAACAATCCTACGTCAAACATTTAAATATTTATACAAATTTATCAGTAATACAACTAAACTGTCTTATAGGGTCCTTTTAGAAGAGGGCCTAAACTATTGAAATTTTTCGAAACCGTAATAGGTTATTACCAAAAACGTTTCGGTGGATTACAAGACTATAAATGGACGGAAAACATGTAAATTGTGTCCAAAGAATTTCCCATTCAATGTATTAATAACGTACACTATCAACCATTAGCAAATCGCAAAATGCGATTACCCAATTTAACTAGTCGGTTGACCAATACACTGGTTTAGTTGAGCCAGTTAGGTTAGGTTTGATTTTAGAGTAATTTGGTGGTACATCAGTAAATTAAATAGTTTTATGAGTTAAACAAAATTACAGTACCAACTTCTAGGAAGTCTGATAAAAAAATCCATTGCAGGGCCGCCCAGAACAGGTAATTAACGCGGTGACTTGAGATAAGATAACGGCTTGTAAGATAACAAGATAAGATCTATCAACCAAATCTGATATTCCATCTGTACTATGAACCCATTTGTAAACTAATTAATGTAATTAATTCGTGTAAGGCCTAATAGTAGAGGCCCTCTTCTAAAAAAAACCCATCTTATCAAATAAAGTAGGCCTGGTAATATTTTAAAGAGTTCGGACGTTCTAGAAGAATATAGTACGATTGGTCTTGGGACACCAAGAAGTAGACAAGGCTATGAACAAAGCAGAGCAAGACCACATTAGCAGGTCGTATGCGGGCCCGGAGCTTGGGGCCGCAAATCAAAGAACATTACCGTGCGATTTACTCTGGGGCCGCCCCCATACGACGGGGCCCCGGGAGATAGGGAGATACCATGTCCTGGCCAGGCGCTCTGAGAGCGCTCTGGTTAATAAACAATGTGACCTTGAAATGGCAATGGATACTTTAGAAAAATAACAGTTATGACTGACTTACGTGCTAACTAGGAGTACGCTTGTTCCACGCTTATGGGGATGAACGGCAACATAATCCAGATAATCGTAGTTCCATGCTAAAAAAACCACATCTGTCAAATTACACATATTAACTACATGTACAAATTTTGTAAGTTTTTTTCCATTCAGATATTTGATTACCTTAATTATTTTTGCAAATATTTTCTTTGTATTATTGTTTGTTAATACAAAATATGTCTTTCTAGTATTCATAACATAACCTATTTTAAAACCTTTCATAAATAATAAATTTTATTATATATAGTACAGTTATAGTGCAACAGGCAGAAAATAGTTTCCACAACACATGCTTACTCTGTCTGACAACAAACAACTCAAGCAACGATTAACATATCCATAAGCATCGTAATTGCAGCCCACAATGCATTTCTCATGTTAAATTAAATTACGTCTCATTATTTTAACAGAATAACTTCAGAAACGAACTGAACCTTACAAATTACGTCTAAAATCTACTAAAAAAGTTTAAAGTCGGTCTGAGGCTTCTTGCGAACGTAATCGTTGGTAAATGAAATCGTCATTTGTCACTACACTGAGGGGCCAACACTTATGTATGAGGATTTCACTCCTCTTCGATCAGTTCATCCAATTATATCGCATCTCCAATTTTAATTTTAAAATGTCGTTCATTCCATATGAAAAGTCAAAAGTTAAGCTTTGGCTCATTTTATTTTTATAAATTTTGACACGTTTTTTATATACACAACAGAATAAAAATTATATACATTTACAAAAATTAGTTTCCAAACATTTTATATTTCTCATATTTTTTGTAAAACAGGTAAAAATGCCCTTCAGTGGTTTTATTCCAAGTTTTTCATATATAAATGACAGAGCAATGACTTCTGACTACCTATCCGTAGAAGCCAATGTTGTTTTAGTTCAAACTCTTCTTCAGGATAATAATTTTATATAGTGAAGCCCCTTCTGTGGTTTAAATATAAACAACTGGGTAAAATCATCATTTGTTACGGCGAAAGTAGCATTTCTCATATTGTACCGATTACTGTAAAACATTTTGTATAATATTTAGAAACATTACCCAATGCCATCCCTACAAATGTAACTGTACCTACGTCTAAGTATATCGGGGACTTATGATATATCTCTGGTGGAGCTATAGGGCTGCAGATATGGACATTCCCCTTAAATTTTGTCAAACATCGCCCTCCAATACTAAAGAGCTTGTGATACACCACATTTACCCCCCTCGGGCTGCAGATCTCCGCCGACCCGATCACAGGAATGCAGCCGTCCCGGTAAGATATTCACGGCGCCGCTGTATAAGGCAGTGGCTCTGATCATACTGTGCCATTGTGACCAACAAATAGGCCTGTCTCACCAGCATCCGTTACTTCCCGTCCCCCGATAGACAAATCCGCAATCGCATTCCGATCTCGCTCTCCAGTTTACTTTGTACACCAATTGAACTGTCTTGCAGCGTCAAGGAATTATCGAGAAACTAGAGGAGTGTCAAAGTGCAACTACGAAGGTGAAGCTTAATATTAACTTCCACATGAGGCACCATTATTTAATTAATGATACTATTTAGGTTAGTTTATAGCTGATCACATTGGGTTACGTTGTGCCTGGGTGATTTACTCTGCTAGATAGAGACTAGGCTAGGTTTTAAGGCAAGAAATATTACAACGAAATCTCCAATGCAGTGGCCAACCGACTACAGCTATTGGATATTTACTGAGTCTGCATGTCTGATGATGCGTTGGGTTTAAGATTATAGTCATGTAAGCTTGTATGCTTTAGTAAATTTAACTGATTACTGTAGGAAATCATATAACTTAACATTGTTAAATAAGCGATAAAGATAATGAACTGTCAGGATTTTCAAGAAACTCAGTATACCTATAATAAAACTAAAATGACTTTTTTATTTTACACGTAATCAATTTTAAAGATTTCCGTCATTTTTTTATTGACTATCAATTAGTAAATAATAGCACAAAGTGTTTATTTTCATTGAAGGAAACACTTTTCAGTGGGCAATTTTTATGATTCGTCTCTTTATATCCTTGCCAATTCTTAAAATGTAACTGATAATGGCCAATCCGTGTTACATGTCATTTTCATAGTGGGAGCCTTATTCTAAAAAAGGCCCAAATCTACTTAATAAACATTCCTCTTAATATCCATTGACTTGATCTACAGTAAATTAAAACTAAAATCCAATAAGTTATAACATTTAATAATATACCTGGAACCATCACTTTATAAGTAACACGGTCATAGCCATTTTATAGTCTAAAAACAATGGCGTAGACAATAAAAAGTTAGCTCAAGGTTTGTTTACACTTCAAATTAACATGGGTTTATAAGTTCATCCGATTAAGAGCAAACAATCGAACTACACTTAAAAATAGCTCAAATTCCTTTTAGAATCTGTTTGACCTGAAACACAAAAAATATTTTAGTCGCAAAACAAGGATGAAAGGCTTGTATTAATATTCATAAGGAAAATCAGAACAAGGCCATTGTCATCTACAAAGCAATCAGTCGCCATTGTAAAACGGCACAAGCCTTGGCGACAATCTCAATCCGGTAATAGACTGGAGCCAATTAACTATCCACGGGGGATCTATGGTGTCAACTCAGCGTGCTGTACGTTCTGTGTTTAGTTGGCCGCCGTGGGGGATGGGCAAGTACCAGGGGCAAATACAATTCGAGCTATAGGGAAATACCAATTTATGAAATCTGATTGTTAAATCTTAGACAACATGTTTTTAACTTTTCCTATGACGATGAAATGTACAATAGCTTTTGAAAAAATACATATTTGAACTGCTGTTACGTTTAAAGAAGTTTTATATGTTGTTGTTAAGTTAAACATGCTTGTCCTCGATTTTGACTTAGTGAACATAAGTAATTGAATCAAACATCTTAAAGTAATGAACATACTCAGTTTACTATATGAATTTATATCAAAGGGGTGGTGAGGTTCTAATGTTACAGTTTGATTGTATTGCGATCTGTGTTTAGTTCACCAACATGTGAAACTGTACACTCTGTGAAGTGGTTAACCTTTTAATCTGCTCAGTGTAAGTATTTAAGTTGAACATTGATAATCCGAAGCACTTAGAAGCCAATAAAAGTCAGCAGCAACGGACATGTGTATTTCATTCCAGCCGAAGGACAATATCGTAGCGGAGGTATTCGAATAGTCGTGACTGTTTAACAGTTAACTATATTAGGAAAGTGCCATTTCGCTTGTAGCCGAGCAACGGTTCTCTAACTAGGCAATGAAAGCAATGCCATATTGAAATGATACAAACGTATGCCGGATGACGCTTGGAACCGACAGAACAGTAACTGAGATATAAATCAGGCACAGCCGATCATGAGATTTGATTTAAACTGAGCGTCGGTCCAGCTCTCATTTCCATTCAATGCTGAATCGCCCGTTTCTCAGCACCGTTTATCCGTTATATTTATATCTTATCTCGGCAATCCCGTGGTTATCAATTTCAACCTTTCACTTGGTCTCCAATGCCAATGCGTCGTCGCGTATGAGAAAGTCAAAGCGGTTACGTGTGACTTATACCACCTCTAGAGTGGGTGCCTTTATTGTTGGTTAACATATGAAGATATATTTTTGTGTGGTTTTCCTTAAATAAATTTAATTTGTATATGAAATATGCTGCTTAATAATGTGAGAAGGCCCGCATGTTATTTAAGCCTTCTGCAATGTCTACTTAAACTAATACACAGTTACCTATTTTTTCTAAATACAGATTTTTACAATAACAATTAAGTTTTACTAATAGAGATAGCAAATGGAGTGATAAGAAATAGGTAAAGTTAGAATTTATCACCTTAATCTATTTGGATGTAAATGCGTTGCTCCAAGTTTACAAGTACAGTAGACAGTAGACAGTTATTCAATGAACCGAGATAGTTTCTGGCATGCTTGTAATATTCCAGTGTAAGTTTCACTTAATGTGAAACTTGCTACATGACAGGACACTATATATCTAATATGTATACATCGGTTATATGCTCATATGTATTTGTTTGCAATCTGCAATGTATTATTTATTTGTTAAAGGCTATCACATCAACAGTCTTAATTCTAACCCTCAAATACCCAGTGTATACACAAGATCCTGATGGTGGTACACACTATGGTTTATACCTACTTCTTTCTCCAAACCGATATTTTTTGTATAGTCTAAACTTTCTCAGTGTAATCTGTCATAAAACCCAAATTTCTTTGATGTATGGCATGCAAAGTGACCTATTCAGAGAATATACAATCAATGAATACAGAAGTATACTTTAGTGTAACATTGAAAAACTTATTCTGCATACTTAATCATTCACACTGCACTTCATACAGTATGTCCCGAGATATTTCCCTTACTCCATGCCCTCCTCCGCTGTGTACTCTGTGCTCTATGTTCCCATCTCCGCCAGATCGCGCCGGTCGTGATCGCAGATGTTATCCCAATACGTGCTGCTCGCCGCTATCTCCCCATCTCCGATGCGTTTGGACCAATTTTCTCTATCTCACATTTTATTTGTATCACGCCTGCCTCGTTTTGTTTCTATTCTCTCTGCTCTGGCGCCGCAGTCTTCGATCGTGATTTAGTTAGTGTTCTTCGGATCGCGTTCCTAAGGAAGACTGGAGATTCAATTTAATCTTTTTTTCTTCCAAATAAATTGATTTATTTTCGTATTTTTCAACAATATAAAGGGTTTTTTCTTTTTAGGTATATTATGCTCTACTCTTACTTATCTCCATCAGATTCACAAAATAAAAACTTGATGATATTACAATAATCATAAGTCAAATAATACCTTATATACTAGTTGTCTATAAAGTGACTCATATTGCAAATGTAATGTCCGAAGATTACTGTCGATAGAAGTCACAGAGCAGTCTCAAATTTAAGTCGAATATTCTTTATGCAATTTTTAAGGCTAAGTTCGTTGTTCAAAACATTTGGTTGGATATTAATCAAATAAACCTAAAATGTAACTTTTTCATTTTCCCCATAAGAGATGCATAGGAGTCATTATTTTAGAGTTAGGTTCTTTGTTTACATTTTGGCAACGTCTTTGCGAGTCTTAACAATCAAGACTGAGACGTTCTGATTGGTCTACTGACCGGCTCAATCCCAGTCCAGTTCATATTATTGGATTCAGATCAGAGCGGAGAACGGGAGCGGAGGGAAGTAGTCGCATAAACAAAAATAAAGTTGTTTTTCAAGGATCAAATTTTTTGAATGTGACAGTCCATGGACAGTCCCTATTACAAAAGTATAAATTTCCTCTTCGAAAAGACGCTTCGTTATGTACGAGCGTACTCTTAGTAAGTGTTTCATGGAAAATAATGTATGGGGCCGTCCATAAATTACGTCATCGCTTTTTGGTACTTTTTGGACCCCCCCTCCCCAAAATCATCCTATCGTCATAATTTGTCTGAACCCCCCCCCCCTCTCAGAAAATGACGTCATTTTTGACAAACCTCCGTTTTAAGTAAAAATAATGTTTTTTTGTCAAAGCTACTTAAGTTCTATTCTTTATTGATTTATTAAGACTATCAATTAACTTTTGAACCCATTTTGGAAGTAGTTTTTCGAAAGAACTATTCAAACTGGGTATTTTTATTTACAAATCACTGTAGTAGAACTTATTTATATAACTACTGATAAGGAAGTTCCGAAACGAGGTAAAGAACAACCGGTGCATGATATCAACAACAGGGCCGTATGCTCATGCTCTCGCCCTCGCACTGTATCACTCTTTCTATTTACATTGGTCTGACGATTAACGCTACCTGATAAACTAAAATTATTGAAAAATCAAATCTGAATTTACCTTCTGAAATATAGCCAAAATGACTTTTTCAATGGAAATATAAACTAAAAAAGAAACTATAAAACAATGTCTAAAAATAGAGCTTATTTTAATTTTATTATAGTTGGATCGTACAAATTTATCATTGTTTTACTGTCAGAATTTGATATAAAACATAATTTTTAAAATGACGTCATACTAAAGCCGACCCCCCCCCCTTCCACATCACCCTACCGTCATTTTCAATCTGGACCCTCCCCCCCCTATTTTCAGATGACGTAATTTATGGACGGCCCCTATTCAGACTACTTTTTCCTCTCTTTGTAGACAGTCTCTCAGTGTACTAACACCCCCTCACCAACCACTCCTGAAAACTCGTAATTTCTTTCTCGCACGATTACGATATGAGCGATTGGCAAAGTATCGATTAAAGATTTAAACCGTGAATAATTTTTCATAAACACTCATCGCTAATTAAATTTGATCCTTTATTACCCCGCTGGTGAAAGCACGGTCCGGCCTGATGTATACACGTGTGGCCTTGCCCGATCGACCGTTTAATAACCGAGGGTATTAATTAAAAGCAAAATTTGGTGCAGCGATCGGCGCGCCCGCATGGGGTTCCGCCCCCTACAACTATATCTCTCATGTGTGGTCGACACCGACCCCGGTCGGGGCACTGACCAGTGACCACCACTCCGTACAAACGTTGGAACGGATTTGGAAAGTATATCAGCAGTGTTTTTAGGGAACTATTTAAGTAAAAATCATCAAAAGAACGTTTAGTTTAAGGCATGTTCCCAGTTATGTTCATTTTTCATTAATTTCTCAATGCATCTGAGCAAAAATATTACGCCAATTCACGAATAAGTTGCTAAAACATATTCTAATGAACACAATCTATTTGGTCAATTAAGGTATTTTCATAGATTTGGAGTTGTGTTCTTTAGCCTAGAAGTGATATAGAACTTTTCTAACTTTAGTGTTTCGCATAATTTAGATATACAATGTAGGATAACAAGTATACTGGTTCCAATATCAAGTATTTGTAGTAGGTTACCGTAGGATTGAGACCAAGAGATAAAAGTGGCGAGTAAATCAAAACACATAGTTTGTTTGAAAACCATAGTATAGCGTATGTGGTTTTCAAATACCAAGATCAGCATTTAGGTGGTAGGCTACTACAGTTCAGTTTAACTGCTGATTATGAATGTTTTTAAATTTTCAGGATAAAATTATCATTTTTATGCACCTCCCATCTGCCCTGTTCTAAGTTTATTATCTAGGCCTATTTGGATTAAGAAAATCTCTATTGACTTACTGGAGGATTTACTAAAAGGGAACATCGAAAACTTCTAATTGTCAAAACCATCTCCGTTTTGAAATCAAATCAGATACTTATCCTCTAGATATCCCAGCAGGCCAATTTTCCGGGCCGTTTCGCCGCTACGTCGCTCACGCCCGGTTTACCCGCTGCTGCTGGCAGGACGGTACCGCACCGCCCCGGGGACTTTCGCTAGTTAGCAGTTAGCCTAAGTGCCCGCCGCCGCGGAGAGTGCGGTGTCATCCTCGGCGAGCGTCGTGTCGTCGCAGTCCCCACTTCCGGATACGCTGAGGCAGAAAAAGTAAATATGAGATGGAACATGTAGAAAGAGCTGCAGAAAAGCGGTGTTCAAACGGATTATTGGGCGATTATCTTGAGGGTTGTATTCAGATTTGCTTGAGGAAACGTTAAATTTTTATTCACCAATCCATATGGGAAGGATTAGTATTGAAATATCACAATCCTTTAATTTTTGGGATCAGTGTGGTGATCAATCATAAATTAATAAATTATATTGTATGAAACATAATAAGCATGATTACCTACCTTTATGGCAATTTAAATTAAATCTTTGTAGGCCTAACTGCCTTTGAATGGATTTGAAGTTTATGCCTTCTAATAAAAGGTGTAAAGTATGGCATAGTAACAATGGTGCAAAAAACTATTATCACTCTAGTTTGTCCTTTTATTTCAGAGTTTTATATGCAATGAAATAAATAATTTTAATATATTGTCGAACGTTTAGCTAGAATTTTTTTAGATTTCCATGTACAAGAATGAAAAAATAACCTCCAAAATTTTTGACCCAACTTGACCTAGAACATTTTGGTTCGGGCAAAACACCCAATGATGTAAAATTCCGACCCGAACCTCACATAAACCTTGATTCTTGTTGCATACCACGCAAAGCCTTTTTATTTGAATACAGGTGCAACTTTTACCTGTGGCGTTTCTCCGTAAGAACCACCGCCGTTAACCCCAGACCAGGAGCTATTAGAGGCGGCGATTTGACCATCGTGACGCGGACGCGGTTGTCCATCAGCCGAGCTTTACGATCGACTCATCCCCGGATTTGAATCGGTGCGAGTCTTTGAGTCGCAAAAAGGCAGCGCGGGTACCCGCGAGCGAACACGGAACGGCACATGTCCGGTAACTAGCCATTGTCCACTCCGTCAATTAGCCTTAACCGCGATTTAAGTGTCAATAAACACCGCTGTAACATCAATTTGTATAACGAGTCGGTGGAAAAACCGTGTAGCGAGCTAGGAACAAACCGAAGGCACTCGGGGAATCTCGGCTCCCGTGAATCCGTCATCAAAATATCGGATTCCCGCACGGACGCGAGTTCCTTTCAGGGCGGGCGGCGTCCGTCACCGCGCGGACGTTTTTGTCGCGGGCCGCGGCCGCTAATGAAATAAACACTCGACAAATAACTCGTCCTCCGGTTTTTGCCGGTTTATGTAATGTTTCCCGGAGACGACCTAGCCGCTCTATGCGGGCACCGACTCGGACACTGTAGGTGCGCCGCCGACACCGACACCGACAATCGACGAGGAGGTGTCCACGTTGGTTACTGATCAGGGTAGGGTGGGAGGCACATCAGTTCAAGTGGTAGGTTCGGTTAGGTTGGTGTAGAACATTAAATCAGTTTTTTTTTAAGTGTCATAGTGATGTCATCTATGATTGTAATGAAATTTCAATTAAAGTTTGTCTTGATATGTCAGTATATATGAATTAAATTTGGCTATACAAAGTTATGTAGACATACATTTTTTAGGTAATTTGTAATAACTTATAATATTTTTAATGTGTTATTAAATATATTTCCATTGTTGTTTTTTTCACGTAATATTTTGTGCCGAATAAAATTAAATTTTAGCTACGGTAAAGGTTTTATTATATATGTGGTTAACTTCACGACAATAGGTTATACTGGGATATATATGTAAGGTAAGGATAGATTAGATTGTATTACTAAGTAAATAGGTTTTTTTCCTGCAATAACAAAACTTTAAAAGATTGCACTTTTGTATAAAATAAAGAAGGGATCGATGATCAGAAAATAATTGACAGAAGACAAATATTTGGCAGAGAAAGAAGAGGAGAAATGCACAATTTAAAACTAGTCTAAACGCTAAACTTATCTCTGTATAAAAGGGGGGTTATGGTGTGGTATAAACATTTACCCAGACCAATTTCGTTTATGTAAACACGTTATATTTGCCACTTTTACTATTTACAATTTATTTAAAAATTATAAACTCGTTTATCAATTAATTGTTGCTGAATAAACTAAGCGAATAAATCTTTGTTTATGCCTGGAAAAGTATGAATAAGTGATTACAAAATGTCAGGAAGCAAGGGTTGATGTATGTTTGGCATTTCAGATGTTAATCGAAACCCGAGAACCGAGCCAAAAACCATTAAAGCGGCGGATCTTACAATAAAGACCTTGGCCCTTCCCTGCCATTACAGCTGCGACACCGGCTAACGGACTTTCTCCTACGCACACCCGCAATATGCATAATCATATTTGTTTTCTTTATTCCATTTCAAATGTTCCTTTTAGTAATAAAATCATAGAATGTTAATTTTTGTTTAAATAGGTAAGCTTTTTGATCATGTTGAGTGAGCTTTAGCTCTATCGATCAGAAATACAGTTTAACGACTATTCTTTTACATAGCAATTAGATCATAATTATTGATCACAAACACAGTATTAAAAACTTACCCAATAAGGTAAAATTTTTACTGCTTGAAATGATATGACACCCAAAAACTAAGAGAAATCGACTAAAAACTTATAGCTTAGAGTAAGAAATAGTTAAACAATAGTGTAGTACAAAAATACAGAAATACTCAAACTAAATTGTACTAAAAAACTATATGGTGGTTTCTTAGAATGATCGGAAAGAAGGGTTTGCCTGCGAAGGAGGCGCAGGCGTACATATTGACGAGTCGCGGCTCGCAACAGAGGCGAGAAACTCGTGTGATTGATGTACTGAGGAGGAGCAGGACAATTAATGCAGCGGAGACGCGCCGCGGTGCCTGAAACGGAGAGTGGCGGAGAAAAAGAAAACCGGACAGATCACTGTTGAAATGGAGCAATTAACGCTGCGGTGGCGCGCTCTACAGTGGAGGTGACGAACTGAGAGGCTACTGACTGGGACTGTACTGATGTGCTGAGAAGGAGCAACGGTGGTGCAACGCGGTGCCTGAAACGGAAAGTGACGAAGGCAAAGGAAATTTTCCAGATCGTTTATGAAATGGAGCGATTGCGTTTTGATGGTTCGCTCTACAGGGGAGGTAATGAACTGAGAGCCTGTAGGTAGTGTACTGGTGTACTAAGAAGAAGTAGGACAATTTATGTAGTGGTGGCGCAATACGGTACCTGATAAGGTACGTAGAGTGGTGAAGAATAAAGAAGCTAGACAGTTTCTCATCAATTTTGAAATGGAGCAATTAACGTGTATGAGTTGCGCGGTCTACAGTGGGGATGACGAACTAGATGCTGATGTAGAGCAAAGGCTGATGTGAACATATGCTCCCCCCCCCGTGGGAATTTTCGACATATACATTTTTGTGTTTGTATTGACATGTACTTTATGGTTTTAGGTGTTTGCCACTTAAAAATTACAGCATATCCCGAAAAATACGAAAAAACCATGAAAAATATAAAATCTACTATCATCATTAAAATGATTCAGTTTCAAAAATCTTTTGACCGAAAATACTAACAGTTTTCTTGGCCGATTTTATTAATTAATGGATCGTTATAAAGCTCTCTACTTAAATATTTCCAAAAAATTATGAATTTTTTTTAGATTTATGGTGAAAAAGTGAAATAACTAGTTTTATATACAGTGTGGTTGAAAAGTCCCGGAACGGTGAAATATATTTTTTACCAATATAGATAAAGTTACAAGACTTGGTATATCAATAATGGCCATAAATGTCCACTCTTTTAAGGCATTAACACTTTTTTACCCCTTAAGGGGGATGGCCCATGAGGAGTCAGACAAAATTCTTAAATAGCAGCATAGGTCATGTTTGGTATCAAATTAAAGGTCTCAATTAGTAGAGTACAATGCCGCAAACCCGACGTTAAAAGGTTGGGTATAAAGAAAGTTATTGCATTTTAAAGTTTTACCCATATATTTTAATGGAAACTTTGTTTGCCTGCCATTTCCGTTTCGATCATCCTTTTGAAGTCTAGTTTGCGGCATTGTACTCTGCTATGTGAGACCTTTAATTTGATACCAAACTCGACCTATGCTGCTGATTAAAAATTTTGTCTGACTCCTCATAGGCCGTCTTTTCTTGGTTTTCTGGAATATGCTGTAATTTAAAAAAGGCAAACAACCGAATTCTTAATCTAGTAGGCAATACCAACAAAAAAAAGTATAAGTCATAAATTCCCACGGGGGGGGGAGGGTTTCATATTGTCGGCCCATGGTCTAATGAGACTGTACTGATTTTCTGAAGAATAGCGTATGAATTAAAATAGTGAATATTGTGAAGAACCCAAGCCTCGTTGTCTGAAATTGAGAGTGGCGATGTAGCGTAGTAAATTAAACCCGGACGACAAATCACTGTTGTAATGGAGCAACAGTTTTGTGATCTGTACTGAAAATGACGAACTGAGAGGCTGCTGGGACTGAACTGATTTGCTGAGGGGAATCACAACAATAAATATAGCCAATCCGCGTTCCCTGTAACAGAAAGTGACAAAGAAAAAGGAGACAGTTTGCCTGAACGCGGGATCATATTACAATTTTTATCTCGAAAAGTAGGGAAATTCGTTTTAGCAGTGGGTTACAAAAATGGCCCAAACTTTTCTTGACCAAAAACAAATAAGGCTGTTTTTAAATACTTTATTTTAAATTGAAACTATGACCTGAATTATGCCTAAATTATTATTGAATTTATAAAATGATTATTATAAAATTTATTTTACCAATCAACAATGCATAGTCTATAATAACCAACATTAGCTGTAACTTGATATGCATTACTTTAAGTCTACAAAATTTAAATCATATTGTCGCTTTAACGCAATACGAAGCCTCACTTATATTCAAACGACTATAATATTCAAATCCCACTCGACATAAACAAAGTATTCAACTCCTAATCCCTCATAATCCCCCAGATTTTAGAGAAAGTGGAAGACGCTATGAGGGACATTGCCCAACTGGGCCCCGATAAAAGCACATTGTTAATCCGGGATGTCAGCCTTAATATATTGTCATGGAGGTTTCACTTTTATTCACAATAAATTCTGGGCCGGGATGCGGCGGGTGACCTGTTTAGTCCAGTGGTATCAATTCTAGCCGGCAAGTGCCGTTCGGGTGAGTTATCGCCCCACGCCGACGCGACTGTCCTGCCTTTTAAGCCGTGTTTCGGTTTTATGCCCGACTTTTACGGGCGTATTGGATTTCACCTCGGTTTGAGCGAGGCGGCCTCACATTCGGGGAATAAACCTCGGACTCCAATATTTCGGGGGGATCGCCTATATTTCTGTGTGGCCCGAAATCCGATCGCATTTATGGTAGTGATTTGTCACTGTAATATCCCCATATTTCTCGCGCTCAGTTTTGGGCGAAGATGACCCGCCGAGATACCGACGGTCCTTGCAAACACGGTTTTGTGAAATGCATTAACAAGAGAAATAAGTGATGCCAGACCATAACTCGGACGTTTCCGGTTTTTCATTTGATGGCCATTTTGATGGGTGTTGTAGTGTATGAATATTAAGTCTTTTATTTTTTATGTTTGGAAGACACATGGGATACTGAAGTTTAATACTTCTATAGTAATTGAAAATATTTAGAACCCTCTAATAGTTGCAAGGTAGAATTATAAAACCGTATCTATTAAGACATGTATTTTTATCATCAAAACCTACAAAATAAGATGATTGTTATAACACTCGTATGAGTTAAATCATTGTAATTTATTTCTGTAAAAAGATTTCTATTGTTAAATTTTTTAAAGCTAATCACTAAGAAATAATTTGTATGAGTTTTAACTGCCCTAAATAATTTACGAATGTACAAAAGTGTAGAATATATTACTACAAAATACTTCTGCGACGTTATCGTGTACAACAGTTCATCATACATCGTACGACAATGTACATGCTGTACGGTATCATGTGCGAAGTTAGCAAATCCTCTGATATCTTAAAACAAGAATAGGCCTAATGTGACTTACACCACTTGTTCTTTAAGGGCTCATAGTTTTCACCTAACAAGTATATGTATCCTCATACATATACTATGCAACTTTTAGTAAAAGCAACAATAGGCATTTTATTTTATATAATTCTCATTGCCTCAAAAACGATGATAGATAAATAAATAATAAAATTTTGTAGGTAGGATTAACATTTGGTTTAAATTTCATTGTTGTATAACTTTCAGTCCCAAATTAGAGGTACTTTAAACGATTTTCAATGTTAAATTTTTTAGAGCCTATACAATTTTTTTAATTTAATTTGCAAGAAATGCAATATTTACGCAATTATTGTGTGTATTTTTTGTATGGTGGCTTTTGTCTCAATTGACCTATTTTTAACGGTCATTCACTGGTACATTCATTCTAAATAGTTGGTATTCTGATACCAATGAATGACCGGTCATTCACTGGGGAAACACCGGTCATTAACTGGTGGATAGGCGGTCATTCACTGGTGCAATGATTTATGTATGATAAATTGTATTTTTCAATACTCTGTTTTAACTTAATGCATTAAGTTTTACCATTAGGAACTACAGAAGAATACGGGCAAGACATTTAAACTATTCCCTACACTGTAGCGTAAAAGCCTGTTTTACCATGTAAGATTCAAGTGGAAACTCAACCTTAAACGGTCATTCACTGGTGCACTCACCCTATAAATTACTTCGCCAAATGAGGTTACATAGACGTGATCTTGATTAGTTTAACACTACGTATACACTAAGGGGTTTTTGTAATTAGAAGTCCTCCATCAATTTTCAATAAATTTTCAAGTTTACTATCACTAGATACCATCATTGCATACACAATTGGATAGGGCTTGGTCTGCGGTTAAATTTTTCGGTCAAACATTTAGACTATGTAAAGTAGACTTAAAATAAAGGCGTTATCAATTATTTCCCCATAAAAAAGACATTGAGATTGGGTTGAGCATTTAAACATCTGTTCATGTACAGCTACACTCTAAAAAATTTTTGAGTGAAATTGACTCAAAATCAACTCAAACTCCGGGTCCGAGGAGGACCGAACAATGTCTGAGTTAAATTTACTCAAACTGATTTGAGTTAAATTAAACTCAGAATAATGAGTTGACTTTCAACTCGATTTCTGAGTTTAATTTTTAACTCAAACATATTGAGTCAAAATTTGACTCTGTTTCCTGAGTTGATTTAACTCAATCTTAAAAATACCAAAGCATCAAAAATGTCACAGCAGCAGGCAGGATTTGAACTCGCGACCTCTAGATTGCGAAGCCGTGCCCTTATCAACTACGCCACGCCGCTTCTTGCTGGTCAAGGATTTGTTACACTACTTAGCCAGTTGATATTCAAGTTCGCTTGCGTAAATGCATTTCCCGTGAAGGCCTATATTTTTATGTTGTCGCAAATATGTTATGCCTTAACTAGGGTTTCCTTACATAAGAATAAGAAATATTTCATGTCATAAACAAAACATGTTTGTATCATGAGGAAATATTTAACAAATTACATTGATTACATTATTACAATCAAATAAATACCCCCGTCGCAGCAGACCTGCGTACTCAGCGAATTTCCAATGGAATTTCAGATTATTTACTTTCCCCATAAAAAACACCATAGGATCGAGTATGAAGGTTTTCTGTCATTGGGTGTTGTTAGAAAATCTAAGTTAATCAATAATTGGTGAATGTAAACACAAAATTGTATCAAACTCTGGCAATTTTTTATTTTCCCCATAAACCCCATGGGGGTGAGTATGTAGGTTTGCCGCCATATGGGTTTTGTAAGCAAGTATAAGTTAAAACTTGTATAGATAATATCCATACCAAATTTGATTAAGTTATGTCAATAAATAAGCAAGATATAGGGTTTTCTTGATTTCCCATAAGAATAACATGGAAAACACATTTTTGGATTTGCCCCGTAACCAGTTATGCTATGATAAAAATTCAAAATACCAAATTGTTTGTTTTTTTAAGCTCTTTTAAATGGTTTCAGTTAAAATTGATGAATTTTAAAAGTTAAGGTCCAAAAATGCCAAAAACCCATTTTTTACCCCTTTGAAACCCCATAAAACCCCGTTCCCATAACCCGACAATGCTGGTTCGCGAACTCATGAAAATAGACCTAGTCTTACACCTCCATACCAAATTTCATCAAAATCGGAGGTACCCTTCAAAAGTTATCAGTACCACGGACACATAGATAGATAGATAGATAGATAGATAGATATATATATATATATATATATATATATATATATATATATATATATATATATATATATATATATACATATATATGAAAATGAACGAATGGTGTTTTTTGCTTCTGGGGACCTCAAAATGAAAAAGTAAAGTGGTTCCGGGCTTAGGTCTTACCATGGCTACTACCGTAATAGCGTATTCCCTATAGGGAAATTCGCTAAAACTTATATCTAACAAAGTTACTAAACCATTACTGTATTTGGTTGTTTCAAACTAAAGGAAACATCACAACCAACAAAACCTAAACATATACGGCATGTGGTGAAATTTTCGTGAAGATAATTTAAAGCCTAGCCTTACGGCGTTTTTTGTGTTAGTATTTTTACATTTTTTGTCCGCCCTAAAAAGGTTAATAAACAATATTTTCCAAAAAATATAAATCAATATTTTAAAAATATTGTTTCCATATTTTGACAACAATATTCAATATTTCAACAATATTGTTTAAATATTTTGACAGTAATGTTTTACAACATTGTCTCAACATTAATCAATATGGAAACAATATTTTTTTCAATGTATTCTGATTATTTTCTTAACAATGTTTTCGGCAATATTAAACAATATTGTTTTAATATTTTTACAATATTGTTTTGCTACTTGGGTTATTGCTATAAATACATACACAAATCACGGTTAAACCGCTTTTTTTTTGTAACGTTTGCTCCACGTCGCGTCGTTGACTCAAAAGTTTGAGTGAAATCGAGTCGCTGATAAAACTGACTCACTCAAATACGGGGTCAGAGTAACTCAACGACTCGCTTTCCTGGTTTCTGCTCAAAATTTTGAGTAAGTTTGACTCAAATTTAATTGTGTTATATTGACTCATCACTAGTTGAGTTGAACCAGTGTGTTTTCACTCAGAAACTTGAGCCAGATTAACTCAATAATCGTCGACTCAACCTATTTGAGTTAAAACGATCCGGTGATTTTTTACAGTGTAAGAATAAGAGTAGCCTCGGGTGACTATTGATAATCACAACTTTGGGTTGGTCGATTAGGGCCTAATTGATTTAGAACTAAACGAACATTTTTAGTAATGCCATGAAGTTTAATTTTTGTTCAATGCCCAAACTGAATCGCTCCGTTTCAAGCAACGTATAACTATTATTTACAAAATTAAGGATTTTCTCTCATGATTAAGCATAAGACTAGGATATAAGCAAGTATGTTGTATTAAAAATGTAACTTATATTTTTATTGTTTTTTTACCTTGAGTGTCTATGTGTAGCGTATGTAACTTTTCGTAATAGCAGCAATATAAATACTTCGCCAAATAAGTTAGCATAATGTAAAGATAAACTGAAATTACGCTATAACTGTTCATAGTTTTTTAATAGATGATAAAATATTACTGTGTTTTTTCAACATCGCCATTATCTTCATGAAAACAGTTTTGTAATAAAAAAAGTGAGCTGAGGTTATTAAAATGCTATAAAATCTGTATTAAAATAAAACGGCAGAAATTGATGATTTCGATTGATGGCTTTTTATTCGTAACGTTTTAAGACTCACACCTTACAGTACTTAATATTCTGATGTTATCTAAACTCATTAAATGTTGCGTTATATGATTATCAAACCTTATAACAAAATCACAATTAAGTTAAAAATTACAAAAAATTGAGTATACTAAAATGCAACGTTTAACGTTAACGCACCAAAATATTAAAGTATTTCTTTTACAATTTCAGAACCGATATTTGCAGACATCTTTTATTATATGACCAAAGTTGAATGGCAATTTCTGGGCATTTTTCTAAACCAACCTTAAAAATCCCACCGCATAATTGGGAATCATAAAACCGAATCATTACTACGAAACACTTCTTATTCAAATTCCAAAACAGTTATAGTTACAGTTTTGAGACCAATCCTTGAACACCCAACGAATTCAAATCCAAAAGTTTAAAGAACATTTCTTAGTGAACTTTAATCTAACAACTCCTTTTTTATTCGATCCCCAAACCCGGCCCAGTCGCCGGATCCCTTACAACAGATTAAGAGGCTGGCCGCTCAGCCCACAAATAATACCCGGGGCCGTATAAACTCCCGCATATGGTTCACAATTACAAAACAAAGCAGGGCTACATTTTAGCCGCCGGTTATCGCACAGTATGCTAATCCGATCCGCCTGATATCTTTATAGTGGACTGGCCGTAGTAATTTTGACTGGCAGCACTGCTACCGTCATGCTGTTCAGTTGGCAACGCATCTTCCGGATCCGTTATGTTATTCTTGTCAAGCTGGACTGGCTGGTGACTCCAGCTGTTTTGGGAGTTAAATTATATAATTTATGTTCTTGGGCACCTCTTATAGTTTAACCTGTGTAGAAAGATCGACCTCAGGTCAAGCTTAAGAAAAAGTGGATTCATAATGAGATGACATAGGCGACTTCCAAAGTGTCTTTTCATTTTCAGATTTCAAGGTTGATATTATAATTTTGATTTTATAATATTTGAATTTAAAGGTAACATTCAATACCAATAACAGTTATATTAAAATATTCATAAACCTCTCAGATTATACACCAAAATGTATTGCACTACAAATGTAATCATATGCCAAGTGCAGAAAATCTGATCAAGCCTGATAGCATCTTATATAATAAAAGAGTGCATTTAAGGGTCTAGAGAGAGAACTACTGAACGGATCGTGGTCGTTTTGGTGTCTATGGATTTCTTATCGTCCCTATATGATAGGAAAAATATGGAATCCCTTGGAAAATGCTTTATAACTCCGTAAAATGAAAATTAGACCTTATTTAGACCAATCTAAGACGTCAATTTGTCGATTTGTTTACTGCTCCAGGTGGTCCAAATCTTGCAATTAAATTTTATACCACTGCTGATTTACAAGGTAGTTTTTGTAAACAAAACAGACAACTTTAATTCTCATTGACAGATAACAAATGAAACAAGACACTAAGGTTGCAGTTATTTTTAAAGCAGTAAAATAAATTTTTAACAGCTGGTGCTTGGACAAAATTTTGGTTGATATACTATAAAGAAAGTTTATATATTATAACCTAGATGATTTGAATTTATGTATTTATTTAAACTTATAAGTTATATTAATATTTGTTTACATATATGTTTTTATATTTTAACCATCAAATAAAGAGGTTTATATTTTGAAAAATAAACAAAAACATAAGTTAATCTGTTGATTGTAAATACTCACCATGGTATTTTAATACTTTTATTTTTGTTATATAACTACCTAATTTAGATTCTTAAAATGGTAATGTAGGCTTATGCTTCTACATGTTTAACAATTAGTTTTTTCTCACAGATATAAAAAATGAAATATAAAAATTTGAAGATGTGATCTATGAACTATGAATAAATAAGTAATGAAATATACAATAAGGTCTCGAAGAAATACCATGAATAAAAAAGGATATGGAATAAACTGCAAACAAAAAACAAAGAAAAACATTTTAAATAGTGTTTTAATGACTGTAAAAACCTGCTATATGATTGATAGACTTAGAGGATAATGCACGTCCTGTAGCACTTAGTACGCCCAGGGATGTACTTCTACCATTACATGATAAACTCAAGTCAGAACTTGAAAGCAAGGTTTAATTAGATTTCATAAGTCCTACGGAAGAGCTCGGGGTCTGGTGTTCAGCGATAGTGGTATTACCAAAACCTAATGGGGACGTTAGACTCAGCGTGGATCTACAAACTTAAGGGTGCGCTCTACCCATCTGCCGCGCGCGGATGCAAGGATTTAGAATCTCCGTGTTTGTCACCCCAGTTGTAAACCGATTTAAAATATTTTGGTGTCATTCTTTTCGTAATATAATTTTGTACCCCGCTATCATCTTAAAATTTCTACATTAATTTAAATTATACAACATATTAATTTAAACATAACAAAACTCCAATGTAAATTAAGAAATTTGTATTGTATACTGTGTCTACTAGGCAACCCACTAATGTGGGCAGTTGTAATTTATTCAATAAATTATTTTCTCTCTCTACTAAGCAGGTTGCTTGCTAATAATGTTGAAAAAATCGTTTTTGTATCAAGTTTTAACGTAATAAAAACAATTTTCTTGGAATAAATAAGATGATACGTGGGTACAATATAATCTTAAGAACAAGAATCTGCAATAAGATTGGTAAAAAGTTTATAGATAACGGTGCAAGAAAGGAGATGCGAAAGGTCTGCAATTTCAAAAACACCGATCGATTTTGCACTGAAAACAAAAAAAGCATTAAAGTAACAAAATTTCAAATCACCCATCACATATTTTCCAAAATGTAAGATTCCGCGTATAGTGGCAGTTTACAGTCTCGCTCGACGATTTTGACGCCGAGGTAGAGCGCACCCTTAATGTAAGGGAGGCAAAAGTGATTATTGCCAGAGATTGAAGAAACACTTGGTCAGATTGATAAATCTGGGTGTTAAGAAAATTAAATACAAAATCCAGACTCTGGTAAATTAAATTGGACCCTGAGACAGCGAAATTAACTTTACCAATAAATGGTAAAAACAACTGGAATGGAATAATTGGTAAGACGGTTGAAAAACATTATTATATTGGTTTTTTTTCAATAGATAAGTCCAATAGGCCTACTATATTTTAAAATCATTTGATAGTAAACTATTTTTTAACTTATAAACCATTATTTTGTTGTATAACTATATAATGTTCACATTGCTAAAGAAATGGAAAAATTTAAGTATGTCGTCAGGAGTAAATTGTGTTTATAGATTGTAAGGAATTCAGCTATGTATTATGTTATGAATTATGTTTCATAAATTTTGTGACCATTCATTCAGACTTGTAAATCATCATATGCATGAATAATCATCATAAAAATTACCCGTCATTTTTGACGGGCTGTTTGCTAGTCTATTATAAATAAAAGTCCCTTACATTTCAATCACAATGAGAGATTTTAAAAAAAAAATTTTCTAAGACTATCAATGTGTATGAAGAAATGCGAAGAATTGATATTAGTGTGGATTAATAAACGCATTGGTTTAAAATTGATTGTTTACTTAAAAACCAAAGGAGTTAAGGTTACAAACATGATAAAACAGCATCTTAAAGGTTCGTATTACAGTCAACTCTAACTACACGACTAATCTAATTATTAATCACTAAACAAAATATAAATAGCCAAGCCTCAACTGTGCAAAAGGAATGATTCTGATATAAATTGTTGACGGATAGTGATCAACGACATATTTGCTGTAGTTCCGAACTTCGTAGGGCTAACAGTACTTTGCCTTTAACTCGCTAAGAAGTAGTTAATGAATTCACTGTATAGGTTTCATAGTTTCATTGCTTGAAGCGTTATTAACATTATGTATGTAACCTAACGTTTTTTCCGAAAAGTAATAGCAGAGGACATTTATTTCATGGAGTCTATTATTCCCCATCTTGTGTCGGCACACGCCCAGGCCCAGCCCGGTGCAGGCGGCGCGGCGACAGTCGGCGTGCACCGCTGTGCGCTGTGCCGTTGTGGCTTGTCTTATTAGATGACTTGCACGGACCACAATGGCGGGAGTGTTTGTTTGTTCTTGGCTGTATCGGTAGACAACTATCAATAACCGGCAATGCTGACAGTCACTTAGGCCCGATCTGGAGCAATTCCACCGCTCGCCGCGGGCGGAGGCCGAACTAGAACAATCTGACAGTCATGCCATCTGGGGAGCTGGGCTGGATTGAGGAAACCACAGGGATAATTGTCGGCTCTAGATTTCCTTGCTCGTTAGGAGTTTATGGTTTCACTGATGAAGAAGCAGGGCAATTTTAAGGTTAGATTTCCGTCCAACTTAGATTTATTGAATTCTTTTTTAGCAGTGTACAACCTCCAGTCTTATTGTCATCCAATAGTTTCATCATCCTCTCAAATAATGCGAGAGATCAAATTTTAAAGCACAAACTTCAAAGCTAAGCCTAAACTTTAAATCCAGAGGGAGTGAAAAGAGAACTCGCTATGCTACAGGCTATGAACAGGCATACTATACGATATCCCCATGCATAATTAATGGATGTGGGTGCTAAGTCACCATTGCTGGTATCTTTAGTCAAACGTTGCTCAAGAACATTAAGGCCGGCGACACACTACCGGACTTTTCACCGGACCGTACATCGGACCGAGCATCGGACCAGACGAAAAGCGCAAGTACTGGACTTATACACGGCCGTACCAGACTCAGGGAAGATTCCTAAAGATTAGTAAATAAATATAACTGAGCGAAATATCTTTCATTTTGTTTTAGATTCTTCTCATGGCATTGCATTAATGTACCTTGAAAATATAAAACTCTGGAGAAAAATCCTTCAACATAAAATTACCCCGTGGAAAAATCGCACAAACTCATTATTTTCTGCAGTAAAGTTTCACGCACGAACTTAATAATTATGATAAGAGTGCGAGGGGTGGAGCAAGGCTAGGGGAGATGAGGGGGGAGGGGGAGGAGGTCAGAGGTCGCACAGGTCACCCGGCGCCATTGTACAGCAATTATCAAAGGCCTGATTGCCCATTGCCAATTGTTACTACTTTCCCCGTCGGCCGCCGCCGCGCTAGCGTCGTAAGGTGAACTGCAGGACCGCCCCCTGCGGGTAATCTGACGATCTAGGAATATTAATAGGCCTGTTATTAATGTTATGCCTCACCGAAATCTCTTGGAGGGACCAAAAGCTGAATGTTCCCCTACTTAGCAGAGCAAAGGAAAGAATATGAAAAGTGTAGTAATACCGTATTAAATCAACGAATTCAGTATTTCAAAATAAAAATGTAGTACAAAATGAACTATTTGGAGTTTTTACATTTGGTTTTAGACAGATCAGCAAATGTTTATACTACTCCATAAAGAAATCCAAGGTAACCTAATTTTGCCAAACTTATTAAAAGTACATTTAAGTAGCATTGTCAGTTTTTTCCTAATAATCAGTAGAAAATCAGGGAGAAAGGGAAATGCTGTATTTTATTATTGATCATACACCCTCAATCCGTATTTACCTACTCCATCAATAGCCAAACTGTATATCAAAATAATTAATTTGAGGATTAATTTTAAGCCTTTTATCAAATACTAGCTGTTACCCGTCACGGCTTCGCCCGTGTTGAATTTGGTTTTTAATCTCTTTTAAGACCTACGAAATCTTCTTCGTTACGATATACATTAAGATTAATACATTGAAATAGTGTGAGCGGGGCACCTATGAG
Organism: Neoaliturus tenellus; assembly: GCA_030545055.2. Lineage (NCBI taxonomy): Eukaryota > Metazoa > Arthropoda > Insecta > Hemiptera > Cicadellidae > Neoaliturus > Neoaliturus tenellus. The sequence continues at coordinate 48,028,711 of CM061532.1, read as the reverse complement.
CAAAGAGGAACGATCATGTCAAATATTAACCCCGTAGTCCATAGATAATAGGAATGGAAGTCCATTTAAGTCTAGTGGGGTGGAGCCCTAAAGGTCTTCAAAAACTATTTTTTTTCAAAACAGTTGCACAGTACCTTTGAGTAAAGAGGAATTTCCACGTCAAATTGTAACCCCGTAGTATCTATAGTAACTTAAAGTTTCTGTGGGATGGAGCCCTAAAAGAAATTTGCAAAATCGTTTCCTAGGGAATGCCCATGAGTAAAGAGGTACCTCCATCTCATCTCTCTTTTCAAGGTCTTAATTTCTTTTTAATAGTTTACCTCAGGTCCTTCGAGTATTTTTATTGGTTCCCCTCCAGTATCTACTATCTTAGTGAATAGCTATGAACAAAGATGACCGTCTATGCCAAAAATTAACCCTGTAGGCTCTATAGTAATTTTGAGATTATTTGGGGCAGAGCCTAGAAGGAAATGTGTAGACCGCTTTTTATTGAGCACCTATGAACAAAGGGATTACTCCAAGTTTCAACCCCGCAGGCCCTATATTTTATAGATTCGTTGTTTCTTTCAATTCGTATTGTAATTGGCCATAATTGTAACATTATATTGAAATTTCGAAGACATGTGGGGTGGAGCCCTAAAGGTATTTTTGTGAAAGCGTTTCTTAGTGAGCACCTATGAGCAAAGATGAACAACCCCATGACAAAATTCAACCCTGTAGGCCCTAAAAGTAATTTTGAAGTCCCGTGGAGCGAAGCCCTAAAGATGCTTTACAAAAGCGATTCATAGTGAGCACCTATGGGCAAAGTGTATATTCCATTTCAAATTTCAACCCCTTAGGTCATGTGGCTTTTCATATTCGTTGGTCCCTAGATTCATATTAAAAATTGGCCATAAGAATAACATTAGACCAAAATTGACATCTTGTGTGGCAGAGCCCTGATAGAATTTTGCAAAACAGTTTTGTAGTGAGCACGTACATATGAGTAAAGAGGAACGTCCACGTCAAATTTCATCATCATATATCCGATAGTTTTTCAGATTCGTCGTTTCCTATATTCAAACTAAAAATTAGCTATGAATAACATTTTTTTAGATTCGTTGTTGCCTTGTTTTGTATATTATATTGGCCATAAGAATAATATTAAATGGAAATTTTGAAGTCCTATGGGGTAGAGACCTGAAGGAGTTTTGCAAAACCGTTTCTTAATGAGCACTTTTTAACACAGAGGAACGTCCATGGCAAATTTCAACCCCTATACCCTACGGTTATAAAGATTCGATGATACTGAGTGAGTGGCATTTGACAAAGTAGACTAACCTAACCTAAACTCTAACTAATAAAAATTTTTACACCAGTTAAATTGTTTACAAAGATAAAAATATTGTCAGATGGTTACGTCATCCTTTAAATGTATTATTTTACTAACAGCTGATAGCTTTGAATATTCAACAGCTAATTACATAAAATCTTTGAAGTCATGTGGGGCGGAGCCCTGAAGGAATTTCGCAAAACCATTTCTTAGTGAGCACCTATAGGCAAAGATGAACTTCCATTTCAAATTTCAACCCTGTAGGTCCTATAGTTTTGGAGATTCGTTGTTTCCTAGATTCGTATTTTAAGTGCTCCATAAGAATAACATTGTAACGACATTTTGAAGTCGTGTGGGGTGGAGCCCTGCAGGAATTTCGTAAAACCGTTTCTTAGTGAGCATCTTTAAGTAAAAAGGAACGTCTATACCAAATTTCAATCCTGCATGCTCTTTACTTTTTGAGATTCGTTGTTGCTTACGGTTTGTAATAAAAATCCCCCATAAGAATAACATTGTAACGAAATTTTCAAGTCGTGCGGGGCGGAGCCCTGACGAAATTTTGCAAAACCGTTTCTTAGTGAGTGTTTTTTAGCAAAGATGAACGTATATGCCAAGTTTTAACCATCTAGGCCTTATAGTTTTGGAGATACTCTGATACGTGAGTGAGTGGTATTTGACAAATATATAGTAGAAGATATGCAAAATTACAAATGATGAAACATAAAGTTTAGACCTTGCTTAATGGCCTTTAAATATAGTACCAGGGAGACCGAGCTTAAGCTCGGTAAAATTATTACTTTCGTTCTCAAACAAAGCTCGTTCGCTCCGCTCACTCGCCCTCTTCCGTTTTAAGGACAAGCTCGTTCGCTTCGCTCACTCGCCACGCCAACGGGTGTTGCACTTTGGTATAATTTTCTTAAACTACCACATGTTAAAGATGTAACACATTGGTTTATATCTACAGTTATCAGTTGATTTTTGTTAAATTAATAAAATCTCCATAAGGATAACACGGGATCTTTGAATTGGTCTAGCGCGAAAACCGGATTTTTCCCAGCTATGGGACCAGCTCCAATCGATTTCTGGTGGTCAAAACCCCCATATTCAATCAAAAAATAAAAAATCCTTGGAGCGAAAAAAAAAACTTTGCCCGGACAAACGGAGCTTGTTTTAGAGTATAGTACCAGGGGGACCGAGCTTAAGCTCGGTAAAATTATTACTTTCGTTCTCACACAAAGCTCGTTCGCTCGGCTCACTCGCCCTCTTCCATTTTTAAGACGAGCTCGTTCGCTTCGCTCACTCGCTAAGCCGAAGCGTGCTGCATTTTGGTATCATTTTCTTACACTACAGGTTAAAGATGTAACACATTGGTTTATATCTACAGTTATCAGCTGATTTTTGTTCAATTAATAAAATCTCCATAAGGATAACATGGAAACTTTGAAGGGCTCTAGCGCAAAAACCGGATTTTTCCCAGCTATGGGACCAGCTCCAATCGATTTCTGGGGGCCAAAACCCCCATATTTAATCAAAAAATCAAAAATCCTTGGAGCGAAAAAAAACTTTGCCCGGACAAACGGAGCTTGTTTTAGAGTATAAGATAAGTACCAGGGGGACCGAGCTTAAGCTCGGTAAATTGTTACTTTCATTCTTACACGAAGCTCGTTCGCTCTGCTCACTCGCCCTCTTCCATTTTAAAGACGAGCTCGTTCGCTTCGCTCACTCGCCAAGCCGACGGGTGCTTCATTTTGGTATAATTGTCTTAAACTACAGGTTAAAGATGTAACACATTGGTTTATATCTACAGTTATCAGCTGATTTTTGTTCAATTAATAAAATCCCCATAAGGATAACATGGGATCTTTGAAGTGCTATAGCGCGAAAACCGGATTTTTAACAGCTATGGGACCAACTCCAATCGATTTCTGGTGGCCAAACCAAAACCCCCATATTCAATAAAAAAATAAAAAAATCCTTGGAGCGACAAAAACTTTGCCCGGACAAACGGAGCTTGTTTTAGAGTATAAGATAAGATAATAATGAACAATGATTTGATGATTTATTTAAATAAATGATCCATTATAAGATCAAAGTCGAATGATAGAATCTAAATCACCCAACTCCAACGTGAAAAACGAATCACTTAAGAATGAAAACTATCCCATACCAAAGCCCACGTCACTTTCACCCATTGAATTCCTTACATTTAATCACACCTATACAAACATATAAACCGATCGGCGACGGTATTTACATACATTAGCATGTTTGTAACGAGTTCATCGGCCGTCGGTAATTATTTGGGTGGGGCGGGCAACAGCTGACTGTGTGTTTATGTGGAATAAAGCAGTCAGCGCAGATTTGTTGGGCCATTAGTCACGGCACAATGAGGGAACCTTGCCAGCTACGGTGGCGCCTAACTGGAGCATTGTGTCGCGTTGTGGCACTGCCACCTCGAGGTGACGTCATAACCATGGTCCTAGCGACGTTTATATGAACCTTGCCAGCTACGGTGGCGCCTAACTAGAGCATTGTGTCTTGTTGTGGCACTGCCGCAACGTGGTGACGTCATAACCATGGTCCTAGCGACGTTTATATGAACCTTGGCAGCTACGGTGGCGACTAACTGGAGCATTGTGTCGCGTTGTGGCACTGCCGCAACGTGGTGACGTCATAACCATGGTCCTAGCGACGTTTATATGAACCTTGCCAGCTACGGTGGCGCCTAACTAGAGCATTGTGTCGCGTTGTGGCACTGCCGCAACGTGGTGACGTCATAACCATGGTCCTATCGACGTTTATATGAACCTTGCCAGCTACGGTGGCGCCTAACTGGAGCATTGTGTCGCGTTGTGGCACTGCCGCAACGTGGTGACGTCATAACCATGGTCCTAGCGACGTTTATATGAACCTTGCCAGCTACGGTGGCGCCTAACTGGAGCATTGTGTCGCGTTGTGGCACTGTCGCCACGTGCTGACGTCATAACCATGGTCCTAGCGACGTTTATATGAACCTTGCAAGCTACGGTGGCTCCTAACTGGAGCATTGTGTCGCGTTGTGGCACTGCCGTCTCGTGCTGACGTCATAACCATGGTCCTAGCGACGTTTATATGAACCTTGCATGCTACGGTGGCGCCTAACTCGAGCATTGTGTCGCGTTGTGGCACTGCCGCCACGTGCTGACGTCATAACCATGGTCCTAGCGACGTTTATAAGAACCTTGCCAGCTACGGTGGCGCCTAACTGGAGCATTGTGTCGCGTTGTGGCACTGCCGCAACGTGGTGACGTCATAACCATGGTCCTAGCGACTTTTATATGAGCCTTGCCAGCTACGGTGGTGCCTAACTGGAGCATTGTGTCGAGTTGTGGCACTGCCGCAACGTGGTGACGTCATAACCATGGTCCTAGCGACGTTTATATGAACCTTGCCAGCTACGGTGGCGCCTAACTGGAGCATTGTGTCGCGTTGTGGCACTGCCGCAACGTGGTGACGTCATAACCATGGTCCTAGCGACGTTTATATGAACCTTGCCAGCTACGGTGGCGCCTAACTGGAGCATTGTGTCGCGTTGTGGCACTGCCGCCACGTGCTGACGTCATAACCATGGTCCTTGCGACGTTTATATGAGCCTTGCCAGCTACGGTGGCGCCTAACTAGAGCATTGTGTCGCGTTGTGGCACTGCCGCCTCGTGGTGACGTCATAACCATGGTCCTAGCGACGTTTATATGAACCTTGGCAGCTACGGTGGCGCCTAACTGGAGCATTGTGTCGCGTTGTGGCACTGCCGCCTCGTGCTGACGTCATAACCATGGTCCTCTCGACGTTTATATGAACCTTGCCAGCTACGGTGGCGCCTAACTGGAGCATTGTGTCGCGTTGTGGCACTGCCGCAACGTGGTGACGTCATAACCATGGTCCTAGCGACGTTTATATGAACCTTGCCAGCTACGGTGGCGCCTAACTGGAGCATTGTGTCGCGTTGTGGCACTGCCGCAACGTGGTGACGTCATAACCATGGTCCTAGCGACGTTTATATGAACCTTGCCAGCTACGGTGGCACCTAACTGGAGCATTGTGTCGCGTTGTGGCACTGCCGCACCGTGGTCACGTCATAACCATGGTCCTAGCGACGTTTATATGAAACCGCGGATAACTATCGGTAATTTTGGTGATGACACCATAAGGAGCGATAGAGACTGTTCAGGATTTTGGGTGCGATAATTTCTACATTGAATATTACTACACATTTCGTATTAGGGAAACACGAACGTATTGAAAATTATAACAAATAACGAATACTTTACCATACATTACAAAAAGAGACCCGTGCGAAGTAAGGCTAAGATAACATTAACAGCTATACTTTTGGACCAGAATTTCAATCGATTTGACTTGGTAAATCTTATTTAAAAGGTTTTCTAGTCCGCAAAGTCAGAAAAATGTATTTGTAAGTTAAAGAATGAAAAGTCTACATTTCTAAATTGATATCTTTGTGCATCTTTATATCAAAAGCAGTGCACCTTTTCCCACCACGTACTGTTTCAAATACTCATCTAGACCAGATTTCTTACTTTTCTGGAATTCCGTTGTGGATGTAACTGTGAGTTTCTCTCTCAATTTATTCCCTTATTATTTTCGCATTGAATCCTTTGGACAACAGCAAAAGTGTCCCAAAATTCAGCAGATGGTAAAATTTATATCTATGTAAAAGTTTTATACCCTTAAGTAGGAAATTATATACAAAACGTACATTTGAAATTATTCGGATCGAAATGATTTTTTATGAACACTGATTGAGGGATTCTCTCTAAAAATATAAGTCCAATAATTGATTATAATTAAATTGTTTGGTTCCAATTTGGTAAATGACATATCCCCATACAATATACTCGATAGAACCCGATCCACTTGTGGATGCAGGATGCGGTCGGCCATAACTGGCACACGGGGCGCCGCATGGAGCAACAGTTGAGCCAAGTGTCGCATGCCTTGGTAAAACAATCAGCGGAGGAATCCGGAACAAGGGTGAGACAAAGGGAGTAGGCCTCGCGACGGGGGTCCTCCACAATGGCGAGGGGATTAGCGGCTCCACATGCGTAAATGGCTCCATTGCCGTTATGTAATGGCGTGTTTTAGATATGAGCCGCTGCTGAAACAACGGCTGCTGCTCTGGAGGGAGGATGTTATGTCGATCATTACTTTCATTAAAATTGATAGTTTTCAAAAGCCTTGAAAACTATTGGTAGTTTTGAATCCCTGTCCACAACTCAAATTTAAATTTGGCAAAATATCATCCCCATAAACACAGCCTATCGTCTACTACAGGTGAACTCAAAGTCATTGTGAAAAGCGTTTTTGAGGAATTACAAAAGTCATAGCTCAGACCTATATACCTACGTTGGAAGCAATATTTTTATACAAACAAATTGCTTGGCTAATTTGATATCAATAAACACGAATTTATAGCAGCTTTATCACTTTAAATGGTGGAGAGTGGATAGCTTCAGAGTGGTACTTGAGACATGAGAAAGAATCTTTTATGACCTAAACACATTAGGTCCCCTACCTTATTCATGGTGGAAACGAAGAAAAAGAAAGTTAACTTTTCTGGAACACTCATTAAAACCGGAGAATAGTTCAGTTTTCTTTGTAGTGTTTTTAGGTAAATAAGGAATCACTTGTTTTTTCGCTTCCTTAACTCTTTGCCTACTTAAAATTGAAACAGAAAGTTAAGAAAGCTTGCGGAATTTCATCTACTGGTCTCTGCCTGCCTTTGCTCACGGTCGAACTCCATGTGGAGCCCAATGAAAGCCCAACTGTTCTCCAACCAAAAGAGCACATTGCCCAAGCATCGCAATCACAACTATTACCAGCCCAACAATACCCTTGTTTCACTAGTACCCAGTATTGTCCGCGTTTCTCACGTGTCGCCCACGTGAGCTGCCGTGCCGCGGACGCGTGCCGTGACGTAACGCAAGCGTGTCAAGGATGGCCGGCCGGCGTGACGGGTAACCGAGCGTGACCGTCAAAACACCGATCCTGTATGACCCGCGATGCTCTATCTCGGCTGCTTCCTGCCGTCCACTGTTGAGACACCATTATCGCCGCGGTGCATTATGCCACTGTTGCCGCTTTACTGGGTTGCACCTGTGACGCAATGCAGCGCAGGTATCGGGCGTTTATGGGGCGATTAAACAGAAACAGGTCATGGGGTGGCATTGGCTTGACAGAAAGTTGTGTTTACACGTTGTAAAAACATTAAAAATGGTCATACGATACGATATAAAAAACATCCACTATCACTATAAAATCTTTATTGTTGTTTAAGTGTGATGGTTTCTGTAGATAATGAAAATCCAGGACTTGATAACAGATATTAATGGCTTACATGTAAAGTCTTTAAATTATTTCAACATAACTTTTGATTACAAATTTAATTTTAATAAACGTAGTTTATGGAACAACATAACTTAACACGAAATTTATAAAATTGTTAAACGATTGTGAAAGTTATGTCCATAGAGACTTCCACAAAATTTCTTTCTTTCGTTTTTTTTCTTGATCGTTCCTGACAGCTTGTTCGATTCCTTTCTTGACTGCTAATGATGGGGAATTTTGGCCTCAATTAATTCCAAGGATGATGATAGCTGTCCAAGGAGATACAATTTCTTAAGTGTCTGTGTCACAGTAGTTATATGGTTTGTCGATGTGTAAGTTATTGGTTTTACTTTTCGTTCTTACACGATACTTTGATTCAGCCTGGTAATGTTACTTTATATTTTGTTATTTTATGAAAGGCTTCTAAGTCAACGGCCTATTTATAGGCCAAACTTTAAATTCGGAAAACGGATTTCAACAATCATTGAATTGACATTAATTACAAAAAAGGTCAAAAATAACTTACCCCGTTTAAGTTTAACGGTTAATAATACTATTAATTACTTGGCTAATAAGATTGAATCTAAATAAAAATAAAACAGCGCAGCAGCCGCCCATGCAGTTGTGCAGCAATCCGACCGCCCGATGCATCCACCCAGCACGGTCGCGGGTGGTCGTGACAAACGATCTCGCAGGTGTGACAATCGATGCATCGATCAGCATACGATATCGATTAATCGACCATCGATCACGCCGCGGGCGCCGGTCACTTGGTCACGTGGCTGTTAATTTGTCACCGAACATCGGTCCTGGCCCTTGTTCACACATTCCTGTCGTTCCGATTCCCATACGACTAAATAAACAGGAGATTAATTGATTCCCAATCCCTTGGTGGTCTGCTCAACGGTTTACTGTTATTTAAATGATGGATGGAGTTATGACGATTTGCTAATCTCACAGGTTATAGATTTTCTTAACATGACAAATCAAGAAAGTATGTAGCAACTTAATTAAATTTCTTAGACATAGCTATTTCGTGAAACATTTTTATTGTAATAATATAATAATTTAAAATGTTCTGAGATCTTAGAGATCAATCCCAAATTGCATAACAGTATTGCCTCAAGGGAACAAATAACTACATTGAAGATTATGGATTGTTGTGTGTAAAAGAAAATTAGCAAGCATCCGCACTTTTTGAGGTTTCTGATAGTGTTGTCTATAGTGTGACACAACCCTATAATAAGGATATTGGTCATAACATCATTCCTTAACCACATGCAAAATTTATGTTTTAGTAATTTAAAAGTCCTAATTAGTCATGTGATTCATAATATCTACTTTTTTAGGAATTGTTTGTTGGAAATGTTTGCATAGGCCTATGAAACGTAGAAAAAATTAAATTTTGTTTCCATGGAAATGTATTAAGGATATATAATATAGTATTTAATATTTATTAAAATCAATTGGTTCATAATCAATTTCGTACATTAAGTTATACAAATTACAGAATCCCACTTTAATTATTACTTCGCTTGACCTTTGGAACTGACAAACTGGAATCAAAAACTGCAAGGCACATCGGTATGTAGGGCCTACTTAAAAGAATATTTGACTCCTTTTGAACAATACTTGCATGTTTACATCGTTTTTAAAACCAACGATACTTTTACTAATTCAAACAGAACCATATTAAAAATTATATTAATAATTTCCTTATCCTTCGCCTCTCCTGGTAGCGTGAGCCCAGCCAATAAACGCAACAGTAATGATAGTGACAGCGGGTGCGCTTCGCATGAAGAGATAAATACGGTAAACAGATATTACCGCGGGTATATTAGCCAGTGTAAGCAAATTACGATTATATTAAGCAACAACTCGAGCTCACGATCGGCAAATATTAATTAGCCATTAATATAGAGTCGTAATAATGTCGAAGCGATGAATGCGGGATGCTCGATGCCAGGCGGCCCGGCGTTGCGCATGTCTATGGCGCGCATGCGTGGAGACGGCGCAAGCGCAACTTGTGGAACGGGTTGGCGACAAATCGGCAAAACGGTGCCTTATTAGTAGGTTTAGCGATGACCTCCGCGCGGGGTCGTGCGCCGTGACCCGAGGAATAGAAAATGTGGATTTGCATCGCGTTTTGAAATATATCTTGGAGAGCTGATTAGGTTTCAAATAAATTGGTACAGGTGGTATTTTATATGCAGTGTTTTTTTTCAGTTTAGAATTTGTTTATGCTGTAGTCTTTAAGAACTCGGGGTTTTTTCAATTAAACCTGATAAATTAAATATCATCGATATTGAACGAAAGCGCGATGTTCAATTGTAAAGTTTTGGTAATCTTATTGCACTGGCGACCAATAGAATTTTAAGTTGGGAATTAATGTCAAGTGAGTTTGTCTTGATTAGGGACTTTGAAAAAACTTCACTGGCATTAAATTAAATTTAGGCTTTTATAATGAAAGTTGTATTTCAAATTTTATTAATTTTTATAATTGCAGTATATATACAATTGTATCTTTTAAAAAATTTTCACTGTCTTGAATTTTAAGGCTTTCTTTTTTCAAGTCCTCAGTTAATTTAAAGTTCCAGTTTCAGAGAAATCAAAGAGACCATAATTGAGCATAATAATGAACTAAAACACCTCCAACAACCTTTGAAAACAACTTGAAAGAATAAAAGAAACTTAAATTATGTAGGCTATATAACATTACCACGAATAAAATATTGAAACAGAGTAATTAATATATACATAATAAACCAACAGATATTTCAAATAATTTCCTAACCCTACTGATCTTCTACTGAATATGTAACAGTAAAAGTACACTTGATCAAACGCACCCAAACACTCCTCATGCAAAGGTTCCTTCTTTCCCGTGGTTTACGCGATTCTCGTGCATAGCGTGCGATTCGGTAAAGCGGTAATTATAAAGCTATCAATTAATTTAGCAGCTTTGTAATTTAGCTGCGACCCGTGGCCGGGTTTTCCCTATAACTCTTTTAAATACCAGGTAACCCAAAGGGCACGAGGGCCGCATAAAAGAGCCTGTTTTGAGCTGCGGCGCGATCAAAAGCCCACGTCCCGGCGGGGCGGGGCCGATCTCTTATCAAATTAGTCTGATTACGGCTCCTCACGACCCAGCCCCCCCCCCCCCCCCCCCCCGAAACTGACCTGTACTTACACAAGCAACGAGGAACTATCGGGACAGGCGTATGATCGGCGTGCATGCGGAGTCGGGTAACTATTTATTACGCTGAAGTACAGAAAAGAAACTATGGTTCTCAGAGTAATTTTGTAGTTTTTTTTACGTTTCTCATATTATTATTTAACATAAAAAATTTGATTATAATTTATTTGGTCTTTTGGGGTTAGTTCGCATATAAAATATGTTAATGCCCAACTTTTATATGGTTTCAGGTCCAGTACAAAACTCTACATCGATCTCACAATTTCAGATGACATTGATGTTCTCGTGGTAGCACTGTTGTACATGCTGGATAAGGAACACACGGTATAGCCCAGATATAAGTACACTTCCCAGGTCCAGTTCGAAACCATATACACATTACCTAGCCATAACGCGGGTTATCTCGTGTTAGAACTATTGTGCAAAACATATCAGCAGCACGCAGTATGTCTAAGATTTACTGGCGTATGGTGTCCAGTTCAACAGCGCATAGGGTACATCAACTCAGCATGGTGCGGGTAGCCATGGTGTCCCAACAATATCAGAAGCACGCAATATAGCATAGATCTACAGCCAATTCAAAGATCGACGTCTATACATAGTGAAGCGGGTCTATGAGGTCTCCAGTGAAGCAGGTATATGCGGTCTCCAGTGAAGCGCGTTTTCTTGTGGTAGCCATGGTGAGCCAAATGTTTAAGGAGCACGCATTATAGTCCACATCAACAACCAATTCCCAGGTCCAGTTCGTCAATATATAGACCACTTTCAAACTCACCCATTACGTTGGTTTACTTTTTATAACTCTAATGGATAAGAAGAACACAAATCAGCCTAGATCTACAGGCCATTTAAATGATACAGTTGTTGGTGTCTGTTTTATGTCAACTGTATCAGAAGCATGGTATAGCCCAGATCTACATCCGACTACCAAGTCTATTTCGACATCATATCGATCACTCTACTATAACAAGAATGTTGTCGTGGTACGCCTGGTGTTCAAACTTTATCAAAAACACGCAGTATAGGCCAGATTGTAGATTGCAATTCCCATGTCCAGTTCAACACTACATACATCACTCAGCCATGACGCGAGTAATCTCGTAGTAACTCTCTTATGCAAACTGTATCAGGAGCACACTGTATGGCTCAGATCTACAGGTGATTCCCAGGTCCAGTTCTACACCACACACGTCACTCTCTCAATGTCTCCTGACAAGAATGTTCTTGTGGTAGCCCAGTTGTGCCAACTGTATCAGGAGCACACAGTGTAGCCCAGATCTACTGGCAATTCCAAGGTCCTGTTCGACACCACACACATCACTCTCTAACTGTCTCATGCCAAAGGTGTTCTTGTAGTAGTCCTGTTGTGCCAACTGTATCAGGAGCACACAGTGTAGCCCAGATCTACTGGCAATTCCCAGGTCCAGTTCGACACCACATAGATCACTCTCCCACTCTCCCATGACGCGGGTGTTCTCGTGGTAGCCCTGGTGTGATTTAGTGTGTAACCTACAAGGTTATTGATTAGGTGTTGGGCAGCTTCGTGCTGAGACTTCACAGCTAACAGGGCCTCATGGAAATATTGCCACGGTGACCATTGTGGGCAACACTTTCGTTATATCCAAGATTAGGCTGTGGGGTGAAATTTTATTTCTTTTAAATTTTTCTATTGCAGTACTTGCTTTTATAAAACGGTTAGTTTTTCTACGTTTTCCAATACTAATTCACATTTTATTAACATTTTAGGGATTAAACAGAAAACATTATAATTTTAGTGAATTTGTATTTTAAATATTTGTATGTTAGATCAAATTTAGGGTGCTGTGTATTTAGTGTAAAACTTTCAAGAGGTTATGATTTATGTAATTGCAACAAAAATACCCAATTATTTAGGCAGTCATTCCTTACACCACCTTCCAGTAACGGTCATTTTTAAATCTTTGCAAATTCCTTGACATTGCTAAAAGAAATCTACTTTTTTTCTCGCATTTCACCAAACTTATTGCTATTTTCTATGATATTTTCAGAACGAACACCAAACTTTCCATCAGAACAAGTAGAATATGTCCCGGTTAATCTCTGTCAAAACCCTTTAACATCTACAGTACTAAAAAAAATTGGGGGAAAATTATGAAAAATTTTTCTGTAATTTACATCTGAAACTTAAATAAGACAATTTAAGAGTGGCCTTGAGTAAAGTCAGAAATCGGCATACACATTTTTCCTAATGAAATTATTATCATTGTTGGAAATTAGCACGCACTATACAGAATGACGATTTATTCTGTAACTCATGTAATAACTTTAAAACCATAGCAGATGAAATTACCATTGTTTAGAAATAATAACTGATAATATCAATGTACTTCTCTGTTCCACAACCTAAATTGTGACTCTTCTGGAGGACGGCAGCTAGAAATCAGTCATAAATCTAAAATATAAACACAGGGTGTATGTATAAAATATATACATACATCAAAGTAAAGGTCTTATTTAGTAGAGTATAATGCCACAAACTGCATTTCAAATGCTTGAAGGGGGCGGAAATGGCAGACAATTAAACCTTCCATTTGAATCATATGACGAAAAATTTTTTTTCAGATCAGTAATTATGTTTAACACCAATTCCTGCCCATTATCCAAATAGTAAAAGGTCACTTATAGCATATAATTTTGAGTAAATATTAAGATATTGGGAAGTTTTGGGGATATTTGACAGTTTGTAGCTTGACGTATTTTTTTTCCTATAGCACTCTTATTTACTTACTTTTCAAAATATTGTTTTACCCTCTATTATATAAGGCCTTAAAGGCTTAACTGAGACCCACTATTTATACTGATATATAATTGTGTAGGCCTAGGCCTACACCATCTAAAAATGTCATTAAAAGGTCATTTGGTTTGAAGTTTCAAAAATTATATTCCACCTCCCAAATGCCAGAAAAACGAATAATTATAATTAACGTAATAATATTGTTTACAAAATGCCAGAAAAACTAATTTTTATTAGCAATATCAAGTAATTTTAAAACATGACCGTTACTGAAAGGAGATGGAAGGTATTTTGCCGCAGAATGGAAGGAAATATCTTTATTTTAATTTACTTTTTAATCTTAAATGTTATTTTTAAATCTAACATAAAACTTTATGATTACAATAACAAATTTCGGAAAAAAAATTTAATATAAATAGAAATGCCAATAAATACAAATAACATTTCATTACTCGGATAACAATTGCTTTTAAAATCAACAATGTATAACTTTATTAAAAATTACATATTAGTTTCTCCTATACCGGTGTACTCTTCGTTTTATTCTGTTTCAGTCTCATGTCGTCTAAAGTGGTGTACAGTATGATTTAACTCCCCAATGGCAAATCCCTCAGTCAGTCAACACGACTGTGACTATTTCAGATGTTTCCACACCGAAATTGAAATGCGTTAAATGTTTAATTTCTCCCGGCTGTCCGATTGTTTGTATATCGGGTGCGCGGGCGAGCGCGCGCATGCGCACATTGACGGCCTAATGCCTGCTATCAGCGGACCATAAATCCTCACGAACTGGGACGATAATTGGCGCAGCAAATGTGTGGAAATAATAATAATCAGGTTAGTTCGTGGAGTCGCCACACGAGCGCACCACCTGCGTGGGTGTTTCCGCCGAGCGAACAAGTGGAGTATAATAGACGCTATGGGAACGTTAAACGACAATAAAATATACCGGAAGAGCCACTGTGGTTGCAAATGGCAGGTATAGTTTACACATTAAAAGCAGATTTTTAGTCATTGTATTTCCTTGTTACTGATCAACATGTCAATGTAATATGTTAAAAAAAAATTTGGTGAACATGGTTGAAGTATGTTTAGTAAGCGGTATGTCCATTTTATGTTATTTTCCCCCTCGAGATAACTGTTTTGCATTGTAATATGTGTAAAATCGGATATTTAAATTTGTTGAATATAGTGTTTTATATGTTAACTGTTTTGAACCCTAATGTGTAACGTATGTTATTTTTATTTTGTAATTGAAAGTAGGCTATGTTTTACCAAGCAAAGTTTGCAGTAAATGTTCAATCTTATTGATTTTAGATAAGGCAATCTAAGTGTTCACTATACTGTTCTCTAAATATAAAAAATACGATTAATTATAATATTTTTCAATAAAGATTTTATTGACACTATTTTTGAAATGTTGAAGATAATATAAAGTTCTGATTGTCAAATAGATGTAACATTTAATGTTTTCTCCTCATGTCTCTAAATACAGCATTTGATTTTTTAAGTGTTAAAATGAAAATGTCTGAAGTTGGTATTTTAGTACTGCAGGTAAATGTTGTCAGAATGACTGTCAATATAGTGACCGTGCTTCAACTGTGCATCAAGCGCCGTTTAACCTCCAGACGCAACCTGGTGTGCATCTTCCCCGTGTACCTAAATCACCTACCCAGCGCCGTGCTAAGTTAAACGACTATTGGCCCTTTCAGTTGAATAACTTGTCCCTGTAGCATTGCGTAAATAACTTATTTATTTTTTGCCAATTGATAGGATAAACTTTGCTTGAATAACAACCAAGTTTTTCACACCTGTTGGATATAGATAATGTGCAAGGTTTTTGTCGAGTGTCTTAAACAATTTACAATAATTATCGCTTGCAATATTGCATAAAGCCTACAACATATTTGTGACGCAAATGATTGGTAAATTTAATGATGATTTAAAAACAGTCTATTCAATTAATTGATTAATAGAGTAAAAAAGATAAAAGATTTTACGACGAACGCTAATTTTTTCAGACCTTACACGCTCAATACGGATCGCGATATTTGGATTGTGATGCCATATCAAAATTTGAATTGAGTTTGTAGTCAAATATTGATGTATGGTCTATTCATAAATATGGATCAAACATTAGTATTTCATTTTACACATTCAATCCGTATCACGATGATCCAAATATCGCAATATGTATTGAGCGCCATTACGTGAAAGTTTAATATTGTTCCTATGACAAATATTTGTACATTGTAATAATAAAAAAATTCATACAAGTTATCTTTCATAACTTTTGTATAAATTAAGGGAGTGCAGCAAACCTTTAATTCATTATTTCTCAATGGCCTACATCACTTTCTTTGCAAAAAATTTGACAAAAAAATATCTACGAATTTAAAATTGCATGAAGTCTTTTTAGAATTAATATTTCCCCTCTTTGAGATCAACTACTGACCCCCCCCCCCCTCCTGAATCCGATAATCTTTGATGTACCCCTTCACCGCAGCGGCCCCGCGCCGGCCGCCATCTGAGCACGTATATCGAACAATATCGGTTTTGCGGGAAAAAGTCAAACCGAGCCGCCATAAAAACTAATGCGGTTTAAAGAGCCCCGCCCCCGTATCGGCCGCGGATCGGCCGCCTCTCGACACCTTCGGACACGCGCGTGACGTCATCGCCGTGACGTAACCGGCCCACGTGATCACGTGATCGATCTGCCGGCTACGATCGGGGAAACACGGGGGGATACTCGTTAAAAACGTCACGTGACTTGCTAAATCGCTTAGCTATGTATTATTGAGTCTAACAAATACATTTAATGTCTGTAAGATTATTTTTCTACGCCAGGGGCATTTTTTTTACGTTTTGTGGGGGAACGGTCCAAACTCCAGTCTTGTTACTATCTAACATCGACCAGTTGTTAGAAAGCATCATTAATTAATAGCCCAATGACAAATGGCAACTGGGTCCGGAATCGAACCTAAAAAAATCTACTCCCAGGATCGAACCGGCAACCTTTGGATTCAAGCGAGCACTATAACCACTCAACTACCCAGCCAGTTTCAGTAAGATTGTTAGTTTTAGTAAGGTAACAGTTTTAGTTAGTGAGATTATTAAAGCATTAGGCCAATGTTAACTCCAATTGTATAGTTATTTTTTTTAGATTTTATGAATAGCTTCAGTTACCAAACATTATGTTTTTAATTGCCTCTTGGGCAATAGTAATTGAAACAAGGTAATTCTTTTGAAGTCGGGAGGTAATGTATCAAAGGTGCAAGGTATTTACTGTATGGAAAATATGTGACCTATCTAAACAGAGTTTTAAAGTTAATCTTTCGATTAAGTTATGGTTTGAAATATCTTAGTTACATTTTTAAGAAACTTACTTTTCACGAACGATGGTTTGACTTCTTTAGAGGAATAGTTTCTTGGCAACTTCTGACAATATACAGTATCATATTTATTTCGTTCTTTTCTCTCTTGATTATCAAATCAATAAAATGCTTTTCAATTTCTCAAGTGGACAATGTTTTTGGGAAGAGGGCATGCTTAGACACTGTAATTTATTAATATTTCTACTGAAAATTGTGAAAACAAAATTTTTTTTGGAAAATTTGCGTGGCTGTTTATTTAGTGGCATACACCATTTAACTCCGAAAATCCATTTCGATTGCTTAGCAACTAAATTAAATCAAAACCAACCATTTCTTAATTTAATTTATAAATTATAAATTAATTTATAATATATAGTTCTCGATTATAAATTTTTCAGCAAATATTTACTTACTTCAATACGTGTACATTTTACTATCCAAGAACTTCTGTAATAAACATTCAATACTTTAGGCATGGTCGGGTGGGGGGGGGGGTTCAACGTTTTTTTAAAATTTGTATATGGTTTATTAATAAAAAGCCTAATAATATTTCATGGCCCTTTCATAACCCCAATTTTAATGAAGATTTTTGTAGCGTATTTTATCTTTGATTTAACTGTCATCTAGAACCTTATTAAGCACTGTTTGATTGAGGTGTTGTTTTGCTCATTTTAGAATTTTGAAAGGAAGAAATAGTTGAAAAAATCTATTATAAAATAAGAAAATAGTCGTTTTAATTAAGGAATCAACTCTAAGAGGAAGTCAGTTTGCTATTAATAAATCAATAAAACGCAGTGAACTTAACCATAAGCTGTTTTAAGTGTATTTAAATAGAAGTTTTATTAGGCGTGAGTAGATATTTATGGATCATTCGAGTTTATGCGAACATTCTTAACTCCTCTGCTTGACTGTGTGCATAAAACCGATTTTGCAGGCACGGTTTCTCTATTTTATGATCAGTAAAAGGCGAATATGGAAGCAAGTGGTAGGAGTCATAATCGCATACATGGGAGTAATTGGGGGCTTAACTGGTCTAGGGAAATAGTTTAAAATATTAGTAACATGAGGGGGCTGTGGGAAGAGTCAATTCAGAACTTAGGGCAAGGTTTAATGGAACTTTATAAAATAAAAGTTATACCATCAACAATTATTTAAACCCATATTCTGACAACACTGCTGATTTTAAAATTCTGTAATAAATATTGTATTGATATTACTTTATAATAAGTGGAGGGGAAGATTTTCTCCACTATTAGCCGTTACAAAGCATTTAAATTTAAGTAAACAAATTTCATCAACCAATCGAAGACAAAAATACTTTGTGGTGGGTTAACTCCTCCTCAATTCAGGTTTTCAGCTGGCTAATAAAGTAATCTCTAGAAATTTTGTTAAAAATGTATGTATATTCAATACTGAGTTCAAATTTAAATTATTGTTTTTACTGAATCAAAATTTGTAGAATAGTAAAGCTAATAGATAATATTAAAGGTGAAAAATTATGAATTTTCTAATAAACAATCGTACCATGTGAGCAACTTAATACAACCAAAATAAGTGTTAAAAATTATGACCACTTCAGAAAAAGAAATCCTAGAACATGAATATGAAGCCTACATGAATACAGGCTTATTAAAACTAGTTATAGACTATCGGAGTCAAGGAGTTAAAATTGTTGCAATTTATCAATGAAGGTTGTAAAACTAAGTTAAGTTCAATCTGGAATAACTTATACCGACGGTTAACTTAATTTACTTAGTATAACAACTAGTCGCAGCGGTTTGTTTGAAACCCCTTAGTACTACAAAAACAACATTATATCCCTTGTTTAAAAACGTTGATATCCACAAATTAGCATCAAACTAGTGTTAGAACAATGCATAGCAACAAAACACCGAACGGCAGATTAAAAACTTGGTACAGAATGTCAACCTCGCGGCTTTACAAGCCTTGATGAGGCGGAGGAATCTTAACAACAAGGAGACAGCCGGGCCGGCCAGCAGCTCTAAGGGGATAACAATCAAATAACAGACAATAACAGCTGAGCGGTCCCATAGCGAGGCTGTGTAATTGACATCCGTAAGTATCCTGAGACACCGCTCGCATCTCCCACGAGACTAGTTAACCGATTTATTTCAACAATCGATAGTCCAATCGAATCATTTTTCATTCGGTCTAGGTAAATTGTTTCCCCGTAATGATTCTTATATATCCTTGCATATAAGTTTATGCGGGTTCTTACTTTATGGGTGATTAGGTTGTAAAACACATCACTTCCTGAACAGAAAGGAGGGGAAATGCTGGTGTTGAATGGTCAAGATAGCGTGTGAGTCCTAATTTGGTGCATATTGATTATTTAGTAAGCTATTTCAAAAGTATAATATGCCATATCTATGTTAATGTACCTAACAATGTAACTATTTGTTATTTTATTTACTAAAACTACTTTGGTTGAAACATTATTTTTTTTTTATAAAAAGAGGATGGCGGACCTCTTTTTTTGCCTTACTTTGTCCCGTCCACATAGACTATTGATCTGTGCGTGGATCGTATTAGACAAAGTAAGGGGGTGAGCCGCTACAGTACAAGGTGAAAGGTACTGATAAAAGTCACTGGCAGAACGCGGATTCGAACCCACGACATCGCTGCCATGGTTCCGAAGTCCGGCGCGCTAACCACTACGCCACCGACTCACCCAACTATTATTCATACGCAAATCATTATTGTTGACAAGCTACAGTAAAAATTAAGTTGTTTATAATTTTTGTTTATATTTCGAAATTAACGTTTAAATATGCATCATGAAATAACACGATGAAATGACACAATTTAGACAACATTAAAAAAATTATCAAAGAATAATTAACTGTTTTCAAAGTTACTTTTTACTTTCATTGTTCACTCTATCTAGACGTATATACAAGTGATTATTATTCCCGCATTTTCCATAGTGAATCACTCATTGTTTACCAGAGATAATTTTAACATAAACTACATTTTATGTAATTGGGACCAAGCTTTTGTACAGTTAACTTGTAAAGTTAGTTAATTATAGTAGCTAAAATGTCTTATGTTAACATGGGTACTGTGAAGGGATGTATGATGAAAACAAAATCATTCCCATAAAAAAAAAACATAATATTTGGACGAAAAAATGTTTTGTACAAACCTTAGCTATAGTATAAAATTGCAATAGGTGCATTACCTACTCGACACGTCAGAGAATCAGTGCAGACGTGGTACAACTAGAGCTGGGAGCTGCTCAATCGAGCGTTATTAGCGGCTTTGACCTACGGGCGACCAAAAACACTAATAACATCATTATACCTGGCTTACACGGAGTGAGCCTTTTTACAGGATTAGAACCCATTAGACGTAACGAGATCAGAGGCGGATGTTGAAGAAGCCCGGTCTGTAACTGGATCAAACTAGACCTGCTTGGTCGGCGATTATATGTACTTTCCTTCATGTGTTGGCAGTTTTATTGTCATTTTTATTTTTCATACTTCTATAAACGTAGGACAAATATAGCCTTCTTATAGATAAATTTTGTTTGTAGCAATCCCGTTCATTTAATTTATGAAATTAAAACTAAAAGACAACAAAATGTGTTTTACCTATTTCTTTTTATATTTATAGTGGCATTTAATCTATCAGTACAACGTTTAAAATATATTTATATGCAAATCAGTAAACCATTAGCAAAAATTTATCACTCTTAATATAGCCATTTCACCTCTAATCATACACTATGGCTTTTTAGAATATTTTACTCGGCTAAATATGGGTCCCTTTCTAGGTCCTCCCCTTCTATAAGAACTATTTTTAAACAAAACCTTAAAAAGATTAAAATAATTTTTCAGACGTATTATTAGTAATGAAATATTTATAATTAACAATAAGAAAAAATGTAGTATAATTATTTGGAAAAACTGAACTCATTTTAGTGTATTGCACTAGCCCGCAATACATTAAAAATACTATAGCTTACAATATTAACTCAAGAATGAGCCTGCTTATCATCTTAAATAAATATAATTAACAAATAATATAATAATTATTATTACTACATTAAATTACTAAACTTCTTTTTGAATTATAAACAGAAAATATTGCAATAGTTGTTAAAAATCAGCAAATAAAGTTAGGATGTTCATAAATAACGTTTTTTTTTCTACTTCTACTGTTAACGCATGGTTAAACCGGTGCCCCCTCCATGGTTTAACACAACATATTTTATATTAATAGATATATTTTCCCGCTGGTGTACTGTGTTTTCTCTTTACAGATGTTACATTTTGAAATTACTTAATTTCCATACACATTTTAATCAATTGGGGAAATAATAAACTTTAGTGGCATGGATCAGTTCAGTTCGCGTGGATCTTTAGCAATTTTCTTTGCAAATAACTTCACGATGATCTCTATGTAAAATAACAAAATCATTCAAATCTGTTGAAAATATTAAGAAGAGTCTGTAAATTTAAGCAGATCCGAAGCCTTGTGCTCGGGAAGGACATAGTAGGCCGATAATGCCGCTGGAGGCGCCACCTCTGCTGGATGTAAATCACGGCCAATTTACCAATCAAAACAAAACACACATTAGCTGTGTAAATGGTGGCGCAACAATTCATTTGGGGTGTCAAATTGGTGCGGGTTGATTTATTTCGGGGCAGTGACAATGACAATGGCGGCCCACGAGCTCATCAGCAAGGCTGGACCCGGGCCGGTGACGTCACACCACACTCTGAGTCAGACGAAAAATCGGACAAAGGTTTAGTAAAGACGTTATACATACTTTATTTATTTTGATAATTTCTTACAGTTTGATTAAAGTGACTGTTAGCCCACCATCATTGGACAGACAAATAAAAGAGTAGTAATTATTTTTGTTCAATTCATTATTATTGTATAGTTTATACTAAGTTTATGCAGAATTATGGGTTATCAAAATATACGGATGAAACGTATAATTTACTACCCAATCTCTTTCAAATCCTGTAGGCTACTCATGTTAATAAAATAAAACATAAAACCCATTCCATAAGTTATTTTGTTAATACATTTGTATTATGTTACCAAACTAAATAATGGCAATTAGTTAAATGTTACATAATTATTAACACCTTTTTAAAGAGTTCATCCTTGAAAGTTCGATCCTATTGTTAAATACTGACACCAAAAACTGCCATGCTATGTGCTTTAGAAGATATGCAAGTGGTAACATTGTATGTGAGCAATATTTTCAAACAAGATGGATTTGAATTATACAATACATTTTTTCCTGCAGAAAATGTCGCTAAGAAAACAGAATGGTAATAGTAAATTTTTTTGACGACAAACTCATTCACCTTCATAGAATAATGAATACGGTACCATATAGACCTTATGAATACAATAAAACATTTCTTCCAGACTACTTAGTAAATTTACACCTATGTTGCACTAACAATAAATATACTATGATCGTAAATGTGTATAATATAGGACAAACTTACATTGCTTTCACTGTCAGATGTTGTACGCTTACCATATTGAATGAAAATGCAATTTTAGTGTCAATAAGGATATCGAATGGTGTTGTAAGACATGGGACACTGACAATTTCTACGCGTAGTATGGTAATCAATATGTTATTTTAGGAGTTATAAAGATGAACACCGACATCATTGAACCAAAGCAACCCGAGTTACCTTCCGTTACAAAACCAATCATTGTCAATCACTGTAAATGCAATTCGCGAACAGTGCAACTGACTATAAATCAAAAGAGAGACACATTATTGATGACATCTGAGGAACAGACATGGCCACACGCAGCTGAAATTACAGCCGACAACGAGATGGCCCGATAGCAATTATTAGATAAACATACATTACCGCGAAACAGTGACGTTTCGCCAGCAGTCACCGGGCTTGCTCAGGTCCATTAGTCATGCACTGCCACTGAGTGATGTCAAGAGCTATGCGAATATCTGAAGCAACAGAAGAGTGCTTCACGATAAATTGGTGGTTGAAAGAGGGCTTTGAAAACATAGGGACTGTAATAAAGTTTTATTAGATTTTGAAAAATAAACTAAAAATTCCAAAATCTAGATAAGTGTTTGGTTAAGTTATTAATTGGTAAATTATTGCGAACATTTTCCATCACTGAATAGGATAAACAAATTCATGAAGTGTCAAATCTTTAATCCGATTCCGTCTTCTGGAATCTGAGGTTCCCAGGAGAAATACCTATAGAACATAACAAAGTTTAAAGTTAGTAAAAACACAAAAGACGAAGTTGGAGAAGTCCATAGCCGAATCTGAAAATAGAAAACGTAGTCATACAAATAAAAAAAAATAAAAAAACATTAATAAATGCACAAAACCTAAACAGAAAACTGTGCAAGCAGTCAACAACAACCGAGCACAAAAGGTTTTTTTTAACTATGTTATGTTTAGATATTTCTTCCACCTGAATACGGGATCAGATTCCTGATCTCGAAACGTCGAGAATTTATTTTTACTAATCAGTGATGGAAAATGTCCGTAAAAATTTAACCAACAATAACATAAACTTACCATAACAAAACAAAGAAAACTTGGTTACAGTTGAAAAACTGTGAGTTAAAATGTATAATAAATAATTGTAACCGTTCAAAAATTGAGAAATGATAAAGTAATAGAAAAGTATAACTTAGTAGTAGAAATTTCCGTTAGTAACTTACTAATGCAAGGAACCATTACTTTCGAGCCAAGTTCGTTGAAGAGGGAAGCCAGTCAAAATTATTTGAGTCGCATGAAATAATAATAATAATAAAAAAAAAACTATTGTCAAGTACCTTTCTTATAACTCACTTTAGCATTTCTCTCGCCTTATAATTTGTTGCTCACCAGTTTTGTCATGTGATAAGTTGAAACTTTTTGTATGGTAACTGGACTCAGCAGCCTCTTGTAGGTTAGATGTCCTTGGAAAAGAATCAGCTAACAATGTCAAAGCTACAACAATCTCATTCTGTTTTATCTATCTTCTACACTCGTCTTAATCCACTCCTAGACATTGAAGACAAACTCGTCGGTGTTTCTTAAAAAGTTACTAACCTATATTTCAATGCCGCTTTTGTTCCATGCCAGTTGACAGCCCCTGGCTCCTACTGCTCCAAGACGTGTAAGAGTGTGACAATAGTAGATCAATTATAAGCAGGACCGGGCTGCTGCCAAGATACATATCTGGGCCACACCCATCTCAGCTGCTTGTCACGTGACTCATGTCTTCGCCACCATTAGTCACCTGGGGACAGCTGTGCGGGATTGGGATTGGAAATTAGGCTGGAATGCTTACTAAAATACCTCCACAAATATTAAATAGGATGTTTTGTTGTAAAAAATCGTGCAGTTGTACTTCACAGCTTGAAACTTGCTCATTAGTTAGTTGATAGTTCTTGCTGACCAAGTTGAAGCAATGAAAATCCCGTTAAACAAATTTATTTTTTACATAAGGTACTAGGGGAAAGTTGCCATGATCGTACCGCCTCCTTGATCGTACCACCACCGAATTTCCCGCTTGCAGTGATGCTGGAGCGCTCTTGCGGCGACAACTGGTACTTCACGTTGTGTGGAGTTAGTTTGTGTAAGCACACGTGTGTTGTAGATGTATTCAGTGTTTTATTACAGTTTTAATTTTGTTGAACGTTTCCTTAAGCATTTTGACCGTAATCTCTAAGCTTCAGGAGGCTACAAAGGTAAGTGTATCGCTGTTTTCTGATTTATTTCAGTTATTAAACTTAGTTTATTTGTGAAAAATTCACCGGGTTTGACCGTAGCGATATTTATAGGTTAGGAATTGCGAATTACTTTCGAGAGCGTCGAGTTGCCTTCGTCGTACCACTTTGAGTTTCCTTCATCGTACCGGTGTTTTAGGTTGCTTTCATCGTACCGTTCCCTATTGAATGTAGTCCCATCCAACTAATACCTCAGTCAATTGGTTTTTTCAAAGTGAAATATAGTATATTAGTTGTTTTTCCTTCTAACTGTGTTTTTTGAGGTGCTAAATCCGATTTTGAAGGTATCCAAGTACAATTTTCTTTTCGGAAAAAGTGTCTTGTTTTTTTTTTTATTTTTATATTTGTCGAAAAAAAATATTTTGTTGGGTAGTTTTGGCAATTTATATTTGCAACACCTCATAAAACATAAAATTAGAATGAAAACTCAATATTCCAGTTCAAGCCGTTTAAAAATACCAATTGACTGGGCCGTAAGCCAAACCATTTTTGCAAAACCCTACACTCACGCGCACTGGTTTTGTGTGTTTTAGATGGCAAAAAGGAAATATGGAGAATGGTCCGAAGATGACATGCATAGGGCTCTAAGTGCATTTCGAAACGGAGATATGGGATTTAACGAATGTTGCCGCCAATACAATATCCCCAAACCAACCTTCAACCGACATCTAAAAGGGCTGAATGTTGCTGCCAATGAAGACACTCGTGTCATCGGGAAACAATGCACGTTACCAGCAGATGTGGAAAAAGCATTAGTCGACCGCATTCTACTATTTGAGAGCTTAATGTTTGGCCTAACAATAACGGATGTCAGGAAGTTAGCTTTTGATATTGCTGATAAAAACCAGATACCTCACAAATTTAACAAGGACACTGGGTTAGCTGGGAAAAAATGGTTTTACGCATTTAAGGCTCGTCACCCTGAAATTAGTCTGAGAGAGCCCCAGGCCACTTCCATGCAACGAGTAAAGGGATTCAATAGACAAAATGTGTATGAGTTTTTCGACATCCTAGAAAAGCTCGTGGATGAAAATAAAATCGATGCTACGCGCATCTATAACGTTGATGAAACCGGGCTAAGCACAGTACAAACGAAATGTCAAAAAATACTTGGTCAAAAGGGGAAGAAACAAATTGGCTCTGTTTCAAGTGCTGAGCGTGGCGTAAACACTACGTTTGTGGCATGCACTAGCGCATCAGGAAATTATGTGCCACCCATGCTCATATTCAAAAGAATGCGAATGAACGATGAGCTCAAAGTAGGTGCTCCACCTGGAAGCTTAGTCGAAGTTTCTGAAACAGGTTACATTACAAGTGCTTTATTCTTAAAATGGCTTAAGAGTTTCATCGATGTAGTAAAGCCAACGACTGAAAAGAAGGTCATCTTAGTTCTTGATGGCCACACCACACATTCTAAGAATCTTGAGGCAATTGATTTGGCCAGGGAAAACGGTGTAATAATGTTGCAACTTCCTGGGCACACCACTCATCGAGTTCAACCCCTGGACAGAACATTCTTTAAACCCCTGAAAACCAACTTCAATCAAGCCGTAGAAAAGTGGTTGAGAACAAACCCTGGGCTGACTGTTTCACAATTCCATATTGCTGGACTAAGTACAGAAGCTTATGGGAAATCAGCAACAATAGAAAGTGCAATGAACGGCTTTCGAGTGAGTGGGGTTTGGCCTGTTGACCGCAGGGTTTTTAAAGATTCAGACTTTGTTGCAGCTGATAATCTTAACCAGGTCTCTACTGTGACAGCTGAAAATCTTAACCAGTTTCCTACCGAGCCTACCTTTGACAACAAAGATAATCCTGACAATCAATTATTGGACATTAGCTGGCCGGACATTCCAAACATTGATGAGCCAGAACAGGAAGTGTCGAAGGATAAAGACACTAAGAAGGTTTCTAATGTTAAGACGAAGCTTTTTGTTTCAGTTGAAGCCCTTAGCCCAATTCCAAAACCTCACCCAAAATCTAAGAAGGCCAAAGGAATACAAAAAGCTACTGTTTTGACTAGTAGCCCATATAAAAACAAACTAGAGCTGGCAAAAGAGCTCCAGTTAACGCAAGAGAAGCTCAAAAAATTGAAAGAGAAACTGGGAAAATCTAAACCAAAAGTCAGCATAAAAAAAGAAAAGAAATCTCCTCAAAAAAAGGAAAATGTCGCCAAGGGAAACCAATCAAAGATCACTTCTAAAGCTTTACTCAACGCACCTTCCTCTTCAAAAGTCCAAAATGTTATAATAGAAGTGCATTCAAGTGACTGGTATTGTTTTGTGTGTGACTCTAACAGGGTAGAAGACATGATTCAATGTCAAAACTGTAAATTGTGGGTACATGATTCCTGTGCAGGCGTTAACAGGCAAGATAAAGTTCAATATTTGTGTGTCAATTGTAAATAGGTGAAATAGTACAACAAGTTAACAAGTTTGATCCATTTTTCATAGTTTTTCAATTCATTTTCACATAAATATTCAAAGTTATTAAAACTGTTTTTTTAAATAACTTTTAAACTTTAACTTAAAATAACTTT
The DNA here is from genome assembly GCA_030545055.2 of Neoaliturus tenellus. Classification (NCBI taxonomy): domain Eukaryota; kingdom Metazoa; phylum Arthropoda; class Insecta; order Hemiptera; family Cicadellidae; genus Neoaliturus; species Neoaliturus tenellus. The sequence goes on along the minus strand of CM061532.1, from coordinate 48,001,376 downwards.
AAAAGTTTTTTTCAAATGTAATACCGTAACATGTTCATGTCCTTTCTAACACATTCTTAAAGATTTCTTACAAATGTAATTGCAATTCAATCTGATAATATAATAAAAAACATGTGTTTCATAATTAGTTGTTATTATTCATAAACGTTCCATAAGAATTATATAGGGTACGATTAAGGAAACCCCCGGTACGATGAAGGCAACCAGTTCCCTTGATCGTACCACTTGCAGGGCCCTAGAAAAAAGGAATTTTCAAGCAAAAAATGAGTTTAGACTAAACTAAAAAGGTTACATAATGCATATGAATAACTGCTTCAACGTACGAAATGCTTCTTTACATAATATTTGCAATTATAAAAATTTAAAAAAATAAAATATAAAAAGTGGTACGATCAAGGCAACTTTCCCCTATATCGAACGTATCCAAATTTTCTAAGGGCTACCCGAATTATCTTATAGTAAAATAAAAACTTCAAGTTAGACAATTATGTTCGCCGAACAAAGTTCTTCCTATCTTTTCTTTGTTCGTTGCTAACCTTTCAGAATATAAATCATATTGCCGATAATTGATCGTTAGGAATGTTTGTTGATTTTTTGTGTCCGCTGTACAAGTTCGAATGTTCGTCCAGTGCGGACGCGGCTTTACAATGAAGTAATGAAAGAATATTTATAGCAACCATTTAACACTCCGAGTGGCGTTTCTTTAACCATTAACCAATATGGTAATAGCTCAGCTTGAAATTATAATAGAAGACCAGGAATAAGATCCAATAATTTCACGGACATAGGCTACATTGCAATAATAAATTTCGTTCTAAACAATGTATACTCCAAAAATCCATCTAAAATGTATTATGAAACTAAAAACTGCTGCTAAATCAAAATTGTTTTAGGAAGAAGATAACAAATAATTCCTTTAAATATCGGATTTTAAAACATATTGAGTTTTTTACTTGAAAAACAATAAGCAATAATATCTAAACAGTCATCTAGCCTAGTAGGCCTACCTAGCATTTGGCAACACTGTCAGTTGCGAATGTTAATATTAGACACGGTAGGTTACATATATCCCCCCTCTGAATATCACTATTGATAAATGCCTAGTAACGTGACATGGCCCAGATACTGTAACTGATGACCTGAGAAAGGCCGGCGTAGCGACACGCTGCGAAATGTTGTGTTATTGATGTTGATTTAATATTTCATATCGGCCATCAGCCTGGGGGGGTCGGCATTGTCCACGGCATCTGTACCGCGTGTGGCCCGCCTCGTCTATAAAGCTTCTTGTCATCAATTTCGTTCCTTTGTTTTGATATATTGTGTGCTGAACGGTTTGCGAATTATATTCACCGTGTCGGCTTTCAGGATCTTCGAATCAGATACTTCAACCGATATTAGATGGTGATGGAAGAGGCTATTTATGATAGCACTAAGGGGTCGTGAAAATTATTTAATTTATTTTTTCTATATTTTAATAAGTGATTAAAAGGCCGACTGATTAAAGTACCTAATAGCTTAATTATCTGAAGGTCGCCAGTTTGAAACGTAGCATGGCCGACTCTGGTGCATTCTCCAGTAGGCTATCAATTATAAGAATTCTTTCAGTAGGTTATACCGATATTATTTTGTTTTAGTTTCTTATATTTAATCCCATATGTAGAGGGTGTTCAAACCGTCTTACATTCAATATTATACTATTTGATAATCGTACCTAAAAAAATTAGGAAAGTGTTAAGGATAGATTTACTAATATATATTCATAATAATAAGGGAGTCCAATAGTTCTAACTCTAGGTTTTCGACTCAAAACCTTAAATAATGCCATTAGCGTATATACATACAAAATATATTAAAAAGTTGAGGATCTGTATAAAAAAGTCATACAGTCCAACTGATGTTAAAAATCGTCCACTTTAGTTTCTTTCGCATTAGCTTTTAAACGTTTGTAAAAATTATTATTTAATTTTTGGGTATTTCATAAAATTTTTATTTTACATTAACTATTGATAACTAACCTAACAATACAATAATAATAATAATAATAATAATCTTTATTGTATAAGGCATCATTGATGCATTACAATATATATATAAATACAGTATCACATATAGGCTGCTAATTTACAACTATTTTAAAATATTCATTTGTTGAATAGAGACAGTTTTCTGTTAATAATAGTTTGATGTATCTCTTGAATTTTTCTGTTGATAATCCTTTAACTTCTTTAGATAGAGCATTAAAAAATTTTACATTTAAATATGAATACATTTTTTGAGACTTTGTATATTTTAATCTATTAATTTTTAAATGGTTCTTTGATCGTGTATTGTGTTCATGACATATGTTATTTTCACTGTAATTTTGAATATTTTTCTTAAGATGTATTAGAGACTGGAAGACATATATAGATGGAACAGACATGATGTTCAATTTTTGAAATAAAGGTCTACAATGTGTTTTGGATGGGACTCCACAAATGGTTCTCAAAGCCTTTTTTTGAATTTTGAATAGTTGAATTGAATTTTTTGATTTTCCCCACAACAGTGTGCCATAACTGAGTATAGAATGAATGTATGCATAGTAAACTTGAATTAAGACTTCTTCACTGACATTGTTTTTCAGTCTTCTAAGGCAGAATAGACCTTTGTTCAACTTCTTCAAGGTAAGCTGTATGTGTTCTGTCCAATCAAATTTACTATCCAATACAATTCCTAGAAATTTTAGTGAATTTAAATTGCAATTATCGTTAAAATTGTTTGAAAAGCTAAAATGGATATTTTGGGTTTTTGATAAATTTAATTTTAGTTTGTTTGCATTGCACCAATCCTGAATTTTGTTTGTAGTTAACGTCAATGTTTTTTTCAATTTCTTTAATATTTTTTGAAGATACTTTAATTCCGATGTCATCAGCAAATAGGAATGTTTCTATGTCTTCACATAAGATGTTCATTGGTAAATCATTAACATAAATGTTGAATAGTAGGGGGCCTAAGGAAGATCCTTGAGGAACTCCATAATTTACAACCTTTGGTTCAGAAAATATACCATTTAATTCTACGTATTGTAATCTATTTGTCAAAAATGATTTTATCAGAGATAATGAAGTATCATCAAAACCATAATAAGATAATTTTGTGAGAAGAATGTCATGAGAAATTGTATCAAATGCTTTTGATATGTCAAATGAACGCAGGAAAACCAATTTGCCTTCTTCTATATTGTTTATAGAGCTTGATACAAGTTTGGACAATGCATCAATTGTCGAATAGTTTCTTCGAAATCCATATTGATTTTGTGATAACAAATTATTATCTTCAAAAAAATTATATATTTGATCATATAGTATTGATTCTAATACTTTTGATAATGCCGGAACAATTGAAATGGGTCTATAATTTTCATAAATAAAATATCCGTTCTTATGTATCGGAGTAACTTTAACATACTTAAAAAGTTGTGGGTAAATTCCTTTATCAATACATTCATTGTATAATGACGTCAAAACTTCACTAATATTTACTGCCGCTTCTTTTAAGATTACTGTATTAATGTAATAAATATCCATACAATAACTGGATTTCATTCTTTTCAAGGCATCATACACATCTTCAACTCTAATCTTGGTGAATTTAAATTTTTGTCTTGTCTTTGGTACATTTTTTAAATAATCCGTAAAGTCCGAGTTATTACAGTCTGGAATAGAGGTTATAATAGATTTGGTATTTTTGACAAAAAAATTATTGAATCCATCGGCAGTTAAATTTGTAGGATATGTTAATGATTTAGTCTTTTTGGTGCCACAAATTGTCGTAACTACATCCCACATTGCCTTTGATATATTTGAACTTCCTGATATAATTTTGCTGTTATAACACACTTTGGCATGTTTAATAGCTTTTTATACTCTTTTATTGCCAGCTTATAAGAATCCATATCCCCATGGAGGCGGCCTTCAAGAAATAGCTTTTTACAATTGACTTTCATCAGCTTAAGATTAGTAGAATACCACTTGATTTCCAGATCTTTTACTTTATTCTTGATTTTTTTCAGAGGGAAGGAGTTATCCACTATAGCAAGAAAGATATTGTGCATTTCATGGAATTTATTATCAATGTCATTTTGTGAATAAACTGTAAGCCAATTAACAGTATTCAGATATTGCATAAAAAACATAATATTTTTTTGAGATATAATTCTACAAAGTTTTGGTTGGGTTGAGTTAATTTGCTGCAGATAATTTTGAGGAACTTTTACAGACAAACTAATGGCATTATGGTCAGATTCCGGGGTGAATAAAACTTTACAGAATAGTAACTGACTTTCTATATTAGTGAAAGCATTATCAATGCATGAACCTTCATTTATATTTCCTGGCCTAGTGATTTCATCTGTTGTATAGTTTAATCCAAAGTTATTAAATAAGCTGCATAATTGATATGTTTCAATTGACGACTGATCTTGAATATTTACATTGAAATCACCACCAACTATTATTGAACATTTGAATTTCGTTATATACTTAAGAGCTGCTTCTAATTGGTCAAGAAATTTTTGGTATATATCAACATTTTTATTATAGGGCCTATAGATTGCCAATATAATTGTATTAAGATCATGTAGCCTCACACATGACATTTCACAAATCATTTCCTCTGAAAGTTTATTAATTTTAACTATCTCTGTACATTTTATACAATTTCGTATACAAATTAAAGTTCCTCCTCTTTTTCTTCCTTGCCTGCAGAATGAAGATACAATATTGAAATTCAAAATGTTTAACAGATTGATAAATTTTTGTTCGAGCCAGTGCTCACTCAGGCAAACAATGTCAAATTTTCCACTTTTAATATAATTATTTAAAATATCCAATTTATTTACTAATCCTCTTATATTCCATATTAGTATTTTTATATAATTATTCCCCAAATTTGAATTATTTTTATTTATAGGTGAAGCTTTAATTAATAAATGAAGCTTACAATTTTATTAGTAAATTCTACTACAAAAAAAAAATCAAAAAGAGACGAAGCACTCTTTGTAAGAGTCAAAACAAGACAAAGCCAAAGATTCCAGAAACGGGAAAACAGAAGCGTGGGAAGAACAACACAACCGCAGATGACAACAGAGAGCGTGTATCAGCGGAGATTTTGGCAGCTTTCAACATAGGATGATGACCTTCTGGGAAGTTTTGTAATTGGCGCAAGGGTGGGCCCTGTTGACAAGCGACTATGAAATATTGTCCCTTTGTGTCAAGTTTGGCAGATTTGGTTCGCCGCGGCTGCTGCCCGCTCCCGTTAGGCCAGGACACTATGCGGCTAACCGGCGTGAAATCGCGCGCTCTTTTGTCAATTTTCGGAACCCAAGAAGCCGGTCAAGAGCCGGATGAATGGGGTTAAAAGCCTGTTTAAGTCGCCTTTGCCTAATTTCCCGAAAGGTGTGGAGGGTGTGGTATTAGGTAGACACGTGGGACTAGTCGTAGTGTGAGGTTGTATGTATTTGGCAATTAATTGAGCTATATTATAATTTTAATTTAATATATTCACATCTTGTTGCTTTTGTAAATGAATGTTCATCAACCAGACTGATTAATAAAACATTCATTTTATGCCTGAATGCCATGTTCTTAAACACTCTAGTATACTTTTAGTTTTTCAACACATACTGATATTATAATAAAGTAACAATAAGAAATTAAATAGAGACAGTGTCAAAAAATGTCATTCAGTCTAAGAGGAAAAATATTTACCTTAATAATATAAATGTTTTCTTTTGTTAGTTTAAATAGGTTAGTTTTCATGTAGTAGCTCTTGAACTGTTACCGGTTTACGGTAGAAAATAGAAGTTAAAGTTGGTTTAGCGTTAATGACAAAAAAAAACCCTGTCACACATCAACCTATGTATTTTAGAAAGCTCTTGTTTTATATTTATAGTGCTGTATTGTTCTTTTTGTTTGATTAATACTATTTGTATAAAACCCTTCCGGAAATGAAAATATTTGAATTATATTAGAATAAACTTTACCACATTTCTCCATAAACAGAAAACCATCCAATTTCGATTCAAAATTGGATAATTATAAAAAACCGAATATTCCATAACTAACTCCCCAATCCTCAATTATAAAAATAACCTAAATCCCACTCCAATCCTTATCGCAGCAATTAATTAGCGTGCCAAACCACTCCAGTCCCGCAGACACTCCTACACTGACGTGCGGAAGAGCTGTGAGGACGAACCTCGCCCGAGGGGCTCATTACTGTCCGACTAATTCATAGACGTCTAAAATAAAGATATCGGGTTGGTGCAAGTGAGAATCGAAAGCCTTTGCCTGGGAGAATCCGTAATTACCCGGGTCGTGCCGGCAGTGCCGGGGCTTAACGAGGGGGCCCCATGCCATGCAGCACTGCACTTAATTGGGATCAATTTTTAACACTTTAACCGTCTATTTATCAACGTTATCGCGATTCCAGCACCGTAAACTCGGGTTATGCAATTAAACCTGCACGAGTTTTCTCGCAGGATTTACCACGGGTATTGTAAGTAATTGGACTTATCGGAGTTTTCTTTTGAGCAGGTGGAAATGGGTTGATGCGGTAAAAACGGAAGGATTAAATTTTTACTCCTGTACTCAATTGCCACTTTATTTGAGTTGAAATTTAACCACTGAATAATCTGAGTGGCTTGATTTCGACTGAAAAAAGAGTATTACGCCTTTTTTAGCGTGGAAAGAGGTATTTTCTTTATGCTATATTCGAAGACTGATATTTATTATTCAATTTAAATTATAAACTAGTTACACTTAATTTTGTATAAAATCAACAGCTTTTATGTATCATTATTCAGCTCGCTTGGGAAAATATAAATATAGTGTAAACATTGAAATTATCTGTACTTATGTACAAACAAGTTCCTTACACAAGATTTGAGCCGGAAGAGCCGATACACATACCCAATGCGAAAACAATAAAAATCACTTTCACTAACTTACGGTTGAAAAATTAATATCTTACAAACAAAAACAAAAATGTATTTTGGTATCCCTACTTCCCTACCAATATTATAAATGTGAATGTCCGTACGTTTGTTACGCTTTCACGCGAAAACTACTCAACCGATCACCATGAAACTTTGTAACATTCTTGGAGATATCAAAAGTAACATAGAATACTGTTTATTAAAAAAAAAAAAAAATTCGAAAGATAAATATTATTTGTCAAAAATCTCTAAATATATTTTATTAATTTGTTGCTAAGAAATAAATTTAATGACAAAATCCACTTTTAGGTATTCCAGTCATTTCTTAGATACAGGGTGAGTGTGACAGCGAGTGAGCGTAGCGAACGAGCTAAACCTAGTGGTGAGAAACTTTAGCGAAACCGCGGGAAAAGCGTGTTATCATATGAAATGGTAGATTATATAACGAGATATCAATCAAATGGACTAAATTACAATTTGTATTTCAACCCTTTCAAGTCATAAGTTCTGTTGTAGCTACACAATAGCGACCAAGGATCGTTTTTATTAAACCCATTTCGCGTGATAGCTGCAATTCCATCGTATACTCTCTTCTCCACCGTCATCTCCAGGACAAACAGCTGATCTATTACGCCGATCAGCTGATGCTTGTCGGCTGTCGGCTGCAGATCAGCTGATGCGCCCGGGGCGGCCATCAGACGCGGTGAGCCGGCACATTGTCCCATCAATACCTCCATTGTTGCTAATTACCGCCGCTGAATAGCTAATAATCGCTGCGAGTTACAATTATCCCGGCGTGGGAGCCTACCCTTAGTCCTGCGTGGCGGTCGTCAAACAGTTCACGTGTTCCGGGGTCAGCCCACAGTAGCCTACGGTAGTGAAAGTCACTACAGGGTAACTAGCTAGTGTCATCCGATACAACGTGGTAAAGCAAATAGGCAAGGAGTATTTGTATATTAGTCACTAGAGTTGTTTTTTCATTTAAACAACTCATGGCTATAAATTAATTTTGTTTAGAAGATATAAGCAATTGTTATATAATTTAGTATAGCCTTACTATGAAATTGTTTAAGTCAGTAAAAGTAAAAATGCCATAATAGCATATTTCCTATAGGGAAATTCGCTTAAAAGAAACTAACAAAAATTAAACAGAGTTTATGAGTTGGTCGGAACAAGTTATACCACAAAAATAACATTTCCCTCGGATTTTTGGGTTATCATTAAAATCAATAACAAAACATCTATTATAGTTCGTCTGTCAAATAAGGGATGCAATGCTTTTTAAATCAATATTGGTAACAAAAAAGAAAAAAAACAAATACAACATAAAAATATTGTAATATGGAGCCTAGCTCTAGGGCATTGGAGTTAAGAATTTAGTTTTAGTTTGAAGAATCTAATGTTAATCCTTATGGCCTACTCCTCATATTTAATGTAAATTTCTCATTTAAGTTCGTAGGACCCGATATAATTTAGAAATTTTCAATTTCTGATACGTCATTATTTTTTAAAGCAAGGTGTGGGGTTTATGACTTTGATGAAACGCGGAACTTATAAAAATGCACCTTATATAAGGAAGTGCTATAAAACTTTTCATTTCGGGAGAAACTTGCCACGAAACAAATCCGAAAACCAGAACTAGAATCGTTTCTAAATTCCGGAGAAGATCAGGAAGACAGAGTAGCGTATTTGTATTAATGCGGGGGTTTATGCAACTCCTCCACCTTCTGTGTAAAATATTGCCCCGAAAACAGGTTCCGTTACCACGATAATTCTACAAGATAATTAAAAACGGAATTAAATCCTAATTATAAAATTTCAAAAGCGGGAACGAAAACGCAAAGGCGAGAGAAGCTACTGGATTTATTGCAAACCCAGTTCCATTAAATGTTGTCATTAATTCCGGGTTTTATTTTATTACCCTGTTCCCGGCATAAAGAAGCATGTAACCTATTGAAAGGTAAAGTCCCCCGCTGCTCGGTTAATAAAAACACTTAATTAATATAAATAACGTTGGAACCATCGCCCGAAATCGTTTAGAAATCGCTCCGCTTTTACTTTCCAAAACAACTCATTCTGTGGTTTATTGCGGTTTAACGTTTTCCAGTTCATCTTTGTGGTAGACTTTTCGTAATGATTTAGTGGTTCTAGTGTCTGTAGTGGAGTAAGCAACTTTGATTTTAAATGTCAGTTGATTCCAATATTTCACTGAAATGGACTTTTATCACACGTTTGTTTAGAAATCACAGTAGGAATTGGAAGTTGTGATTCATGACTTAATGGATTTCTGGAATATGTTTTATGTTGAAAGTTTAATATCTAGTTCAACATATTTTTAATAGTAATTTTCTATACTCGCATAGGAGAAGAGAACAAATATTTATTAATCTCCTGAAATTGTATTTGAAGTAAGTACTTAGTTATAAACTATTTCAATTATGAACTAACTAAACTTCATTGTCTAACTCATCATGTTGTCCATAATCATAACCTAAAACCTTCTTTTTGATGGCATTGCTTGATAGTTTGAGCTTTCACAAAATGCAAATAGTTACGTATTGATTTAAGTACTTTATATGTATCATTTGTTTAAGGTTTTATACTATGATCTTCCAATGAATACAGAAGAGACTGCTATTACTCTCTAGCAACACCAATGAATACACTTAATTGAACCGTTTTAGTGACTGGGAGGTTATAAATTAATTCGAACCAGAGCAAGATGTTGATCGTAGTGTAAACGTGTGTGCCGGGAGAGATAGATAGAAGACCGATCTGTTACTGGATGTCGGTCGGTCCAGTTCCTCTGTTCCCATCGTCGCCGGTCAGTTCTGTTCCTCAGTTCCCGTTCCCACCGACGGATGATGGATGGCTGTAGCGCCGCCGCGTACGAGTATGAAAGCTATGTTGATCGTGTACGTAAATGTGGACAATCCCGTGTTAGTGTTTGATCGATATATTTCAATTATTTTTCGGAAAGCTATGATTATTCAAAGGTGTTAATTTTTATTAGTCAAAAAAAAAAAACATTTACTATACATAAATAGGATTAGGCAACTTAACTTTATTAGTTTTTTTATGTTAGTGAAATTGAATTTTACTATTAAATATTTTAAAAAGATAAAAACTTAAGATTATGTGAACTAGATTTATCTCTGATAAACATTCGTTATTTAACATGAATGTTTATTTTAATTACAGTCGGTGGAGTTTTAACAAAATATAAAGACAAATTTGTTGTTTTACACAATCAAAAATAATAGTTATTATCCTTATGTTATCGCATGATATTTGGGCACATTATACTAGGTTATTTTTCAGACACGATTCACATTTCATTTTGAAAAACAAGCAAACAATAAATATTTGAATATTGAAATATAACAAGAAATATAAACTTTATTGGAAGACCGTAAAGAAACGTTAATTTGATCTATTTATATAAACATGTCCACTTTTACCTGTCTAAAAATTTTTAATTGCCATCACAGTTTTTTTAAGTTTATGAAACTCAAAAAGTTTTTAAATAGCTAAAAGTTAAGTTATTGTCAAATTGCCGTATTGTGTCCAATAACAAATAACCAAGGATATTTATTTTATTATAAATTGGTCCGATCCAATGCATGTAATCCAAGGAAATTACACTTCCAGATAAATAAACAACTGATGAACCTTTCCACCACATTGTCATTTCATCGGTCTCACACTCAGGCGCGGGGGCTGCACGCTATACACTACGCATGCGCGGTGGACACCTGTGACCACGCCGACACGGTACGCAAGCGCGGTGGATGCCCAGGTGACCAGAGGCCCAGCGCGGGTCAAGGGTCAGGGGTGACCACAGTAACTGATTCCCGCGATTGAAGGCTTGAAATCTTCACTTTCTCGCCTTGAGAAAGCGAATAGTAATTGGCCAGCCGATCAATAGATTATTGTTTGCCGTAGCTTTTCTGACATTTCACACGAGGCCTTTTTGCTTTCTATATTCAAATCGGTTGCCTAATGACTGCAAGTGTTGTAATATATGGTCATTGGTTTTAATGTTCCCATCTTATGAAATCGGTGGTTTATTGTTAGTAGGTTCAAAAGCAGTTTAATGAGATTGTCAGATAATATATTAAGCAAAAAGTTTGCAACAGTCATACCTTAGATCTACAAGTTTTTTAATTATTTCCCCATAAGATCCTATAACGATTTTTTTTATATGCATGGCATAAGTTTAATAAAATGTTAACAGAAAACGATTAAGATAACACAAATCTCTAACACAGCAACAATTGCATACTTAAACTAACCAAATCAAATCAAACGATCGATCGAGGTTATTCATAAAAGGTCATAGCCATATGTTCCGGAGAATTCTTCCGAAAATTTTTTCTTCGCAAAAACCAAACAAAGGAGCCAACAGACGGTCGCTATCAATCACTGAAAACGAAAGTCAAAAAAGAACTCTTCGATGAAAAAGGGCACACTGACCTAGAGGGTTAGCACCGGCCCCTGCCCTACTAAATTGGCGACATGTCAATAAACAAACATAAAAACAGCCCTTCGCTAAAACCTGCGACAATAGAGACGTCGTATAACTTTCGCTAAAAAACGAACGCGCCACAAGGTCACCGGGTGCCGTTAGTTTTGGCTTCTTTGACAAAAAACTGGGCCTCTACCCTTTTGAGGGGGTGGGCCTAAGGGAGTTGACCGATTTCATACGGACAACCGTTTCTTTTTGCGAAAGTATGACGAATCAGAAGTTTTGTTCACTTTCCGTTCAATTTTGCCAATGCAATATATTGCTCTCTTTTAGAGTTCGTTTATATCTTGTTTATATTGCCAATGTATTCATTAATGAACAAAAAATGATTACTTTTTGAAAACTTGAATTTCAAAACTTCATACTGTTGCAAAAAAATTTTACTATTTGCGTATTGGCCCATTCACTCATGAATAACTGTAGTCCGAATTGTAATTCAAATATGTCTCTTAATGTACTATAAAAGCTTCAAAATAATTTGTTTCAATTTAATTATACAAATGTCTTTACTAAAAACAATTTAAATAACTAAATTATAGTATCGAACTCGCTTTTACTTTAAGTTTCAGCACAATGAAACCCTTGATTTGAAAAATTAAGTTACACATGCTATGTCTACAATGGCGAAATATATATTTAGGGCCTACCAAACAGTGCTTCAACAAATGTTATTGATGCTTTGCTATTCACTCCATACCAAACCTAAATGATGAGGTAAATATTTTGTTGGTTAGGAATATTTGAGTATTTTTCATCACTTGAAGTGTTAGTGCAGATTTTCACTGCTCGGCAATAAACAATTATTATTTAGCCAATCCACTAAAAACGAAATTGAACCATACCAATCCTGAATTCCTCAGCTCTTGTTAAACGTGATCACGAAACCCTAAATCTCGTTTCACCTGGATGACGGCAGGTGAACCACATAGTACTCTACTTCAGAAATAAATAGGATCAAAGTCGTGATCTACATAAGCGCATGACCATCAGGTGGATGGAGGGAGGGGAAGAGGGGGGCGTGAGATCACGAACAGAGGGAAAATAAACTGACTGACCTGTCCAAAAAATGAGGCAAATAACAGGGGCTTCAAAAGGTTCCTAAATGGAAGTGCAGTCCTGGACGTGCCGCGAGCACACGGACCAAACCTGGTATTACATATTCAAGGTAAAACAAGGAATGTTGAGGTAGCGGCTAAAGAGGTCGTGGGATGGTGTGATCCTAGGATGCTATAGTCCTGAGATAACCGATAGCTTTTGGATTGCGAAAAATTTCCTGCTTTAAATGAATTAATCTTAGAAATCTATTTTCCTACTTCTCTTTTTTATTATAATATATAAGCGAAGTGTACAGAATTTATGTGCGGTATGAAATCATGGTGCGACGGAAAGCAGTTAAGAAAACATATATTTTCCAAAGTGACTTAAGCAAGGTAAAGCAATTAGTACGGTAATCCTAACAGAGAGTGTTGAGTATCGTATGCTCTTTTATGGTTTGGAACAGAACATAGCGTTTATTCAATCGCCCCTATTTATCTGTATCAACCCAAATGTCAAAAGAGGGGCTAAAAGGAATTTTTAAAAATTTTTTTGTGTTTATTCCACTTATTTTTTAAATTAAAAATGTTTAAGTTGTACAAAAATTTTTACAATATTATACATTAATTTTTTATTCAAATTCTGTTTTTTACATTTTTAGTTATTCAATAACAGTTAAATTAATTAAACGCTGTTGAAACTAGCACCAGATTTATTCACTGTAAGTGTCTTTGTTGTAATGTTTGATTTATTCCTTTGTTAAACTTTGACAACATCAGAAGACTTAATGAATGACAATTTAAAACCGACTCTGATTTGAACCCTGTGTCCCGAAAAATGTGTTCTACTGGTTTAAACTGTTGACTAAATGTATGTACACCTATATAAACTAGTCTATAAAACGGTTCTGGCTGGAGGTATCAAGCAATAAATAAATTTATTGTCATGGAATGTTATAATAATTTTGAGTTAGGCCTACTTCAAAGACGATAAAACTAAACTGACAACTTCGAATAGGAATCAACTCGAAAACCAAATTCCACCGTCCCCTCCCCACATAATTGACCTCCAATGAAGACGCGTTACCGAATCAGATAATCGGCTCGGATTGCCACCGCGGGCACGACCCAGATAGATTTAGCCGCACGACCGGCGGGCGTTAGACCCTATCTCCGTATGCATTGCCACCGCACCGTACAACCCAAGATAAGGTCCATCACGAGCCCGGCATTGTTACCCCTGATTTTCACACCTGGAAAGGTCGTATGTAACAGCGCGGGAACGTGTCCGCTTGTTTATACCGCTGTCTGCGCGGTCGCCGAGTCGCGGAGTCAGAGTTGCGGTGGTGTTAGAATGCCGGATGGCTGTCGTTACCTCACCGGATTCCACGGTTAAAGAGTTGAGAGTTCTGTTTTCTGTGAGGGTAAGAAAGTGATAAAATCATAGTTCCGATTTCTTACTTCAGCAAAATTTTCAAGTAAGGAATTTTGTAGTAAATTAAACACCCTCGTTGTAGCACACGAGCAAATGTAATGATTAGACCTAACCAAGTCAATTAGGTAATTTATTTTTGAATCTAATAATTACCGTGGATCTGAATATGAGGATGTTGTAACAAATCTTAGTTAATCTACCCTTTCTTAAAGTACATATCATTCCCCAGTCGTAAAAATACGAACAAAAACTATTTTAGTAGATTGTGCGGACAAATAAGCTAGATATAAAATGTTGTTTTAACCATGGGAAATATTCTGCAACACCACCCATAACCTGTTTAGCTACTGTTATGAGTCCAAAAAATGTTGTGTCTCAATTACAAATTAATTGTTGTTGCGTTAGACAAATTAAGCAGGAAATGACTCCTAGACCTATATTTTGACCCTTTATAAAATCACATAAAATTCATGGCTCAGAATATTTCGTTTTGTGAATTCTTGGAAATATACCTGGCTTTACACCTACATATGCTGGTTGGGTAGCTGAGTGGTTAAAAGTGCTCTCCTTTGAATCCAAAGGTTGCCTTTTCGATCCTGAAAAAAGTTTTTAGCTTATTAAAGGTTCGATTCTGGACCCTGTTGCCATGTGTTATTGGGCAATTAATTAATGATGCTTTCTAACAACTGGTCGATGTTATAGTTAGTCACAAGACTGGGGTTTGGTCCAAGCGTTCCCTGTCCAAAACGTAAAAAAATGCCACTGGCGTAAATACACGCAAAAAATAAATATCCATTAACACAGCGATCAGGTCTTATCTTATTTTAAGGAAAAAGTCCCATGTACTTTCCAAGCCCAGTGGTTTCTATTTTTATATTATTTAATTTATTCTATTTTACATGAGTATACATTTGAACACGGTGACGACAAAACCTACTACCAAGGAGGATGTCCTGATACCCCACTACTAGAAGGTATGTTTAGTTGTGTAGTAATGTAATATTGAATTCTAATTAACGTACATGACTATAGGAGAAAGGGGCATATAAATGCAAAACAAATTCAATAAAGCAATTGACCTTTGGTAGAGTGGAAGTGTGTCAGTTGTGACAATAAACTCAGCTCTAAACTGTGTACTTGGCCGGAGATCCTCAATGGTAATATGAGACTTGGTGATGGTGGTGCGTACGCCTACGGCGCTCTCATGGTGGCGAGTTGTGGTAGCATTACAGACGATGCGGATGCGATAGGTGCTCAAGTGATGAGTCTAAACTCCGCTCTTATGATAGTATAGTATTTAGTCTTACAACTTTTCTTATTTTATTTTATTTTTTTTAAGTGGTTGGCAGGCCTCTCTTCACCTTATTTTGCCCCGTCTACATAGACTATTGATATCTGCGTGGATCTTATTAGACAAAGTAAGAGGATGAGCAGCTACAGTACAGAGAAGAATGGTACTGATAAAAGTCATTGCCAGAACGCGGATTCGAATCCACGACATCGCTGCCATGGTTCCGAAATCCGGGGCGCTAACCACTAGGCCTACTCCACCGACTCACCCTAATCGACTTGAGGGTTAAGATTTTAATGTAAGTGAAATACATCGGACATAGATATTAGCAGAACTTTGAAGATGTTATATCACTGATTATTTATTACATAATATTACAGTTTGGTTGTCAAAGAATTTCATAAGAATTTGAAGATAGATCAAGGTTTTTAAGTTTAATGAAGCTCTTCAAATAATTTAATTTATAGTCTACAAACTTGGGGTTTAAATTAATATCAAGTATGTTTTAGGTGCTGCTCAACTTTGAGACAACTATTGACACCATAGTGTTCGTATGTCATAAAAAATGTTAAACGTGTGAAAACATGCTACGCCTACATAAAAATAGAGAGAATTAATTTCATGAAGAGTTTTGATTTGGTATTTACAAGCGAATACCACTGTAATAAGACGCATAATAATAATTCTTCATTGTTTACATCAATCATTCATTCGTGGAAGTACTTATAGGTTTTAAAATAAGTGTTTATTCAAAACCCATAGTTTCATTCCCTTTAGGAGAGGCAATCAAAAAACCACACAGGCCGACAACGTAGTTCAATAATGCATATCCACAATGTAATTCCTGTCGCCCTCCCAGCGCGTCCTTGATCCTGGCCACGTCATCCCCGCCGCTCCGGTGCCGCCACACGCCATCATCCAGTATGCAGACCAACCCGGGCACCGGAAGTCCACAGAACTGTCTCCGACTTCCGGCGAGGCGGCGTCGCCCGTTTCCGCCGCCCGAGGAAGATGTCGCCCGAGTGCGGCCGAAAGTCATAAACCGCAGATCAGTATTCCGGAGCGGTGGTGAGGCGCCTGCCGAGGATATCTGGTGGGTATCAAATCAGGAGGAAGGCGTGACTCACCGGTGACAGCTTGTTGGCGACGGTGGAGGCATCTGGCGGTCAACCGGGGCGACGGGCGTGACCCCGGGCTGAGATGCCCAGGGGCTAGCGGGGACGTCGCCGTGGAGTGTCATCGGTGGTTTGGAACAAATCATTCATTAATAAGTTTTGGAGACTCTTCAGTTGATAAAATATTAAATGGTTAAATAATTTACTCTCCATAAAAATCTGGTATGATAGCTACAAAGACTTAATTCTGAACTTGGTGCAATGGCTCAATTCGAGCAAACTTTTATGCTTGGATCACAGTGAAAGATGTTTACGAGATAAGATACGGAAAAGGAGGAAAAATCACTGTTGTTGAAATAAAATTAACAACTGAATTTAAAAAAAAGTGCCTGAACTTCGCACTATTAATAGAACGTGAAAGGGTGAAAAGTGTTCAAGCGTTGCTTTTCTTTTTACTAAATAATATACATTTATTTGGAATTAGTTTTTTTACAAATTTAACATATTTTACATCTCATATATGACTTTCTGAGAAAAGGAACAATTAATCGAATTTGGTTTATTAAGAGGGGGCTAAAGGGTCAGTCCTGGCGGACGTTGCTGAAACTACCGGAACACAGTTCGCTCCTGGTTCGTTCCGTTCCAGTCAACTGAGTTGTGATGCGGCTGGCGGAGGGATGTAGTTCGACAACTGCTGCCACTACCTCCCTTCACGTTTTCCCGTGTCGCTCTAGGCCGCCTCTGCCTATCTTTTCCTTCCGTGTACAGATAACACGGAATATCTTGGCCTCTGACATACTTCACTACTTGGATTCAAATTTGTAAAAAAGTGGGACTAAAAACAGTCTACAACTTAGTCGTTGTACTCCAATTAATTGTTTTAGCTGAAAAATGTTATCACAGATGTTATTTATTACGTTTTAGTTATGTGTAGGCCTACTGCCCACCCTCTGACGATCACTCAATGTGTTGTTGTCACGTGCTAAATGGGTTTTAAAGGCTTTAATTTTGTTGAAATGACGAAACAAATTAGCCTACGGCCACATTAAATTCCATTTATTTACTCCCTTTATTTTATTACACGGTTAAATTACACGGTCAATTGTAATTTTGAAATACTTCAGATAGTTGCTTGAAACACCAACGCACTTTAAGTGCATATTTTTAAGGTGGGTATGACTGATCGGCGAGTGTGATGCTTTATTTATAAAACAATCAAATACACACATTTCATAAGTTTAAGTGAACGCCTTTTATCTTGTTTAAGTTGTATTTAAAACTTAAATGACCTCTTCTATGTTTTTACGTTACCGTAATGAATTCTGAATATAAATTATGTTCACGTAATTTAGTCTTCAAAAGAAGTATACTAAAGAAATATTATTATTTTATGTCCAAAAAACCATAAATTTTTTTTTAAACTGGTGACATAAAATTTATGAAAATAAAATAAAAATTAATAAACATTATGAACTTCAAAATGAGAAGAAGGATAAAAACAAAAGCCGTTTTTAAATTGAGTGCAGCGGTTCAATGTTGCAAGTGAAAGTAGCAAACTAGCTCATCTGAAGGGCAAAAAATTCTTAAGTTTGGCATTGCAAAGAAAATTGGGCAACGGCTTTAAAATAAAACATGGGAACACATCAAATCTTCAAAACTGTAGTGCTGACGGGTTTGTAATTTTTCATACACGTTCCTCTTTGCTCATAGGTGCTCACTAAGAAACGGTTTTGCAAATTTCCTTTTGGACTCCGTCCCACGAAACTTTAAAGTTTGAATAAAATTCGTATGGAATAAAATTCGTATGGAAGGATATATATTTGCATTTTAAAGATATTTCATTATATATGAAATTAAATCCCAACCGCCGGCGAAGCCGTAACTCTTCAGCAGGCAATCTTACCAAAACAGAGGAGTGATAGGATAGAAACAAGTGGACAAGGCAGGATCGGCATGCAACACAGTAGAGGGGATGGGAATAGCTGCAACAACAAGTATACTTGTGGCGAGTTCGCATACGGCTATCGTGCAAAACATCCCGAATAGGATTTCGGCAGTCCATCACACTATGCAGGTGCACTCATGGTGCACTATCTGAAACTTATGTTTCTGCAACTTGGTTATTCGATGAAATCGCGGTCGTCGATGTGATGGACGACACCAGTAAACCTGCTCAGACCCAGTTACAAATTGCTTTACAGGATACTTCATATTTTATCAAAACAAAGACTAAAGAAATTCCATTAAAATATATGCACTACTAAAACTCTTGACCCCGGCTAAATATCTTGGTCAAAATCATTATGAAGCCAGTGGAAATATCCTGAATAGGAAAGGAATGTCTTCCCCACATCAACGATTCTTCTTGGTTGAGTTATTAGAACATGTTCCTGAGTTTTTTGCCATATTTAACAAGAATACTACAGTACTTTAATTTGCATACAACCTATTATTCGTTTGAAATAAGCTATAAAAGAATATTGTATTATTTCAAAATACTATCATAGAGACGTCAGAATATTTTGTAATACTAAGAACATCTTTTTTTTAATAATTATATATATCATATTATATTTACATTTATATCGTGGTATAACTGGCAAAATTGAAGTATTCTCCATTTCGTAAGAAATTCTTCTCTGTTATGTTTTTGCTTCCTTAAACCATGAATTTAGTTGTTTGGAGCCATTATCAAAACATATTTTTCAATTAAAATACAAAAAATATAAATTTAACGGTTATATTAAATTACCGTAATTATCTAACTAAAATGTATAAGGTTGAAGAGAAAAACAAAATTAAAACATTCGAAGGGTCAAAACCATGTGCAGAATGTAAAAGTGTAAACAATAAGCAACGTAATAAACATGTGACAGATGTAAATTCATTTTAAATTACTATCAGCTGTTGGAAGTAGATCGTATTCATGGGCGCCCGTCAGTTTCAGCGGCTGCCGCTAGAGGCTGTCAGTATCGGGGGTTACACGGACCAAAAATTCATCGTGCAGTGCTTCACCTTCTCCAAGAATTCAGCTTTATTTTAGGTCCGATAAAAGTGGGATTTATTTTAAATGAAAGATAAAGACTTGGGCTATTTGGCTAACTTTTTGATTTTTTCAAATTTGAATCCATATGAAACTAAAAGGGATTCGATAAACTTTGATCCATTATAACTTTATGTGGACTAAAAATATCAAAAAATCAAAAAGTTAGCCAAATAGCCCAATTCTTTATCTTTCATTTAAAACAAATCCCACTTTTATCGGACTTAAAATAAACTCGGAAACTTGGAGAAGGCGAAGCACTGCATGATGTTTTGAGAGGGGACATTTTGCTCGGTCTTAATTAAAAGGCCTACTTTCCGCCGCCAAATCTCCTTCCTCACCATCATCTACCTAAACTTTCGGCCTCACACATGCTGAATTGCAGCATCGTATCTTTATCCAAAGTGTTTTACACCAAATACTAGATATTGTTTCTCGCTCTCAGTACGCTTGTAAACGTATTCAGGTAGTTACAACAACGTCCGCCAGGACTGACCCTTTAGCCCCCTCTTAAGGCCGTGCGGCCGCCAGTTACGCCAAACGAATCCGCACAGAGGTCAGGCCAGTCGAGGGTTTTTTTTGTCGGCCGCAGCTTACTCACACACATGCAGTTCCCCTCCCCGCCGCCCCTTTACCACCCCCGTTCTCATCCATGACACGGACAGTCGGACAGCTCTCATCACTCCCCTCGCATAACTTTCTCTTTTCAAAGGGCTGGGCTTCACCGGCATCGGCGGTGTCCCTTGGAAAGAGTATCCCCCGGTTTGTGGGACCTGTGCTAGCTGGTCCCTTAGATCTTCGATTACGTACACAAAAATGAATTAAAGCCGTGAAATAGTTGCATTTGATACTTAGAACATTGATTATTATCTTTTAAAAGCTTTGTGAAAATTATATTTTTGTCCAGTGAAAATTGATTCAAACTCTTATTAAAGTACACTTAAAGTAAACAGGAAATTTGAACCATTGATATACTAAATTAACAGACTGAATTTATTCTATATTACTCATGATTAGTTATATTGTTTATGTATACATAAACCGTTGCCAATACGTGTAAAAAATAAGACATTCATTTGATTTTATAACATTTATTGCAGAAAAGGAAAATTTCATCACTGGTAAAATATTGGAACATTGAAAAATCTATTAATAATACTAATTGTAACCTAATGCTTGTGGTAATGTCATTCATTCACAACATCACCGGTAAATGTTATTGCTAGTCTGCCTGGCAAGAATTTACTTCTTGCCCACCCTTATAACTTAAAACATAATTTTTTAGGTTAAACTAGAGGGCAAAACGACATTTGATAACATTTGATGCAGTTAAACAAAATTATTTGATTTTTGGACGGAATGACATACAGTTATTTTTAGCACAAGAGTTTTCGTGGTTTTAATACATAAAACACTGTTATTGAATTAATCAAAACAAAGTTTAAATAAACTAATTTATGTATTGTCTATTAATATGCTTATTTAATACGCTAAGGGTTTTTTGTTATTGGGACTCCACCACAAAAACTTCATTGAATGGCTGAATTTATTCTATAAAAACGTTATTTTCTAAATAATTTATTATAGGCCTAATGTGGCAAAACGTTGTCTGCATACATGTTAAAAATGAAACTCAGCCATTTGGTTAACCAAAACCACATGAAACATAAAAAAAAAAAAAACGATTCAGGCTGTGTATTTCATGTTACAATCATTTTTGTTTCCTCGTTTTATTTTGATTCACTGCTTCTTATGAGCAGCTAATATGTATTCAGCGTTACGTGTCTTCAGTTCCCTAACAATCCTGCTGTCCACTATTTCTGGAAGCATACACTCTTCGTAAAATCGCACCAGACCAGGAAGGACCTTGTGCTCCCAAAACTCTTCGTCAATGAAAATACGTACAATAAATAGTTCTCCTCTCTTTGAGTACACCACAAAGTCGCACCATCGTCTTTTGCATATATTTATTTCTCCCTGAATTTGGTAATAATAGTGATAACAGTTCGCTAACAGTTGGTAATAATAGTGGTACTGTAGTAATAGTTCGCTTTTTAGGCGAAGCTTGCCACTCTCGATTTCCAAACTAAGGTTTTTGTTTTTTTCTGCTTTCTTGCCTTTCCTCGCTTCTCTTTTACTGAGGCTAGACATTTTATTTCAATTCCATCTCTTACCGTTTCTTCCATATCCCTTCCAAATAAAACTCCATCCGACCTAATTGGACGAGGGAACAGAATTTATTTAACCAGATTGTGGCATGAAGTGTGGGGTAATCGTTTTTGCCACAATGCCGAATCATCTATGCATAATCGGATGCAATCAGTCTATTCAGACGTTTATGATGCCAAATCCATTATATAATGTATATATCCAGTAGCCTATGAATAGCAATAAATGTAAAAATCATTACCAACTGATTCCTTTTATCAAAACAAGAAAAGATGTCATAAAAATATAAGTTCTAAAAATTTTTCGCTAAGCCGCCATTTTGTTTTCACGCTTATTGATTTTTATACGCTCGCGACCGCCGTCGCCGATCAAGATCAAGACGCTCGCAACTGCCAACGGCTGCAATAACCAGGGTCGCCGAGAGAATTTTTGTGGCCCGGGGTAGAGTTCCGGTGTGAGGCCCCCCGGCCCCGCTCGGTCCATCCCTGGCTTGCCGTATGTGGTCGAACCAGATACAATATACACATTTATATTTTCATTTCTTTGAATACTTATCTTGTGTTAATGTACAACCTGCTTGCTTTTCCTTAGTGATTTATACATATTTTATTAGTAGTATTGTTGCAAGATGCAGATGATAAATGTACAATATTTAGGTGTACATTACATGAATTATTTGATCAAAACTGAGCTTCAAACCACGGGGACTACCTCGGGGGAGAGTCCCTTTAGATCCGCGCTCTCCGTGAGGGTGATTAGACCATCCCTCCCGCCTTATCAAAAGCGCTCAGCAGCAGAGTAGTCGTGTAAAATAAAACTTCCTTTTTCACTGGTGGGCATAAACCTTAAAAATAGTTGCCGATACAGTAGTTGAACATGAAATTGTTTAAATTGTTTTTTACACTTAGAAACATAAGGGATGAGGACAATTAAAGAAGTACGATAATTTAACACATTCGCTGCTGCCAAAAATGTCGATAACTACCTAAGAAGCTAAAAATAGTTATTGCATGGAATCTTTTTTTTAGTAATTGAAAGACCATAAAATGGCTTGGAAATAATATTTGGACGACAGCATCCTGGTTCCTGGACCTCCTAAAGTCATGGGTCACCGGTGACGCAGCAGCATTGCGCGACGAAAGTCGACTGCAAGGACGCAGGCGCACGCAGTTCACCGCCTGCAAGGCGGCCGTAAGGCACGTTCTCCAGAGCAGTCAAGTTCGATTTACCGGCTTTTGTGTGATCCATTGTAATAAAAACAATAGCTTAACACTAAAATAATTCATATAAACGCTAATATATACAGCATGAAACACGTTTCACAACAAAAAAGTTGTGCGTCACGGGAGACGCACGCAGCACCCCGGGCGAGCGAACGAAACACACTGCACGGCAGACTGGTATCCAAGACGCAATGCTAGTGCGTCTCGACCGTCCTCGACGATTGGCTGAACCACGCTAGCTCCGTAAATGAAACACGGCGCGCTGCGTCCCCGGTGACGCACGCGCCTCTCGCTACGGCGCGCCGTGCGTCACCGGTGACCCACCCGCAGCGTATGTGTTAATAGTTAGCACCACCAGAGATTGCGTGCCCCTTTGTGAAAATGGCATCTCAATGAGGCGGGCCTAGAGAGAACTAGAGATCGCCTCCTGATCGAAATTCGATCAAAATTTCAGTTGATCTGGACCCAAGAAGCTTAAAAACATTTTAGAACTAAAACATCTGTTCTTCCTAATTTTCTAGCAGTTGTTTTTACAGCAGCTGTCTAATGATTCATCCATTTCTCTTTTCTCCATAAGATTAACATTGGAACTTTGAAAGCCTGCGGGGCGTAGCCCTGGAGTCCGATGTGAATTAGAATGTGATTCTGCTCATCTACAGGAATATATAGCCTATATTTCTAACGGTATGCTCGGATTTCTTCTACGATGTACACGAGCTGAGAAAAAAGGAGGAAATGAAACATGCTTGCGTATTAATATATAGATTATAGGTCTTTCTAATAAAAATGAAACAGCTGGATTTTTATTAATTCATAATTCTTGGATATTACCAAACCTGCTAAGATAAAGCCGAAGCGCCCTGACGTCAAATGCCTTGTGACGTCACCTAAAAGGCAATGTCAAAACAATAGTCTGTTTTACCTGTACCTAATAATCAGAAAGTACCTTCTAGATGGTTGGGCTAAACGTTTAACATCAATTATATCAAAAAAGCCATGGTTGCCTGCTAGCAACTTTTCTTTGAAAAATTCATGAAACTATCATGGGTACCGAGATTGAGCGTGTGAAGATTCATTTCCAGCCTACCCATGAAAATTAATTGAAAGCATCAGGATCTGATTTATAAATTTTAATGAAGACACTACAATCAATTATGTTGCTGTGAAGAATTAAGATGATACGCCAATAACCTAACTCAGAAGTGACGAAAGTAGTATAGCAAAGACAACAACAGACATTTTTCAATCCAAGCAGCACAATTTTTAATTGTATTACTATTTTCATTCATTATAACGAATAGCCTACCAGTTGATATGCTATTTTCAAATAAAATGTTTGAATCGTTGTGGTTAAATATTTGTACACATTTCATACTCATAGTTTAGGAAAGTACCGTGTAGGCTAAATAAATGGTATTGCCAACAATTTCATTAGAGGGCAAATAATAGTTAGGTCTACCGATAGTCAACTATTGAAATTTTTTATTCCTGTAAAAATTAGTATCACTTTCTGTCCTAAAACTATCTGTTAAGAATAAAATTACCTATTTGAGTTAGACAATTTTTTAAAACTGTTTCATGAAGTGAAAGCAAATAATTCATAATATTTAGGACGATAGGTATCTTTATAAAAACCAAATATTAGAAATGAATACATTCCATTGTAGTACATCTCTAGGTAAGTTGTTAGGGTTAGGGTTGAGCGGAAAATGTTTTCGTTTTCGCTATCAACTGATGCTAACAAAAATGGCAGCACTCCGGCTAAAAAGTTCTGTTTAAACTATTATACGAATGTTTCTCATGTCACACGGCCAGCACGGTGCAACACGGTTGGTGGTGTTGCAAAATTAAAATCGTATGTTAGTTTAAAAAAGCAAAAGTGGCGGGTACACTTAACTTTATTTAATCTTTTAATTTATTGCTTGATGAATTATTATTTTTATTTTTCATGCCGAAACTAATCTCAGGTCCTTAGAATTAATTTTGTGACAATTGTATGGATGATTTAAAAATGCAATAACAAGATTTAATATCTTACATTTATACATATTAAGGCAGTTTAGTTTTTATTTTCAAACTGATGAAATTTCTAACACCATACATTGATATTTTGCCATAAGAAAACATCCCTTGGCGACGGAAAGGTACTCATCCCTTGGCGGTGGTGACCGAGGACTAGGCGCTACCTTCAGAACGAGGGGACACGGTGCGAGAGAGATAGAATATCTTGCTGTCGGCTCGTGCGCGTCTAAAAGCATTTGGACTGTCCTTTGTGTGAGTAACCGCTAGTGCGCGCTGCGTCAGATTTAATGTGGGCTGAAAATAAAAAGTTTTTTGTACACCATTACGTAAAAAAAATTATTTTTATATAAAACTTTGTGGAATGTTACCTTACTAGTCAAGCTCCAGGGTGTAGCGCAAATTTTAGACAAATCGCACAAAAGATACCAGAGATAATTTTTTTATTTATTAATATAATAAAAATTTTATTGAAAATCATTAATCTCACCCTTGTGTGTATTATAAATAAGCGTTTAAGCCAATTCTGAGAAAAATATGTTAATCCGTTTCCACGTGGTGTACTTTACAAAATGCCGCTAAAATGCTACTTCAAACGCAAAAATATATGAGATAACGGGATTATTTTTTCAAAAACAGAATGTTTACCGAATGGTTGAGTGCTAATAAACATAAATCAATAAAAAAGTACGAGAAAATTTTTTTGACCGCACCACCTTAAGTAGGTTACTGCTCTATAATTTGGGCCTCAAAACATTAAAGTCATATTAATGTTATAGGAGCTGTGATATACCTTAGTTAAAATTGGTGTTTTGTGAAACTTGGTGCAGAGAGGGGAACTCATTTTATAACAATACTCTCTCCTAACCTGATTATTACTCTCTAATTTACAAGTAAACTTTGTTTCCTCGGTTACGAGTTAACACTTTCAGGTTTATTTTCTAAAACTTTAAGTGAAGATAATCAACTTTTTTTGTTCTAGACAATATAAAATATTGACTTAAATACTGTATCTCTAAAACAGAAACGAATACCGCTACAAAGGCACATCACCAAAGGTAAGAAGTATTTTCATTTAATTAGGTTTCAGAGTTTATTTATTTTGTAAAACCGAATGATTAGTAAGATAACTGAATAGATACTATTATATTGACAAAATTGTCTATATTTTATAATTACCTGTATTTGGCTTCACCTCCTTGAATCATTGTTAAGAATTTAAAATTACAAGTTTATTTAATTCTTCAAATTTTTTCCTAAAAACGGTCGTGGTGGACGTCTGCTTTAGGTTTCATGGCAGTGCGTTGTGAAGCCGGAGAGCAGCATTTTGTGCGTTCTTGAGTTTTTAAATTTGAAAGTTGAAGATTTTCTTAAAATCTTTTACCTATGTTTTTTACCTAGTCAATAATGTTAAATTTTCTCAATTGTTACTGTTTGTTTTCTTACATTGAGCTCTATTGATAAAACGTGCGGTCCTTTGTGAAAAAATTCTCTACCATAATATTGGACAAGAGACACTTTAAGGGTGTGCTCTACCCATCTGCCGCGCGCGGATGCAAGTTTAGAATCTCCGTGTTCGTCGCCCCAGTTGTAAACCGATTTAAAATAGTTTGGTTTCATTCTTTTCGTAATATAATTTTGTACTCCGCTATCGTCTTAAAATTTCGATATTAATTTAAATTATTAAGCAGGGTGCTTGCTAATAATGTTGAAACAAGCGTTTTTTATCAAGTTTTAACGTATTAAAAACAATGTTTTAAGAAAAACTAAGACGATACACGAGTACAATATAATCTTAAGAACAAGAATCTACAATAAGATTGGTAAAAAGCTTATAGATAACGATGCAAGAAGGGAGATGCGAAAGGTCTGCAATTTAAAAAACATCGTTATTAGACCACCGATCGATTTCGCACTGAAACCAAAAAAATCATTAAAGTAACAAAATTGAAAATCACCCGTCATATATTTTCCAAAATGTGAGTTTCGGCGTATAGCGGCAGTTAACATTCTCGCTCGACGATTTTGACGCCGAGGTAGAGCGCACCCTTAACGGATGCCAAGCCACTTAGCTTCCTCAAGATCAATTTTATGACATTATATCTTTTTACAAATTATAAGTTAGAAGTATGAAACCATTGAGGGTAAAGTTTTATTTGTATTCTGTTCAACGCTCGCGACTTTAATAACCCTAAACGAATTGGGGGAAACTCTAAAGGGGGTATGGGTTCGGAGCCGCCATTAATTGTAGGTGAGTTAAACACAGCGATCTCTATAACTACAACTGTTGTAGTTATAGAGATCGCTGGTTAAGCATTATACGTCTTCCAAGATACAACTTCGTTTTTAAAAACTTGAAAATTAATTTTTAGATGCAGTAAATGATTCTTTGTAAAAAGGAGTATGGGAATCGGGGAGGGAAAATATCCGTGGTCTCTTCTAATTGCGAAATTTCAAATGTATATGAACAGACATTGTTTTAACGCCCCAAAAGCAGGAATGGAGAGTGCGCGGGGGCTGCCGCGGGGCCGGGCGTTGCCGCCAGTCTGAGTCTGCGCTGTCGTGTTGGACAATGGTCCTGTTTTTGGAGTAATCCTCCGTCAGCTCACCATTACATAACGACTCTATTCTTCAGCCAAACAATGACTCATAAGTTTGAATCTGGTCAACGGAAAATTGTAGCCCTTTCTGCAAATATTGCATGTATTCTTGGGTTCTAGGCAATAATGTTACATTGTCATATCGAACTGTTGTTGATTCTATTCTGTCCAGAGTAGTTATTCAGTATCAACAAGGGATAGTTTTTATGTAGAAAAGCATAAAACAAAAATACTTATATTAAAACAATAATAATGCAGTAACTGGATCAAACCATACATAACAACATGGTAACTAGTTACTAAAATAAAAATAAAATATGTTCCTTTGAAGTAGTTTTATTTTGATAATTTAACGATATAATAGTCTTACAAACGTATACTGTATTGCGTTTTGGTCCTGGTATTTATAATGCTCTGGGCTTTGGTATGCAGGTATGGTAAGATATGACTTCTTTTTCACTCAATTTTTGTGTATTTTGTTATAACGATCCTCTGAATATGCACCTCAAATTAAAGCATCAATAACTTGTGAGCAACACTGAAAAAGGTCTCTAAAATGTCGCATAGGTACAGTTTATGTACCCCATTATTAAATCCGTTTACAAAATCGTTTTCTGATTTACCATATTGCCAGATTATTGATAAAACACACATGTTCATAGGGCTATGAAGTCCGAAGTCCATCTGATGATGCTCCTCGGATGTCATCTATAGCTGCGCCGTGTTGAACATCCGCCGAGCCTTGCTGGTATTGGAGGTATGAAAATTTTTCTGGAGACACTATAGTTCATAATTTATTTCCTTCTAAAAAATAATATGTACAAATAATTAAAAACACCTTACTGACGGGATTTTATAGCTTGAAACACACTAGCTTTAATATCAAGAAAACCCAAGAGTAACACAATATTCAGTGACGCAAAAGAGGTAATCTATTTCATGTATTATTCTTGGACAGAGGCTCCCAGTCTTCATTGACCGTCTGTTTCTTAGCCTTAAGACGATCTGTTTAAAAAAATTGATAAAAATGAAATCATTATAATCTTTTATTATATTTTACCTTAAAATTCTTCTTCTTCTTCTCTCCCTGTTTAAAAGAGACAAGCAAATGACACATTGTTCCTCTACCCAAGAAGATTACATACCTCTTCATAAATCTATCATACAAGGGCACATCAATAGAAGAGTCTAAAATATATGAGGGGCATATGAAGATGGACCTGACATCAAAGATGAAGACAGACACCTAAGAGGAACACCTCTACAGCCTGCTTATACTCTTCAAAACTGATTTCAAGGCGCCGATCTCTGCACGTTCGTCCCTACATAGTCCTACCCAAAAGAGAAGCTCTTAAACTTCGAAGAGCTTTAAAAAAAATTACCTTATATTAAATTATTTTCTATTTAGTCCAGCATTTCATTTTCAACCTTTTAATTCTTATTTACAAGATGTTATTACAATACTTTCATTTCTGTCCAGTATTCAGTTCTAACTATATTTATGTTCTTATACATTAAATTACAATAATAGTTTCGCCTTATTCTTCCATACTTTCGGAATGCAGCTTTTATAATTATTTCAGATTAGTTTAAAGACACTTATATTACGAAATGTAACTGTATAAATATTAATAATAGTTAAAAAAAAAACTTTAAATCCTCCAAACTTCACTGGCTGGCGAGAATCACTTAAAGTCTGCAACCCACCAGAAAAAGAACAAAAGTCCTTCCAACACTTAAAAGTCTCTTCTAAAACATTATACAAACTATACTTTCTTTCACGCCAACATTACTTTCTTGAGAACGGCTGTGCACGAGTTATTGTACTACTTGAATAGCCAATTTATAAATTTCTTTTTGCTCCACAAATCTTACTTTTTACAGCCCTCCGCGCTTTACGACGAAGAGCTCCACCTTGAAGATCAACGTGGCTCGTAAATCTCAACATTACGGTAAGTTAGTCGTTTTATGAAGTTAAGTATGAACTTTACCCATGGCTCAGCTGCCCGGGAGGTCATGACCGGGGGGTGGGGGGGGGGGTGCTGCAAGTGTCATTGGCAGTAAACTGTTCCAACACTATGTCACTCACGTGGACAGTTACTTAGACCGTGTGATTGTATTTTAGCCATAACCACGCACCACGGTCCCTTACCTCGGATCGCCGTATATGGCTGGTTTTATGGCGGATTCATCCGGTCACATTGTCTAGTTGCCTCAACGTGTCACACCAAGGTTGTGCTAGTGGAATAGGGTTCTATGCTAAAGCAGATTATAGAGTCAGGGGATAAGTCTAGGTGGGAAGATACGGGTTACATTGATAAATTTTTCCTATTTTAAACTAAATTTTGGTGTTACCAAAACCTTAGCAAAACTGTTGCTAAATATGTGAGTAAGGCTGAATTTTAGTGTGCCTTGAATGGCATTTTCAAAATCATTAAAGCTGTTGCTCCTTGATACCTGGGAGTGATAACATGGCTGGTAAATTTGCTGATAAAGACTGGTTATTCTTCCTCATGCTGAAAAAGGCTTTGGTAGTTCCTCTGTCAAAAGTGAAAAACTTATTGCAGACCAATATAAATCTTGCCTAATCTACAAGAACATTCGAGAAATAAAATCCAGACAAGATAAGTCATTTGTTAAAAAAATATTGCCGATTTTTTTACAATTTGGTTTCAGGGACAGTACAGCCTTAACAAACGTTGTAGATGTGGATTGGTATGTTGGTATGACTATTGTTTACTGAATTCATCTGGTTCTACTAGTACCTAGGCAACTGAACGCCAGGTAACACGAGCTAAGAGAAAAACTTATACAATCCCTCCAAAAATTAATTAGGCTCCTGAGGGCTAAGTGCTTGGCTCTTTAGATTTTAAACTTTACATTGCTCATTTTAATGTGTGTTCCTCATTTTGAGTGGTAGATAAATCTAAACTCGACTCTTTCGTCACACTCGATTAATTCAGAGTTCAAAACATAACATTAATGGTACGTAGAGTTGACTCAATGCTTTGAAATTTAAATAGATTCATACAAATGGACTCAGAAGATACAAAACTGCATGTCATTGTTGATTCTAATTACAATTTTCATAATCAACATTTGGTACAGTTCGACTCCACTGAAGAATATTCATATCTTATACAATACATTGTCTCGGGGGGTTTTTCTGAAGGAGTATGATATTTTTTAAATAAACAATTTTTAAATTTGAAGCTTTGGATTTATACTTTTCTGAATTTAAAGATTTTTATAGCATAAGACATATGATTATAAGAAGAGGATTTTGACATCAAAATATCGTAAAATCCGTTGCAATTGAGATATATCAATTTAACCCGAATTCCTTTTAATACCCTCAAGGTTAATTAAATAAAAGTGGATTTAAAACCTGGGACCACAAGACTAAGAGTAGAAATTTGTGCTCGTTAAGAAGCAGCACCTGGAAGCCTTCATTCCGTCAACGATGCTAGCTTACTTGAAAATCTTTATACTAATATCAAATACTGTTAGAATGAAACTATTTCCCACCTTAAACATAGAACGTGCACTGTACAGTTATGACAAATTTAAATCCGCTAACGCAACCAGCACTGGGGTTTTTGCTGACCTGTCACATTGCAATAACACTGGGCAGGTGGTAAAAATAACACATTGGGCAGGTGTTAGTGTGATGAAGTTATCTGGAGCACACTTTCGGACCATTGAATTAAAGGCATCATGAAACACAAAAAATCAAAATCTTCTAAATAATATAGAAGTCGGGATTATTAATTTATCAGAATCGCAATGGGATGTGTGATTTTTTTCACACGGCCATTTTTATTTAAATGACCATGGTATAGCTTTCAATAGATCTTCTTACCATCGTTTCCTACAGGAAGTCTACTATTTCATCCATAGCCTTCTTTTATGTTAATCCTTATAGTTACTAATGAAATGTTTTTAAATTAAGATAACTTTTTACTATTGGGTTAACGTTAAAATCTTGTAAAATTCCTAGTGACGTTTCCTCTATTATAGAGAATAATGGTCAAATAGAGGAAATTATCATATGAATACTCTGTAGTAAGACATGTTACCTGAGAAAGTCGTTTTATGTTTAAATTAGTTTAAATATTTCGAACTCGTAAAACCATAAAAAATATTGTTATATTGTACGTTGTTTCATAGTTTTCACTATTAATCAAGTATGTTATATGAAGAAGTTACCTTCTGGAAGGTAACGTTTCTCACTGGTACAAGTTACAGTACCAGTGAAATCCGTCTCATAGTTAAAAACTTCTCTGTGTTTACTGGTCATCTAAATTAACCCTACCTAAATATTAAAATTTTGAACCTTGAGCATTGAGAAACATTACCGACCAGACCAAACAGAAAGCCTCCCCTGACCATCAACAAAAAATACCCCCAAGCATGAAAAAGAAAACAAAAATATCATTACTAGAATTATAAAATCCACACCACAAACCGAAGGAAGCATTAGAGTGGATAAGGAAGAGGTAAATGAACGCAAGTAGATTTGGAAGACGAAAGTGGTAACAGGAGACGGTTAGCTGGGCATTTTCACGGTGGGCGAGCACGCCGACTCCCAGGGCGCTCTGCTGCCGCTTCTTCTGCTGCTTCCTAGTCAGCTAATCTGCGCCGACCGCAGCTGCCGGGAGCTTCCCGGCAAATGGCGGCGGTTGAGGTCGGCCCAATGACAATAACTGCTGGAGGTCGCATTGTGTGATGTCGTTTTGCAACGCGGAAAATGTTTTAGTGACTTAGAGCACTTCCTGTTACGTTTTAGAGATGATAAGTTAAGTACCTAGTTATTTCAAGTTGAAATTTTCCTTAGTAGATATTTTACTAGGTTGCATTTTGCTAATTACCTGGGTTTTCTAAACCCCTAAATCAGTTATTCACTGCGTTTTACATATCAACACTTGTGGTTGAGATGTTCTTTTGTAAAATTGTGTATTTGTATGCCGTATTGTACAAGTGCCTTCTATAGAATGCTTTTAGGCCCACCCCTGTAATGTTGTTTCATTAGACCCATTTATTTACCTTTAAACAAGATATTAAGTTTTAGTTTATTTTATTTATAGCTGTATGCATTCAAAACAATAAAAACTTCATCGTGACTCATTAATAGTTGGTATAAAACTGTCAGGTTCCTTAAAAGTTTTAAAGGTAAGCAAGGGTCCTAATAGTTTGTTAAACTCTAAACTAATATTAATATGGAATCAACTATGCTAGTTTTATGCTAGAATTATGATAGTTGCAAAGTTGAAATTGAGGACAGCAAACGAAGTTGTCATACGTGGTAAGTCTTTTGGCTGTCTACTATGACAATTTCCCTTCCCTCATGACCCATTCATGTTCTAGACAGCAGGGGGTGGATGCCATCAGGACGTGGAAACCTCTAGCTGAAGAACATGAGTGGAAATTCGGTTGATTTTGCCATTCAGAGGGCAGAGCAGACCGCCTGTTTGAGCCTGAAAATCAGTTGTTACAGGAGCACGGGAGTTGGCCCTCTGAATGGTCAAACAGCCGTCTGATGTTCCGTCTCTCACTCTTTTTTTCCTTCAATGTCCCTTCCCTCTAGGACCTCGCTCAAAATGTCCATTAGAGGCAGACGTGATTAATGGTTCGTTCTCCTTACCCACCATTAACAACAACATGAAATCAACTAACATATCAATCGGAATTTTTACAGCATATCCAAAAGAATAAGGACTATCTTAATTACTTGGCTACACCCTCCTTGTTGTCGCTACATATCCTACATTACTTATACCACCAACTCCCCCATCCTCCATCACTTCTGAAGACTTGAAGGCTGGAGGCAGCCACTCGCCACTCGGTCGTGGGTTCCCACAGAGTCCTAGGCGGTGCTCACGATGCGACGCGCTCAACGGGCATTTTAGATTTCACGGGGCAAAATGGATATTGCGTTAGGATTTTCCACGGGATTACACAGTGAAATCGATTGCGGGGGAGGCCTACAATTAATTTGTCATCGATTAGCGATTATTTATGTGTCTGGAGTTGCATGAACATGTTTGTCTGGTGGAAATGTATAAGTCTCGTATAAGTTGTGTTGGCTATTTTGCAGTGCACATGTTTTGGGAACTATAGAAATTATGAGTTTGATCTTACCTTTAGTGTGTTGTGTATCTTCTATTGGCCTTGATGATCACTAACTGTTTGTAGCTGCTTCCACTTGTCTATAGGTGTTGAACTGTTTTAAAATTTATAATTTTCGTATCTAAACAATTTATTGATTTTCAGATTTACTACTACCATGGTAACAAGAGCTATATTTTAATATTGTTTTAAGTCTCGGTTTCAGTTTACCACAGCAAAGCTATAGAGCTCTCGACTTGCATGTCTCTTCGTTGTTATGCATGTAGATCGATCCATTGTCAATGTTGAAATAATAATTTTAATAGGTATTTATAAATTATGAGATTATATATTGATGGCGAAAGTATAGCGGTATGCAAAGGCGTTGTTACCTAGCATTACTCATCTCTTTCATGTACCAAATAACTGATACAAAAGGAAAATCTGTGAAATAAAAAATATCGGAATCGAAAAAGTAAAGTGTTATCAAAGATTTTTGCTCCTAAGTTTTTACTACGACATTCAGAGACTCTGAAACCTGTAAAAACGTAAGTTTAAAGAAACTACTTGTCTTCTTTATCACAGCTGATGGAATTTTCTTACTTTGGAAAATTTTAGGCAACAAATTAAGAATAGCTGTTAACTGTGATAGAATGTGTCATTGGAATAGATATTTGACGATATCTTTACCTACATGACGACCACCAACTCATTCTCTATGGCGCTAATTTCGTTTCACCCTGAAACAGCTTTCCCCAGAAAGCTCCAATCATTCTTAGATCCTCACCGACCCAAAGGCAATCCAGGCGAGTTAGCAGTGAGACTTATTGACTCCAGTATCGCCGGCGTTACTCAAGTATCTAACCACGTGAGAAAACGTGGCGGAGGTGTTGAAAAGATGAATTGCGGGGGTCAAAGGGGGGCAGATATAACGAGAGAGGTGCAGAGTCCGTAGTATCGTTATGGGGCCAGATTGCAGAGGCTTTATTGACTAGACCGTCTGAGTTACGTCTGCACCGTGGACGATATTGATTTGGGCGAGTTGGAGGCTTCGCTCAGCCAAATAGGTGGGAAAGTTGTTAGATTAGGAGATGTTGGTTGAGGTTTGGCAAGTTTAGTGTAATGTATTTTCTACTCATGTTACTAATTTAAAAAAATTTTATTTGACATTAAGAATACACGAATGGATAGAGAGTACGCAAATAGTGTGACCACTTTTTCGCACTACTCAAATGGTGTTTCGATGGTGTAGCGTAAATTTTGTGTGTAATGGTGTAGTTACAAATTTATTTATCCGAATTATAACAATACCATGTAATTAATACAAAATTGTATTTTATTGACGCTTTTGGGA
The DNA here is from genome assembly GCA_030545055.2 of Neoaliturus tenellus. Taxonomy (NCBI): domain Eukaryota; kingdom Metazoa; phylum Arthropoda; class Insecta; order Hemiptera; family Cicadellidae; genus Neoaliturus; species Neoaliturus tenellus. The sequence continues at coordinate 47,966,481 of CM061532.1, read as the reverse complement.
AATAGTCCATCGTTAACGTCATCTTGATGTACGACAGCATCATCCACTTATTCTTTTCCGTGCTCGTAAAGCAACCAATGGAGTCGTTTTCCTATGATGACGCTTGCGCAGAAGATGACAAAGGTGGAAATGGGCAATTAAGTAGAATTTTGGATTGGTGAAGTTTCGGTAAGTAATATCGTTATGGCAAAAATCTGTTTTTTTCCTCGAAAAGTTGATTTACTTTGAATGGTTACTACATCTTTGTAATTCTTTTTTCTAGCGGTAAAATTACATATTCAACCAATTTTGTATCTGATTTTAGATGAAATATTTACTTAATTTAATGCCATGATCATATTGTACAGAGTGTGGATGTTCTCTATTGTAGAACATTTTGGCGGTAACAATGGCTCCAAATTGTTTTTCTGGTTGACCGATCAAAAGATAATGCATCTGGTGCCTATTTTTCTCCTTACTTTAAAACACATTAATATAAGTGGAGATGGGCAGAAACAACAGGTTCTGCAATATTTTCTATTATTTTGACTAGAGCACAAAGATTCTGTTGATCGATTCATGAATACAACTAATAGTTCATTTCTTAATTTGCTGTTGACTACCTTAATTATATTATTTTCTGTTTGTTTTTTTTTTTTGTACGAAAGAAATGTTATATTCTCATTACTTTTTCAGACACAATCCTAGACCTCTTCCTAGAAGTACCCAGCAAACGGAGAAGATCAAAGGAATCGCCAGCAATCCCAACACAATCCTCCCATCTTATCTTCTAGGATCTGCGATCACTCACCACCCCAGAGGTAAATCATGGAGCTAAGGGTGTGAAGTAAAATCTCAGATCTGGATTGCGTTCTAACAAGGATGCGATGCATAATGTCCATTGATCGCCTCTATTCTAAATCATCCTATGGCCATAACAAGCATATATTATGCCAATAATGGACAGCTGTCTGCCGATATCTACGCTTCAATCGCTTTTCGCACTCGCGTCAAATTAACGACCCCCGAGCATTTGTTATGGCGTTCATGGCCTCTGTTGACATTTATTCGCTGCGCGCATGCCGCTATTCTATTCCTCATACATAGTGTATGGTCAGCAGATACAATGCGCGTGCGGCCGACTCGCTATTTTGACCGGTTTTGATGGAAATGTGATCCGGGTTGAGGGGGTCAAACGATTCACTGAACGGAGGTTTTGATCGTGTTGGTAATTTCTATTCTCATTTGTTAACCCTTTCTACACCACTTTTGATTCGACAAGGGAAGTTGTCGTTTGCTTGAATAACAAATTTTTATTCCTTTGGACTTTATGGCACTCCATCGACTTTGGAATTTTACTCTATCGACTTTATGGCTACTGTTGGGTTTTCAGCCTTTCTTCATCATTGACTTTTTGTATTTTACATAGAGAACAATTTCTAGGCTCATGGACTTCTTCAAATTAATGATAAAGAGAAGTGTTCTTCAACACATAAGAAATTAATTATAAAGACTTTAAGTACCTAAAGTATGATTCAAAACGAGTATTACATCTTACGTTCTAACTTGTTAGTTCCTAGACTTTGTCAATAAATTTATACCCTGGTTTCAAAATATGTTTTATGTTAAATAATGTCCCTTGAACTAGTACTGCCTTACACGTTGGTATGATTAATAAACAATAGTGAAGACATAAGGAACAAAAACAACTAATTCTTCGAAACAAGTTTTTAATTTCATTTTTCTTGTATCAGTCAAAAGAGCTATATAAATTAAGGGTTAATCCCGTCATGAAAGGCTGATATTGTTGATTCAGAAGGTAAGTTTCAGTTCCAGTGTTCCTGTATTCAAATCAAGACGACCGGTTCAGACAGGCCAGCTACTTGCAAGGTACCCAGAAGGGCATTTAATCGATTTTCCGCCCATTGAGCCGAGTGTGTCGGTTGTCACATCCTCAGCTGCTGTCCAATCCGGTTATCGATACTATAACCGATTATTCGATCATCGAGTCGTGAAATGCCCACTGTCGTCTGGTCTTTATTTAAATGTTTTTCTAAATCTTTGTGTTCCTTAAACGTTTTTAAAAGAACACCAAAACGTCAATTATTGTAGTTAGTAAAGAGGCGTTTTTTTATTTTTTTTTTATTTTATTTATTTTTTTTATTAACGTATACTTTGGAGTCATCTTCACTGATACTTTTCATAACCATTAATATATATATCCATAGAAAATGTGAAAGTAAATCATGATAGGCAAGTAAAAAACACAAGAACTTAATTTTAAACACATAATAGGTTTAATCCGTAGTCTATATTAACTTCGTTATTTTTCTTAATCCATTGTCATTTCCTCATTGATTTGCGCAGTGATTCATTCTTATAGATTGTATCAACGATATTTAGAGTTATATAATTAAAACATAAAATAATTTTTTTATTTCACTACAACAGCCGAAAAAGTTGTTTTGCCGGCCTTGAGATCGTGCTTCAGTTCGAGACGAGTCATAATGAAAATAGTATATTTCGTCACAAGGGCCGAAAGTGGCGTTTTGCCGGCCCCGAGATCGTGTTTCAAGTTCGAGACGAAGTCGAGAACTTGAAACGATCGAGGGTTGGCAAAACGCTTTCGGCCCGAGTTATGAACGATATTTTTCATCACACTACACAATTCAATAAATTCTAAACAAGTGAAAAAATTACTTTTTCGTTCATAACAAACAAAACAGAACGTCAACTTCAACTAACCTAGCGAAATGTACAGCTTGAGTTTCTGGTTACTAGGCAACCACTTCACATCAGCTAAGGTCACAAAAAGTAATACTCTAACGGTAAGTGACTACAGCTGATTTCAATAGAAAAGCATTATTTTCCCATCTACGTCATACAAATTTAACAGTTGCTATCAGCTGAACTACTAACTACGTCACTGATTTGTTATTTGTTGTTGTTGTTGTTGTTAAATACCTTCTAATATTCTAGATTTCTCTGCTACCGTTTCCATTACCGCTCTAGGCCGGAAAATTTTGCCGGCCTAGGCCGGCAAAACGGGTGTTTAGTTGGTAGAAGTGAGGGTCGAAAACAGGTGATATCGATGTAGTGTGATGAAAAATAAGTTACATAGGCCTAAACAAACCAATGGACAAGTAATATTTTCTGAGGTATTTATCAAATACTTTCACAAATACTTAAGAAATAATGTCTGTAATACATTCCAGTCTAAGGTCCCCCAAAAAAATATGCATACTAAACACAGAAGTTCAATTGTCTTGCGCCACTAAAATACTTGAATTAAATAATGTTGCAAAACAAACATGAAACAGTCATAAAATCCAACAATAAGTATTAACTATAGTGGGAAGCCCTAGCTTTTATTCTAATCTACATTTCCACTCATGTTCCGCAATAAAATACGCTCTAAGCGTACACTAAACCCCGCTAATTGGAGAATATTGTACTGGGTACAATCAAGACCGCCTCAACGATGCAATAAGCGACTGCGCGGGTTTGTTAACATTTTACAACACGGCCTCTGAAATCGCATGAGACAGAAACCGACCTCACTATCGCAGTAAACCGCCTAACTAGCAGACATTGCTAACTAGCTTGCTGGTGCTTTGGGTTTGCTGATCTCTACAGCACACGGGGACGATCTGATACTGGACTCCTTTTGTAATCTTTATGTAAACTAAACATTAAATGATAAAATTTACAACTAATTTTTATTGGTCGTTTTTTATTCTAATTAACCTTAGTGTATCATCAGGAAGACTCCCACGTTTTTCTTTTTTCTTTATGGTTTCCTTTTCACTTTTTTATTGTTGAAATAAACACCAGGGGCCCATTTCATAATAATCTACTATAGACCGTTTTTTTTAAACCTGATCCTTCGAGGGAGAGATGGTGGAGGGGGTTTGTTTATACTTGCTACTATCCCATTGGCTGAAGCCTTTTGGTTTTTTTGTTGGTTTTTTTGTTGTTTTTGTTTTATTTCACTGTTGCATACCAGCTGGTAGTTTTATATCACAACATAATGTGTATCAGTTTTACAATATTATTGGTAGCAGTTGTTTTTTAATCAGTTTACTTTAGAACTGTTAATTTTTAACAAGTAATAGGTTTGGCTTAAAAATATAACAGCTAACTAGGAGTTACTGAAAGATATTATAATTTATTTAAAACGTTATTTGAGGAAATCGGATACTCGACACACGTTTGTCACGAGTTTAAATGTGTTGTTTACAGTTATTTTTTTTGTTTACAGTTTAAACCCCTCCCCACCCCAATTTTCTCGTGAAGGATCAGGTTTAAAAAAACTGACTATAGTTACAAGTTACAAGTTACAAGTTGTAACTTGTAATTTCCATAAAATTTGCATTAGGCGATCAGCTGATTTACTAATAATATTAGTTTGTAGTTTATTATTAAATGGGCCCCGATCATTATTAGCAATATGATTATAATTTTGTTATAGTGTTAAGCACATAAGGACATAAAAGGTCTTCGGAAACTCTCTTTCTAAACTCCTTGTAGTGATTCCTTTCATCTAAATAAACAAAAAAAGTCATGTGAACTGTTTTGTTTTCTACACTTAATAATTTTTACTTCCGTAACGGATAGTTGCATTAAATTTATACTAGTATATGTGTTGCTCGAATTCGAGCAATTTATTTTCATACATTACAAATGTTACTTTTAGTTCTAATTCAATGACATCCGACCAATCCAATATTGTAATCACAAAAACTACACATATTTAGAGCTGAACATTAACAGATGTTTAAAATTCACTCGAAATACTATTTTAATGGGAAATTTTGAGATTTCAATGGTGGATAGCGCCTTCATTTTCAGTCCATTCTCATCAGTTTTTGGTAGAAACAACTACAGTCCAACGACACCAAAAACTCGAAGATTGTAGAAGGAGTTCTCTACACAAAAAAACCCTTAGCGTAATTAAGTAAGTATAGATTTAGCATAAACCTTTATTACTCTCAAGTCCATTTACAGGATAGAAAAGATTTTCCTAAGTGTATTTTTAAATTAGCTGCAATTTTAAATGTTGAAACTCAAATATCTCTTAACCGGTACGTTTTATCAAAATTTTACCAGTGAAAAATTTTTAATTGAATTATTTAACCAATGATATTCAATTTGTAAGTATTTGACAACAAGTAACGGAATTATTGCAATTATACTGCAGAGAAACGTTAATTTTGCAATATAATTCATGCACATTATTTTAATTGCAATAGAAAAATTGCAATAATTCGGTGACATTTTTCCAATTCTTATAAATTTGATATCGTTCAATTTGCCATTTTTTTGCTTGTAACATTTCATTCAATTTATCGTTTAAAAAAATTGAGTTTGACAATTAATATTGCTGTCATTTTGGAAATACACATCATATTTTTTTCGAAATCGAATACAAAATACTTTTTAAATGGACATTGGTTTGATAGAAGTGCATGCCAAATTTAACTTTAATACAAATATCCTTCACGGAATTAAAAATTAGTACCTTTAAAAACAAAATGGTGGCTAGCGGCTTAACGAAGAATTTTAGGATGTGTAGTTAAATGTATTTTGTTTGTTTTGATCCAATGTTGCAGATGAACACATTCTTATATATGCCAAAAAAGTTTGAACGATTAAGAGCTGAATCTTTCAAAATCTCTATATCAATATATTTTTATAATTCACTATGACAGTCTCGTTGATTAACAAGTAACTGAACTCAAACACAAAATAGTGAATGTTCTTTCTAAAAAAAGTTATTATATTTCTTTTGTTTCTAGTTCATTAAAAGAATTATGAAACGTATGGTATAATTTATTAGCATAGTTTTATATCATTCTGAAGATATACGTAATAGATTATGTTCAATAGTGTTTTTGTAGTCGCGTCCAGCAAGAGTTACATGGCAGTTTTAATGTTTGCATTTCGTTGCCATAATACCGACAAAAAGTAGTTCTAGATAAAAACTTGCCGTGGGCCACTATTGTTTTATCCATATGCCGTCACCTCTTCCCCCCTTTCTCTCTCGCCCCCCCCTCTCATCCCCCCTGCCCACTCCGTAATTACAACTTCATTAGGAGCAAGACACAAGTCATCCGTCCTCACTCGAATGACAGAATGCAACTGCTCCTATTTCCTACCATGACAATGACAAATTATTCATGATTCACACCGAAGTGTACTTTCGTTTGAATATCAAGCGACAATCATTTTTCAAATTTTAATTTTATATAAATTTCTGTATTCTTCTTTAGATGAAAACATGTACAAAAAAAGGTACATGTGTAATAGCAAACTTATGGTTAGGTTATTGCATAAATGTGTTACTTTGTGCTCACTTCTATTAACAAAGATTTAGTTAACCGTCCAAACGGAGTAAATGCTTTTACAGGTTTTATGTGTTCAAATGTTATCTTGCATTATTTATCCTGTGTGATTTACCATTAAATTTTATTTTTAAGCTAAAAGAAAGACATAAACTTTACTTGGTTTAGCCGAAAATACACAAACAAAATTATTACATGTGCACAAACTTAAGCAACGAACGATAGTTTGTACAGGGTGTTTATAAAAAATGCCGGAATTTTGAACAGACGTTACTGAAATCAAAGAAGCTGCAAAACACTTGGAAAGAACTCGGATACCACTTTGATGTATATAGAGCAATAAATGAAGCTCAAATTTAAACGTATTAAGGTGTGAAAAGAACTTAGTTTTTTGTTCTTCAAATGGACATTTTAAGTATCTTCAAAACTTGTTCAGCAGTCCCCGTTCAAAATCCCAGCATGACTTTATAAACACCCTGTATTAAAATGGTATGTTTATATTGTTAAGTACTTGCATCAGTATTGTACTTAAATAAAATAAAAGAGTAAACTTTCAATATTTAGGAAGAACAGAATTAATTGAAACAGTTTTACTTTTTTACTTTGATAATGGGTGTTTTATACAGGGTGTTTGTTATTCAGTGTCAAAAAGTTTAAGGGGTTATCATGGTTGTAAACTTTAACAAAAATACGCAATTTATGCAGTTACATTTCACTCCACCTTCCAGTACCAGTAATTTTTTTAACTTTCAAATTTCTTCAGGCATTTCATAAAGTTATAGTTTTCTCGCCTTTTACCTAACTTTTATTCTCACTTTTAATGACATTTCCAGAAAGTACACAAAATTGTCTATTAGAATAAGTGCAATTGGTCCCAATAGGGATTTATTTAAAAAAAATTCTATCTTTTATCACATGCAGAATGATAAACATCATTAGATATAAGTATAAAATGTAATAGTAAAGAAACCTCTTTCAACCTAGTAACGTCCAACAATCATTTTAAATTTCGAGTTTTCATGGTTACCAATTTTTGTTCGGAGTGAACTTTGGAGAAGGCGACACTAACTTCTCTTTCGCTCTGCATATTCCCTAAAACTCTAACAGTCAGAGTTACCTAAGCCCAAAACTACTTTCTTCGTATACTTCTCTCCTTAAACTCCTTAGAACTTTGGAGAAACCAAACTACTTAACTAGGTAGAGAGGCCCTTACCGTTGAACAGGAAGTTTCGCAGGAAACAAGAGTTCCACCGAGGTTCATTTAGGAGAGAGAGTTCTAACAAGAGTTCCTCAAGGAACGAGAGTTCCACCAAACAGAGTTACAATAGGAGCGGTTCTCGAAGGTCCAAAAAGGGCAGAGTTTCTACCGAGGTTCAAGAAGGGTCCAAGGGGTCTGAACACTTCCAAATTACCCAAGAATAACTCAGTGGGCGACTGAGTTTTCTTGTTTGGTGGACGTTGATAGATTTGCAGACAGAGAAGCTTTCATTGGAAGGTATCACGAAACTGACAAAACTTTTAAAATTTATTTTATTGCAATACGTGTTAATGGATCCCAAAATAAATTTCATTGTTATGTTACTGATGTTATGATTAAGATTCATTACATTGTGTTTTACAGATAAGGTGAAGGTTTTACATGTTGAAATGAAAATATTATTCAATGGAGAATAAGAAAAATTAATATATGAGGATATTCAAATTATAAAAACAACCAAAGAGGCACTAATTTTTACATAAGGCAAATAACCATTAAAAAATCATCACTTAATGAAACAAGGTTTACTTAAAAACTAACATAGGTACTGATTTTGGATAAAAAAAAACTTAATGAATTGCTGAAAATTTTAGGTAAATTATAAAATTTATAGGCGGTTTTTTATACAGCCTATAAAACATATACAAATTGTTTGAAATGATGTAAAGTTTTATATGTGTGTAATTTATATGTAATTTATTTATGATTATTTCAATTTTATATATTTTCTTGGAATGAATGAAAGGGCTATTCAATATACCTATGGATAGAACGAATGATTCGTAGATCGATCTAATATAAACCTCCGCTGACTATACATCTTCTCTTGATTATTTAAAGTAAAGGTTTGCCAAACGCTGATTTTTCTGAGATAATGGAGCACCCCAGAGTTGCGGGTAAGTAAAATACTAGCATATATTTCAATGGTGCCAGAAATGCGCGACGACACAACGCACGCTAGCGAACGTAGGCCAATAAGGCTTTCTTAAAGTCTTGTTAAATCTACTTGAGAACAAATTTTTGAAAAATTAAGAAAAAGGATAAAGAAAAAATTCATAAAAAGGAAAAATTAATTTGCTTAAGAAAAAGTTTTGTTCGTCAAGATACAAACTGTCAAAATTCACCAAAATTTCCCCACATTCTAAGCTTTATTATAAGCGACATTTCCTATTTGACTAAGTGGCGGGAATTGCATTTAACAAAACTATTGACCTGTTTTTCATTATTATTAGGACCTGACTGCTTCCTAAAAACTTCCTTGAAGGGTGGTCCCGAAGAAAATGTTCATGAAAACTTCATTGGTTCTTCACGCATAGTACATAACATTAAAAGCCTTAAAATTTTGAGCAGTATCTCAGGTATAATATATCGCAAGATACTGTATTAAGTTTTTGTTATATGATTTTTATAGAAAGTTGATTGCCTACTATTTCTGCCTTAGTCAACCATTTGAAGTGCAGTTTGTGAGTGGGATTATATACTGTTTTAGTCTAGTCAAACTATGGCTCAACGCGGAAGTAATTGAAAACTAATATATTTTGACCGATTCTTATGTAAAATTGCATGAAAAAACGATTCAACTATTTTCTGAGCTAATTTTACTTGACTATCTACCAAGTAAGGCCTTTAATTTTATATGAACATCAACCTCTGTTTATAATTTATTTGGACTGACTCCAAGTGGGCCGTTCCCCAGAAGCGCCATTCTGTATAGGCTGTGGTACAAATAAGTCAGTTACTATTATCAGTAATTGTTTGTGGAAGTTGGTATTTTTATTGTAGTGTCCTTTTATAATTTTCCAAAAATTTGGTCTCAAGTAGATTTAACAGGTAAAGCCTATATTTGGGACAAAGTGTACTTATTCAACTAAAAACATTGTGTGTACATGTAATTATAATTGAGAATAAGTTTGTAAAAGGTGAGAAAAACGAGATTTTTATGAATCCTATAAAGAAATATTTTTAAATTGCTGTTACTGAAAGGTGGAGAGAGCTGTAACTGCCTAAATTGAGTATTTTAGTTGCATTTTTTACACTGACTACCAAATACCCTGTATTAAAATTTACAGAAAAGAGCTTATACATGTTTTTAGTATATCAGTTGAATCTGAATGTAAATGTATTTAAAGGTGTGTTTACACCAGAGGCTGATAACCAAAAGTTTTTAACTTTTAGGCCCTACTGGTATCTGGTGCAAGTCGTCCAATTTAGATTGTCAACCTCCGACGTAAACGCACCTTAAAGGAGTTTGTATCCTTTCTAATTGATATTTTCTCTTCACCTTAAACTTTATTTCTGTAATTGGTTATTTCACCAAACTGTACGCTGGATTCTCTCATTATGTATTGTTGGTCATTTAACTATAAATACCTATTCGAAAACATCTCCAATAGGTCACTTTTGGATTTTAGAAGGAGGCCATCGCTCTGGAAAACTATTGCATCAGGATTTAAATCAGAGCAAGTTTTCTGCTCTAATGAACTTTCAATTTCAGGAACTGTAAACAAAGAAAATCTTAACCAATCATTCTCTGATTTAAGTGCAGTTCCAGCTTGGGTTTTATATTATGTATCAAAATGGTTAAGATTTTAGGAGATCCTTTAACTTAAAGTGCCCCTGATCTTAATTATTCCTCCAGAGAACTAGAAGAGACAAAATTGCTTTCATCTAAACTAATCAATGTCATTTTCATATTCAATTTTTGCAAACAATCATTCTGTCACAGACTTTCCTCATAAACTCCTTTTGCGTCATTCCAGAGCGGGACCCACCCAAGACACACGACCCGGACAGATCTAGGGCGACATCCCGACAGCTCATTTTGACCACGACAAAAGCCAGATGCAAATGATCCACTTTACCTCGCATATATCTCAATACGTTAACCACACGCCGCTCTTCTCGCGGCCCGGTACCGTATATCAGCATTAACGGTGTGATCCATTTCCTACGTCCTTCGCAGCGATTTGTTCACATTAAGCCTACTTGAGGATTATTTATTCGGGCATCTTTAATTTACTGCTGGCAAATTTGTAAAGATCAGCGTCGGGTTTATGGTTTATTTTGTAATTTGGACTTGCCGCCTGATTTATCCAGGTCCGACTCTCGCTCCGCGGCCGCGTGAGAGTCGGGGTGTGTAATGAGATTTTGGTAATTTTTCACCCTTAATCTATGGAATCCAAAACACAACATTGTGCTCATATAGGGTTAAGTCTGACAAAGGAGGTTTAGGGTGAAATATTTGGCTTGAAAATTGTTTCTAGACATTTGATCAACCGCAAGGTGAACTTCAGAGACTACAAAATTATGGGATTAAATATTTCCCTGATTATTGCTTAGCTTATCATAAAACTCTCAATACTTGCAATAATATCATATAATAGAACTTACTCTGATCTAGTTTGTCAGTCAGATGTAATTTAATTTGTAATTGTTATATTAAGGTTATTTACGTTAAAATTATGCTCGAATTAAGTTCTGTATACCTAAATCTTGTTTCTATTTATAAGATACATAAAATAATTACTTATAAAACTTTTATTTACTTATTATTACACTGACGGAAAAAAGTTTAAAATATGTTTAAAACAGTTTCAACATAGTTAGCAACCCTTTGCAGCGGATGTGCATAGGCCTACTCATAAAGTTTAAAATGGTTTAATATTAATCCCATTAACATCATGAGGATAAATATCTCATGTATCCTGCCATCAAACTATCGGTTTTGCCATGACTACTTTTGGAATAGCATCTTCCATCGAGGAAATTCGCTAAAAAGTAATAGATTCCTGCAATAAGTGATCAAAGACAACCCATTTCTTTCACACCAAATTAAAACAAGGAAACCCCCAACATGTTATAATTTATTCATGGCATTTCACCCGATGATGGATGAGATGGACTCGTCCACTAACTGTTGAGGTATAGCACGTGTTGGAAGTGGAGTAATCAACTGTGAGCGGTATGTGACGTTGATTAGAGACAATTAACAGGATGATTGATCAGCGGGTTGATTGATGGGCCACCAGACTCCATTGTCGACCGTGTCGTCACCAAAGGCATCTCGCCATCACGGCCGAAACACCTATAAATATCATTAATGACAAGCAAACAAGCTTCAACACTTATTGCCCGCCGTGATGAAGATTTCTGCAACCTTGGGGTGACTGATGGGACAGAGGCTAGGTGGTGACGGAAGAAGTCGTCGGAGATGGTGTAATATACGTGAAAATTGTTTAGAACGGAATTGACGAATTAATTGTACTAATTAAAAATACTATTCTTTGAAATGATAAATGTAGGGATATGATGTCTAAGTTCATCGAATACATTGAAAATATTAAAATATAATTATCCCTTCAAATGGGATCAGATTTTCAATCACAGTTAAAACATTTGTGACATTAACTAAACATATATTTGGTGGTCTCCTTTCATAATATTGTAGGCCTATGTCAATGTAGGTTCAAAAATCGGTTACGATACCCAAAGGGTTTACTCATTGTTTGATGTGGATGAGAGATTAAAGTGACGATGTAGTATCAACTAGTTAATAATGTCTTATAATGCAATTTATAAAACTTATCTTGCTTAACTTTAAAGAATTTCTTTTGAATAGTTAAAGCACAAAATGTTTGTTTTTAAAATCATGATTTGAACGGTAGTCCTCCGCAGTATTATCCTGAAAGGTGATTTCCTGCTCACTCTCTAATGTTGTTGACTCACTATGACTCTACTAATTGCTGATTTCACCTGCGATCCAATTCTCAAGAGTTTGACAACTCACTTAATTAGCCAGGTTTAATCAACAAATACAGCATTAAAGGCAAATAAGTTATTAATTGACATATAAACACATTTTTCATATTTAATAATTTTTGTAACCTCAAAGTCCTTGATATCGGTGTTCCAAAGACGACCGATACTCTATTCAAGAGCGATTCAAGGTCAAAGTACGGCGGGCTATAAAGGAGTGACGCCTGCCGCCGAGACATGAACGGTTGGTATGAGAGGTGGCTCTGGCACGGGGTGCCGCGCATACAGATGCACCTGGAAGGTTGGTTGTTGGTTGGTGGTCCGAGGACCCTTTGGATCAATAAATCACCGCGCATCCGGCGATCCGGGCGAGGACGTGTCCCGGGCATCCGCCCCGCAGGATCACTAATACATGCTCATGCTCATGCTCATGCTCAGGCTCATGCTGCGGTGCATGAGCTCGAGTTCTACGAGAGTTCGAACAAGTGGGGTTTGTGTTCTTATTGACTCTAATGGGTACAAGTTTGCAGTACAATTGGCGAATAATACAAAATATTTTGTTTTATAACCCTTTATACACATAAACTTTGTGGTCATCGCTCACATACCCATTGTTTTGCTGAAAATGTTGCGCACTCAGATTTTCCATTTATATTGCTAGGGAAAATGTATGCAAATATAAGTCACCAAACATCACAAAAAAGGGAAAGTCGTCAAATCCACTACATGGCTTGTGGATTCGAGAAACGTCATATTTATTATTTTACTTTATCAAACAAAGACCAAAAGTTTACTATCATATAGTAGGAAGTAAAATATGACTGTGTTGGTTGTGTCACATTTAAAAATGATTTTAAAATACTTAACCCATGCATTGTGCTTTAAAGTAACTATAACGACAAACTGAACAATAAGTAATTATGTTTTCATGGTAACAATTTTGATCTTGGCTGGGATCTCTAACCTTTAACAGCTATTTTGAGCGCTCCGGTTTTATTTGAGAATGATTTTAGAAAAAGGACCAGATTTTCGAACTCTAAGGTTTTACACATACAGGGGGTTTGTGTTGTTGAAGAAAAAGAAAGCGAAGTTCTCTATAGGATTTTCAGGAGAGTTCAAAGCTAAAAGCTCTCAGGAAAGGTTCTTCGGAAGACATAACCGACTCTTCAGACCCAAGCCTTACATTCTTCATATATTAGAGGGGGGCTACCAACTCAAAAGAAGGTTTCTTGCTTGGTGTGTTCCGGAGTCTCAATCAAAAGGCTTATTCTTCTACAGTCCGAAGAAGCTATCCAGAAAGGCGTGCCGTACTCCCTACGTGTGTCGGTAGGAATACCAGAACTACTTGAGGAGATTGGACGATTTTTTTTGTGGATCGTAATTCAACCCACGTATTATTATAATTTTATGTATTTCATTATTTTTAATCATGCAATTAAAATGTTCAAAACAAAATTTAATTTTCTTTTTTACAGGGAAACATAACCATCGCAAAGAAAAACTACAGTAATATCTACTTGTAAAACAATGTCATGTAGCGGCTCACATATGTTGCATTGGAAATTAACTCAATTTCTTTAATATTGGGTTGAAAACTTCTAAATTATAATGTCGATTCTATATTTGATCTCTTACACAATACAAATTGGCAATTAATTTAAATAATAATATGTAAACCGGTTAATTGAGTTTGTTATTGTGCATTCCACAGGACCGGAACCCTGGTTTTATTGTGTTAAAGAGTGAATCTTTTTATGTCCTTCATGAAAAATATTATTTTTATATGGTAGTCAAATTGAAGCCAGAAACAACTTTTCTTGCAATTAGCTTACAGTGGAATTTTGAAACTTATAAACGCCAATGCAGTAGATGACGATAGCCCTTGAGTGCAATATTCGGTCCCCTCACTGGAGTCTTTTAAGACTCCATTGCATTTCTCAAACCGTCAAAAGACACTTCATTGCCTTCAAAGACGGACTTTGAAATGCTTTATTTCATCTTCCGATGGTGAAGAAGAGTTTCTTGCTTTTCCATAGCTTCCAAAGGCCAATATTGTTGCCCAAGAAAAACAATTGTTGAGAGTAACAAGTCTATTTCTCCAGGAGGGGTCCTCAGTGTCCAGCCAGAACAATGGCCGGTGATCCACGCGACATCCTGCCTCCTCGGCTGCGGTGGTACATTTCCGCCTGTCTGTCTGCTCAGCCCACCGGGCATTGTCTGAACAAACAATGGATGTATAATTCCCTGTGACGCGGACGACTATTAATTGTACCGTCTGCGACCGAGCTGTCACCCAGAGGGCGAGCGCGACCGAGACACTTCTGGGCTCTAGGAGTGAAGATTGGAGAGGATCAACGGCTCTGAGACGGGTGTTGGAAGTTCTGCAGAGAATGAGGATGCTGATTTTCATCTGTATACATCCTTGAAACATTTTCGTACAACATCTTTCATCTTTCGTATCAAAAAATCTTTCATCAAACATCTTTTGTAAAACAAAACTTTTCTCAATTCCATAATAACATAAATCCCGGTATTTATCCCTTACGCTCCACAAACAATTGCCAAATTCCCAAACATTCCATTTCTTTCTTCCAACACTACTTGTTGTATAATGGCATCAAGTTATACAATTAATTAATTGTCTCCCTCTTAAGCTGAAGATATAGTAAGATCATTCTAAATTTAAGAAACTGCTGAAGAGCATGTTGATAAAGAAAACATTACAGTGTCCGATATTTCCTGACTGGGGGATAAAAGGAGATATTGTTTGTTTTCTACACTAAGTTATTTATTTGTACTCTTTCTAAGTTATTTTTTAAGTTAATTTTGTCTGAATATTTATTTGTTAATATAAACTTGTTCTCATTAATCTTGACTTTGTTAATACAAATTGTAATTTGTTGATTCTTGCAAATAAATGACTTGTGGCGTATGAGTAAGAGGTTGACTATGATTTCTTTTTGGGCTAACTTGAAAAAACTGTTTCAATTAAAAAGTACAGTATTCGAATTTTATTTCATTTACCCACCCTGCGTAAATTCGCCATCACTCACCATATCATTTTGGCATAAAAAAACTTATTTAATATTAATTTATTTTTTGGCAATAAAGAATTTAATTTCAATGTCATTGGTTTAACTAATGTGTCAATCTTGTATGAGAACTTGCACCCATTTGACCAAAATTCTTTCAAGTACAGTATCCATGTGGAACCCCTGTATGAAGATTTTGCAGACTGATTTCGTTTGAAATAAACTTTGTTAGTTTTAAAATTGTTAAATTTATGATATAAACATGCAGTATTTTGTATGTATGAATCAAACCATCTTTACATTAGCTCTTTGTTTTACATAGTCTCTTACAAACTGTGAAGATGGGCAAACCATATATTTAAGATTTAACTAAAGACACAGCAACAAAAACGGATTAATTTTTAAGTTCGGAGTAATTTGGTTGAAGTGTAAACATCAACAACGCGATTACTTACTAATCTTACGTAAATTAACAACCAACCAACTCACTGCTACCTACGCAATCATCAGTGTCCACAAAACAGCCATCGTATCCATTATTCACTCACAATCATCCACAATTTCACACAATTGCGTACAACCGTTTCGGCTGGTGATTCGATGTGCGTGCATTTGCCCACTTGATGAAACCCAAACGACGTTAACCTTGCTACTGACACAGATATAGGGGAAACACATTGTATATAGAGGGCGGCCGGAGTCCCATGCTTGCTCAACAGCGGAACAAGAGCGAGGAGGTTCACAAGTCCGACCTTCTGCCGTCCGACTCCGACGGCGCTGCTTGGCCAACGGTGTCGCAAGCTGGGATCCGTCCACGCGACTCCTCGATGTGTCCGCTGATAAGCTGATGGATCACCCATGATGAAACGGACCGAAATTTTGATGAAAATTTCAACTTTTATACCAGTACAACCACAGTTTTTGTTTAAGACGTAGCATTTTTACGAGATACCATTCATCCCTAGGAACTGGAAGTTTAAGCTAATTTCACTTTAGAATATGTATAACTCCTCAAGGATAGCGTAGATGAGCTTTAACTTCAGACGAGATCACCATCGATTAAACTCTCAAGGCAATTTAGATGCATTTTTTAGAACTGATAGTTGAACAACTTCCTAAATGGATGCATAGTATAATATTTTTCGTTTAATAGAATGCACAATTAATTTATTCCTGAGGTATGAGGTTAAATCTTAAATACGACCTTATGTACTATGGTTATTTTTTTCGGTTCGGATCAGAATTTACTTTGGAAATTGGAATCTTGCATTCTAAGAGAGATTGTTCATGATCACCTATTCCGCCAGGCCAATTCTAGGTGATGCCGAATCCTCCATTTCGGCATCCACAGACCCAACAGGCTTCGGGGAGGATCAGAATACCTAATCACTTGGAAATCGTAAATTCCACGTCTCGTCTACAAGACAGATTGGTCATGAGCACTTCCCTGTTCCATCTCCGCCGGGTCCGCCCCTTCTTGTCAGGCGGCTAACCCGCTACCGAGCGCCGCGTGAGAAGGTTCAAGCCTCTACCCTATCATTACCTTCTCCCTCGAACCGCTCTGTCCCTCCAATTTTCGGCGTTTCTTAACTCTATCAGGTACTTTACTTTGTGAAACCCCACTATCCAGATTTGTGGGTTTGGATATCGGACATATACGGAATCTAAGGTATCCAGAAGAAACGTGATAGGTGATGAAACGATTTGCCAACCAGGTGATTTGTGGGCTACGATGTGTTGAGCCTACTCTAGTTTGAGGGCTAACACACCCACTCAAGCATTTACGTAAATTTGTGTTATTATTTGGGAATAATCAAACCGGCCTAAAGATAAAATGTTTGAACTGTTAGTTTACAACTCAATTTTTTCTGCAATTAAATTCATTGTTAACTTTTGAACTTAAAGCTAGTCTTAAAACTTCAAGACGTTGTATAATTGAAGGTAACACAAATCAAAAGAACATCTACGTTACATTTAAGACTCATGAACACATATATTCCAAATGTTTAGTCTAATGTCTATAATTTAAAGAACGCTTATATCACGGTAATATAGCCTAAATTATTTTGTACATAATTTATTATTTATACTCTTGAATAGCAATTAATGATCCCAAACAACAATCAACAAGGCACTAAAAAATAACTAGTGATTATCATAGGTAATCAAACAAATTATAAATATAAGTCCATTACCGAAAAACTGACGTAGATATATTTAGGCCTACATTGAAAAAAATCAAAAATAATTTAATCAAACATTACTTACATTAATTTCTTGGTTGTGATAAGAATACATGTCTATGTTCTCTGATGTCTTTCCTACTACGAATCACCTCAACGATCAACATACTAGAAGGTTGATTTCAGCCAATCATAGTTTTGCGAAATGCCCAGGAGCAAGAGAGCAGTTTAGGGCCAAGGCCGCAATCACTAACAATGGTTAAGATAAAATCACCTGTTCACACTCGGTAATCACCTGATCGTCTGTATCAGCTGACATTTCCCGCCGTGGGAACGTCCCCGAAACATCAGCTGATATGATTTATTAAATAAGAACAGCTGATGTGCGAACATGACTGCTGGCCGAGTGACGTTTCAATTAGAAAAGCGGGCATCGGAGCTTCAAACAACTACCGACCCATCGGCCTCTTGCCCCCCTGTCCAAACACATCCGAAACTGACGTTTGTATCGAAAACAAACGCCACGCCGCTGGGTCGTGCTTTACATCATAATTATTTTTCGACGAAGAACTAATGTTGTTTGGAATCGGGTCAGAGTGGAGAGCTTTTGTGTTTTATGGGTTTCTGCTGTGGTCAAATGCTGGTTTAGTTTAACTGCTCTTTGTGTTTCTTTCATGGGCCTTTTTTACTTAATAGAAAAGCAGATGCACATAGGTAAAAAGATTGTTGTAATAATACATTATATTTAAAAAAAATCGATACATATAATTACTAAATACTAAATAATTAGCATATAATAAATACACACTATTAATGTCTAAAGTGTCTTTTTTTATCAATATTTTGTACTCTAAATCTTTGATAGTGTTTTATTTCATTTAATAAATAATTTATTGAATGCAAATTTCTCCATTATAGACAATCTGTTAAGCACAGTTTTCTCGCATTTAAAACGATATCCACACCGATAGCTACATCTTCCCTTTACATTTCCCTACTTTCATTAGTCACTCCATCAAATCGATTGTTATTTGATGACCACGTTTTAAAACTCCCCCTACTTTTACACGGACTAAATAGAACCTCAAAGAAAATCAAGTATACATAATACGATTTGAAAGTTTTGTATTGGTTCTCACTATACAGGCACAAGAAATTTTACAAAAAATACAATATATCAAAATAATAAAATTATCTGAAAATTTCAACTTATTAATTATTACTTGTAACAGGTCATGAAGTATTTATTAGTATTTAAAGAGGTTTACTTGAAAACATTCCTCTCAACGACCTAGAAATGTTTAATACAAATTTTCTCTATCCCACAACAGTTTACTTTACAACTGGAACCCATTTACGGAGGATAATAGCAGAAGAGCATCCACCTTTAGACGGCCAGCCCATCCATAGTGACGGGAATAGAATGACAATACCATGAGCTAGGAGGCATTGTCGGGCTCGGGAGGTACTGCACTCGCCTACGATCACTCATTAGATCTGCTGCCGTATTGTCTCTATCGCGGGGAAAGCGCATGCGCAGATATTAGCTTCCAAGACTTACGATACTGGCGATCTCCTGAAATGGCCAGATGGATCTAGGAGGCACAATCCTTTGAAGTTTCTATCATGCTGGATAAAGTAGTGTCTTTTGAAGTTTATGTTTTATATTGCTGAAGACCATTTCGTTGTCGTCACTGTAAATACTTCGGCTCTGATCTCTTATCGTACGGTATGCATAGCGATATTTTACTTTTCTAGATGATGTTGTGTCAAGATTTTCTTAAAAGTTAATTATTATCTCTAAAAACAATACTTATTCACTTGTCATACAAACCAAAAGCAATCTAAGCTTACCTGTTGATTGGAAAAATTACATAAAAAACACATTTACAGCATTGATGAAAAATCTACATGTTATTTTAAACATCTTACAATTAATTAATTGTAACATAACTTCTTTTATTTTTGCCGTATCAAAAAAGTTTATGAAGAGCAACACAATATCTTACAGGTTAACAAGTTTATAGGTATAAGTTAAGACATAATATAAACGTTTATTTAATGAGGAATCGAAAGGAAAGTATTGAAACATAAACTACATAAAGGAGAATTTAATCTAGTTTAGTGTAAAAGTAAACAATAAAAAATGTATTAAATCTGTATTTTCAGTATAAGCATGGTGGGAGTATAGAATTTAAGTAAATGTAGTCACTGTTTTATTTATATAAACATTGTGCTAAGGGGAAGACCCTATCACCTTAGCACAATGTAACAATCGTTACCTTAAACACACTATATAACAAAATGACACATACTATTAAGCATATCATTCATACAAAGATTTATAAATTATTATTTTCTACTGTATTGTTTTATTTAATTGATAAAAACTGTTACCTCTGGAGAATGGTAGTTTCTGCAAGACTGTCCTTGATTCAATCGCTCACTCACATACACACAGGCCAGCCACAATACGCTATTGTCTACTGGGAAATGTAAACTATAAATTACTCAGTCCTTGCGAATCCCGCCTGCTATGGTTTTTATGTTAATTGTTCTGCGCTCGAGCGACCAACTGAAGAAACTTCTGCAATCGTTGATTGTGGCCTAATGATCACCGTTTACCCAATGATACGTTCATATGCTATTTGCTTAGTATTTGTCGAAAAGATTTTACAGCATATGAATAATGGCAGTATTTCGACTACTTTCTTTTAAGGAGCTCTAATAAGATTGAGTTTTTGCATAATACAAGTATTCATTATCGTAGTTTAAGCTTAGTAAATCAAATAAACTATATCAATGTAGAACCACTACAAGTGTTATTGTGAATGTTTACATCTTTTACAGATTAGTGATTGTAAAATCTTCAAAGAAAATAAGCTCATTAAGCTTTATGAATCAATATTATAATGCAGAAAAGTAATTCGACGCAAGTGTCTGAAAGTTTGACATATTTCTCATTAAATTTATAAAAATTTTCCTTCACTCAAACTATTTTAATCTAAGTGAAGTATGATGCCGTTTAAAATAAGATTTTCTTAACCAATTGAGATGGTCCAAACTTCTTACTGTTGCACTTCTTTGCCCACAAGTTCATAAGTTCACCGAAGAATTTCTTGAATGCTTTATCTCTTACCAATACGTTTCTACTTGAAAGATTTCTTCAAACATCCCAATACCCGCAATAGCTGAGACTTCCAAACGTCATATCCATCAATTTAACCCAAGAATTACCAATGTTGCACGTTTGCCATAACCTCATAACCTCCCAGAAAAAATGTTCCAACCTTAGTTTTTTTAACGCATAATCCTTCATCTCTGACTTGGAAGCCTGGAAGCTTCCACAAATAAGTCATCAAAACATGAGACAGTTGATCTAACTCTAGATACCCCTATTTACTTGGGAGTTCATCATTGATGTCTTCTTCAGAATTTGGTTCACCTATTCCACTATCTACAACACACCATACCAGTTGATCCTCCCCTAGCCCTCATCCGTTTGCATGGCTGCACGGCTCAAGGTCGCAGATCTGGATGTTCCCACATGGGCACGCGACCATCCAGGTCAGTGTTGGCTCCAGAGTTGCGTCAGTTCCTGGGAAACCTTTGTTGCCGTGGAAGTGGAGGAGGTCACGTCACGCATGCGTGAAACCCCACTCGGATCTGTTGCTCAAGTGTTGATGTCTGTGTCTCCTGCCCCTGCGCTATCGGCAATACTGTCCACTTGGTGGAAACAGAACGTAGAATTGAATACAATGTCTATGGCATGAGAGAAGGAAGTTTTGATAATTGTCTAGACTAGTCATGTTAGTACTTCACTGATTCTTTCCCTAAGGCACATTTTATAAATAATTTTTGAAAGCTTATTTGAATGTAAAACTAAAATGTGAGGAAAAACCTTTTTTTGTTTACTAGATACAAAGAAAGCTCTGATAATCACGTTAAATACAGGCTAGCATTGAGGAAACATCCTGTGGAGAACTTAATAGGTCTATATGATTTGCAGAATTAACAAACATTGCAAACTATAATAATAATAATAATAAATTTTATTCCGCTGACAAATTTACATTGTATGGGAATTTACAAAAAGTCTTTCTATCTGTATCACAATTTAAAACTCACAATTCCGGATTTTTCAACAAGATAATTCATTGTTAATTCATTTAATACTCTAAACTGTTTCAAGTCTTTTAATTTTCAATTGCTTTTTTCTTCTTTCTTTCTTTCTTCTTCTTTTTCTTCTTTCTTCCTTCTTCCTTCTTCTTTCTTCTTTCTTCCTTCTTCTTTCTTCATCTCTACATTTATTCACATTGGTTTGTTTGCCTATCCCTTAATTTCGATTGGTTTTTAATTATACTCTTCCTTCCTTGAAATTTCTCCTTTCTCTATTGTCTCCTTTTCAGTTTGGGCGTCTCACCGAGAACAAAACAGACAAGGACGAAAGAGTGTGTAATATTTATGATTTTATTATTAAAGACAACTATTATGTACATATTTGTTATTTATGAATAAGTTTATTATTATGTTATTAGGTTGTAAATTATCTATAGATATTTGGTTTTTTTTCAATAATATTTTAATTAAATTTTATTTTACCTATCAATTGATGGGAAACAATCAGCATCACTACAGCCCGGATGCTTGGGATGCGTCATATTTCCCAATAAAATGTTAGGAAAATGAATTATTTATGAATTATAAATTCATATGTATGATTTTGTGGCATAATATTTATCTATTACTTTATTTTCATTGCATATTTAACATTGCAGAGTTTCTTTTTTTTACTTATTGTAAAGAGACCTTCAGCATCATACAGCCTGGTTGCTTGAATGCTTTAGATCCCACAGAATATTAATATATCATAATTTAATCGTTCAATAATAGTAATTTAAACATTTTAAACACTCTGACGTTCAGATGACACTGTGCCAAAATATTGTGGAGTTAATATAATTTGATATAAGGTAAATCAATTTAAGCCGATAATTTTAATGCTTCTATTTATTTTGTGATAAATTAGGGTCGGTTGTAATAGTGTTCAATAAATTCACTTATTGAGTAAAAAGATGCATCAATCAAGAACTTTTTTAGCTCGTTTTTAAATTTAGTTTTGTCTGTAATATTTTTCATTTCGTAAGGTAACTTGTTGAAATAAGAAGCGCCTATATTTTGAGCTAGATTACAGTTTAGTAATAACCTTTGAGATTCATGTCTTAAATTATTTTTTCCCCTAATATTATGCAAACGCATAGATTCGGTAATGTAATCATTGTTGTTGAATCTAGCAAACATTATGACTTCATATATGTACAATGAATATAATGGCAATATACCTAATGATTTAAAAGCTTGTCTGCAAGATGTTCTTCTCTTCAACCCTTGAATTAGTCTTATTGCTCTTTTTTGTAAAACAAATATCCTTTTCATTAAACGCTGAGTTTCTGATCCCCATATTATAATACCATATCTAATTTTTGATTCTATTACTGCATGATAATACAATTTTAGTAAGGGTTTATATCTGAATTGACAATAATAACTCAAGCAAAATATGCAGGAAGTTATAGTGTTGCATAGTGAGTCTATGTGAGGGGACCATGTTAGATTTTCATCTATTATAATTCCTAAATATTTTACTGTTTTAACCTTAGTTAGCTCAAATTCATCCATTATTATATTACCTTAAAAATTTTCATCTCTATTTCTCAATAAATTAAAACCAATATAATTGGTTTTTTTTACGATTTACATATAAATTTAAGTTCCCCAAGAACTGATAAATTTGTGTAAGAATAATATAACTATTTATTTCTAAACTTTCAACCGAAGGATTGTTTATTGTTACAGCAATATCATCTGCATAGCAAATTATGTTTTGATAGTTAACTTCTTTGTTTAGACTATTACCGTAAATATTATAAAGTATAGGACCTAAAATAGAACCTTGAGGTACTCCATAGTTAATTGATTTATTTTTAGATCTACAGCCAGAAATTTCAACAATTTGCTGTCTATTTGAGAGATAGGACTTTAACCATTTGTTGACAATTCCTCTGACACCTAATTCAACTAATTTATAACACAAAATGTTAGAGTCTACACAATCAAAAGCTTTACTCAAATCCATAAAAATGCTTATAGTTTTGTTTCTCTTTTCTAAATTGCTTACTACTTCAGAAATTACTTTATTTATTGCGTTGTTTGTACTTTTACCTTTCCTAAATCCAAATTGATTGTCAGATAAAAGTTTGTTTGTTTCAAGAAAGAATTCTAATCTACTAAAATAAACAATTTCAAAAATTTTACTCAAGGGAGATATAATTGATACTGGCCTGTAGTTATTAATGTCACTTGCTGCACCTTTTTTAAAAATTGGTTTAACTCTGGAGATTTTTAGTTGGGAAGGGAAAACGCCTTCTTCTAATGAGGTGTTAATGATATCATATAAAATGTCACATAAATAAATATTTATTATTTTAATTATTTTATTAGATATTCCATATACGTCCTGGGCACTTTTATTACTCAACGATTTTATAATATCATAAATTTCCAAAAAATCTGTTGGATAAAGCATAAGGCTTGATTTTGGAGAGTTTGTCATACCCGAAGTTAAAGGAGGGACGATTGAATTATTTTTTAATCTTTCCGCAACAGTAGCATAGTGCTCATTAAAAACATTGCTAATCGTTTTAGGGTCTTCTACAATTTGATCATCTATCTTCAGTTTAATGGTGTTTTCGTGATTCTTTTGTTTATTTCTTTCTCCATTTATGATATTCCAAGTCTCAAGATTTATATTTTTTAAATCTTTAATTTTATCAAACACAAATTTATATTTTGCCAGTTTAATAATTTTTCTATAAATTTTTTTATAATTCTTATAGTAGTTTTGAAAATTGTCATCCATAATAAATTTTTGTTTATCTAAGATTTTTAGTTTTTTGCTTGAAGTAATTATTCCTAATGTCAACCATGGTTTCTTATAGTTCCTAGGTTTATTTCTTATTGTTCTGTAAGGACAGCTTACATCTAAGTGTCGTATGAAGACTTCTAGAAACAAGTTAAATTTATTTTCTGTAGTTTTTGCATCAAATATACTATCCCAAGTTTCATTTTCTAAAGAATTGCACAGTTTGTTAATGTTTTTAGATGAATAGTCTCTAAGAAATATTTTTTGACTTGCATATTTTGTTGATTCATCAGTTATATTTAAATCAATTACCTGAGCAAAGTGATCAGATAAACCAGTACCTATTACCTCAATTGTTACTAAATCTTTACTCAAATTAGTGAAGACTAAATCAATTATATTTTGTGAGGTTTTAGTTACTCTAGTTGGTTTATCTACCAATTGTTCTAGAAAATAACAAGAAGTTAAATCTTTGATTTTATATTTGTTGTTGTCATTAATATTCCATGGGATGTTAAAATCTCCAATTAATATGATGTGTTGTATAATATTAATATACTATCAATAAAACATTGTTGATGATTTTTCTAAAAGTTAAACCATTGTTTTTTTATTTTTATTTTTTTTTTATTTTACAATATTATGCCAATATTTCAAAGACAATATTGACAGTTTCAGTTTTAATTACAACCTTTATAATTCGTAGGCTCTTCTAACTGTAATTTTACATAGCTGAACCATTTTCCAAAAATTATTCCACCGTAATTTTGCTCCCATAGCCTTTGTAAAATGAATAGCTCTGGACTTAATTAAAAACACATATTGACAACACTAAGTCATTAGATGATGTACAGGAACGTTTAAGCACCGGAAGTGTGTGCAAGTACTCCACTGCATCACGTTTCTCTTGATTCTTTTGTTGCCGTCGAGAAGGTCGATCCAGTCAGCGTGAAGTTCTGGTCAGATTTATGATCATGTGTCGATGTCTGGAAGCAGCCGTGGTGGAACTAAGGCGTGTTATGCGAGTTATACGTGCTTGTAATTGATAATTATCTATATTCGTTTCCTTTCAGTAGAAATAAAGGTAGATAGGGGGAACGAATCTGCTACCAGGAGAGTCATAATGTCGAAGTTCTAAGAATCTTGGCTCGTGCCAGAGGAAGTTAGTTGCATCTGCAATTAAATAAAAATAAATACACTACGATAAGAGGTGATGGTGGGTTTTAAAATTATTGATTTTTTTCAGTGACAGGTTCGATAATTTTATGTAGTTGTATGAATACTTGTGTTTTACTCATGTGTTTTGCGGTCATGTTTACTTTAATAAAGTGGTATATAGGACAAAATCTTATGATATTTTGAAGGCTTCAAAATCATGAGCTAAATACTCTTTAATCCTATTTCACTCTTGTTTGCCCTAATTTTAATATAAATATGTTATTTTTCACGTATACTGTATCAAATTTTTTATTGTATCAGGATAAAACATATAAGAAAATAGTCCCTACTGCACTACCACTTCCAACAAAAAATCTCCGTCTGCAATATAAGGAAAACATACTACCATTTGGCATTATAAACTCCTACCCAACGGAGGCCCAAAAATTATGTCACTGTTTGCGAACCAAAATCCGAGACCTCGAAAACCCGTTTGGTGGAAAACAATCCGGGCAGTAAAAGAGGATTGGGCAACGGAGGTTGCGACATGATTTAATGCCTTCAGCCAATATTTGTGAATGGACGTTCCGGACCGTGGGTTCTGGCCGCCTACGCCGAACTGACGCTCGCGCCAACTGGAGCGACGCGGCTTCGGAGCGATTTGTAGCGGCGTCGCCGTCCCCGACTGTTCACAATTTGTACCCCGTCCCACACTCGCGCCTCCCGCTGGTCGCTCCGCGCGTCTCCGCGGGGCGACGAAGCGTTTTGTCACATCCGGCGCGCCCGTTTCGATCTTACATTATATACCGTACATTATATACATTATATCTTACATCATAGTACCGCTCTGGAGATTACTTAACCGTTTGAGAAAAGGTTTGAGTAGGCCTACATCAGAGTCGACGAATTTTTTAAATGTGTACATTAAAACTGTTCATCGCAGGGTCTACTACCAGAATATTTCGTAAAGGCCACTTTGCTACTTTAACCTGTATGGGATAAACGTAAAGTTTCATGTATAAAAATTTATACGGATACGGTAATCGCGAGTTTTCGCGTTTAAAATCTTATGCATATTTTCTCTAATGTGAAGTCAATTTATAATATAAATTAGTATAATTCTACGAGTGATTTTCAGGTTCCAGCTGGTCTCCGTGGAGGTCACTACCAATGTTGAGCTGTAGACCTAAATAAAATTAAGGCCGAATATAACATTGTAGGTAGGTATAGACTGTAACTGTCATTTTACTATACATTTTGAATTTAATTTAAAGTAAAAACATCAATGCATCTATGTTTAATTGACGAAAAATCAAATCAAATTGTGTTGGAATAGGTTAAACTAAAACTACTAAACTACTAACTACTTTCCATCCCTGAGAATCCTGCAATGTTTGGTTTCAATACAGATGGATCAACTGCGTGAACCTCCGGGCTTGAAAGCGGTTAATTGATCTTTAGAGCCAGTTATGGAACTCGAACCCGCTGGATGCTGATACAGAACTCTACCAATAAACCTACCATTGGATAAACCAATACACTTGGTAGATGACGAGTCTATACAAAAAATATTGTAATACAGCGTAAAAAACTTAATAGTTGTAATACAAATATTTTTCACTGGTATTATTCTCGAATATAACATAGCTAATGCTATAACTCGATTACACTGTTTCCATTACTACCAGCAGCGTCGTGGTCTGGTTTTCCCGCTGTTATCAGTCCGTTTGACCTTGGGCCCGGTAACCCAGATGTTGCGCATGCGCGGGTGTCGCGGAGGAAGCGCCAGAGTTGCTCAACATCGGCTCTATCGACCTTCTGACCGACGGTAACTTACCAGGCCGACACGGGAGGCGCTGCGGGCAGATGGCCAGCACTGACGTCATCAGCGCATGGCCTCTTAAGCGGTCGCCGTGTTCATCCAAAATGTTACTAAATAGAAACAACTAGATATGACGTCGTATTTATTTTATGTTTCCAGGTTTCATAAGTAGAATGTTTCCAAACCAGTTTGATTGAGTCGCATCGCCCCATATAATCTGTCTAATAATCATTTAAAGGAAACATGGCGTTAAAAATAAACGGAATATTTAAGCCAATTGAGTAGTCATCAAGAAAACTTCTCATCACCGCACTTTTGTACGTTTAATCTGCAGTATCTTCTCTGTTTATGTTTTGAAACTCTTATCTTTCTTACTTTCCAATTAGTTGGTCTGAACAAAAGTAAAGAATTTATTTCCTGCCTTAGGATTTCAGAATATTCTTGAAATTAAAACATTTTTTTTACTAGACGACTTTTGCTGAGGGTTTTTAGATGTGATGTTTTGTCCTCTAGTAATATTTTAGGATAACCAACTAATAGTAATCTAAAGATAGAAATGACGTCGATCACTACTATCCCCCAACGAATACAAGTTACAAGACGTCACCTAGGAAGACCAGTTAAGAGAAATGATTGTTGAACCACATAATCACAAGAGGTGGACGATAGCCAGCCTGCACGGTAGATTTCGTAGTTTTCTATGATAAGATCAGAGGTAAAAGGTTTCAAACTGCTAAGATAAAGTAAACTGAAAGTAAGCAAGATCAATTAAAAATTTAATATTTGTCAAGCGATTGATGATTAGTGCCAAGTTTATCAATTTATTAATTTATATAAGTTTATTAATTTATCAAGTTTATAATTTATCCAAATACTGACATGGTATTGAATTTTGAATAGGCCAAAAATACTTATATGTGTAATGGTAGTTAAATCCACTTTAACCAAAGTAATTTTTTGGTCTAATCAAACTAATTTTACTGTAAAGTCAATAAAAATTGAAACTGAACTGAATGTATGCTTTAACTGAACGTGTCTGAAAATTGGTCGTTTTCTTGCATCATACTCAGCTCTGAAAGGCTGTAAGAAAATTAAAAGTTGCAGAAGATGAGGTGAGTGTTTGAGAGCAGCAGCGATCAGCTGCTTTATGAGGTGCGAACTGGGGCGATCTGGACCGTGTTAATAACAGGTTTCGCGGCCGCTGCGGCTGTAGTTTCCCGTCTAAACTTCAATTTCGGTCCTAATGGCCATTGATACCCTGCACTTACAATAATTGCGGTTTATCTTTCCACCACACTGCGATATTTATGGCTTGTCGATTTTACTGCGGTGTTTATGCGAAGATGCTACTCGGGTGCGGGTGATGTTTTACTGTAAAGAGCCTTGTAAATAAGTTATTCCAGCATAAAACCGTTACCGGAATGTCTAAGGTTGCAATAAACATGTAAAGCTTGGTAATAAATTGTTTTAGTAAGATTGAATATTGTAAAAAGTATGAGTCTGTTTTGGAAATTATAATAGGAATTATAGAACAGTTTCAGTATTTTACACTATTTTAATACAGTTAAAAATGTATGGATGTAGTAATTTTTTTTGTTTAACTTGCTATATTTATGATCAAAAGCTCAAACATGTCAAGTTTATATGCTTGGGACGGTGAAGAGAGTAAAGAGTCATTACTCTTATGTCATTTTCTAACGTGGTTGTTAAAACATTAGACATTTTATTAAAAAAATCAAATGTGTGAAATGAATCAAACTAACCACTTGCTGGGCTAGAATGTGCGAGATAGCCTGGTGTTTGGTACAAAATGTTTTGAATAAATATTATCTTAAAATTGGAGTGAAACCACCAGGTTTATCTACAAAAAGTATTCGAACAAAACTCTAGCATGTGCTTAAAAATTCATCATTTTAGCGAATTTCCCAAAGGGAATAAGCTATTACCGTAGGTCTCATGGTAAGACCAAAGCCAGGGACCATGTTACTTTTTCGTTTTTAGGTGCCCAGAGACCAAAAATAATAGTCATTAAATTTTTTTTATATATATGGATGTGTCCCTAGACACAATAACTCTCGTAGAAATGGTCTGATCGAGACCAAATTTGGTAGAGATGTGTAATCCTACGTTTATTTGGATGAGTTCGTAAACCAGACGTATCGACCTACCGGAAGGGGTAGTTTTGGGGGGTTTTGTACCCCAAAAATGGTTTTTTTTGCATTTTTCATATGTAAATTTTAAAAATTTTAAATTTTTATTTTGATCATTGGATTTAGCTAAAAAACACACAATTTAGTATTTTGAAGCTTTGCTCTTATTCCAATGGTTACCGATATATTAAAAAGTCTAAAGACAGTACATTGCATTTTGGTTCTCCAATGTTAATCTTATGGAGAATGGGATGTGTTATTATATTTCACTTATTAACCAATATTTTTCGATGAAACTTGGAATTCAGCTTCATTTGGTTGAGATTCGTCCGTTTATGGTAAAAAATCTTGGTTTTTGTGCTTATCATGGCAGCAAACCTGCATACTCTTTTCCCATGTTAGTCATATGGAGAATAGGCACACTTCTTTTAGCAATATTGATGAAACTTAGTAAATGGCTTCATATGGTCTAAATAATTTTTTTAATGATAAAACCCTACTTTTAGTGTTCCCTATGGCAGCATACCTGCATACTCTACCTATAGCCTATTTATCGTAAGGAGAATAGACATTTATTTACCTATTTATGAGCACGTGATTTTATTTGGTTTACAGTTTTATGTGGTCAAAATTAATATTAATTATTTGGAAATTCGCTAAGTACTCAGATCTGCTGCGACGGGGGGTATTAAGCAAGTGTTATGTTTTATTCACTCAATCTAATGAGACAAATAGATTGAGATAATGTTCTTTTAACTAAAATACGCTATTGCACACCACCTACAATTCATTCCTAACGAGTAAGGTAAATTCGAAATCAAATAGCGTAGGATATTTAAAATTGCAATTATAAAATAATCCTTAGTCACTTTTAATTTGTAAAAGCGCCTACAGTGTTTTCATATTCTAATAAGTGTTTACCAATACAGACGGTTTTATCTAATTTGTTTAGTCTTCTAATATGTTTATCCCGGATTATCCATGTTTGTGTGATCAACATTAAGGAAATTTCCAAACTCAGGACTAATAGGTTGGTTAGGCTCCTACTGCCTTAAAAAGTAGTAAATTGACTTTACGACTTGTTATCCTAAACTGCTAATGATCCTTAAAAAGGTTTCTAGAATTAAGGAAGTTATTAAACATGATAATGTCTAATGACACTTTCACTTGGATTTTGATGATGTTTTTATTTTGTGAAATAATTATCCATCAAAGTACGAATGTGATATGGAGTTTCGAAAATACAAATCGTGTACAGTATTATTATATTTTTTCTAATACTTTTAATTTATTAATCTATTGCAAATATTCAAATATCAATTATGGTAACACCTTTTTTATTTGTTGTACGTTTCATAAACAGATAGTTTTCTTGTAGTTGATTTAGAGTCAGCATTAGAAAATGGTTTTGCAAATAAACTAATATAAATTTTCTATTCATATAAATTTCACTAAAATTGAACCATTCTACAAATGTATTCTATATTATGAATATTAGCCTATCATTCTTAAAGCTTGATTATAAAGTTAAGAATCCCTTAAAATCGCATTTACATGTTATAATTATCTTAGAGATAAGATTCATCAAACTTTTATCAAATTCCTCCGTCTCTTTTACCAGGTTCTGTGTCTCGAAAGGATAATTGTTTGATATAAGAGTTTAAACAATATATTTTAATTACCGTGTTAAAGATAAACTAGGCCTACTTTAAGTGTAAACTAACACCAATAATGGTCCAGTCTAAATAGCTCTAAATTTTTATTTGGAGACATAACAACTTATTTCACTACAGTATTAGATGTGACTCGATATAATATATTTTGTTTCAAAAAACTTTATATGGTAACAATACTGAAAAATAACATACCGAAAGTCCTAGGTGTTTTCAAGTTACACCAAGTTTATTAATGCAAATTTTAAGATCTGATATATGGTAAAATGTCTTTGTTTTAATTATCATTCTCCCTATCATGCCCTTTCTTCTGCGAAAGTTCAAGATGACTGTCAATAATTTAGAAGAAAGAGAACACTGTTAGACAGAGACCCACTGATGAGGGAAGAGTAGACAAAGAGCGAAGTGGATGACTCACTGATTCAGCAATTAGCAATATGGAGCCAGGGCCTACAAGGAGAGAGAAGAAAGTGCTGAGCGGCGACTGGAGCAGAAAAGCTAATCAAAGGTGTTTCGGAAGCAGCCCAACCACAACTGCCTGATATCAATGCGCCGCCGCCGCCGCCGCACCAGTTCTGCGAAGGCCGGTTCGGGAATTAACAGGAAATTAGAAATTAGAAAGGTTCCGTTGAGGTCTCCATAGCTGTGAGATGGTTGATGGGTTCCGTTAGGGTCGCTGCCCAATCCTTTTTTGATGTATCAAAAACCTTCTTTGCCAATTTTTCGTCTAACGTGTTTAACATGAATAGCGTCTTTGTAATTTTGGCAAGGGAAAAGACGAAGATGTAAAATTTTTTTTAGCGTAGGTGTAAAATAAGTTGTTAAACTTAAATTACATGATGATGAAACTTCACACAATTTTAGGGTTTGGGAATTTGTGTTTAAAATTTAGTATGCTCAAAAAATTATGTTTGGGATGAAGAACAGAACCACAACATATTAAAAAGCCTGCAAAAGTTTGAAGGCTTGGAATCTCGAAAATAATTGTCATCAGGATTCATTTACTCCTGAATCCTGAATCAGTTATTATTACAATCAGTTACTGTACGTAGTATAACAGTCACCAAAAATAATTCTATTTTAGGTCAGGAGATTATACACGCAGATTTCATCTATAAATTCATATCTAAATTAAGATACAAGTTTTTAACGCAAGTTTACACATAAATTTATATTAATGACTGTGATCATCGTGAAATGTATTTAAACATGTTTAAATTAATTTAAATATTGGAAGAGCCTTTAAAGGATCAATATTAAGTGGCATAATGTTTTGAGTACCTATACAGATAAACCTAGGATCAAAGTTAAATATTAAATCTCTTTATAAACAAACACACTGCTAAGTTTATCTCAGTTCAGATAATATTCCATACGAGATAATCCTTTATATTTGATTAACTAATATTAACATTAAAGTACGTTTCCCTTCGTAAGATAAAATTTTGCATTCGTCACACAACCGGAAATTACTAATACACATCGATTTTGAGTAATGAAGAAAATAACCGTAATAAAAGGAATTGGTGTTTTCGTTATTGAAAGTGCACGTAAACGTGGTGATTGGCCGGAAAATTAAAGTAAACCATTTTCGTGCAGAAACCCCGCCAGGTTTATTTGTACCTGATAATTTATGAGTTGTAAATTGCCCAAAGTTCAGAGGCCAAAATAGTTTGAACAAGGAGAGAATTTATGGGCATCACGAAATTCATTTCTCATTTAGTAGCCGGGCCAAGTGTTATCTTCAGTTCAGGGCTGTAATCCGGGCAGCTCACGCGCGGTTATTGAAAACAGATTAAATGTTCCACCACCATACAGTACTAAGGTCTCCAATATTTACTTATACATACATTTCACTAACATATTGCTAACTGTTTAGGTAATGATTACATTCGTCAATGGGAGGTTTTAAATATCTCAGCTTAATAAATGTAACCTGCGTAATATAAATCAATAAAACGTTTTAAGTTAGTTAGTGTAAAAAATAAGTTTACAAATTTCATAACAACTACTAACATAAATTTATCTTTGTCTATATAAATGCATATTTAACACCAGCTACTTAGTAAATAAATTTATAGTATACGATAAAATCTGTTTTTACCATTATTTGGATTTGACGGTTTTGTCACACATATCTATATACATATAAGCGAAATACCACTCACTGACTCATCACGATATCACAGGAACTAAGAATAGATTTACTTGAAACTTTGAACACAGGTCCGTCCTGCCTCCTTGGTACTCACTAAGAAACGATTTGACAAAATTCCTACAGGGCTCCGCACATCAGGCCTTATTTGAAATTTCAATATAATGTTATCCGTATGGCTTAATTTAAATACGAATTAAGAACCCAATGAATAAAAAATAAAAATATAGTGCCTTCGGGGTTGCAAATATAGTTTTTTAATTTCTTTAGGGCTCCACCCCAATGGACTTAAAATTTGCTTTAGGGCCTCTGGGGTTGAAATTTGATATGGACGATTTTCTTTCCTTATAGGTGCTCACTAAGAAACAATTTTGCAACAATTTTTGCAAGAAACAATTGCAACAATTTTGAAACTTTAAATTTTCTTTAGGACTGTGCCCCACAGAACCTCAAAATTACCAAAAGATCCTAAGGGGTTTAAATTTAACTTTATGTTACGTTTTGGTAATAGGTGCTCACTAAAAATGGCTTTGAAAATACAGTTTTTTATTATTTTTTATTATTCCTTAGGGCTCAGCCCCACATGATTCCAAATGAATGTAGGGCCTACGGGGTTGATATTTGACGTGGTTGTTCCTATTTGCTCATAGGTTCTCATTAGGTAAGGTTTTGCAAAGTTCTTTCAGAGCTTCACACACATTACTGCATTGTTTAAATGTCATTCGTCAGAAAGAATATTTCGTTACCCTTTTAAAATATTTTATTACCAATAAAATAAATTCATCACGGGCGAAGCCCGACAACACCAGTTAATAATAAAACCCACAGTCATTGTATTTAAAGTAAATAGGAACCTAGATA
The DNA here is from genome assembly GCA_030545055.2 of Neoaliturus tenellus. Lineage (NCBI taxonomy): Eukaryota > Metazoa > Arthropoda > Insecta > Hemiptera > Cicadellidae > Neoaliturus > Neoaliturus tenellus. The sequence continues at coordinate 47,932,189 of CM061532.1, read as the reverse complement.
ATGAAACTCAACATTCATTCCTATTTTGCTTTTATGAATAATTTATTTGAATACATGCTAATTAGATGTAATTTACATTCATAATTCCACTTTAATTTTTATTTATTTTATCAATAAAGCTTCCAAATGCAATTAGTTTTATTTTGTCTAGGACTTCTACTAAATTTAAGTTATCCATTGAATTGTGTGATTTTCTTAATCTACACCAAAACCAAAAAAGCTCAAAGGTTGTACAAGTCCTTAAGATTTCTGAAACATAACCCACTCATTATTAAATGTGTGGTCAAAAAATGTTCTAAAACACTAATTATTCCGTACACTTCTCGCACTTCCACGACCCTCAAGATCGCACCAGTTACAGCACACGCGGTCCATTGACCTTCGCCGAATGATATTTCCCAGACCACTAATCCAGTTTACCACTTCCGAGTTTTGCTTTCACTTTGCTCATCAAATATTTGGAGTCGCACTTTCGGTTTTAGACCACTCTCTCCTGAATTAGAGTAGAGTGGCCGAGTCTGGAGCGTGTATAGCAATAACGAGTGGGATTGAGCCTGAACTGCAATCATCATCGCTGATTGCTCCCAGTGATTATCCGTAGAGTGAGAAGAAGACCAACACCGGCCGAGAAAGATGTGCATTGGAATCATTCATCAAACATCGGAAGAAAAAGTGTTTTATTTTGAATTTGTTTGATATGGACCCTTATAAAAAAAACAAAATAATTTACATAACACTATAAAAATGTGTCTGTCAATTCTGAAATGTGTCTGTCAGCCTGAATTGTAGGCATTACTAATACGCAAATAAAGATTAGTCCTTCACATAATCTAATACTATGATTGCATCCATTTTTGGTAATGTATATAACAAAAAATCAGACCTTATGTGTATGCAGAAAGGACAAAAAATTAACATTATTTTTACAAAAGTAACCTGTTTTCTATAGATTACCTTAAAAAATTATAAAACAGCATTTATAATATAAAAATTTATGAAAAGCTACAATTAGGCTAAATAATGTAGCTTTTCATTAGCTTTAGGGACAGATGTGAAAAGTATTTTTGTGAGCTATGGTAAAAAGACATACTTATCAAACATTTAGTTCAAGGTGTATACATCAGTTAGTTGCAGTATTAAAAGTCCATTAGGAAGATTCCAAAAATGTAAATTATTTTGAAACTCTAATCTAATTAGTCCAAACCTGTTATTTGAAAAATAAAGGTTAATTTGGTTCTTTCTTATAAATATGCCATGATTGGTTAAGAATCGCGTGATGATTATGTCTCTATAATCGTATAAATTAAAACAAAATAGTCTCAAATTTATCTATATCAGTTAACGCTTATATAAAAGACACTGACCCACCTAAACTATAACCATCTACAAACTATAATCTAAATCAGTAAGGATGGTAAGGAGAACTAAACCCTGGTAAAGCTTGAAGACTTGCCTTGACTAGTGTTAATCTCGCTTGAACATCGATTCAGTCTGGAGTTGCCGGCTGTCCCAAGTGTCCACCATTCCAGATACCTCAACGTCAGTTTAAACTGAAGGCACCAGGTCGCCTCAAATTACCACCGCCCCAGAGACGTTAACGTTGGTCTACACTGAAGGCTCCAAGTCCACTCAAATGCCAACCACCCCAGAGACCTCAACATTGGTTTACTCTGAAGGCTCCAAGTCGCCTACAATGCTTTCCATCCAACGTTGGTTTACACTGAAGGCTCTAAGTTACCCCAAATGCTTCTTACCCCAGAGACCTCAACGTTGATCTACACTGAAGGCTCCAAGTCCACTCAAATGCCAACCACCCAGAGACCTCAACGTTGGTTTACACTGAAGGCTCCAAGTCGGTTCAAATTCCAACCACCCCAGAGACTTCAACGTCGGTTTAAACTGAAGGCCCCAAGTTACCTCAAATGCATCCCACCCTGGAGACCTCAACGTTGGTTTACACTGAAGGCTCCAAGTTACCTCAAATGCTTCCCACCCTAGAGACCTCAACGTTGGTTTGCAATGAAGGCTCAAACGTTCAAATGGTACCTCAAATGCTTCTTACTCCAGAGACCTCAATGTTGGTTTATACCGAAGGCTCCAAGTCGCCTCAAATGTGCCCCACCTCTGAAGTCTCCAGGTTGCCTCAAATGTCCCCCGTCTCCAGAGACTTCAACGTCGGTAGAGACTGAAGGCGCTGGTCCTAATGCTCCGCGGCTTTCACGTGTCATCGATCTACATCTGGCGAAAGCCGTGCATTGTGGCTGCTACAGATTATTTGTCGCTGAGTCACTCGTGCTCGGATCTCGTTACCCACAGCCCTCGTTGGAAATTTAAAGGTATTGTCACAACCCCCTTTGAATCTCTGTCGCCTGCCCTTTATAATCCGCAATGATATTCAAATCTCGTGATAACTACATTGTCAACCTTATGTTCACCAAATGCATTCAATATAATTACCAATAACGAATAATGAGTCAGCACTTATCGCTGTGATGGTTTAATGCTTGATTTTTAACGTATGGAATATTTTAACAATACCACGTAACTATCATTCTATAATATATTCACCACCGTTTTATAAATGATGACACTAGAAAATATGTGGTTTTGTCAGTGTCACCTTGAAAATTACTCCTAACATTATAATGACTTATAGAACGACTTCTTTGTGCAATAATTAATAAATATACTGTTAAAAAAAGTTAGGTTAAAATAAGAGTCCAAGCAAAATTTTTGATGGGTTACACTTAAAGTGTTTATGGAAACATATCAGAATAAAAGATCATTTTCCACATCCATTATCCATGCCTAATGTGTAATAACCACACAGCTATTCTACCAAATGTGACATGACTGTACAATATATATTTCAGTACTTGAACTAGAAATTATATAATGATTTGAATTACAACTTCATTAGAGATAAATTGATTATCAAATTAAAACGCTGAAATAAAAAGAATACACAATGAAAAAATCGAATCGTTAAGTTATAATGTCTTTTGGTGCATCGCTGGAATGATAATAATAAAATGTTCAAAGAATCGATCAACGGTTGAATTACAGTGTCTTCTGGAGCAACGGATTGAACGGTAGCAGCTATTCATCGGGGCGGCGAGAGGTTATCCTCTGCGGTTATGGTCGACCCTGGGCCCGGGTGTTATTTGGAGCACCATCCTCCAGCTATTACAACTGCAATTTAGTACCTATGGTTTGATGAGGCTGTAATATCTATACCTTAGGATCCGTGATGAACACGTTAAATTATGTTATTAATTTGAAAATTAATGGTGTAATTTGAAAATATAATACTTCCAAATTAATAATTAGCTTACTGTAGATTTATAACTAAACGATTTCTGCGTGGCTATTGAATATCTGTTAAAAAATCGCAACTGACTATATTATTGCAAGCAATTAAAATATTTTAAGGCCTTTTTGCATCTTTTTAAGTTAGGACCATATATAAATTGAAGACCTGAGGAATCGTCTAAAAATACCGTTATGATTTGCCACTTCGAAATTTGAGACCATATAAGAGAAGAAAAATATTGCAAAAATCTGCTTTAGTAAAATTATAGAATGATGCCTACAGTTACAATCACTGGATACCATCTTCTACATAATTTTATTGAAATAGTTCAAATATCCGACATTATTAAATTCTTATTTACTCTTTAATTGGTCAAGGCTACATTTGACTAATAATACTACACTATCGGTTATTAATAGTTTTTTTTCTGTAATTAAAAGCCATTCTTACACTTAATTAAGCAAAAGTGTATGCTTTGTGTTATTCATAGTCTTTCCACTTAACATAATATATACTGCTCCAATTCATTCTTGAAGAAAAGTGGCCCAAATTTAAAGTATTAGTGCTGATTCTCACAATCAAAAACTGAAATGATAAAATAGATGAAGATGCATTCTCTTATGTAATAAAGAAAAGGATTTTCTACATAACAAGCTACACTACACTACTATATACAGCTGCTTTCCAACAAGAGACTTTACAAGCTGAAAATGTCCCTGGAGAGATTCCAGTTTGGATAAGTAAAGTGGGAATAAGTTAGGAGTGTAATCACGAAATTGACATTTGCAGGTGGGAGTAAGTAATGCAGGCCATTTACAGTCCACGAGAGCATGGTAATGAGAGAGGAAGAAGAAGGAACAGGTGGCGGTGTCTGTAGGACCCGTGGTATTTAGAAGATAATCAACCGAGAGAAGCGGAGTGTAGACCTTGCACGACTCTGTTACAACGGGGGTAGGCAATCTCGGACGGCGATTGTCAATGAGCTATCAAATTACTTTAACACCGTCATGCGCGGTATAATCCTCGGTGTGAATGGTGTTGGAGTAATCCTGTGTATAACGTAATGTCTAGCTGTATGTACTGGCTCTGTGCCACTGGGTCAAATAGATTCAACCGTGTTATGTTATAATGGTTTTGTTTGGTAATTATGACAATTTATTGATGATGGATGTATTGGTAAAAAGCTAATGTTACCAAAAGCTAAAAACTTAAATAAATCTAATGACAATGTGAAACTGCCTCTGAGAATCTGAGTTCAGCCCAAAGAAAACATTTATGGGTGAGTCGGTGGCGTAGTGGTTAGGGCGAAGGACCTAGGGACCATGGCAGCGATGTCCTGGGTTCGAATCCGCGTTCTGAAAGTTGACCTTTCACTTTGTACTGTAGCACCTCACTCCCTTACTTTGTCTAATACGATCCACGCACAGATCAATAGTCTAAGTGGACGGGGCAAAGTAAGGCAAAAAGAAGTCCACCAACCTCTTTAAATAATTTAAAAAAAAATCAGTAAAAATAAAACATGTTTAGACATTCACTCACACTCTATAGTAAGAAATAATTTCTAAGAAAATGAATTAAGTTGTTGCTCTTATTGAACTTTGAATGATATATGACATTTTATAAATTCTTGCATTCCATTCCATGTGTTGACTCATATTTCATAACCGTGTCAGGAATTCAGTATATCTGTATCAAACCGAAAAACCATTCCAACCTAGTCCTATTCGAATGGAATCCGCCCCATAAAAGCAAGAAGGCAATTTACACGTTGAGATAGTATAAATCAGGATGGAGGAGTTGGCACCTCTGCGGCGGGCTGGCGGTAACTAGAAGGATCTAAGCTACAATCTCGCGGCACGCTGCCTCCCTCGCCCTCACGTCGCGGTCGCGGTGACCTCACGCGCCAAAACATCAGTTTCACATTGACATCTGACACCGGCCGAAACTGGATTTGCGTTTATGGTCCGCCCCAATAAACGCTAAGCGCGCCAGATAGCCGGACAAGGTGCTAAGTCGCGATTTACGGCGGCTTTTCATACACTTACTCGGTCGTTTTGTTTTATTGGCGCGCATCTCCGGGTGGGTGGCCCAAGCACTTCTCAGAACCGTGGCGAAACCCGAAATTCGGTAAAGGGTCGAATGTCAACGGATTTGCAACCTCTCGTAGGTCACTTCTGGAGAGTTGTTTATTGATGACGACGTTGTTGACGAGTAGGAGTGACGTACCAACATAAGTGTGACAGATTTTTACGGTGTTTTCCATCGTTATTCTGTTGAAGAATACATTTACTCAACTCATTTAACAAGTCTAATTTTATTTTAAGGGACAATTTCTGTTTGTTAAAGTAGAGACTTTTTAATTTTTTTTTAAATTGGTTACTTTAAGACCATCCTGGATTCAAAATTATAAAATTTAACTTGCTTATAAATCATATAACAAGTTGTAGAAGTTCTTTTTTACACGCCATAATGTATGTGATATTTCCTATACAAATCAAATCAAACAATTTTTTCCAGGCCACAATACAAGCAGTATTAGATCTCAAACTTTTTCATTTGAGTATGACCGTTAATTCTTCGATGTAACACTGTATATTTTTTAGGCTCCCTAAATTCACCACACTTTCTTCTTTACAAGGTCCTATCAACTTTACAAGTTTTCTCTAGGAGTGAAAGATTTATCATTCAGATCAAAAGGTTCAGAATTTTCTAGATATAAAACTAATCCAAATAAATTTTCTAAAATGTAAATTCCAATAATAGATTGTGGTTATTTACATCGATATATACTACTGGATCGCGCGCTGCCCATAAGGCCCGTGTAGAGCGGGCCGGTTGTCGCACAGCGGAGTAGGCCTATTGCGGGTTGCATCCTGGGCGAATTGAAGGAGCTGGGTGGCAAGAGCGACAGATCGTACTAAGCGTCATATGTGTTGCGTGGCCTTGAACTAAAGATTGCACTGGAGAACTTGCTGAAAACCAATGTATATCCGCTGATCAAAGCCTCCCATGACATTAACAGCTGATTTTAGGCGGTATCTCACAAGAAAGCTGCATTTCGCGGTTATTTCTATGTTGGCTTCACAACGGACAGGTCAAGCCGAATTTATAGTCTTAATTTAGATTTTTTCGTCTGGTTTTTGTCACATTTTCAATTATAGGCTATATGTTGCAAATATATTTTAGAATCTCGTACATAGTTGTTTCATGTGTTATGATGTGTAGTATTAGCATTGCAAAAACAGTTAAATGGTAAAAAGTTGTTCAGCGCTTAGTTTCGTATCAAGATGGAAGAAAGGGAGCGACATTTCTTTTCATCGGTAAGTATATTTTATTGTGTTAGGCACTACTTGTTTATTATCTTCTCTTTTCAGTTTTTAATTTATGTTCTTATCTTCTAAGGTTACAAACAGATTTTTTTACATTTTAGATACGGTATATTTGCATTATGATATAGGTTACAATCGCCAATGGTTTTATGACATCATGTAGCCGCGATAGTTCCCCCATAGTAGGCCTAATTTAACTTAGAGTTTTATAATTATATTTTTTGTCATCTATATAATTAATTTATTTTATTTATGCCTATTTCATTATTTTGCAAGCAAAACTGTTTTAAACTGCAACTGTAGTTCATACGATTTTATTAATGCTAATAGTTAGTAGCCTATTATCAATATTATGCTTTCGTTTTCGTTATTATATTATTTGGAATAACAAATAATATAATAACTGTATGTAAAGTAAGGTACTGTAATGTAAAGGTACTGTATGTAAAGTTTATTATTTTATCAAACAGACAATTTTTTCAGTTTCGTAATAAAATTCAATTCAGTTTAGTGTAAAGAAAACAACTTCAAACTAACTGTAAGATTTGTAACTATTTTAAGGAAAGTGTTTTTCAATCACATTTAATTAATGATGAGTTTACAGGTTCTCATGTTATAATTCTGATTAAGTACATTTGTAAAGTATTTTTTAAGATTTTGCCCCATCACATAGCAAAAAGAAAAACATCAGAGGAAACAAAAAAGAATAATTTAGGATTAAGACAAAAAATTAACAACGACTATTTTGTTTTGTAACCTGTGAGCGTGTTTTAAGCTTTTTTATTACTTTTTGCAGGAGTTTGTCAGTAATAAATTAATTTTTATACCTATATAGTTGTTTTATTTCATCCTAAGAAATTGACTTTTTAAATACGTTAAACTTCTATTGGGTATATTAATAGATCTTTGGAATGTACAATAAAAGCTAAAAACATATTAAATTATTGTTGGAGACTGTTATTAATATTATTCTAACTGGACGTGTAGTTAAGAAATATAACACACAATGAAAATGTCCTAAAACTATTTTTCACCACGTAAAACAACGGCGTAAGTGACGCTACAATGCTATCGTGATTCGCTGCGAAGCGCTTTTGCCACCCACCGCCTTCAATTTTTAGTGAACGCAACCCTCGACCGGCACAGCCGGCAGTGGCAGCGCGCGATCCAGTAGTATATATCGATGGTTATTTATCACTATAATTAAAGCTCGTCTGTTTCATTGAATAAAAGGCAATCTTTCAATCTTACTCAGATTAATTATTTAATACTTTCAGTTCTTCTAGACCAATCCGATAAATCTCCCAAGCTTCTACCTGCGGAGACTTTAACTCATTTCTCCGTCCCGGAGAAGGGAAAGGTCCGCGGAGGCAGAGGCGACTGAGGATGGACAGATAATGTCAAGGGCGAGCCAGCGCGGCTCACGAGGGACCAAGGCCGGAGCGGAGCAGGGTAACAGCATCCGAGGTAATTTATCGGAATCATGCCGGAATAATCTGACGGTGAGCTCACAGTCAGGTGGAACTGTGGAGCATCGTATCACTGACGTGATGATAAGGACACGACGCGATAAGGCGATATGATAAGGACACGACTCGACTGATACCGACGTCGAAATCTATATGTCAAGGAGGTCGGAGCTCATACAGGCGTGATAAGTTACTTTGTTGGCAACTCATTTTGGACAGTTGAATTGATTGTAATTACTCATTTTGTAAACTATAACACCTCATTTTATTAGTCAATTGATTGTTTTAACTTATTTGTTTGGGTAATAATTTTATATTTATTTAGACTCTTGCTTTTAAAATAAATAATATAAACTGTACTAGGGTGCAGTGTTTTTTTCTAATCTTTTCGTCGGTTCAAATCAAAATGGACTCATGTCATCTCTTGACCTGATACACGATTTTATAAATGCATATTGGCACCATTATAGTAAGCACACCGAAAAAAAACTATTTCTAATTAAAATGGTATTTTGGCATTCAGCATAATATGGCTGTGAAATACAAGTATATTTGACTAAAATAGGAAATTGTTTTGGTCCCTAGAGGCGGGAACATTATATGTTCCGCAGCTAAATATATATGTAGCTTTAAAACTTGAAAATTACACAGTTGATGGTTTTAGGACATTTACTATCAATTGTTTTAAGCTTATATCTATAATGTAACTAACTTTGAAATAGCATTCTTAACTTATGATTTTGGCGAAATTTTGATGTCACTTGGAAGAAAAAGAATCCCTCTTTCTCTTGGTACAAAAGTTTTTAGTCAGAAAGATTTTGTTGAATTGTTATTTTACTAGATCTGAAGGAATTATATTAGACTATTATGGTGCTAAAGTAATAATTAGACTAATATCTTGTGCTCAATTCCAAGTAAAAGATTTCATTCTGATAAAAAGGACATGAGTCAGTGTAAAGTCATGCTACTGACGGTATAAGTAATATTTTGTAAGATCAGATGGGTTAAAATTATTGATCAAAAGGACTCAAGTACATTTAATTTCTGTAAAATAAATACTAAACTAAATAAATGAATTTAATTTAAAGTTTAGAACATCTTGCTAATGTTTTACATGAAGGTTTAAACAAATTTCGACTAATAGGAATAGAATTCTGTCATTGTAAACTTAAGAGTTTCCTAAATTTCCTTGCTTTGTAAAGTTTGCTTTCACTGACTTACTCTCTTTTGCCCAAACATGGAAGAATTACTACTAATGAGTATATAAACTCAACTCTCTTCCAGTGATATTCCTGCTCCGAGGATATACACCCACCTTGAGGCATCCTTACACACACTAAATCCTCGTCTTTAGTTCCGCTACTGTTACACATGGGGGCAATTAATTATAAACTGGTTCATTTGGAGTAGCTCCCGGCTGCCATTGATCACGTATAATGATGTGTTATTGGATTTACCGTGAACTCGTTCTCACGGGCCATCTAGTTAACTGGGACCTCGGGCACTGTGGGGGAGGAAGCATCCTGGTCGGTTTCGGTTTTGTTATACCTGGAATTTTTATGTAAACTGAATATGTTGGGGAGAATATATTGTTTCTTGTTGTGGATTTCGCTTGGACTTAAATTTTATTGGATAAGCGGGGAAAGAAAACTCAAGGATGGTTTTTGTTGTATTTCACGGTGATTTGAGATGTTAAGAGTCTGCAGTACCTCCGCCATCTTGATTTTTAGTCGCATAAGAACAATGTTAATTATAGGTGCCTTTGAAACACTTTATCTCGATAATCTTGCATCGGATTCGCATGAAACTTGAATGTGTTCACAATAATGGTATTGCGGTTCATGTGACTCGGATAGTTTTCTTTAATAAACCTCCTAAAAATGGTTTAACATGGTTTAAAAATGGTGATAATATACATTATGTTTTCTTCTTTATTCGAGTGCATATTTTTTAAAATTAATTTTACATCAAGTCAAATGAAAGACACTGTGGTAACATTTAAAATGACATCAAGTTTGTAATTTTCAGACGAAAAACAAACTCACAGTTATGTTTCAAATTTAACATTGTTCTTATGGGACAAAATGCCGAAGTGGCGTAGGTACTGCAGACTCTTAACTAGAAATGTGTTGGACAAAATGTATTTCTTGGTTATTATTGAGTTACACAAAGACCTTAAATATGATCTTGAATTATGGGTGCATACATTTCTAGCTTTGTTTAATTTTATTGAAAACGTTATAGGTTTATCTGCAATGGCATGGAGGAAACGTCCTGTTCCATTAGGACTGTATTTTTAAGGAGGTTATAAGTCTTTCACCTGTGGGTGATAAATAATAAATACTATTTTCACAATATCTCATGTCATTCACTTGCATATACTTTACTGTAAACATTTTAGTTATTAAATATTAGATCTACTTTTAATTGATGGTTGGATTGATATTCTATCAACTAGTTGTTTGAATGTCTTCATAAATAACACCTCGAATTACTTTTCAACAATATTAGTAACATTAAACCTATCAGGTATATCACACATTACGCACGATAATTTTTCTTGCATTACAAAACAACAGCACCGCCCCAACCGAACTCTATAAATAAAAATTAATGAAACAGCATTCCTATAGATTTCAAGTCGTAAATATTTACCGAATTGGTATCCGATATTTTGAACTTGCTGTTCTTAATTCGATTAGCCATTACATTAGAAAGCCGGGGGACGTTAGAGATAATGGCAGTCTATTTATGATCCGATTACCCCAGTCATTCGACCTTCTAATCATTTACCTAATATGGTTAATTGCTTGTTATGGAATCGCCGGGTTAACGTGGACTGCTACCCGGATCAATCTAAAGTCCGCCCCGGGCTATTTGGAATTTGGCGACTCTCTTGCTTAAACGATGTGGTGTTGTAATCTAAGCCTGTTTTGATTAGTTAGAAGCAAGATCAAGCTAATGAACTTTTTGCAAACTGTTATTTTGTAGTTTTACAAGATGTAGTTGTATGTTGTACATTAAATCCTTAATCATTAACTGTACATTTTCAAATTTCGCTTTGGTTAAGAGCTCTTATATCCCTATGGCAATGAACCCTTTGGTTTTGTTCTTCTGACTTTTAACCTTTCTCAAAGGTACATTACCTGATCATTTACCGTTGAGTATTAACCGTTGAGTGTTACCGTTGAAAAAGTTAACCGACAATAAAAGTTTGTGAAAAAGTAAATGACTAACATACATTTTTATTTTATTTTAATAGTACACTACTGTACTTGTACTGCAGTAGATTAATTTTACGAAGACTTTCTCTTTACATTAATTTCCTATTTCTATTTGAAATGATATATTGGATAAGTTTTTTACATAATATTTTCTGACAACACAAGGTTTGGCATGAAACTTTTTGAGGGAAATTTACAACACAAAACCGAATGAGTTTTGCCAGACATTAATTTACATACTACTCAGCTCATTCAAGCGCAAGAGATAGTATAAAATTTGATGTATACAAATTAAATATTTTGTTAATATTACTGGACGAATATTTCTTTCAAAAATACATTTTATCATTTAATATTTCAATAGTAGGCCTACGATACAATGTGTCATTCTACTAATGATGCCTATTTAGCTAACGTGGTACTATAAGTTTTGTATCTTTCTACGTAACGTCAATACAATTTATCATGCTTACGACGAAAAAAATGTTTATTTCTTCCCAAGAAAAGAAAAACAGGAATCTCCAGTATGTAATTGTTTGGCAATTAAGCATTTAACCTTCACTTTCACTGGATGCCACTGTGCCATATGAGACCGGTATGTTCCAGCTAGCGTGCTCCGCTCGTCATACATCATATAAACGTACGTGAGAACCGGGCAACCCCGCAATGCTCCGACAAATGCCCCTTTCCCCTCCACGCTTGCCCACATGCACCATGATCGACGCCGCTAACCTTTGCGGCTCATTTTCCCTTATCTAAGACCTTATCTCATATTGCTCAAGTAGGAAGTGGACTAGTGGAGATTCATGATGGAGATGGAGAGTGATGCGGTGGGTTTTAAGGAAGGTCTTTAGTTGTAGCCTCATATTTTAGGTCTACTTCAAAGCAAAATTTAAGTTATAGTTCTATAGATACGCTGTATAAATAAAAGTCATGTTCATAAATTTAATGCTAAGTCCAAATTGTTCTAAGCTACGTGTTAAAAAAGCAAAAAACTATCAATTTTTGAATAGGTTATTACATTTATCTTTACAAATTATTGATTAAAAATTATTATAATAACAACACTGATAGGCTAGTTTTAATTTAACCAATTAATTGAACTAGTATACGTGTTGCTCGAAATCGAGCAATTTATTTTTAAACAATACAAATCTTACTTTTAGCTCTAAATCAATGGCATCCGACCAATCCAATATTGTGAATATCTTTAATCACCCAAACTACACGTATTTACAGCTGATTATTAACAGATGTTTAAAATGCTTTATTCAATCCCAATGTCACTTAAATGGGAAATTTTGAGATTTCAATGTTGGATAGCGCCTTTATTTTCAGTCTGATTCTCATAAGTTTTTGGCGGAAACAACTACAGACCAAGCCCTATCCAACGATACCAAAAACTTGAAAATCGGTTGAAAATTGTTGGAGGAGTTCTCAAGACAAAAAACCCTTAGCGTATTAAATAAGTATAGATAGATAGATAGATATGCAGGTTGATGTAAAATTGATAATTGTTAACTTTTCTAGGTAACGCAGTGCAACCAATTACTGAAGGGTCCTTATAAATTGTAGTCCCCGATTCCACGCAAGTTCTGCATTTCTATAAAAAAATGGAGTATAATTATTTTTCTCAATGATTAAGCTATATTAAATTTTAAACTACTCTAAAGAAACTCATTCCACGATTATGATACGATAACATTAAATCCCTCCAGTGTGAGGACGAATGTCATTTTTTATGTATAATCTCCTCGTTATTTATGATGAAGATACTTCTTTACTTAGACATTCTAGAACTTTGAGGGAGAAGAAAATGTTTAAATTGTATAGGTAAAATAGAAAATTCAATTATAAACTTAAAAAATTACAATATGTTTTAAATTTGGTGATTCTTAAACAAACAAAAAATATTTAGTATCTACCATGAATATCTACTGTGTGGTATACAATTTTCTACAGAGAATCTTGACTTACTTGTGTACTTGTTGCTCGAAATCGAGCAATTTAGTTTTAACTATAGCATGTCATTACTGAAAAGTTTACGCTTAGTTATTAATAAATGATATTCCACCAATCAAATATTGTGATTATCTGAAAACACCCAAAAATACAATTAGTCATATAGACAGCTGTACATTAAGTGATGTTTAAAATGCTCACCCCAGTACCTTTGTTATTCTAAAGGGCCAATTCCAACTTTAAATAGTGGGTAGCGCCCTTATTTTAAGTATAATTATCACTATTTTTTGGCGGAAAGAACTACAGACCAAGCAAGCGCTGTCGTACGATACCGTACCAAAAAAAATTGAAAATCGGTTGAGCATTAGGAGCTGCAATTGCAAAAAAACCCTAACGTATTAAACAAGTGTATATTTAATACGCTATGGAGTTTCTACTTGAATTCCTCCTAAAATTCTCAAACAAATTTACACGAATTATAAGTTTTTTGTGTTGTTGGATAGGGCTTCTGTAGTTTTGTGAAAGTTGGACTTAAAATAAGGGGGCTATCCATCATTTAGATTTTTAAATTTTTCATTGGAATATCATCGGAATTGGATTGAGCATTTTTTAACATCTGTTAATATACAACTGTTAATAAATGAAGTTTTGAATTTTACTGGTAAACACAGTACTGGATTGGTCGGATATAATTCCTTATAACTAATCGTAACATTTTTAGCAATAACATGTCATAGTACAAATTAAATAGCTCGCTTTTCAGCAAGAAGTAAACTAGTCCATTAAAAATATTATAAAATAAATCATACGTAACGCAGTCATTCCACCCCAATAGCTTCTATAACATACCATAAAATAACACCTCACAAACGTCGTTCTTTCCATTCGCCGTATACCGTCATGCGAATTAACTTTTAACAACCTTTAACCCCGCCTCCCAATACGGTCGGTTTTACACCCTGTTTACCATTTATCTATTTCTCTATTCACGCGACTCTCTATGGCACTGCCATAACTCGTCGAAGAGCAGGGAGCACCTCACATACATATGTATGGTGCATACCTTCTCTCTCGTCAACGAGAGTCATAGGTAATCATGAAAAGTCGTAACTCGCTGGCAGTCCTAGCTCTCCACACATCCATCAAGAGTCACTGCTACGCGCGTGTGTGTGCGTGTAAGTGTGTGTGTGAGTGTGTGAGTGTGTGCGTGCGCCAGTGGGCTGACGCCGTATAAACGGTGTATAAGTCATCACTAAGAGGTCGGCCCAACACTTATACACTTACCTCACTACTGAATACAATCGTTACACCTTATATATGGGCTCGAAGGGAACTTTCCACGAGCTTCGAGAGAGTTTATACGTTTGATGATGGTTTTAGCGTCAAATACGTTGTGCTTGTTAAAGAAGAGTGATCATTGACATATAATCTTATCCTCTAACTCTAATACACTCTTTGAGTATTGAGTAAATAAGAAATATTAATTAATTAAGGAAATGTACAGCCTAACGCATCCTAATAAAAACGTAAATTGATAATATTTATAATGTTACATAGCTATATTAATCGTAAAGACATCAATTAAATTACATTTTAAAGATTTTAAAATGATAATAAATTAAATTATTAGTAGTCTTTTAAGGTGAGGCTTTTAGATTAAATTGAAACCATGTCAAGAATTAAATTTATAAATATTAAAAACGTCTTCTAAACCATTGTTTAGAAAGAGAACTAGTTCTTAAATTGGGCAATCGCAACCAATGAACAAAATATAATACGACGAAATAATATTTGTTTCTTCACAAGAAAAGAAAAATAAGAATCTCCAGCATGTAATTGTGAGGAGATTCTTCTTGCTAACTAATCTAGCCCACATGGAGCATGATTGACGGCGCTAACCTTTACTGCTTTCCACTGTCCCAAGACCTTATCTCATATTGATGAAGTAAGAAGTGGACTAGGATATTTTTTTTAGATATTTTATTTGAAACACCGACGTACTCTGTGGTGCGTATTTTAAGGTGAGTATGACTGAAGGGGTGAGTGTGATGATTGTAATGGATCAGATGAGGTGTAGCTTTGTTACTGACAAATATCAGCTGTTTCGTTTGTCAGGATCATTAATTAATAGCCCAATGACCAAAGGCAGCTGGGTCCAGTATCGAACCATCAAAAAGCACTAACTTTTCTCAGGATCGAACTGGCAACCTTCAGATTCAAAGGCGAGCTCTTTAACCACTCAGCTACCCAGCCAATGATGGCAAGATGGAGAGTGAAGACAATCGTATTCACCCCCGGTAATCTTCAACTTGATTATCTTCCACGTAACCCAAACCCACAAAAAGTAAACAACAATGCAACAACGCACATCACCTCATAGCTAAAGAAGAGGAGGAACCAGGGATACCAACTTATGACTCGTTCTTTTACTATACCTAGATTTAGGCCTATTTTTAAGTTAGATTGAATTTTAAAAGAAACACCCTGTATAAATCTAAAAAATATTTTTTAATAGGAAGTTGTATTTGTTTTATCTCTATTCAAACTAAGCCAAAGTCCTTTCGGACAAAGTAACGGATTGTAAAAACACTCAGGAACACTAATCCCCACAAAAACCGGGCGGCAAAACTAGAGGCAACAGATGAGTGTTAATCTCTGGATTTCACAGCTATTAAATCACATTCGCAGACTTATTAGCCATTCTCGCTCTCTCTTTCTCTCCCCCCTTAGCTCCAGCTCCAGCTGTAATGCTAATTTATGGACCTCTTTTGTAAACTCACGGTGACACCGTTAACAAGATGACGTGACGGTCACCGGCTACTAAGTAATGGCGAAGACAAAATAATACTGCCACGACAAATTAACCGGAATATAAAAATGAACATTGTAACGTATGCTGTAGAAAAACATCAAAATTAAAGATTGTATTGTGATGGATCACCAACACGATGCCTTATATTATGGTAAATCACCAGCCACGAAAGGCATGCTACGTCATACCATGTCGGATCACCAACTTCGTTACACATGCTGCTTCATATTGCAGAGAGCCACGCAAAAGGTATACATGCTACCTCATACTATGGTGGATCATCAATCCACCATAAATACCATAAATCCACCATGGATGGTATAAATACTGTCTTGTTACATCATCAACTTACCGTTGAATCACCAAACAAATGATACATGCTGTCCTCATATTATGGTGCATCACCAAAGACGTAATTCATGCTGCCTCATACCATGGTGAATCATCACGAATAACACGCTGCATCGGATCACAAACCACGGGATACACGCTGCTTCATACTACTGTGATCCAATGTAGGACGATTTGCTGTAAATAACCAAAGGATACAAGCTGACCCACACTATGGTGGATCACAAGCCACGTGATACAAGGTGCCTCATATAATGGTGGATCAAAAACCACGGGATACACGCTACCTCATATTATGGTCAATCACAAGCCACGTAATATAAGCTGCCTCATATTATGGTAAATCACAAACCATGGGATACACGCTGGCTCATACTATTGTGATCCAATGCAGGACGATTTCCTGTGATTAACCACAGGATACACGCTGACCCACACTATGATAATATGACAAGCTGCAGTCATATTATGGTGGATCACAAACCACGTGATACATGATGCCTCATATCATGGTGGATCACCAACCACAGGATACACGCTGCCTCATATTATGGTCGATCACAAACCACGTCACACGCTGCCTCATTATATCTATGGTGGATCACCTACCACGGGATACACGCTGCCTCATATTATGGTGGATCACCAACCACGTCACACGCTGCCTCATTATATCTATGGTGGATCACCTACCACGGGATACACGCTGCCTCATATTATGGTGGATCACAAACCACGTCACACGCTGCCTCATTATATCTATGGTGGATCACCTACCACGGGATACACGCTGCCTCATATTATGGTGGATCACCAACCACGTCACACGCTGCCTCATTATATCTATGGTGGATCACCTACCACGGGATACACGCTGCCTCATTATATCTATGGTGGATCACCTACCACGGGATACACGCTGCCTCATATTATGGTGGATCACCAACCACGTCACACGCTGCCTCATTATATCTATGGAGGATCACCTACCACGGGATACACGCTGCCTCATATTATGGTGGATCACCAACCACGTCACACGCTGCCTCATTATATCTATGGAGGATCACCTACCACGGGATACACGCTGCCTCATATTATGGTGGATCACAAACCACGTCACACGCTGCCTCATTCTATGGTGGATCACCAACCAACAGGCTACACACCTCCTCGTATTACGGTAGTTTACATTGCTGGTACTGCGGTTTAAATTTAATCCGGACGCAACGCCATTCCGTATTTTATGGACGATTATTCTGACGCGCCGCCACGAGACTACCGGTGCCGGTGTCCGGGCTGTTTCCAGTTATATATTACCCGGCGGCAGAGCTCACTAGGGTTAATAGCATATCCAGGGGTAAAGGCAGGTGCCGTGCTCATGTGGCGGTGTCCTGCATGGATAGACAGTTTAAGACTTCCTTGGTTTTAAAAGATTAAATCTAATTAATAATTGGATCGTCACACATTATAACATTTCAGTAATAAATCTTTTTCGTTAGCAATGTAATAATTATTAGATTTTATATAAGTTAAGCAATTTAATAAATAAGTAGATTTATCTTTTCATTATGTATCATAATGTAGAATCATAATGTATCTAAGGTCATCACATGCCAAAATCGCAGTTTGTTCTGTTTCCACGTGTCTGTTAATATGATAAATGTTCATTGTTCATATTAACTCGAACGAATCCTCTTATTTTTATACACGGTATAAATTTTGCGAAAATCTATGGGTTGTAAGTAGAGGCATTTTGGGAGTTTCAGGACAAACGCAAATTCAGCGGTTTTTAATCAGTGGTTACGTATTAGTGACGTGTGATGACGTATGTGTGACGTCATACGGTGACGAGGTGGAGTGTGTGACGTCACGGGTGTGACGTCACTAATACGCTATTGAACTTAAAGCAGAGACCAGAGAGGCCTAATTTTCATTTTATTTTACGTTTATTTATGATGAAAAAGTGTTAAATAATTGTCTAAAATGATAATATACATAAATTTACAATTTTTTGCAAAAAAAAACGAAGAAAAACGAGCAAAAACGAAGTTTTTATAATTTCGACGTGGGTGGTCCCTCTTGGGAGGTTATCTTATCTCTTATCTTATCTGTTATCTTATCTTATCTCTTATCTTATCTTAGATCTTAGATAAGATAAGATAAGCGCGCTGGGGGGGGCTTCGCCCCCCCCAGACCCCCCCCTTCGTTGGGGGGGCTTCGCCCCCCAAACCCCCCCGGGTGTAGCGCCGATCAGGCTAGTAAGCCTTAATTCCTTCGCCCATTAACTTGCAAACGGCGGTAATTGCTAATGCCTTAGGACTAGATCTCAACATAATTCGTTCACTTGGGATTATTTTACAAGGGTTATTTTTTAATGCTCTTTCTTCGTTAATGACTTACACTTTACTGTCAAAACATAGTTTATTTCATCAAATATAATTATTAAACAATTATTCAACCGATTTTATAATTCAACAAATCACAGAGGCCGTTTTAACTACCCGGTCAATAAATAACATTCTTCCCCTTTCTATTTCTCTACAAACCCCGCTTAACAATTATTATTATTTGATGCAAATATTCTATTTTTATTTCTGACCAGTTTCATTATTCTTTTATACACCATCATTTCACTTTTCTCTCTGAATTATTTCATTTATCCTGTTTACTACCGTGGCCTTTAGAAAGGCCGTTTCGGCTTTCTCTCAAAATTTTTACTGCGGGCTTCATCTGTAAGTCTCCGACACTTTAAATTATTTATTCCGCCACTAATAATTATTTTGTTTCCCCGGACTTTAACTAATATTTTTACCCCGGGCAGGTTCAAACATGTTCAAGGTCATTTGGGACTTAGAAAAAAAAGGAACTTGACTGTAGCGGACATGCCAGCCGACCAGCCAAGTATAGGGGCAGTTCATCGTAGCTGGGCAGGCCAGCCGACCGAGTGAACCAAGGTGTGGGGGACCGCAGAAACCGCACTGCGCGAACCACCCGGGTATGTTTGTTTTTGGGGGGTGTGATAGGAATCAGGTAAGGGAACATAGTTTAAGTACCCTTGAGTGTTAGTTAGTAAAAATATAAGAAAGAACCCACGCAAAAGCCATGCAAAGAAAGGACAGTAAAGAAGGCAAGCGCAGAGGCCAAGTGCAAACGAGGGAAGGGACCTAACGGTCCCGTGATCAAACTGATCTTGACGCCCAGGGAACGTCTCACAGCGGCTCCGAAACTTCTCGCCCTCGTACGGAGTAGTCTTTCCCAGGCACGGCGACATTCCTCGGTACAGGGGCGGCGCTCAACCCCGGTGACTCGACGGCAACCTCCGTAGACATCGAGCGGCGCAAGCGAGTTGACCTGCTTGGGTGCACGCTTGGCTTTGGCTCCGAGGCGGTATACCACGTAGGGATGCGCTTCTCCGAAGACAACGCCGAATGCCCGGTGTCTCCGATGGTGTCCGCCGAGTCCCAAAAGTCGGCCGGAGAGGTCGGAGCTGCTTCTTGGATGGTCCCGTGACGGCTCGATCCGGAGTGATGCTGTGGCGAGAGCAGCTCCTGGTTTTATCAACTTTTCCGCTGACTCAGCGAGAAATCGACGTCTCTCATTGGCTCAGCGGCTGGGCCAATCAGAAGCGACCTAGAGTTTATGACTACCCCACGGCCACGCTGCGGAATTATTCATCACTCCAGCCAGATCCCGAGGATGCCAGCCACAGAGAAGACTCCACTGATGCTTCTGAGGAAACCTACTCGGCCCAAGAAGATGGTTATGCCTCGGAGGGACCCCGTTGCTCAGTTGCCCGCTAAAAACCCCAAATCTCCGGTGCGGAATCGAACGAGGACCAAGCCGGCGTCACCCACTCCAGTTCTGCCTCAGCGGGTTGTCATCTCCTCCAACGCCGTGAGAGCCGAAAGTCTTCTTCGAGAAATTCTTGGGGGGAAGAGAGACTACGCGGAGAAATATGTTCTGCAGGCGAGACCAACTTCAGCTCCGGCTCCCGGGGTCGTCCCAACAACGGAAGGCAGGCCGATTTCACCCATCACGCCCAGTGAACGATGCCGGCCCAAATCACCGTTTCCGGGAGTCAAGACCCACCGCCTGTGGAAGTTCAAGCCCGGGCTTTATTGTCTCCTGGACTTCAATGCGGAAGAGAGAGTGGCCTTGCTGCTTCTGGGGAGAACCGTCGTGCAAACGCCATTACCCACTGGCGTACCTCTTCCACATCGGAGTCCGAAGAAGACGTACTTGGAGATTGGGGTGCCAACGGATGGACAACTGAGCCAGCGAGTCACCGCTAAGTGGATATCAGTTTAATTTAATTGATACCACAAAACGGCCTTTCTAAAGGCCACCAATATTAATCGTTTTGCAATCAAGTCGAAGGCTGAACTAATTCGTATCCGAAAACTAATGGACTATTCGATGTGCAATATATTATTATTATTATACAAAAATGAATATAAAATACAATTCTTTTTCCTTATTTATTACGCCACTTCACTCACTTACTTTCGCCCAGAACTTTTAATTGTCTCGGTCAAACCGCTTTATCGGCCCCCTAATTGCTACCGACTTAAAACACAAAGTTTTGGATTAATAATGTTAAGTCTTCAGCTCTAAACACATTATATTTTTATCAACTAACTACCACCGATTTCAGTCAACAAAAGTGTACCGAAATTTGTTATGCATCATAGTGACACAAAGGGATGTGTCTCCTTAACCTTTGGCGGAGAGTTTTTAAACCTCACGGTCAAACTTCTTTATTTGGCTCCCCTGACGATGCCCGACCGTAGTAAATAACGTTTGGCGGAAAACTTTTAAACTTCGCGGTCAAAACAACTTTATTTTGTTCCCCTTACTACGTACCGTACAGAAATCGGTTTTGTAAATTTCACCGGTCACGAGATCTTTTGGCGGGATACTTCACTGCTGTAGGGCCATTTCCATTACTTACCGTACTCAAAGCAAATTATTTGTGTCAAAATGAATGAACTCGATGAAGCTGGCAAGATATTTCAAACCTTGTCACCAAAATAACTTTATTATACTGCGCTAACTACAACCACGCATCCACACAAAATATTTGGCGGAAAATATTTAATCGTCGTGGTCAAACTACTTTATTTTATTCCCCTAACAATGTCCGACCATGTTCTATAAAGATTGGCGGAAAAAGTTTAAACATCACGGTCAAAATCACTCGATTCTTTCCCCTAGCTACGTACCGTACAGAATACTGTTTTAGAACTTTCATCGGGCTAAACATGTTCTGGCCTAAACGATTAAAACTTTTGGGCTAATGTATTTGGTTCCCGTTCCTCCCGACATTTGAAACGGCCTTTCTAAAGGCCACGAAAAAAATGCTGAGTAAGTGTAATTCATGCGCACCAATAGGAAGCCAGAGCGAGTTGACAAAACCCGAGAGCTTGTCGAGCTCCCTTCACTTGTTCCTGCACCGCTGAAGAGCCAAGATGGACCAGACTGGAACGACCTCTGCTCCTCGCCCGATCCTGAAGAGGGCCAGCGACAATTCTGACGGCGTGGTCCACAAGAAGCGGGTAACTTGGGCAGACTTGCCGCCCGTGGAGGAGATTCTGGCTGAGATGACTCGACAGTGGGAGCTCGTCACGCCTATCCAAGACACCTGGGCCGAAATACTGTCAACGACTCCGCAGAAGAAGCTGGCAAGGTTGGAACGGAGGTTTGCAGCTCCACTGGCTCGGTTCAGCTCCTCCACACCTCCAATTCACCGGCTGTGGCGTCTCGATCCAGGCCTCTACGAAGTGCTGTACACCGAGACATCAGGTCGACTGGTTTTCGTGAGGGATTCGACGCAGACGTTGAGGGTCCAGCTGCCGAGATCAATGGAGTGGCCCAGCACTTCTACGAGGTTCCTGAAGAAGGACGAGCCAGGCCAGGACCCTCGCTATCCGAAGGGATTCGCCTACTGGATCTAGTTTCCACCCTGGACAAAACGGCCTTTCTAAAGGCCACCAAATTTTCAAGTCGTTTGTGCACTCATGCAGTAGCTACGTTACTATTATAATGCAGCACCTCATGTGTTAATAATTACAACGCCAAGTAGATAGCGGCTCAAAGTAATGTATTTTGACCGTAAATTTCATTAATTTTTCGGTCAACATAGTTTATTTTAAATGCGCTTAAGGTTTGAGTAAAGAAAATTACAAGTCTTTCATCAACTTAACTATCCTTGTTTCCTATACGGTACGTTGGTGTTGTACCTTAGGGTATTTTCCATTCGCTCTTGATTCCACTGAAGCCAGGAGACATGGACCCTTCAGAGACTACTGCAGCTGTGCAAGCAATCCTGCCAAAGAAGTCCATCTTCGATCCGGCAGACGAGGCTCCCACATCGAGCGCCCCGAAGTACATCGCACGTCCGCTGAACTTTGGTCCCGACCTCTCGGAGTCGTCAGATGAAGAGACCAGGGACTACATCAGAAGGACTGACCCCAAGCTTTCGACGGGAAGTTCGACCTCCGGTACACCGAAAATACGGTTGGCGCCCAGGGTGAAGAACGCTCCACGGTGTACCTACGAGTTGAAGAGAGGAGCGAAGAAGGGCGAGGCGTGTGGCAAGTACTGCAGGCTGGGCGAGGATTTGTGCTCCACACACAACCGAGCGGCAAGACCCAAAGCAAGTTTCGACTTGGAACCATTCGCTGAGGGTACAAAATTTGAAAGACTGAAGGTGTCGAAGAAGTATAAACTTCTGCAACAGACCAAAGAACATAGAATGGTCATCTTTCTAGATGAACATAAAATTATAAAGGTAAGACTGCCTAAATTCATGATGCCAATACCCAAGACTGGGTCATATTTAATGTTTAAAAAGAATGTACCGAAGACAGAGGGACGAAAAGCAACGCCGATGTGGGAGTCCGACTAAGCTGGAGGAGCTGGTCCTAAACGGCCTTTCTCAAGGCCACCATTTCATTCACTCGTTTTGCAGCTATAAGTGCAGCCTCTTTTAGACTGACTAACAAAGTACATTATGATATTAAATTAAAAGATTTAACGAGCTCCCAAACAAACTAACATTTATAACTTCTTTTTAAGGAACTTATAAAATAACTTTCTGTGTTCTGTTTCCCAATGATTTTTTTATTAAGAAATATTTGCCCAAACCAAATATTAGTTGTTTGATTAGGTCAGCAAAATGAAATGATGAATCAGCATAGCTTATGCGATTTAAGAAGCTACCAGTGTATTCTGTACGGTACGTTGGGTCGCACTTAAGCGTACCATTCAAATGAAAATGCATGAGCTGAACATGGCCTACGAGATCGTCCACCACCAGACGGCGAGGAGCCACCACATCGCAGAATGGCCATGGAACCAGCGGGCCAACCTGCAAAGAGAAGTCCGGGACCGATCGGACATCGCTCTGGTGGCCAAGGACCTGGACAGCATCGCGGCCGACCCCCGCGGGAAGACAGTCCGGCTCCGGCTGTTGGAACCTGGGGTGTGGGTCCCGCCAACTCCTCTGGAGGATGACATGCCTCTAAAGTCCGCGGTGCTGAAAGACCTTCGGCGCCTACTTAAGATCGGCGGACGGGTCATCGTCATTATCAAATGCCCGTAAGGGCACAGTCTGCGGACCGACGGCACCACCTCACACAACATCTGAGGGCGGCAACACCTCAACACAAACGGCCTTTTTCAAGGCCACCATTACACTCAATCGTTTAAAGACTTTGCTGAGCTAACTTATATTGTATTTTTATTTAATTTTATATTTGTCGTTTCGACACTATAACCACCATTTCTCGTTTTGACACTAACAGTGCAGCCTCTTTTAGTCTTTTACCAACAAAGTATATTATGATATTAAATTAAAAGATTTAACGAGCCCAAAACAAACTAACATGACTTCTTTTTTAAGTTTCTGTGTTCTGTTTCCCAATGAATTGTTTTATTGAGAAATATTTCCTCAAACCAACATTCACTCGTTTTGACACTATCAGTGCCACCTATTTTAGTCTTCGACCAACAAAAAACATTATTATATTGAATTAAAAGATTTAACGAACTCAAAACAAACTAACATTAATAACCACTTTTTTAAGTTTCTGTGTTCTGTTTCCTAATGTATGGTTCTATTGAGAGATATTTGCTCACACCAAACATTAGTTATTTGAGTAGGTCAGCAAAATAAAATGGTATGCGATTTAAGAAGCTACCAGAATATTCTGTACGGTACGTTGGGTCGCACTTAAGCGCATGTTGTGGTCCATTTTCATTCTCATCCTACTCACCATGGCACCACTTGACATGCCTCCCACCTGGAAGCGACTGCAAGACACGATGGAAGATGTGGTATATGAAGAGTTTGGTGTGGTCGTTGAGGAAGTAATTGCTATGCCAGACGACGATCCTCATGTTGACATGGAAGTTTTCAGCAACTTCGATGAAGCTGAAACATCATCTTTCGCATCGGACATTGATGAAATCAGTGATTTGACCGTTGCTTACCATGTCACAGAGTCCGAGGCCGACAGCATTGAAAATTTCCTTCCGATCGAAGATGGCGAGGGAGACACGACCCCTGTTCTACCTGATGCTCCTGATGCCAGACGGAGACTATTTGACGGTTGCAGCGATGAGGAGGATGATGATGGTGTCGCATACTTAAGCGATAGTTAGACTTTTAGTCTACTTCAAAACGGCCTTTCTAAAGGCCACCATTACACTCAATCGTTTAAAGACTTTGCAGAGCTAACTTATTTTGTATTTTTATTTAATTTTATCACCAAACATTAGTTATTTGAGTAGGTCAGCAAAATAAAATGGTATGCGATTTAAGAAGCTACCAGAATATTCTGTACGGTACGTTGGGTCGCACTTAAGCGCATGTTGTGGTCCATTTTCATTCTCATCCTACTCACCATGGCACCACTTGACATGCCTCCCACCTGGAAGCGACTGCAAGACACGATGGAAGATGTGCTACATGAAGAGTTTGGTGTGGTCGTTGAGGAAGTAATTGCTATGCCAGACGACGATCCTCATGTTGACATGGAAGTTTTCAGCAACTTCGATGAAGCTGAAACATCATCTTTCGCATCGGACATTGATGAATTCATTGATTTGACCGTTGCTTACCATGTCACAGAGTCCGAAGCCGACAGCATTGAATATTTCCTTCCGATCGAAGATGGCGAGGGAGACACGACCCCTGTTCTACCTGATGCTCCTGATGCCAGACGGAGACTATTTGACGGTTGCAGCGATGATGAGGATGATGATGGTGTCGCATACTTAAGCGATAGTTAGACTTTTAGTCTACTTCAAAACGGCCTTTCTAAAGGCCACCATTACACTCAATCGTTTAAAGACTTTGCAGAGCTAACTTATTTTGTATTTTTATTTAATTTTATATTTGCTACAAGCTGCTGCTACAAACGAGTGAAAAATTGGTAGCCGTGAAAACGGCTGTTTTGTATAGGTTTTACACAGTAAACCCTTATGGAGCGTAACTACTCTGCGTTGGCATCTTCATCGGACAAATAATCTGCTCCCACTAATCTTTCCAACGCAGCGATCACTTCTCTTGATCTTATACTAGTTCTGCTTGTTACAGAATGAACTTGTACGGGTTGATTTTCACCGGTGACTTGCCTCCCCGTAGGCAATATTTGAAAAGGTGGTGTAGTAGAGGATATTTCAGGGACCTGTACAGGCTGCTCCATTACGATGTTGTCGCTAGAAAGGTTCGTGCAATAATGATTTTAAAATACATTCATGTTCACAGGTTAATTTGATGAGCCAATGAGATTAAAGGTGCTGATGTCAGCAAAAAATGAACCAATAGGAATTTAGTGCTGAGGTAAGCATTTGATATATAAGTAGAAAATTCAAGCATTGGTTCTCATTCCTACTTCTGGAACTGCATACAGCGCATGGAACAGCAATTCAACTACGATGTATTACTGCCATCGTTGTAATGAAGATTTCTCTAACGAAGATTTGTATGTATTGCATTGTGAAATTTATCATAATGCTACGGAAAATACACCACCCGACTGTGAAGACCATCCGGATTTTGTGCGCTTCCTTGCCGAAAATTCTACGGAGCAGAACAGGCCAAGTGTCATCGCATATGCACCCCCAAGAGAAGATGTGGTGGATCCTATTGATGAATCGTCTCAACCTTCGACTACAGGAACACCGAGTGAAGCTGCACCCCCAAGGGAAGATGTGATGGATTCTGCTGATGACTCGTCTCAACCTTCGACTACAGGAACTCCGAGTCAAGATTCTACGTTGGGAGTTGAAGTTTTAGTGGAAGCATTTGAGAGAGCTGTTGTCCGACATTATAGAATAAACAATACCAATTCGCTTGAACTACAACATTTCCTGACTCTTGTAAAAGATGTCATTGTTGAAAAACTAAATTATGAACTCCACCGATTGAATTTCATAAAATTTGGATTGCTATTGGATACAACTTTTAATAACGTTGAAGGAGAACTGTCCAACAGAGGGTTTCTCTCTAGAAACCGCAGTATCATGGTGACCTCAAATATTGATGAAATTATTGAGGAATGTTTGCAGGAACTGTTACTCAAAATAACGGAACATGAAGCTCGAGGATCTGGATGGTCCTTGCTCAACATTAACAGTCTGGATTTACGCGTTCATAAACGTGGATACGGAGATCGTGGCAGCAGTTATATTCCACTGCCAGCAAAGATAAAAAATACTTTGTCATGCATCAATGTTCAAAACAATGACAATGAATGCTTCAGATATTCTATGTTAGCAAAACATCTAGTGAATGAAGGTGCCAAACATCCGGAACGACCAAATAGAAGGTATCAAGAACTAATCTGTAGGTATAATTTTAATGGGCTAAGCTACCCAGTGTCATTGGCCGAGATAGCACGTTTTGAAAAACGCAATCCAGGTGTATCTATTAATGTTTTTGGACTCGACAGTAGAAACAATGTCTACCCTTTGAAAGTAGTGACTCGGGAACTTGCAGATCATACAGATTTATTGCTACTAACAGATGGTGATGTTTCACATTATGTGTATATAAAAGATTTTAATAAACTGATTCACAAACAACTTACCAAAAGGAACAGTCAAATAACAGTTTGTAAAAGATGTTTCTGTTTTAAAAATATCCCTTTTATTAGAGGAGGTCATCGTTGGCTGACGGAACACTCTAAGCTTTGTGGAGATCATGCGGCAGTAAAGGTTATCCTGCCTACCACGAGAAATTCCGTTCTGAAGTTTAAGAACATACATCACCAATATCGAATACCAATAGTCATATACGCAGATTTTGAATCTTCGTTGATACCAGTAGAAAATATAGATCCTGATGCACCCGACAGTGGAAAATATCAAAGACATGAACCAAACAGCTATTGTCTTTTGGTAAAATCGACACTTTCCGAAGAACATCTCCAGCACTATGGTATTCCAACATCGCCAAAACTTTACCGGGGAGAGGAAGCTGCAAAACGATTTGTTGACGATCTGTACATTATTGCTGAAAAGGTATCCACCCTCTATAGCCACATCGTTCCAATGGAAACCCTGAACCCACTTCAAGAACTGTGTCATTTAATGGAGAACAATTGTTACTTGTGCAAAAAGGAGTTTACTGAAGATAACATCAAGGTTCATGACCATGATCATTTGACAGGCGCTTATAGAGGAGCTGCCTGCAACGCCTGCAACATCAATTTCAAACTCCCAAATTTTGTACCTGTTGTATTACACAACCTAAGTGGATACGACGCTCACTTTATTATCCCTGAGCTCGGTCGAGACCAAGGTCAAATAGATGTATTGGCACAAACTACAGAAAAATTTATCAGCTTTTCGAAGAAAGTAAAAAATATAAAATTAAGGTTCATAGATTCATTAAGATTTATGTCTTTCAGTTTGATGACACTTTCAAAGAATTTGGAAAGAGGAGACTTGATAGAAACGAGGAAACTTGTTTCAGAAGATAAGTTGGAACTTGTATTAAGGAAAGGAGTATTTCCCTACGACTACATAGACTCCATTGCCCGATTTGACGAGACTGAACTACCTCCACCAGAAATGTTTTATAGTAAACTCAATGAATCACCAGTAGATCCGGAGGATTATGATCATGCTGTTAAGGTATGGACAGAACTTAACATGTCTACGCTCGGAGATTACAGTGATTTTTATGTGAAACTTGATGTAACTCTCCTTTGTGATGTAATGGAGGAGTTTAGAAATTCCTGTTTGAAAGCTTATGGACTCGACTGTTTTTATTATTTCACCTCTCCGGGATTAGCATGGCAGGCAATGATGAAAGAAACTAAATGTGAACTCCAACTTTTGACGGACATTGACATGGTTCTCATGATTGAAGATGGTGTTCGAGGAGGGCTAACACAATCAGTTACACGTTATGTCAAAGCTAATAACAAACATCTTCCAAATTATAATCCAAGAGAAGATTCAGTATATCTAGGCTACTTTGACGCCAATAACCTATATGGTTATGCCATGTCTATGCCATTGCCTTACGGTGGTTTTTGCTGGGTAGAACCTACTGTATTAGGAGACATCGTAAACATCCCAAAGTTCAATGATATTGGATACATTTTGGACTTTGACTTCGAGTACCCACAAAATCTTCACGACCATCATTATGATCTTCCTCTCCTACCAAGGACCGAGATTCCTCCAGGAGGCAAACATCCCAAGTTGATGACAACGCTTGAAAATAAAACTAACTACATAGCACATTACTGGATTGTGCAACAAGCGATTGAACTGGGCATAAAAATTGTTAGAATTAATCGGGTACTTCAATTTACACAAAAGACTTGGTTGAAACAATATATTGATTCTAATACTGCAAGAAGAGCTGCTGCAACATCAAATTTCCATAAAGAATTTTATAAACTGATGAATAACGCAGTTTATGGAAAATGTCTCGAAAACAAAAGGAATCACATGAATCTTAAACTGGTCTCTGACAAAAAGAAAATGTTAAAATTAGTTCAAAAGCCTAACTTCAAAACTTCTATTGTAATTAATGAAAATCTTGTAGCAGTCTGCATGGACAAAACCAATGTTGTCATGGATCGACCTCTTTATGTAGGAATGTGTATACTCGACATTTCAAAGACCCATATGTATGACTTCCATTACAACAAGATGGTTTCCTATTACGGACGGGATAAAATTGGAATATGCTACATGGACACTGATGGGATCGTCTACTGGATCAAGACACTCGACATGTATGAAGACCTCAGAGTGTTTCCTCACAGGAATTCCTTTGACTTCTCAGACTACCCCATTGACCATCCAACCTATGACAACTGCGTGAACAAAAAGGTGATAGGAAAGTTTAAAGATGAAACTTCTGGTGTGCCCCTAGAAGAAATTGTAGCACTTATGTCAAAGATGTATGCCCTAAGGATGTTTACAGGCAGAACAGAAAATGACACGGCGGATGAAAACGAAGCCGGAATCATTAAAAAGGCAAAAGGAATTAAAAAAAATTATATAATGAAGAACATGAGATTCGAACATTACTATAATTGTTTATTTAGAGGAGCTGAGTACAATGCAACTTTCAACACCATCCGGAGTTTTAAGCATAATTTGTACAGTATGACAGTAAAAAAGAAGTCATTGTCAGCCAGAGACGACAAGCGTGTGATCCTTCAAAATAAGATCCACACACTCCCTTATGGGCACTATTCATTAACAGAAATGGATTGAATAAGACATTCAAAAAAGAAACGGACATCCACAAAATCTGTATTGTACTGTAAAGAATAACTGTAAAACTGTAAAGTTTTTTAAAACTTAAATTGAATGACCTTGAACTCATGTTTTTATATCAATTTGACTTAAAACTGTAAAGTTTTTTAAAACTTGAATTGGATGACCTTGAACACATCTTTTTTATATCAATTTGACTTTTGAAATTCATACAAGTATAATTGAATAAATTACAATTATCGTTCAGTTGTATAATGGACGAAGAATGAAGCAGACCAATGGAAGAGAGAAAAATTATAGTTGAAGAACTTCACAAACCAGTTCGAAGAAATTTTCCCAGAAGATCAACGGTCGTGAAGGGTATTAATGACTTATATCAAGCTGACCTTGTAGAAATGAAACCATACAGTAGAATAAACAAAGGTTTCAAATACATTTTAACAGTTATTGACTGTTTTACAAAGGTTGCCAGTGCTATTCCCCTTAAAAATAAAAATGGGCCTTCGGTTACTGAAGCTATGAGAAAGGTACTGCAAGCAATAGGAAAACGTATAAAGCATCTACAGACAGACGACGGCAAAGAATTTCTTAACAAAGATTTTTCTGATCTGATGAAGAAAAATAAAATAAATCACTATTCTACTTTTAGTGAAAAGAAAGCCTCCATTGTAGAACGTTTCAATCGCACATTGAAAACATTGATGTACAAGAAATTTTCAGAAAGAGGAAGTTATGTGTGGTTTGATATTCTTCCAACTCTAATCAAAGATTACAACAATACAAAACATCGTACTATAGGTATGAAACCAAATCAGGTGAACAAAAAAAATGAATCTTTAGTTTTGAAACGCATAAAGGAAAATACTACGCCGCGGTTAGATAAGAAGCCTCCTCTTAAATTTTCCATTGGAGACCATGTGAGAATAAGTAAATATAAACAGATATTCACCAAAGGATACCTACCCAATTGGACAAATGAAGTTTTCACAGTGCATCGAGTGCAACCAACCTTTCCAGAAACATACATTTTAAAGGATAGTAAAGGAGAAATACTGCAGGGGGGATTTTATGGCCACGAATTGTTAAAATCTAAAACTGGTAGTGTTTATTTGGTTGAGAAGATTTTAAGGAAAAGAGGTAATAAGCTTTTAGTGAGATGGTTGGGATTTGATAAGACCGAAGATACTTGGATAGATCAAAAGGACTTACTTTGAAATGGAAAAACCAGTAAGGTCGCAGCATTCGGATAGACTGCTCAAGTATAACTAACATCATGGAAGTAATCTGTCAAAAGGATAGACTTGACGTCAATGACATTGATTGTTTGACACCGGATATCTTTGATAAGGAAGTAAGTAAGCATGGCACTTTATTGCCCAACACAATGAGATGTATTATTAGTGGACCTTCAAACTGTGGGAAAACCAACGTTGTTTTCAATTTAATAACAAAGCCAAACGGTTTAAGTTTTAACAATGTATATATTTTTTCCAAGTCTCTCAATCAACCAAAATATCTGTTATTGGAAA
This sequence comes from Neoaliturus tenellus, assembly GCA_030545055.2. Lineage (NCBI taxonomy): Eukaryota > Metazoa > Arthropoda > Insecta > Hemiptera > Cicadellidae > Neoaliturus > Neoaliturus tenellus. The sequence goes on along the minus strand of CM061532.1, from coordinate 47,900,445 downwards.
AGATTATGAATGATGTGCCCGATGTCTCATTGTATAAATTTGATGCAAGTAGTGAGATCATAGAGCCCAACAATGCCGAGCCGTATTCAATTTTTATTTTTGACGATGTTTCTTCTGAAAATCATGACCGAATAAGAACATACTTTTCTATGGGAAGGCATAATCATATCGACTCTATTTACATTGGTCAGACATACAGTAAAATCCCAAAACAGTTAATTAGGGACAATGTTAACTTCTTAATAGTTTTCAAACAGGATGAAAAAAATCTCAAACACATATACAACGACCACGTTGGTGCTGATATGACATTTGAAAAGTTTAGAGAATTGTGTGGGAGAGCATGGAAAGAAAAGTTTGGATTTTTAGTTGTGGATAAAGAGAGGGCTATGAATAACGGTCGTTATAGATTAGGTTTCGATAAATTTGTCTTATTACATTAACATCTAAATGTATAATCTTCAGTATTTATTGTGACGTTGTAGAGAACACTCGAAACTAATAATGCCAAATCAGGAGGAGTTGCTTAGTGAAATAAAAGTTCTCAGTGACTCTATACGGAAGAAACACCTGTTACTAAAAGAAGGATTAGTGGCTAGAAATAAATATTTAGAGGAAACATTCAAACCCATTGTAGATCCTCTGAATAAAATAAATGAAAAAATTAACAAATCTAAGTTTACGGATCAAGAAGAAATAGAAACAGAAAAACCAGTAATTAAAGCAAACTCATCTTCAGAAACCGACAACTCAGAGATCGATTCGGAATTATTTAGTAGGTCAACGCATTCATTGGAAAAAGAGGATGAAGATGAAGATGAAGCAAGCAGTAAATCAGATGTAGAAACTCAAGATGTAGGCAGTTTACAAGAAGCAGATTCCCCTACAAATATCAGCATTTTAAGTAAAGAAATTGGGAACAAAGGACCTCTTTCACGAAAATATATTTTAAAAATGCTACATGGGGCAAGGAAACCGTCAAGATACCATGTATATGGAGCTCGCATGGATAGAGATGGTCTTCGAATGGGAGATAGTGTGATAGAGGTGGATGACAAAGATAATATTAAAGTAAAAGATCAAACTTTTAAAGGCACCGCTGGACTGTTTGAGTTAATTTTTAAGTCGTCTCCCCATAAATATTCCAAGAGGGATTTAAATAATTTTAAAAATATATGTTTGTTAACTAATTCCCATAGAAAAGGTTATTCTTCAAATGCACCTATTCATAGAAATAAATCAGATATGTACAAGGATGTAATTGCAAAGCTATTTTCTAATATTAGAGGAAAACCTTCGAAAGCTAAAGGTAAAGGGATGTCTATGAAATCTGCCTATGATACAAACATCATATATTATAATAATGTGAATAAGCTCGTTGACAGAATGCGGTTATTATATGAATCTATTCAGGCTGGACATAACGGGCTGGATAACGAAATGATTGCCTTAACTGAAGAATTAAAAAGTAGAGGATACATAGCTTAAGGGTTCAGTCTAAACATGAGTGTTGACAAGTTCGGTCGTCATGAAAGCTCTTTGGCCCGAGAGGTTTGGAGGGGTCCACCTGGTGAAGGTTTTCAATTGACTAGAGATGGAAACTATGATCTAAGAGGGAAACGTTTGTGCAACATTGCGAATCCCATTTCTAAGGATGAAGCAGTAAATCTTGGGGTTATTCATACATTAACGTTAAATTGCAAGAATGGTGAAGAAATGTTTGATGCCAAATATAAAAAAATTATAAATGTGGCGAATGCGGAAAATGATACTGATGTTGTAAATAGAATATTTGTTTTGGAAGAGATATACAAACTAAAGAAAGATATTTATGAAAAAATAGATAAATTACAGTCTGGGAGGAATCCTTTCGCCTTTTCACGCGGAGGCAGCAGTGAAACCCCTACAAACAGTGTGAATTCAATATATAATACGAAGAGCGTTCTAGAAAAACCATTACCATTGCTGACCACTAAGGAACTAACACGTTAAAACTATCATGCATAGGAGGAAGCCATTTAGTAGTGATCCGTCACTCATGAGAAGAGGAGGTGGACTCACTAGTTCAGCAGTAGGTCTTTTCAAGAAAGCGTTTGCGACTTTACCTTCAGGTGCACTAATAAATACAGCTATCGACGCACTTCCAATAGAGCTACATTTACCTGGAGGTTATCAATACTGTGGTCCGGGTACGAAATTACGGAAGCGTTTAGCCCGTGGAGATCCTGGAATAAACAAATTGGACGAAGCCTGCAAAGCGCATGACATTGCATATTCAAATTACTCAGATTCGGAAAGAAGATCAATCGCTGATAGAGCTCTTGCTGAGAAAGCTTGGCAGAGAGTAAAATCTAGTGACGCAAGTGTTGGGGAACGAGCAGCTGCATTAGCAGTGACAGCAGCTATGAAAGCCAAAACAGCAGTTGGAGGAGGGTCGAGGAGGAGGAAAAGAAAGACAACACGAAGGAAAAATACATCCGGTGGAGGCACAAGGAAGAGAAGTAGCACTACTAAGAAAATAAATCGTAAAAGGAAAAGGTGTTCAACATGTTCTAAAAAAAAGTCAAACGGAAAAGGATTATACCTAAGACCATACCGTGCATATTAAATAACAACAAATTAATTTTGCCAAATAAAGCCTTGAACAACGAGGAGCTTGAACGCTATGCATCATGTTTGAAAATACCTTTTTTCAGAGGTGTGTTTATGCGGAACGGGTTGCCGAGAAAAATCTGGAAAAATGAAGCCGCAATCGTAAATCTTGATGATATTCATGGTGCTGGTACCCATTGGGTTTGTTACAAGAAATTATCCGATTCTGTGTTTTATTTTGACAGTTTTGGGAACCTTCCACCTCCAAAAGAATTGTACGAATATTTCGGTTCAGTGCCTAAAGTGTATTTTAATTACGATAGAAGACAAAAAGAAGAAACATCAGTATGCGGACATTTATGTTTGGACTTTCTAGCCACAAGCGTCAGTCAACTATAAGATGTCTTCCTGTACTGTAACAGTTACAGGCACATCGTCAACTTTGAGGAGTTCACTATTTCCACCATTACACCTAAGAGAAGATAAACAGTGGGAGATTGCACTTTTGGATTTTACAACTTATAACTCAATTCCAAACATAATAGAAGGTGTCAACAACAAATTACACTATACAAAAAATAAAACGGCTAAGGATCTCACTGAGCTACCTGAGTTTGTTGCGATTGAAACTGGTGCTTATGAAATAGCTGACATAAACAGAGAGCTCCAAAATAAGTTGGGAAAGGATGCAATTGAACTAAGGGCTAATAACAACAATTTAAAGTGTGAAATAAAATGTAAATTTTATTTGGATCTAACTCAACCGGCATCGATTGGCCCTTTACTTGGTTTTCCATCCCAAGACACAATCCTTGAACCAAATATGTTTCACACGAGTCCAAAAACTGTAAACATTATCAAGGTTAATACTATTAATATTACATGTAATATTGTTCAAGGGGCCTACAAAGATGGTTCAAACCAACATATTTTACATTCATTCTATCCAACCGTTCCGCCGGGATTTAAGATTGTTGAAAAGCCTCATAATCTGATATATCTTCCATTAAACACCACTCACATTTCAGACATCGTATTGAACGTACTAGATCAAGACGGTGACGCTGTGGATTTTAGAGGAGAAGTTATTACATTGCGCTTACACATTAGACAAGCACCATAAAAGAACGATGGGACTTGAATTTGGATATAGCACCAAACAACATTCGAACAGTTTCAGTATATCTCCTAACGCGGAGAGGTTAACCAGAGAGAACACTAAATTCTTAGAAGGACTCGGTTTTAAAGTTAATGAAAATGGACATACTGGATATAAAACATGGACCGGTTTTCGACGAAACACTATGGGAGAAAGAGTTTCACACACACAACCCCTACGCTTCATCGAAATTAGGAAATAATGATGAGATACGAATTCCAATACAACATCAAGATGCTTATACCTTACCATCTGAAAGTTATATTTATATTGAAGGAAGGGTTTTGGCAAAAAATGGATCTACGCCATCTAAAGTGCCATTTATTAACAATGCAATGGCCTTTTTGTTTGAAGAAATTCGGTATGAAATATCAGGCATTGTAGTGGATTCGACTAAAAAAGTCGGTGTGAGCAGTACGCTTAAAGGTTTGGTATCCTTATCACCTAATGAAATAAACGCATTAAAAACAGCCGGGTGGATATTACCTAGTGCAACCAAAGTAAAACCTAATGCAAGTGGCTATTTTGACTTTTGCATTCCGTTGCGGCTTTTACTAGGATTCGCTGAGGACTACAGAAGAATAATCATTAATGTCAAACAAGAATTGGTCTTACTGAGATCGTCTTATGATACAGATGTTATAGAAGCCGATAGTGAAACAACACCTGACAAACTTGAATGGAAATTGAATTTGGATAAAATAGTTTGGAGGGTACCTCATGTACGGTTGGCCGATGAAAGGCGAGTAAGCCTATTGCGGATGTTGGAATCTGATAGGGATATTGTGGTTCCATTTAGAAGCTGGGAAATGCATGAATGGCCAGTCTTGCCAACAACTCAGCGTCAAACGTGGGCTGTGAAAACATCTAGTAACCTAGAAAAACCAAGATATATTATTTTCGCTCTACAAACAAATAAAAGATCTAACATAACGGCTAACGCAAGCAAATTTGACCACTGTCAACTTACAAACATTAAACTGTTTTTAAATTCACAGTTCTTTCCATATGACAGCCTCAATGTTATGTTTTCTAAGGACAGATTTGGGATTCTATATGATATGTATGCAAGATTTCAGTCATCTTACTATGGAAGGACAAACTCACCTCTCCTCCAACCTGATTCATTCAAGAATATTGCACCTATAGCAGTCATAGATTGTTCGAAACAAAACGAATCAATAAAGTCGTCAACAGTAGACATTCGCATCGAATTTGAGTTGGAAGAAAATATTCCTGACCAAACTACAGCTTATTGTTTGATACTACATGATACAATTGTAACATACACACCACTAACAGGCGTGGTTAGAAGAATAATTTAGATTTTTTTATGACAGCATGCAGCTCTTACACATATTTACCCCCACCACAGATTATAAAAGAGAGATTGCTCGGTGAGAAAACATTAGTATTCATCCTGACACCAGCAAGTCAACATTGATGGTTAACATGGACAGTGTACTATCTACTATTCCTGACGATGAATCAACGTCAGGATATAAAGCACTCGAGACCACGCCACCAGCTATGACATCTGCGTCTGAAATATCGGCACATGATTTACCAGCATCCTCACAAACTAGCGAGAACTCTACTAAAACAACTGAAGATGTTTCTTTTGAAACTGACAAAAACTCACTAGAATCTCCATCTTCGTCAACAATAGTTCAAGACTTACCTACTAATCCATCAGAACATATTCCATTACCGGTTGACAAAGTACCGATTACTAACACAAAGCCAGCAAAAAACGAAGAACAACCAACTGAAAACTCCAAAACATCTACCGAGAAGATTAAGAAAGAACTGTCTGATTTTTTATCATTGGAAGGAAACGATCAGAGAAAAAGGAAACGATGTGACAATGAAGATGATGATGAAGAAAATATGGAAGTGTTGATGGATGTGTTTTTACGCTTAATGTACCCGTTGAATCAAAACATGGATAAATCTGTCACCGTTGGGGTTTTCAAATCGTTAAACTTCAATCCTGCAGTACTTATTAATCACTGCGGAAAAGCCTCGTTGCTTCTCACGTTGGATATATGGGATAAATTTACTAAATACGTATCTATCATTGAAGCCTATTTATTCAACAACTTGACAGGAAGAAAAACTGCAATTGGATTCGAAGATTCTAATTTGGAAATCGATAATATAAGACTTCGAGGTACCCAATTTGTGAGGTTTAGAGATCTTTCCAAACACAACAAGAAGATCCTCATGACTTTGGAAGAATTTCAAACTCTGTCAAACCTAACACCTGTAATAATCCGGTACATCCAGCAACTTACTACATATTCCCCTCTCATATTTGATTATCTGAACACTTCGGTGAACACAAATCCAGCTGTGCCACTGCTATATGGACCGATAGACCAGTCTATATACAACAGATTACCTCAAGAGGTGTCGTTCTACAGGAAAACTGTATTCTTCTTTAATAATCGTCGAAGTGAAGAAACCACAGTGAAAGTTTCTCCAACAAAGAACCAGCAGGAGAACATTGTAAATCAAGAAAAGTCGTAAAAATGATTTAAGTGATTTTTTTTTTTTTTTTTTTTTTTTTTTTTTTTTTTTTTTTTCAAAATTCAAATATGTTTATTCCACAAAATTTTTAGATACAATGTAACATACATATAAAAAGGAATTAATTTCCACAAAGACTATTCGTCTGTGCGTGGAAATGCGTTCAATCAGTCTCTTCACTGGTGTTACATGTTTAAAACATAGTTGTAGATACATATGGAATAGATGATTAATCAACAATATTAGAAATATTTAAAACGCTAATACATATTAAAATATATAAAAAAAATAAAAATAATTTTTTAAATGTAGAAATATTGTACAAACTTAACTAAAGTTCTATACGATTAACAAAATTACAGTTTGAATTTACATACAGGGTGATCAAGTGACAGAAATAAAATAAATAAAATATTCTTTGCCAACTTCGGAAAAAGTTAGAAAAAGTCAATTTTTTACTTTAAACTGAATAAACGATGAAAGTAGGAGTAAAATTAAAAATACTGCGATCTTATCAGTGCCTCTGCCCCCTCCGCCCCCAGACGAGTAAGCCAATCGGTCACCTTCCTCTTGTACACTGTAGAGCTGTCACCCTCAGCCGCGGCAATTTCACGTGGAATGTTACGGTAGAGAATGTGGGATACGTAAAATGACGTTGATAGGAAAATTCTGTGAAGTAACCTTGGGACTTGGTAGCCTGTATTTTGTCTGTTTCTGGTCGGATAGTCATGATTTAATTCAGTAAAAATATTATTTTTGTTATTTTTAATATATACAAGAAGAAATTTAATATATAACTGCCTCGGATTTAAGACGGGAAATTCATTAAACAAAAGTTCTGTAGGATATCTCAAATTTTTATTCAAAATAGCTTTAATTATGGTTCTCTGAGTGATGTTTAATGGTTCAAGTGTGGTGGAGGAGGCCGCTCCCCACCCCAGGATCCCATATCCAAGCACAGACTGCACGTAGGCGAAGTATGCAGTCCTACAGCGGTCCACGGGCAGGACCTGTCTGAGCTGTCTAAATGCATAGATGAGTTTCCTCAATCTTTGTTTCAGATACTGAACGTGTGGAGACCAACTCAGTCTTTTATCTATAATTACACCTAGATACTTATATTGCTCCACACGTTCAATAATTCCACAGCCACAGACAGCCGCCCGCGGGTCGCCGCAGGAGTGCAGCCGCAGCTCCCTCGGACCTGGTTCATGATCAGGTCTTAGGATAATGGGCATGTATTTAGTTTTATCAATATTTACAGTTAAAGTATTGTGATCGAACCAGGTCTTCAACTTCGACAGGTCCGAGGAAGCCTCGGCAAACACCCTATCCCACGAGCAGCCCGTAGAAACAAGCGCAGTGTCATCAGCAAAGAGGAATAGTTTACCTGATAGAGTGATTTTAGATATATTATTTATGTAAATAAGGAATAACAAAGGACCTAGGGTGCTGCCCTGAACAACCCCATAGTCCACTCCGACAGTATCACTATAGGTTCCATTTAAAGACACAAATTGTTTGCGTTGGTCAAAATAGCTAGTAAACCAGCTCAATGATAAATTTTTAATCCCACAATCCTCCAGTTTTATGAATAATTTTTGACGGTCGACAGAGTCGAATGCTTTGGCTAAATCCAAAAAAGTAATCATTACATTTTCCCTTATTCCAATTTTATTTGAAATCAAGGTCGTTAGATCAAACAGTGCATCTGATGTGTTTTTGCCACTTCTAAAACCGTATTGAGCATTGGATAAAATTGACGCTTGTTCAAGGTACGATGTTAGCTGAATTTTGATACATTTCTCAAGAATTTTATCGATGCAAGTTAAAAGTGAGATAGGTCTAAAGTTTGTCATAAGATTATTTTGGCCGGATTTATAAATTGGAATAACTTTAGCAGTTTTTAATTTGTCGGGGAATTGTCCCGTGCTAATACTGAGGTTGACAATGTGCGTTAATGGGGTGAACAAAATATCTATATTTTCCTTTATGAACCTCGAAGGTATGTTGTCATCCCCAGGCGCAGAACCCCCCCTTATACTATTAACTACATCTATTAGCTGTTGATGACTAACTGGCTGCATTTCGAACACGGAATCCACAGAGTGGTCGGCGTCCTCAACCTCCGGAGCACCGCTGGTGTGAATGTTGTTGGCAAGGTTTGAGCCAACCATAGAAAAAAAGTTGTTAAAATTTTGTGCAATTTCTTTAACCTCAGGTTGGGTGGCAGCGTCGTTCCCTTGGTGGAAAGCCCCCACAGGAAATTCAACCTTGGTACTAGGCCGGCCTGCCACTTCGTTGATCACTCTCCAGAATTTTTTGTTGTCCCCTGCTGCATCGTTCAGTTTATTACTGTAGAAGTTATATTTAGCACGTTTGATAAGGGCGTGTAAGAAATTACGGTAACGGATAAACCGATTTCGTAGAATATTATTAAAAGGATCACGTTTCAGCTGTTTACTTAATTTGTCGCGTCTTCTTAATGATACAATTAATCCTTGAGTGATCCAAGGTTTTATTTTAAAATGTTTCGAACTGTATAATTTTTTCTCGGTGTTAATTGTAATTAAATCTTGAATAGTTTCGATAAAGTTTTCAACACTTGAATTTAAATTATCATTGTGCAAAACATTTTCCCAATTATGTGCAGCGAGACTTTCCCGTACTTTAGCCCAGTTGGTAATAGTAAATGAATTTTTGTTTTGACTATTGTAATTATTTCCTTTTAAAATCATTTGGAGAGCTGTAGCAAAATGGTCAGTAACATTAACTTGGACAACAGATGATAGTATTTCTATCCGGTTTTTTGGACGTATAAAAATATGGTCAATGCAGCTATTGCTCGACGGACGGGTGACTTTGTCAATACATTGAATGAGTCCTACGTCATACAACAAATCTAGGTACCGCTCTTCAGGGGAGTTATTCGCCACATTTAAAATGTTGCAATTAACATCACCCGCCAAAATAAACACATTCGAAGAATTAATATTAGTTCTAAGATAATTTTGTAACCCTTCAGTAAATGGAATAATGTTGGAGTTAGGACTTCTGTATATCGCCAAAAGTTGGCATGACACACCGGCCCAGGCAAAGTTCAATGAAAGTGCCGTGGCCACTCCGCCCAGGAGCAGCTGATTGCAGGACACTGATAAAGCGTTATCAACATAGACAACGATGCCGTCGCACTGGTTTAAACTGTTGATAGATTTAAAAGTATTGTATCCGTTAATATTCGCAGGAATATAATCATCGGTTAACCATGCTTCCGTTAGTATAATGCAGTGAAATTTTATATTTGTGCTTTCTAAAAAAACTAAAAATTCATCAAAGTTTTTCCTGTGGCTTCGAATATTTTGCTGAATAATCCTAAATTGTAATATACCTTGATCCTTAATAGAACAAAAAATGTTTTGTAAGTTATCACTTGAACTTTCATAGCATTTATTTAGAATAATATCTTCTTCTTCCAATATAATTAACATAAGTTAACAGGTTTGCACTCGGCACATAAATAGAAAGTAATGTTACCAGAAATACAATAAAAGCTTTGAAAACAGTTGGCGTTCTTACAGGCTAAATATACTGTAACTTAATAAATGATGAATTGGCCAAGATTTAGTATTGTAAAAGTTAATGATGAAAATAATTACCAATTAAACATATGTTCAGGAAAATTAATTTGCAGTTTTATTTGCAACTTTAAGATTTTAATTTGTACAAAATCCATAAATTATCTCTTGAAAATGGCATTGCATTTGAGAATGTAAATGGGGATTGCTATCTATAAGAACAAAACTAATAAATTCCTCTTCACTTGGTATCTTACTACTGAGTATGATCTACTAATTAATAGTCATTCAGTATTTCTATATTATTGCTTAATCGTTATTTTGTTTCTGATATGAAATATAAGGCTCACTAAAAATTTTTCAGAACGCCACCCTTTTATTCAATAATGTAAAAATTTAAAAATAATGATAAACTTATGTTATTTTACGAATGACAACAGCCTTTAGCCTACAAAAAAATAGGGGAAAACATACTAAACAGGAAAACAAATCAATTACTTTGAAATTATTTGACACATCAATAACAGAGAACTAACGTACCGGTAGCCATTGGAAACTAAAAATAATTAATTCATTTTGATCTCTAGACAAAAAATATGTATAAACATAAAAAATATTCAGGTTATTAGATTCTTAAGCCTAAAATAATGAAATAACAAATTTTACTGAATAAAAAGAACTAAACAATCCAGGAATTTGAGATTATCCTATCTATATTTAGTTTATTAATAATAAATGATAATAAACTATAGTACTCATTTGAGCATCCTTGACAACATGACAACTATTCAGAGTCACGAATTATAGGGAACTAATAATCTGGCTTAGCAGTTTATGTTAAAAATATATACATTAAAACCAAAATAATATTAAAACAAAATAGATAAAAAAATACTACTGGAATTTTTCTACTTTACTTTTTAATATTATTAGAATTGTTTATTTTTGTCTTATTAGTTCTTAAAAAAGACACACAATCTTTTATTTTGGTAAATAATTGTAAAAATCATTATAGGCCTTGCCGTTTTCTTTCGCTTTTTAATAACAAATAAAATGTATCCATATGGATAAAGCTTTTAAATTTGTCTCCAACCAAATACTGATAAAAAAGGTAAACATTAAAAAGAAATAACTGCTCTTTGAACATGAGATAAGCCAATCAAATTTTATTAATCTAAGTGATAGTGTTGGTGCAGGATATTAAATTATGATTTGTAGTAATGATTAACTTTATCTGTAATTATGACACATTGAATATAAACTTTAAATTGACTATTGTGTTAATTATTGTATTAAAAAAGTAAGAAACTTAAAATACTTTAACTACTGCAGGTTTGTGTTGGATTAGAGAATATTCATTTAAATTAACACACACAAAATGGCTGGCATGATTATATCCTGTAGTATATTTTATTTTTAATTGCCATAGCTTGTGGATTTAATAAAACGAGAAAATTAATTTTATTCTAAGTTTTTCAAAGGACAATATTCAATAATCCCAATAATATGTAAACTAATCTAAGTTACTTGGGACAGAAGTGACATTGTCTTTGACGAACCAAATCCAAATCATGACGGCGATGTCCCCGGCGGCCCTGCTGCTGGGGTGGAGGCGGCGGCGGCGGTGGCAGGGTCGGGAGCGGCGTTGATCTCCGATGTCGGGGGCGGTCTGTTGGCGATCAGCTGCAGGTCCTCCAGACTACGTACTCTCGACGTCTTTCCCATCCTCGTCTTTTTTACAAGAATACGCCCGTCGTTGACCCAGACGAAAGCCAATTTATTTTGTTTGACAAATTCTCTTCCTTTTTAAAGATTTCCTGGTTTTGGGCTGTTAGATGTTCATTAAAGTAGATAGTATCCTCAGGATATCTGTCATTCAGATTTTTGGCAGTCAGGGTTGATGTCGATTTCCTGGCAGAGATCCACTCATTTTTTATTTTCCTTGAGACAAATGACACTACAATTGCTGGGGGTCTACCTCCGCTTTCCCGCTGCTGGAGTCGATGAGCTGCCGAAATATCGTACCAGTGTAGTTTAACGTTGATTAATTTGGCGATATTATCTAGTACTATTGAAAGGTTTTCCTGTCTAGAGTACGGAACTCCTGATATAATTATGTTACTTTTCCTAGTGTGTTGCTGCAGGTCATCGACCTCAGACCGTAGTTTTGACACAGTGCAATTGAGTCGTGTATTTTCTACCCTTAGCTCTTCTACCTTGGTACTAGTTTTCCTACCTTCTTCAACAGTAGTCTCCAACTGTTTCCTCAGGTGCCCGATATCCAATGTAACATTATTTAGATCTTCTTGCAACTTATTCAGTTTGGGGGTCCATTTATCGTTCACTTCCTGACGAAAAGCAGCGATAGCTTTCAGAACGGCCGCCTGTCCACTTTCGTCGGAGGTCCGACTGCTCGAAGACAAATTTTCAGCAATACACGCATCACATTTCCAATTAGATTTGTTCCTGGTTCCATACTTTTTAGCAGATTCCGTCGAACACGCCACGTGGTAACTTGAAGAGCAATCCACACATTTGAAGCCGTCTTTAGAGGTCACTATGTCCGTCACACACTTTCCACACTTATCCATATTAAAAAGTTAACAAGAATAGAATAAAAATAAAAAACTAGACAGTTGTTTTATGTAAAACAATCCGGATGGATCGCGCCGAGTGCAAGCCCGTTCAGGTTGGTCACTACGTAGTGGAGCGAGTGGAGCACAGATAAGGAGCGTCCGCTCGCATCGAAGGACTGATAAGAACTGATGAAAAGGACTGATTGTGTCGTAAAGTGCTCTCATTAGTAGCACTTATACTTTTTTAAAAACAAAATGACGTGACCTTGAAACTGTTCAGGTTTGCACATATTTGTAGCATGATTTGAGTGATTGTGTTGTAAAGTGCCCTCATTAGTAGCACTTATACTTTTTTTAAAACAAAATGACGTGACCTTGAAACAGTTCAGGTTTGCACATATTTGTAGCGCTTACACTTTTTTAAAAACAAAATTATATGACCTTGAAAAAGCTCAGTTTTGCAAAGGTGCTATTGTAGGTATTACTTATACTTTTTTAAAAACAAAATTACGTGACCTTGAAACAGCTCCAGTTTACACATGTTATTGTTCTTTTCACCAACTATTTATTAAACAAATGTTGCTACATGGATGCAGTTGATTGTAAGATTCACATTGAAGAACACTCGCAAAATGAATAATTATTGCTGCAGCGAAAAATGTTTTATATGTCCAAATTTACAAGTTGACGGAATAGCATGTAGAATATGTGAGTGCTTCAGTTACTGTAGATGCAATTGCAAATCATTTACAATCTCACCCCCAACTTTGCAGATGATAAAAATCTACAAGACTCAACACTACTTCACCTGTTGTATGGACATGTGTTACAAGTTTAATGTACATGATTTTACCCGCTCATGTTCAATGTGCTACCCTAAAGCATTCTGTGAATGTGTATTAAGGTTTTGTAAAAACAGGAAAGATTGGGAATCTTAAAAACACCCCTCCCCCACCACCAGCACATACAAACGGAAACTAAGGATTGACATGATCATAAAAGTCAAGCAACCTAATATTTTCTCTCAGTAATCTTTAGTTACTCACGAACAATGGACCGAACAGTTCGTTTTGTTGATAATGTTTCCATGTCTAAGAAGTGTGTGGTGGAATTCCAAGCTTTCAGAAACAACGATGACAGATTTATCATAAAAGAACTAGCATTTTTTGACATAAATACAAATGTCGTTAACTACTTTCTTTTTAAACCACCGTTTTCTTTTAAGAAACTAAACCGAAAAAGTGCTAGAACAAATTCGTGGCTAACGAAATACCTTCATCACATCACATGGAACGAAGGATTTACACAATACAAAGAGCTGGATAACATAATGTATCATTATTGTCAACAGTATGACGAAATTTTTACTGCTGGTGAAGAAAAATCTAATTGGATCAGAATGTACACTACGTCTGATATAACAAACGTTAGTTTGGATAAAACTTATGCTACGGACTTAAATGGTCTTTGTATCGGTGTGAAAAATCCTCAACACAAAATCTCCAACTGCGCATTGTCGCGAGCATACAGGATTGGTCGACTTATATCAAGTGGAGGGGGAAATCCTTATATACCGGTGTAGATCCATCCTACTATCATTCTAACACAGGATCTCATCCAGTAAACATCATCTCCACTATGGCTTCAAGTTCTCCATTGCAAGCTCTTGCGGACAGATTCAACCAACATTCTAAATCTGACCTTCTAACAACAAAGAAATGCAGCGAACTTCAAGAGAAGAAGCATTATGCAGTACATTCAATGAAAAAAATGGACACATCGGTTGGTGAAGCTGTCGTCGCTGTTCTTGGAGATTCGCCCTACAAGGAAGGAGACAAACCCAAGTTCCAAGTATACCTTCCGAGACGATTTGTCAATGTGCTCATGAACGAAGACCTGGACTCTATCAAACCCGGAATTTTTTATATAGTTTCCCATGGACCGTCTGGGAACAACTCTACAGAAATTACGATCCATTTGAACACACCTTTGTAAAATGATCTAAGTTCATAGCTTTGTAAATATTCTTTCATTCTTTATTATTTAGCATTGTTAGTTCTCATATTATGTATGTCTTACGTTTTACTGTTATTTGTAAATAAATCTTTTTTAAAAACTCCAACCAATGACCTTGACATAGTTTCTTCAAGACATTATAGCTCCCCCTCCCACTTAAATTTATTCATCATAAGTAATCAGCCCATCACCGCAACCTTACAAAAAATATACACGTCTTCTGTACGGTACGTAGGATATACACGTCTTCTGTACGGTACGTAGGTAGGGGACGTTATAGATTGTATATGTAGTACTGACTACAAGCTTTATTCATATACTCCGCTATCCTACAACCACATCAACATGAAGTTTCATCTAGTTCTGTTGGACGAAGTGGATTTGGGAATGTTTCATGAAACACTGTTTCGTCTAATGAGTGGTGATCCACCTCTCCGTTTAAACATTACAATTGAGTTTGACGATATAACGGTTGAAGAACCAAATTCATCACAATCACCGCCAGGATCTCCGATAGCATCATCTTCACCATATGTTTCGAGTGATCAGCTACCTGTGAAGACAGAGCAAGAGTCCTCGAAGTCCGGGGATGATGTATCTCCGTGATGTTATGTTAAACTGGAAAAACATTAAATGATTTCTAACTACTAAAGTGTCTAATACTTAAAAATGTTTTTTAAAACTTCTTTTGAATGACCTTGAACATGTTTGAACTTGTTTTATTTTATAACTCTTTCCCACCGTATTCTGTGCAGTACGTAGGTAGGGTACGTTAATGGTTCATGGTATTTTACTAGCTAAATCCACTCAACCTCTACAACAACATACTCCACAGAAACATGAAGTTCCAACTTGACGCCTCTGAATTCGACATTATGGATGCAGTAATATGCTATCAACAACTTTATCGTCTGTTAAGTGGTGATGATCCGCAAGATTTATATATAACACTCGAATTTGTCAATGAAACTTTAGGTCAGTCCGATTCCACCCATCCTTCACAAAAAATTCAACTGGTTCTGTCAAACTTGGCTGATTTGGAAAGCTTCCATGGATTACTGTTTCGTCTCGTGAGTCGTGATCCTCCGCTGCATTTGAAGATAACAGCCGAGAGTGAATATGGAGTTTCTAACGAGTCCAATTAATTTCAACATTTTGTTCAATATTTGTAAGTTATAATTAAAAATATTTTTTAAAACTTCGTTTGAGTGACCTTGAACATGTTTGGACATGTTTGAAGTCGCCGTCAAATTTAGCTAGACGGGGTCAACGCTAAACATTGGTTTTCATTCAGAATAACGTGGCATTGGCGTCCGATTACGAATCAGTGACGTCACACCACCACGTCACACCCGTGACGTCACACACTCCACCTCGTCACCGTATGACGTCACACATACGTCATCACACGTCACTAATACGTAACCACTGATTAAAAACCGCTGAATTTGCGTTTGTCCTGAAACTCCCAAAATGCCTCTACTGTTGTATTAGGATAAAGAAATGATTTTCTTTGAACTTTTAAAAAAAGGATAATATCAGTTTAAAATTTTTAATAGTTATAAAAAGACATGAAGTAACTGAAATATTGTTTATTTGCTGCAATTATGGGTCAAAAGAGGTACTTAACAATAGTTCTTATAGGCCTTATAATGGTGAGCAACTTTTACTACAGTACAGTGGCGGATCCAAGGGGGGGGGGCTAAGGGGGCTATAGCCCCCCCCCCCCTTGGGGACCAAGGTGGGGCGCCGCGACGGCCCGGAGCGGGCGCCGGGCCGGCCCGTGTCGGGCGCAGGCCGGGTGGGACGCCGGCAAACCAGCGCACGTTTTTCCGATATTTTTCAATGTAAACTACTTTGTGTCTGTTATGCACACTGTGAAATAAAAACATCACCCCTAAAAATATTTGTTCTTAAAAATGATATTATAATGTCCTTTTCTGGTAATTCAACTAGACGACACTGTCATTTTAGTGTCTCTATTGGTACGCCATCTCAATCGGTGGGGCACGAATTCTGAGGCTTCCAGAGTCCCTCTGTGTGTGTATGCCGAGTCTTCGTATAGTTACGAGGCGGAGATGGGGAGTGACGTATTCCATCCTCAAGTTTAAGGGCCCTTTTACATCGCGTCGAGCGACGCCGCGAGGGCTTGCGCCCGCCGCGTGTCCCTCGAATCGCTGTTTACCTTATTGGATGACGCGCGACAGACGACCGTCAGGCGCCGGGTATAAATGCTCCTATCTAGTGCAATGTACTTATTTTACGTGCCTTGAAAGATGCGATGTATAATAGGGGCCTAAGTGGAAGTGGTGGAGGCGAAGGGGAATCAAAATTACAACTAGATTTTGTATTTAATGTTTGGTTGCATTGCGTGCGCAAACTTTTCCTTTCACAACACTAAATCAAGAACAAACAACTGACAGTGCAGAGCAAAACGCAATGCTGTATGTGTAATGTCTGATAAACCCTTTGTGATGACTACCTATTGATTCAAACGAGATCACTTAATTAATTATTAAGATTCATTATAATAAATAAAGTATTTCTAAAGAAGGTTATGTCTGAAAAAATAAGACTTGTTCATTTTAAAGAAAACGATAATCTGATTAGATAAAAGACGACGAAAAGCAGTCTAAATTACGTTCAAGTTTTTATCAATGCCAGAGTTTTTTAAGCCAAGTTTTTAACTGGAGGTAAAATTTGTTAAAATAATTACTAATTCAAATAGCAATCATAAATTTTTGCAAAAATAGGCTACTTATAAACTAATTATAGTATATATCGGCACTCGATCCCTACTAACAAAAAAAGTATAGTATTATACTCTAATATTATTGATGAGGTATATTTGTATTATGTCTATATAGCCTATGTATGTACACACGGATATCGAGAAAGGCTCCAACGATTTTCTTCAAACTTTTCAAATAAAGCAGTTCAGGGATAAAAATGATAAGGCCTATATTTACAGGTTTCCATGTCAGGAAAATCTTCTTTAGGTACTTTGTCTATTGTTATACATAAGCCAGCTAATTTGTTATGTTATTTTGATCTGCAGTATTAAAAACCACATAAATTGAAAGAAGGCTATTTACCGAGCATTGTGTAAAATTTCACTTTTGTAAGCCTTACGGTTTTTCGGTTCTACATCCTTAAAGTTAGAAATGTCACCGATGATCGCGGTGAACGCATTTCCGCCCGCGGCCTGACACTGGGCCTGCTACAAGTACTCAGCCAAGTTTACAATGCGCTGCGCCGATAATGGAACATAACTATAAAACAAAACCTCAAACTAAAAAAGAAGCAATTACTAAACGACAACAATGAATAACAGCTGTAGCATTGTTGTTAATAACAGCTGATTTAAAATTGCTGTTTGATCTAGCGTGCGGTAAAGAATCATTGCCGCTCTAGAGCGGAAAAGAAACGGGAACCGTAAATGAACTGTTTTGCATAGGGATTACAGGTGTGACAATGCAATTATTTCCATGCAGTGGTAGGAAAAAATTATAATCCATCCCATAATCCGAATCACAGCCAGCAATTCCAATCTGCAGCAGTCCACTCTGACCTCGCGGTGGAAGTGGCATTCGTTGGAAAGTTACAGTTTAGTGCTAATGCGCGGGGAAACTCATGTTAGTGGTGTAATGTGCGGACTCAAACATAAACTGATACCTCCCACCTGCCGCCCACGGTCCTCCAGTCCACCGTCCCGCGTCCAGATATACCAGCCGGTCTACGGCCTTGGCGGGTGAGAACTGTATCGTATGACTCACCGGCGCTAGTGCGTGTACGCACCGGGGAGGTTGTGATTGTCAGTGACTTGGATTTGTGTGAAAGATGGGAAATACTCGCTCAATACCATGTCAATAATAAATCCAGAGGTCTGGACTGCTTGTCCCCACACTCATTTGGAACAAACTTCGGGAAAAAGGACGATTTAAAAAATTATTATTCTGTATGATATTTTATACTTTTTTCATTAAAATACTTCTTTGTTTCCATGCAAATGGATCAACTTTGATAGACAGATAACGTGCTGGTTGAGTAACCAGAAACCACATTTTTCAACCGAATTATTTCCTTCACGATTTTTTATTCACATTAGACTATTTTGCTTAATATAACCATTGATTATGTACACTAGCGTAAGTAGACTTCTCATAGCATAGGCGAGTTTGAAACCTATTGACGTTGGTGCGATCTCGTGCGGCGTGCATGGAATTACAAGAGTCATATGATGGGCAAATCAGTGCTACCACTCTTCTCGATCAAGGATTAAGCATTTTATAATGGAGATTTTTGTTTGTGTTGTGATGAAATGTTTTTGCAACACTGTAAATTCAGCTAAATAATAACAACGTCGATGGCAGCGACTCTGACGCCGCGTACAAGAAACTTCCAAATTTTTGCCTCAAACTAAATGCATTGGATGAGAGGTCTATTCACGTTAGTGTACATAGTCAATAGTATAACCCATAGTTAATTTAAGTAGACCACAACAATAGTTATAAAACACAAGAAAACATATCGACAATATTGTAGTCAAGGTTATAATTGTTTTGTTAAAAATAAACTTTTTAAATAAATTTGATAACCATGGATATTTTCCGACTAATAGAAGTTAAGGACTGTATTTCTTTGCTTTTTCAGTACAAGGCAAGGAAATTCATTGATTATTCTTTTATTTTAATTGTGATTATTATACACTTTGTCTAAAATGTTTGACACATTGTGTAGGCAATTTCATTTTTCTATTTGTTC
This sequence comes from Neoaliturus tenellus, assembly GCA_030545055.2. Lineage (NCBI taxonomy): Eukaryota > Metazoa > Arthropoda > Insecta > Hemiptera > Cicadellidae > Neoaliturus > Neoaliturus tenellus. The sequence goes on along the minus strand of CM061532.1, from coordinate 47,881,231 downwards.
CTTTATATATATTTTGTTCAATATTGAAAAATTTAAAGTAAATATATTAAGTATGAAATATTATATAAATGTCGTCTGTTTATAAATTAAATCATACAACGGGAATGTTTGTGTAAAATATTGTTACAATCTCAAATTTACAATACATAAACAATGAACGTGAGCCCAAAATTGATAGCCCTATCACGGATGTGTTCCAGACTACATCGCAAAGAGCCCCTATAGATAAACATTAGCTGGAGGGTTCCGGCGAGTTGAGCCCTAAATATCCAGCGCCAGCCATTGTTTTGTCAACGGCCGATACAAACAAGAGGAGATCCTAGGAGGTCCCCGTTACGACCGTCTCTCCCCATAATCGGACTTTAGAAACTAGCCCCACCATAACTTAGCCTCGTAAACGTCCGAATTTAACATTTAATGGTAAAGATGACTACGGATCCCATGTCCCGGCTATCGGCAGATCTGGCCAGTTATGTGGCTTATATAAATTTTGGGTTGTGTAATTTTTTTGAATTGTAATACTCCAGTGGTATTTTGAGTGATTTATATAACTGTAAAAAAGTTGTAGCTATACCGTATTTTCAAAACAATGACATTTTACAACTTTTCACTCTTTTAACATTTGTTATCCAACTTAAAATGTTCTGATCTTAAATGAATCAACACTAAAATGTTCAAACTATAGATGGATTGATTTTTACTTGATCATATATTAAATAAGAAATATTTATCCAACCAACAAAAATTAATTTATTTCTAATTTTGAATTTTCACCATTAACATTTCCGCCAGAATTAAAGTAATCTCAAAGCTATATCAACTTGTCATGTTTTAAGTCACAAGGTCCTAACCTACAAGTTCTGGTTATCATTGTCAATGACAACTTCACAGGACCAAATCTATTTAAAATTCAAGCTCTTAGTTCGTCAAGGAAGACCTTAACTTTCTTGAACTGTGACACATTACTCTTAAGGCTCTCTTAGGGCCTACGTAAATTAGGCCTCGCTCTATCTCAATCCTATACTATAATACGAGCACTGTCCAAAGGGATGTGTGTTCCACGATCTCGAAATCTAGCGAGTAGATTTTGCTTTAACTTTGCATTTAAAAATGTTTTGGCCCAAAAATAAGTTTAGGAACAGCCTAAATCCCAGGAAAATCGAATTTTGTCTAAATCTAAGTTTAAAAATCTAATTTTTAACTTCGGCCTTAAGGGTTGTTATTTTGGTAACGAATAACAATGAAAGGTATAAAAAAATAAAAGAATATTAACTTTAAGCAGTCTTTTTGAAACAGCTGTTAACTTTGAAGAGGTATAGTCGGTTGTTGGTGGAAATTTAATAGCTTTTTTACCATGACATTACAAAAGTGAATTAAAACCAACGAGCAAGGCTCGGTTAACCTCGGTACTAATTATAAAACAACTAGAAACAGTGATATTAACATGCCAAAAATAGGTTTCCCAGATAGAAAGTTAACTTTTGTAATGGGGATAAAATAACTCCCTAATATATTTCCATCACCAGCCGAGTAGCGAAAATTTTCATTAGTCATTGAACGTTTGTTTCTATTCACCCCATTTTATGGTACATACTGTAACTTTAATATATTACTCACTTATAAAACCCAACATTTTGTTTATTAAACAATAACAGCCATTGGAAAATCGCTAAGTACGCAGGTGTGTGGTGGTATGCCTAAATTTTTTGGACATTTAGGCAGGTTTTGACATATTAGATGCTAAATTTAGGATATATTTTTATTTCGTCACTGATAATGAAGAGGAGCAGAGACAACTCAACAAAGAAAAGTTCAAAAAAATAAAATACAAGGATTGTGTGATATTAAAAAGTAAAAAATAAACTAAAAGAATTTAGTAATCTCATATAAAACATGTTCAGTAAATATACATAAACTCCAGATAAATGTATACACAAAATGTAATAAGTCCAGAACAGGAATTTACATATATGTACACTTACCACAATTATGCCTCTTTTTAAACATCGATCGTTGTACGAAGGTGTGCCGAGTCAGAACTATTTTTTCTCCAAATCTAGGTTATAAACCTATTTATGGCAAAAGTTAAGTGTTACAATAAACCCTTATCTTTAAAACTTATTCTGCATTTAAGATTACAAAGTTCAGCCTGCAATATTATCACAGAAATATGTCTTAGAAATATTACACAAATTATAAAAATGTGCGTTTTAACCGGTACTATGCCAAGTTACAGAAGCTGTGAAGTCACTTCATAATAAAAAAATAAATCACCAAATTCATCGACAAATTTCTCCAACTCCTCAAGTGGACTACATAAACACTTTCATGCAGTAAATATTCTCATCCGGGTTCACTTCTCTTTCAAGCGTCAGCATTGGCTTGGCTTTTATTTTGTACTTGTATGACACTTCATTTTCGCTTCTACCAAACGATATTGTAAAGTATATTATGCTTATTGGCTTCTTTAATGCAAAATGGTTGACATACAAACAGAAGTTTCCATTTAATTTTACATGGGTAAAAACAAATACTTCTTCATCAACCAAGTTCTCTTCTAAAACCGATTTTGTGTCAACAAAATCTTTAAAATGAAGAAAACTCCCTGTATCGCCATTCCATACATCTAAATAGGCCCTCTCACAATGATTAGTAACGTATACATGTGGGTCCCAATCTCTAGCGGGTCCTTCCCAGCTACAATACTGTCTTGGATCTGATTTTTCATGAAAAAGGCATTTTACATTTCTGAATTGGCAATAAATCTCATGATCACCAACAGCCGGAGTTGTACAACCATTCTCAAAATACTTGCAGACCTTAGGTATTTTTTGTAAAATCTCATTCAAAATCCTCGGTTCGGTCTCACTAAAGGGCTTGGTGCAAGTTGGACACTTGGTGAGGGAGGCTTTACACGAGCTGCACATCCCGTGGCCATTGACACAGAGAATCACAGGAGGTTTGACAAACTCCAGGCACACTGGGCACTGACCCACCACCTCTAAGGATGTCAACAGAGACCTCAAGTCAACGTCTACCTGAAAATTCAAAAGAAAAATAAATTAGTTCAGTTAATTGTTGAAACTAGGAAAATTTTGGGGTAGTTTTGATTTCTTCTAAATCTAACGTGAGGTTTGCTAACAAAATTTCTTGACGGAACAATGTCAAAAATGGAAAAATATGAATTTTTTTGTAATTTTTGGCATATAACTCAAGAACTATAAACTTTTCGAAAATAATGTATATTTTTAAAATGAAAATACACAAATTTTGCTAAAAATAGCACCCCATATATTTTATTCTCCGATGAACGGTTTGGCTCCAAGGGTTATTTGAATATTGGAGTTTTAGCGAATTTACTGACTTGATTGAGTTCACAAACCAGAATGATCGGACAGTATTAACAGGGTTTTATGGGGTTTCACATGTTTAAAACTTTGGCTTTTGGCTATTTTGACCTTGGTTTATAATATTCAACAAATTTGACTTAAATTATTTAAAAGACCTAAAAAAAACAATTTAGGTTTTTTGAATTTTTGACTTATATAACCATGTGGTTATGGAGAAAACCCAAAAATATGTTTCCCATGTTATACTTATAGGAAATCAACAAAACCCTCTATCTTGCTTATTTATTGACATAGCTTGAAAACACTTGGTATGAAGATTCACTATGAAGAGCTTAACTTATATTTGCTTGCAAAATCCATATGACACAAAATCTACGTACTCACCCCCATGGTGATTATGAAAAATTTTAAAAAAATATTAAAAATTGAGAAATTTACTTACTAATAAAAATAGTCCAACTTTCAAATAGCCCTCGAGCCCAAATGGTTCATCGGAGAATAATAAATAGGGGGTGCTTTTTGTAGCAAATTTTGGGAACTTTAATTTTAATAACATACATTATTCACGAAAAGTTAATAGATCTTGAGTTATAAGCCAAAAATTACAAAAATTAAAATTTTTATAGTTTTTCCATTTTTTGACAATGTTCCGTCAAGAAATTTTGTTAGCAAACCTCGGATTTAGATTCAGCACCCCGAAAAACATAAAAAAATTGGAAAAAATCAAAACTACCCCACAATTTTATAGCTAGGGGCACATTTGAATACAAATTTACTGTATTAAATTAAAAGTCACTTGTATACCAAATAAAATACAAATCCGTTATTTTTATTACAAGTTCTTGCCTCTTTCTGGGCCAATTTTAACATTTGTGGTATCCCAAATTCTTAATTTGCAGTTTATCAAAGTTTTAGATTTTTATAATTTCTTTTCTGTAGGGCATGGGCAGCCCTTAACCATATTATTAACACGGAGAATACTCTACTATATATCAAGGAATTTTAGCCCATATATTCTAGATACTGTGCTCTATATTAAATTGCAAACTAAATAAGCTAATGATCTTTTAACATGGCAAAAGAATATACTTTGAAAAAGGGATAAAAGCATTGTGTTATAGTCAAAGATAAAAGTAACTATATAAAACTGAACTTAGGCTAAAGGTTAAACGAAACTGCACATTTTGAACCCTTAGAAAAATAATTTTATGTATTCTTTTTATCTTTAAACAAATATTTATAAAACCACTTCATATACACTACACAGATGATTAAATTTAACGGAAAATTAAAATATATTAATTAAATTAGTAGGCACCTGAATATATATACAGATTAATATAGGAAAGCCTTAATATATAAAAGCCCTAAGAACCTTGCGTCCACTATGTGCCATAAACATTGATTTTTCTTCCACCTACTATCTAAAGCCGTATTTTACTCCTTGGAATAGAGTAGTAAAGTACTAATTTCTATCCCATGTGACTTGAATAATTAATCTTTCTACCTAGGGAAAACTCGAGTTTTTTCGTACCACGGGGCTAAAGTTAGTTACATAAGAATAACATTAAAAGAGAGATTAAAAAGAACATGAGCCACAGTCAGCTGTTACTTGTATTTGTTTCGTTACTCATTGTTGACTAATAGCAGCTGTAGCTGCTGCTCACCCACTGCTGACCATTCAGTCAGCACTGTCAGCAGTGGGTGAGCAGCATCTCTAGTATTAGAGATGGCCGTGGCAGTGTAGGTGTTTGTTTACATTTTGCTTGGGTAGGCTATTAACCTAAGAAGTCCAAAACATAAATGTAAAACTTTTGACTAGGCTTAAATTATATTTTGTTTTTTTCATGTTCTTCAAAATTGATATGGCCTACCTTGTGTGTTTTTTATGTTCATGTGACAGATCCAGCTTGACGGAGCAAGGGATCATATGAAGGTAAAGTTAAATTATCTACGGTAGGCCTATTAGGCCTAAATTTTATTCGTGTAGGTGAAGGAAAAATGTTGTGTGCATCAAGGGACTAAAGTACTTTTGTCCCTCAGGGAGAAAACATTGTACTTTAGTCCCTAGAAGCACAAATAACTATTTCTATCAATTTAAAATTTTTTAGAAATAAATTCTCAAAAACATAGTAAAAGATGTCAGGTGGTTCCAGTCCTGGTGGTTATATAACCTCTTTTTGATTATTGTTAATTTCTCGGCGAGTATCACTATAAGTTATTAAATAGTGTATGTCTTCAAAGTTTTACCAACTAACATCAATGGTTGTTTCGTAACTTAATCAAAAACTAGGAAAATATTTCTCTTCATTACAAATTGATGTTTACTTACAAAAATAAAAACTTACCATATTCTGAAGTTAAGAATCAAGTTCTACCAGTACTATCAAAACGTATGCTATAATGACAAATTTGTTCAAGTGCTGATGGTTTAGAAAAGTGGTCTAATCAAGTCCGTTTTGTCAACACTTGAAATGATAAGATAATCCTCATGAGCTGAAACTGTGATACTGTACTACCATTATCTATAGTCTAACATGATAAAGCCATGCAGCGAACATGAAGTACAAATGTCATATGATGGATTAATCAGTGCTACCACTCTTAATAACCACGAATTAAACATTTTATAACATTTTAGTAACATTGTATACTGGAATATCTGTTTATGTTGTAATCTGTTTATTTTTTATATTTGCAGCACTGAAAAAAATGCTGAAACAATTAAAAAACTGATTGCAACGCGTCTTCAAATTTTGGTATCAAACAAAATACATTAGATGAGAAGTCCATTCACATTAGTGTTAGCCTATAGTTAATGTTGCCACCAAATTAAAATACCTACATGTATTGAAAAAAACGTTTAAAGTAACCGATCATAAAAATGTACTTGAATAAACAAAATTGTACCGATCAATATTTTATTTTTTATCCAGAGTTGACTTGTTTACAAAAGCATTTCTTATTAAATCATAGAATTTTTTATGTTTAGATAAATACAATCATAAAATAATTATAACTAGTTGGAGTTAATTATATTTATAGTTTAATTTTTGCTTGATTTTATCCTATCATATAATAGCGTCTTAAAATTGAAGTACCAGAATTAAAGTAATCTCAAAGCTATATTAACTTGTCATGTTTTCAGTCACAAGGTCCTAACCTTCAAGTAAGTATCATTGTCAATGACAACTTCACAGGACAAAATCAATCTAAAATTCAAGCTCTTAGTTCATTAAAGGGATCTGTATTCCACGATCGAAATCTAGTGGGTTGATTTTGCTTAAACTTTGCTTTTAAGAGTGTTTTGGCCATAAATAAGTTTAAAAACAGCCTCAACACAAAAAAAATCAAATTTTGTCTAAAATTAAGTTTAAAAATTGTAATTTTTAACATTGGTCTTAAGAGTTGCTATTTTGGTAACGAAATAACAACTAAAAGTAAACAAATATAGAGGAACATTAGTTTTAAGCAGTTTTTTTTTAAAAGCTGTAACTTTGAAGAGTCTGGTGTAACTTTAATAGCTTAATTGCCATGACACTGTAACAAAAGAGAATTAAAACAAACGATCAAGGCTAGGTTGGACTGGTACTGGTTGCTTAAGTGGATACTTAACTTTATATTTCAAATTTAAGTGTGGTAATGTCACAATACACAAAAACGCAACGTCGACCACCTCAGAGGCTGTTGTCTTTGCTCGGTAACGAACGCAGCTCTATAAATTAAGCCAAGCAGGGCAGTTACAGCTTGTTAACGATCTGCATCTGTTACTTACCTCGTAAATCTTGACAAATGAGCTGCAAAAAGTGCGACCACCGAGCATGAGTAGAGCGGGCTCCAGCTGATTGTGCCGGCCATGAACACTAGTTAGCGTTATGTGGAATCATAACGCGTTATGTACGAGAGTTACGGCCGGGGCTAGCATCCCTGACAGTGGGGACTACTGGGTAAAGTGGAGCGGACATTGAGGACTGGAGGGACTTCAAACTCTAGTAACATGTTATGTACGAGAGTTAAGGCAGGGGCTAGCATCACTGACAGTGGGGACTACTGGTTAAAGTGGAGCGAACATTGAGGACTGGAGGGACTTCAAACTCTAGTAACATGTTATGTACGAGAGTTACGGCCGGGGCTAGCATCCCTGACAGTGGGGACTACTGGGTGAAGTAGAGCGGACATTGAGGATTGGAGGGACTACAGACTCTAGTAACGCGTTATGTACGAGAGTTACGGCCGGGGCTAGCATCCCTGTCAGTGGGGACTACTGGGTGAAGTAGAGCGGACATTGAGGACTGGAGGGACTACAGACTCTAGTAACGCGTTATGTACGAGAGTTACGGCCGGGGCTAGCATCCCTGACAGTGGGGACTACTGGGTGAAGTAGAGCGGACATTGAGGACTGGAGGGACTACAGACTCTAGTAACGCGTTATGTACGAGAGTTACGGCCGGGGCTAGCATCCCTGACAGTGGGGACTACTGGGTGAAGTAGAGCGGACATTGAGGATTGGAGGGACTACAGACTCTAGTAACGCGTTATGTACGAGAGTTACTGCCGGGGCTAGCATCCCTGACAGTGGGGACTACTGGGTGAAGTAGAGCGGACATTGAGGACTGGAGGGACTACAGACTCTAGTAACGCGTTATGTACGAGAGTTACGGCCGGGGCTAGCATCCCTGACAGTGGGGACTACTGGGTGAAGTAGAGCGGACATTGAGGATTGGAGGGACTACAGACTCTAGTAACGCGTATGTACGAGAGTTACGGCCGGGGCTAGCATCCCTGACAGTGTGAACTACTGGGTAAAGTGGAGCGGACATTGAGGATTGGAGGGACTACAGACTCTAGTAACGCGTTATGTACGAGAGTTACGGCCGGGACTAGCATCCCTGACAGTGGGGACTACTGGGTGAAGTAGAGCGGACATTGAGGATTGGAGGGACTACAGACTCTAGTAACGCGTTATGTACGAGAGTTACGGCCGGGGCTAGCATCCCTGACAGTGGGGACTACTGGTTGAAGTAGAGCGGACATTGAGGACTGGAGAGACTACAGACTCTAGTAACGCGTTATGTACGAGAGTTACGGCCGGGGCTAGCATCCCTGACAGTGGGGACTAATGGGTGAAGTAGAGCGGACATTGAGGATTGGAGGGACTACAGACTCTAGTAACGCGTTATGTACGAGAGTTACGGCCGGGGCTAGCATCCCTGATAGTGGGGAATACTGGGTGAAGTAGAGCGGACATTGAGGATTGGAGGGACTACAGACTCTAGTAACGCGTTATGTACGAGAGTTACGGCCGGGGCTAGCATCCCTGATAGTGGGGAATACTGGGTGAAGTAGAGCGGACATTGAGGATTGGAGGGACTACAGACTCTAGTAACGCGTTATGTACGAGAGTTACGGCCGGGGCTAGCACCCTGACAGTGGGAACTACTGGGTAAAGTGGAGCGGACATTGAGGACTGGAGGGACTACAGACTCTAGTAACATGTTATGTACGAGAGTTACGGACGGGGATAGCATCAGTGACAGTGGGGACTACTGGGTAAAGTAGAGCGGGGATTTGAGGACTGGAGGGACTACAGCCTCTAGTAACATGTTATGTTACGGCCGGGGTCTATCATCCCTGACAGTGAGGACTACTGGGTAAAGTAGAGCGGACATTGAGGACTGGAGGGACTACAGCCTCTAGTAACGCGTTATGTACGAGAGTTACGGCCGGGGCTAGCATCCCTGACCGTGGGGACTACTGGGTGAAGTCGAGCGGACATTGAGGACTAGAGGTTCTAGAGACTCTAGTAAAGCGTTATAAATGGGAGTTTAAGGTAGGGAGGCTAGCACCTCGATAGTGGGGAATACTGGGTGAAGCGAAGCGGACAATGAGGACTGGAGGGACTACAGCCTCTAGTAACATGTTATGTTACGGCCGGGGTCTATCATCCCTGACAGTGGGGACTACTGGGTAAAGTGGAGCGGACATTGAGGACTGGAGGGACTACAGACTCTAGTAACATGTTATGTTACGGCCGGGGTCTATCATCCCTGACAGTGGGGACTACTGGGTAAAGTGGAGCGGACATTGAGGACTGGAGGGACTACAGACTCTAGTAACATGTTATGTACGAGAGTTACGGACGGGGATAGCATCAGTGACAGTGGGGACTACTGGGTAAAGTAGAGCGGGGATTTGAGGACTGGAGGGACTACAGCCTCTAGTAACATGTTATGTTACGGCCGGGGTCTATCATCCCTGACAGTGGGGACTACTGGGTAAAGTGGAACGGACATTGAGGACTGGAGGGACTACAGCCTCTAGTAACATGTTATGTTACGGCCGGGGTCTATCATCCCTGACAGTGGGGACTACTGGGTAAAGTGGAGCGGACATTGAGGACTGGAGGGACTACAGCCTCTAGTAACATGTTATGTTACGGCCGGGGTCTATCATCCCTGACAGTGGGGACTACTGGGTAAAGTAGAGCGGACATTGAGGATTGGAGGGACTACAGACTCTAGTAACGCGTTATGTACGAGAGTTACGGCCGGGGCTAGCATCCCTGTCAGTGGGGACTACTGGGTGAAGTAGAGCGGACATTGAGGACTGGAGGGACTACAGACTCTAGTAACGCGTTATGTACGAGAGTTACGGCCGGGGCTAGCATCCCTGACAGTGGGGACTACTGGGTGAAGTAGAGCGGACATTGAGGACTGGAGGGACTACAGACTCTAGTAACGCGTTATGTACGAGAGTTACGGCCGGGGCTAGCATCCCTGACAGTGGGGACTACTGGGTGAAGTAGAGCGGACATTGAGAATTGGAGGGACTACAGACTCTAGTAACGCGTTATGTACGAGAGTTACTGCCGGGACTAGCATCCCTGACAGTAGGGACTACTGGGTGAAGTAGAGCGGACATTGAGGACTGGAGGGACTACAGACTCTAGTAACGCGTTATGTACGAGAGTTACGGCCGGGGCTAGCATCCCTGACAGTGGGGACTACTGGGTGAAGTAGAGCGGACATTGAGGATTGGAGGGACTACAGACTCTAGTAACGCGTTATGTACGAGAGTTACGGCCGGGGCTAGCATCCCTGACAGTGTGAACTACTGGGTAAAGTGGAGCGGACATTGAGGATTGGAGGGACTACAGACTCTAGTAACGCGTTATGTACGAGAGTTACGGCCGGGACTAGCATCCCTGACAGTGGGGACTACTGGGTGAAGTAGAGCGGACAATGAGGATTGGAGGGACTACAGACTCTAGTAACGCGTTATGTACGAGAGTTACGGCCGGGGCTAGCATCCCTGACAGTGGGGACTACTGGTTGAAGTAGAGCGGACATTGAGGACTGGAGGGACTACAGACTCTAGTAACGCGTTATGTACGAGAGTTACGGCCGGGGCTAGCATCCCTGACAGTGGGGACTAATGGGTGAAGTAGAGCGGACATTGAGGATTGGAGGGACTACAGACTCTAGTAACGCGTTATGTACGAGAGTTACGGCCGGGGCTAGCATCCCTGACAGTGGGGACTACTGGGTGAAGTAGAGCGGACATTGAGGACTGGAGGGACTACAGACTCTAGTAACGCGTTATGTACGAGAGTTACGGCCGGGGCTAGCATCCCTGATAGTGGGGAATACTGGGTGAAGTAGAGCGGACATTGAGGATTGGAGGGACTACAGACTCTAGTAACGCGTTATGTACGAGAGTTACGGCCGGGGCTAGCATCCCTGACAGTGGGAACTACTGGGTAAAGTGGAGCGGACATTGAGGACTGGAGGGACTACAGACTCTAGTAACATGTTATGTACGAGAGTTACGGACGGGGATAGCATCAGTGACAGTGGGGACTACTGGGTAAAGTAGAGCGGGGATTTGAGGACTGGAGGGACTACAGCCTCTAGTAACATGTTATGTTACGGCCGGGGTCTATCATCCCTGACAGTGAGGACTACTGGGTAAAGTAGAGCGGACATTGAGGACTGGAGGGACTACAGCCTCTAGTAATGCGTTATGGACTACAGACTCTAGTAACATGTTATGTTACGGCCGGGGTCTATCATCCCTGACAGTGGGGACTACTGGGTAAAGTGGAGCGGACATTGAGGACTGGAGGGACTACAGCCTCTAGTAACATGTTATGTTACGGCCGGGGTCTATCATCCCTGACAGTGGGGACTACTGGGTAAAGTGGAGCGGACATTGAGGACTGGAGGGACTACAGACTCTAGTAACATGTTATGTACGAGAGTTACGGACGGGGATAGCATCAGTGACAGTGGGGACTACTGGGTAAAGTAGAGCGGGGATTTGAGGACTGGAGGGACTACAACCTCTAGTAACATGTTACGTTACGGCCAGGGTCTATCATCCCTGACAGTGGGGACTACTGGGTAAAGTGGAACGGACATTGAGGACTGGAGGGACTACAGCCTCTAGTAACATGTTATGTTACGGCTGGGGTCTATCATCCCTGACAGTGGGGACTACTGGGTAAAGTGGAGCGGACATTGAGGACTGGAGGGACTACAGCCTCTAGTAACATGTTATGTTACTGCCGGGGCTAGCATCCCTGACAGTGGGGACTACTGGGTGAAGTAGAGCGGACATTGAGGACTGGAGGGACTACAGCCTCTAGTAACGCGTTATATACGAGAGTTACGGCCGGGGCTAGCATCCCTGACAGTGGGGACTACTGGGTGAAGTGGAACGGACATTGAGGACTGGAGGGACTACAGACTCTATTAAAGCGTTATGAATGGAAATTTAAGGTAAGGGCTCTCACCGATGACAGTGGGGACTACTGGATAATGTGAAGCGGACATTAGGATTTGAGGTACTATGTTTAGCGTTAATGGGGAATCATAACGTGTTAAGTGTGGGAGTTAAAATTGAGGCTAGCTTCCTTTGCGTGAAGGCTAATGGGCACAGAGCGGAATCCTGAGGTGGGACTCTAATTAGGGTTTAAGGAATCCTATTAGTTTCTGTATACAAAATATACCTGGGGCTGCTTAGAAGAACAGGAAGAGGTGACCACCAAAAATACTGTACTAGAAGAAGGAAAATGGTAGATTTATATAATTGCCATGGTTCAATTAACACAGAAAAATTATAGCTTTACGTCGTTGTACACTAGTTACCATATTAAAACTTGGACCATAAGCTTTACATTTCATAATACCTAAATAATTAAACTTCAACTTGACTTGCGTATTTATATTTGAATCAGGAACGTAAAGAATATAAAACTCATCGCTGTTTAGAGAAACAAAACGTTTCGATGACAAATAATGGAGCCGTCACCCCTTGGAGCACGCCGCGCAAAGGCATTCCCGTGTACACACACCTTTGTCGAACCCCTCTCCCCACTCCCCTAACGACATCTCTATCTGAGATGCAAATGTTTGAGATAAATCAACAGCGACAATCAGTTGATAATCCGTTTGCGGTCGCTTCGCTCACTCTCGCTTTGTCCGAGGATTAGCGAGATTAATTGGTCCTACTGGAACCTGTGTGAAACTGCTGCTCGGTGACTTGTAATGGGCAATGGGCAATCGTTAGCTCACCATTGAGGCTTTGAGAGGGATTTTGATACACAGGAGCAACTGGTCGCAGTGTCCGGTTGGGCAAGTCATGGAACAGTGACTTTTGAGCCAGTTTAATCCTGTATACTCAAGTTTTATAAGTGGTTAAATTTCTACGAACGTTCTTTTGGATGATTACATTCATGTGTTTATTTCCGTTTTATAAATAAATAAAAATTGTTTCCAAATAATTAAAAACTAAAGAGTGTAGTTCATATCGTTGTATTCTGAATTGAAGCCATTTAAAGAAGGGACTTTCAGGATTGAAATCTTCTTTTGACACACTGAGACTTTCATATATGCTAAAATAAATTACTAGAAATAGTAGGTACTGCTTATAAATTTCACGAACCAATCTTAGATCAGATCCTAGTCGACCCTTCACTCCGCAGCAACAATTCATCCCCCGGATTCCCCTTTCAAACCCATCCCACCAAAATCAATTACACAAAACCCAATATCAAATTAACCATACCGGTGTTTAGAAAGCCTACAAGTCCATCTTCCTCGCCCGAAGGCAATGGGGAACCGGTACGGAATGATTAACCGTTAATAGAATTTCCGCAACCATCGATTCGACCGGGCACGAGCGAGGGGTAATTATTTCAAGTAGGAGGTTCATCGATTATGTAAATTCCAGGTCGGATAATCAGGACGATATCTGATTAGAGGCGGGGGCAATCAGCTGATTATGATTGCTGTTTACCTAAACGACGGTTAGGCCGGGAATCGGATGCCCTCCCACCGACAAATGATGCCCATCATTGCTCAAACTGTTCATTTGATACGTGAATTTTGTCCAGATTACTTCCGCTGCGTTTAGGCCGAATGAAAAAGTCGGCTCGTTGGATTGCAACTACGGAATGGAACCACATAATTGTATGTAGTGAGGATAACTTTTATACTCACAGATATCTGAATTTTTTTCAAACCCTCACCCCCTTGACCAAAAGAAACTTCCAGTCTCTAACACCTTAATCGATCATCCCTATCAAACAACATAGCGGATTAAACCTTCTAAAGTTCAACTTGTGCTAAACGGTCCGTGATTAACGCAACCAACGGAACTTACAAGTCCCATAAATAACCGGGTGTTAACAAATCGCTTATCCCCAAAACACCCAGTTAATCAAAGGCCCAATTCTAAAGTAGAGCGTCGTCGCCTAAGCCGCTGGACGCGGCGCGGCGGTCACCTCAAAGCGACATTCCTCCCCTGGTGTCTTCTGATAGGTATAAATAGGCCCGGCCAGCGATGATCTTGGACTAACGAGATTACAAGTCGTTAGGGTAGTTTTATCGCGAGAATATTCAAATTCGGGCGCCAGTCAAACGCTTATGGCACAGTTAACATTCTCGAGGGCAACGTCAGGGTCTTCTGATTTATTTTAATTTTGAATTTCTAAATTGTTTGACCACTTTATCTTTTGGTGACAGGTTTTCGTAGTGGATTTGTGTTAAGGTCGGATTTGAAAATACATATTTATTAAAGATGTGTAATACTCATTATTGGTATTCAGAAATTTAAAATGCATTTTTTAGAAATAACAGTTAAAAATATCTCATTTTGCCACGTCTTACAACCCGGACTTCACCATAGTATACCTTGAGTAGTATGTGGTTCAAATGGCATGTTATACATACAAAACTATATCAGTATAATAAACCATTTCAAACAGATTGGCATCTGTAAAGTGTGGATGCTTCAATAAACTCCCTCCAACACGAGCACAATAACAGAAGGAATATTCTGAAATATCTACAAAGATTTGAGTCATTTTGATAACTATACATATTTTCCACACATATTTAATAGGCGAAATAGATTATTATACAAGTAACTCCTCCTACGGTTTTCAACTATGATTTTAATAATGTTGCCGTCAATTTTTAGCTCGACTTGACTAAAGATTTACTTAGTTGTTGATACCCGTTAAAACGGAAGTGCCCCACAAGCTCTTGAAGTTATATATTTTCTCATTTGATTAATATTGACAATGAAATTAAAAGCCTTTCATGTTTAAGAGCTATATTGAGTAAACTCAGTACAACAGCAAAAGTGTCTGTCTATTAGCACGAAAGAAGTTATGTTTTAAACCATGGAGGATACACTGATTAACGAACTGCGTTAAAAGTGTAAACATTAAAAAGTATCCAAAATAAATTGCTCTGTTTTGAGCAACATATTACACTAATTAATTCATACAAGAGGAAGATCTAAGGTACGAGAAAGGAAATTTCGGATTATGTCATTCACTTGCACAAAACGACATGTTTACTGCAACCCCCGATTTAAGTTCTTAACAATTTTTAAGACCCAACATACTTTATGCTTGTTCGAGACATCCCTTCGATTTACTGTCTTTAAGCCACCCGACTGTCAACTTGTCTTTCTTATTAAGTGCTTTATGAACTCTGCCAACCCTATGCTAAAAATTTAACTGCATTTGGCAATGAACTTCTTTTTGCAAATGATCTAATATTATCTAATATTGATGGAGATGGTGCTCAACAAAGTAGCCGCGGTTGAACTTGGCACAGTGGCGGATGTGACATAACGATGAGAGTGAACCAGATTGCGTGTACTGGAGCATTGTAGCATTGTTGCGTCACATGAGAACAGAGACAAGGGCAAGGGCGTGGGATCGGGCTGACATTAACTTCTGTCGGATAAATTAGTAACAGGAAACGACATCGTGTTATCGATCTGATGGTAAATAGACCATCTTGATATGTCCGGAGCCTATCCGAGTATCGGCCCGTCGTTAGTGGCCGAGGAGAAGAAATCTGTTCGGAATCGTATTGATGCGGAGTGAGATCAAACGTCTGTTTTACGATGGCTGAAATTGGAACTGTTGTATTTTATAGGCATAAATGTACTGATGCAAAGAGGCAGTTTCAAGATTTAATACTAAATTTAAGTTTTCCGATCAAGGTTCTTAGAACAGTATTCTTTTACCTAAATGTTTTAAAGTATGCTGCTGTCTTAATAATGCAGTTACAATATTCGATACTTAAATAAGCTATTGGTCTAGATTGACTATATAAAAAGCCATTTACACTTAGTGTTAAAAAAGTGATAAGTGATCAGGTTTTTATGACTTTCTCTAGACACTCAAGAAAAGTTTCACATTATATTTTGTTATTGATTAACACTTTTCTTATTAGCATGATACGTGTTGTTTGTAATCAGAAATTAAAAACAACCATCTACAATATATATTACTCTCAATATATATTACAATATAATATAACTCTCAAAAATATATTTACACTTATACTGCAAAGAATACAGACGGTAAATATATGAAAAGTTTGATAATGGCAATCGATTTCTCTCTTTGGGCCTGATGATGATCGGTGTGTCCGCGGTCGAAATCGATTGCCATTATCCAACTTTTCATATATTTACCGTCTTTATGCTTTGCAGTATAAGTGTAAATATATTTTTGAGTGTTGTAGACGTTTGTTTTTCATTTCTTATTGAGGAATAAAACCGAGCTGTACAACATATCCTAGAAAGGGCATAAAAATCCTTAGGTTGGCATTGTAAAACTTTCCGGGTATTAGCTAGATAAGGTAAAGCTACTACATTTGGGTAGGTTTTCAAAACCATTAACACAAATACAATTTAAACAAATACGATCTCTACCAGCTCTCAAAACCTCCCGGATTTCTCGTGGTAATTTGATTCCCCCGATTCCTCACAAAATACTTAAGCCTCATTCATAACATTGTCAAACGATACGCAAACAGATAAACCCACTGGTTTATGGTGCCGGGCTAAAACAATATTGTAACCGGTGGACTCGGCCCCTCGTAAACCTCCGGGGGCTTAGCAGGTCGCCTAATGCGCGTATAAATACGGACGCCGCGGCTAAACCCCCGAAACGACAACGTAATTTATCCAAACTATAAAAGGGGCCAGAAATATAGTTTCGTTTAATCAGATATTGACCTGTAACTCAGGATTGGGGAAGCGACATTCGTATTCAAATCGTTTTAATAAAATCAAGACCATGACGGACCGGTGGCTCGTCCTGGAGGGGGGGGGGGGGTCAAACTTTTGGGAAAAAGTCAGAAGGAAAGTAAATTTCTTCATACTGTATTCCTTATATATTTTTTGTATTGTAGTTTCTATGAAATAAAAACAATTCTATGATATTGTTGTTCTAGCTAATGTCATTTTATAATTAAGGATAACAAAAGTTTGTTTTTGAGGTTTAAAATTTTTAATATTACTATTAATGCTATTGTATTAATGCTTTGTATGTTAAGGTTTCAAATTTTGCATTTTTCATCTATTCTAACTTGTTTAATTTAAGAGTGTAGGTAAATCAAATTAATTTCTGATCACCAAAATTACAATATTTTGAACATCACCAGTCATAGGCTAATCATATAATGTCGTTATAATTTATTGATTTTAAAGTAAAATGTTATCGTCATATTGTTGAAATTCATCTATACCCTAATTAATTTAGTTATGATATTTCTATTTTTAAGCCTTTTGATATACAATACTAGGCTGCTTTTAGAAACAAGGCCTGCGTATACTATGATACTTTCAGAAATAAATTACTGTAATAGAAAAAAAAAACAATTACTTTAATTGAGACTAAGATCCCGTATATTAATGGATTCTTGGTCATCAACGATGTTACGCAATCTGAATACAAATTAATCTGACCTATATTGGTTAGGAAAATGTTTACAAGGGTGTGAAGAGTTTTCCGTTGAGTGTAGAACTTAATAGCAGTCGTATCTGTCGCGCCCAAACCCATATATGTGCTAGAATATCATTAAGTTCAAAAAAAAAAAAATATTTGTTTTAGTGCAGAAAAAAATTTAAGCGAATTTTTAAGTGTAAATCAGATTATTGCGAAAACTGTCTAATCATTCTGACCATACAAAGTTTTTGAGATCCTAATAACTTTTGAATTATTGCCCTTTTAAAGTATATCGTCTTCCAGAGTAGAGATGAAAACAAAACTGGCCGTATTTAGTCAGAGTTTTTAAATATAGTCAAGGCCCGAGGTTCAAAGTCTATTTAGTGATAATTAAACTACACAAGTTTCAATAAACAATAAATAAACAAGGTAACTTCCTACATTGAATGGTCGTTTCAGCAGAAAGAATGCCATCGATCTAGTATCATCCATTTGTTGAAAGACCAAACCGTTTACCGTCTAACATCGAGCGCCATTACTCTCAATGCCAGAGGTTTCCCATAAGCTGGCTGGTTTCATGGCATTCTTTCATAGCCAGTGCTCTAGCTGGAGCCCTCTCTTAATCGTCACTAATTGTAGCCATTCAGCAGTAAACGTCAGTGCCGTCCATCGCAGCGCGGAACGCCGCCTCAGCTCGACCACATCATGATCCAAATATTAACTATATTGTAAATCACCCAGGAGGTTCACTCCGTGCTCTACTGGCCCGAGGCAAGACTTTGTATGCCGTGAGGGCGGTGTTAGTGCTTGTGGGATTACTCCGTTGATGTAAATTTATTAGTTGTTTCGACAGGTTGAAGGGAGAATGTGAGTTAAAAGACGTGATGGAAAAAGGAAAGTTTTATTTAAATTCAATCGCTAAGAGGCGACTAAAGGGATAGAGCGATTATTTTTCCTGCACTCAAGTGGCCGTTGCCGGAAATACCTGAATAGGCCTACAGTTGATGCATGAGACGTGGGACAGCCCGCCAGGGTTTGTGCTACATATGGGTAGGTTGGCTTTATCTATCTCGTGCAATATGGGATGGATATTGCACGATTATTTAGTGCACGATTAAATCACATGTCAATATAATGACTTACATATTACTAAGGTCTCCATTTTAAATTTAGGTTAACTGCCCATGTGAAGCACAAATAATTGCGAGCTGCCTCACGTCTCGTGCAACCAACTGTACGTTTCGCACTGGTCACAACCATACTGAGGGCGAGAAATAATATTCAGTATTCGGTGTAAAACACTGTGGCTGAAGAAACGCTGCTGTACTTCAGCACGCCTGAGGCCCAAGACTCAGGTAGATGATGTTGAGAGGGTAAATTTGGCTGCGGAAAGTAGGCCTTTTAATTAATATATGCTATTTACTGACTACGTTCATAGCCTGGGCGCCCAAAAGTTTCAGCGGCTGCCGATAGAGGCTGTCAGAGTCGGGGATCTCTCTGGTCAAAAATGCATCGTGCAGTGCTTCAATTTTGCTCCTTTATTTTAATTCCGATAAAGGTTAATAAAAGATAATGTCTTAGGCTGTTTGATTCGCCTTTTTATTTTTATATATTTTAATCCATGATGGCCTAAAGTTGATCTTAAGTCGGTCAAGTTTGAATCATTACAGCTTAAAATGGATTTAAAATAAAAACAAATCAAAAAGCTAATAAAATAGCCCAAGTTTTATGCCTATCTTTAATTTAAAACACCTCCCACACTTACCGGGCTTAAAATAAATACTTTAATGGGAGCAGACGAAGCACTGCATGACTGCATGACCTTCAAAAAGGGACCCTTCAGCCCTACCTTCTAAGTATTAAAAAAAATGAATAAACTTATATCTTAGAAAGTTAGTCTTACATAAAGTAAGTGCAATTTTAAACTTTTTTCATTACGGTTAATAATATATAATAAACAATAATAACGACCCCACTATTGCCCTAATAAATCATCATCGTCAAATTTCTATAAAATTACACATGTTCATATACTGCCTTTGTAAGTTACCTAGTACAAAACAACTTAACTTATAGTTCAATTCAAATTAATTACAAAGGCTACAAAAAATACCAAAAAAGTTAAAAAAGTTTTAGCCTACAAACGCCTAACCAAATCACATTTTCATGAACCTAATTCTCGTAGACCATTGAAAATTCCAATAATATTTATTGTTACTAGCCTATCATTAGTGTAATTCAGAGAGTAGCCGGACGAGAGAACGGCTCGTACGTAACATTCTCCATGTTACGTTTCCGCAGGAATCTAGATGAGCGTTGCCGCGAAAGTAGCTCTAGCTCTGCCCTTGAGCGAGTTCTCACACTTAGTTATACAACAATAATCACATGTTGTCTTCCTACACAGTGAGTCCATGGGTGGGGTAGCGTGCAAGTCACGACCCTTTACGTTTATATTAACGACATCGGCATGTTGTAAAGGGCAAGTTTAAAGTTCTCGCATCTAGTGATAGTAAGGGAATCATACACCCGAACTCGTGAGCTGCGTGGTAATTATAAAATATATAAACAGTATCGCATATACAGTACTTTTATTTCTATAAGGCTTTGCATTTGGCATTGAAGCCAAAACGTCATGGTGCAACCCAATTCTTCTTCTATTTTCTTTTAATTACTGGTTCTTATTAACGAGTATCAAATAATTTTCTCATAGCTTATAAGCTGTTTTTTATTATTATTTTTTTAGAACCGAAATTTTACAAATAAATATGAAACAATTACCTTATTACTTGATTACAAAAATTGATCTAAAATGGCGTTTTGTCGGCTTCGAGATCATGTTTCAAATTTGATACCAAGTCGAGAACATGCAAAATGATCTAGTAGGCAAAACGTTTTTGGTCGAGTTACGAACGATATTTTTTATCACACAAAACTGTGTAATAAATTCTAAACAAATGAACAATATTTTTAATCGCCCATAACAAACCGAACATAGCGGGATGCACTATGCTTGTTTTCCCGGTTGCTAGGCACGCTAGGCAACCACTTAACATCAGATAACGCGGTTCTGTATACATTATAACGCAGAATATCTTGGCTTCTGACATACTCCACTAGTCTCCGACAATCTACAGTTTCGACGTTCTTCTCCAATTGTTTAAACTGTAAACTGTCATCACAGACCAAGATATTCCATGTTGACTGTACCACTTTTCATTGGTTTCCCTTGTTAAGTTGTAGGGCCGAAATGTTTGGTCCTCTACCTCAAAAGCATTATTTTCGTTGTTGGAAGTGAGGGTCGAAAACAGAACATTATTGATGTTGTGTGATGAAAAAACTTTTTAAATCTTATTTTTTATTCAAAGGTTAATTCATTTTACTTAACACATGGAAATAATTTTTGCTATAGTTTATTGACTTAATCCTATGTATTCTTCAAAGACACTGAAAGTATATGTCCTTTTGTATTACAAAGGGATTGGACATGCATTTAAAAAAATAAATATTTTAATTTTCAATTAAAAAAAGAAACATGATAATTAAAGTTATTATAAAAATCAAAATTAACCCTTCCAAAATTATCTAATCTCATGAAATGCGTTTGGATATCAATCTGTCCCGCCGCTTTAGGCATCCCCAAAGTCCCATTCATCGGCACTCTCCTTCCCACATTACTCACAGTACAATGTACCATCAAGCGTATAAGACAGCCGGCGAGCACTGCGCATCGCCGCGCGCCGAGCACTGCGCAGGTTTTGTCCTATCGCGGGTTTTACCCGGTTTACTGCGCCGCCGCCCATCATTATCAATGTCGGGCCGCACAAAGTCCACACATTGCGTTTACTGCCGCCGTTTAAGGAGTAATCAGCATAAATCACGCAGGTTGTAGGGTTGGCGCAACACACGCGTAAACCCTTGAATAGAATAGATGCTGATTTACGTCCGATTTCCCCTATTAGAGGGGTATCCAAAGGCGTTATGCCGAGATTGATGAAGGATGTTGATTTTAGATGGACCATTTTGAGTTAAGTGGCATTAAAAAGATATGGATCTTGTGATTGGAGGACGCAAGTGCATAAAAACTTACTGGGGTGTTATTCAACCAAGAGGTTTAGGTCCCGATGTTTCCCACATCAGATCTTGATCATAATTGAAAAAAGTTTTTTTTAATTGATTATATTTGATCATTTTTCTGATAGACAATAAGTTCTCAATGACGAGATTTAAATTTAGAAACAGTATTGGTTTTTTGGTGAGATCTAACAAATTGTAAGATGGCTCAATGATACTAAGAACAACAACAAATTCTTCGATTACATTGTAAGTTCTTGTGATGAATAGGTACTGCCAAAGAGTAGACCTGAGATTTGTTCAAATTGTTTACGAGTTTTATTGATTTCAATAGGGAAGTCGCAAACAACATACTAAGGACACTCACACATATGCAATTTTTTAAACACTTTTTGGTAAGGATATTTTGGATCCTGTCAGAATAGATCAGATAATTAGTCACCTTCAGGTCCTGATCATGTTAGGTTGAATGTTCGGTGAACTATTTAATCCCGAACACGCAAATGGAGGTCCTGATGAGGTTATATCAAAATATGACTTGTAAGCCAATTTCACAACCGTTATTTTCCGAAAGCCGCATCTCACACCGGATCCCCAATCGGCGGATAAACCCATCGCGTTGCATGTCTGGCCGGGTTATGCCGGTCGTCCACACAGCGCCTGCGCCGGGCCGTCGCCGCTCTCACGCAGTGCATTAGGCATCACCGGACGTCAGTTTATTGCGATATCTTCTTCATATTAAACAGCGGCACGCAGCACGCCGCACTCAGCACGCTAGCTGGCGATGGCCCGCACGTCTCTATCAGAACCGTCTGATATCACGCAATCATCCGATGGGGATAATCAGGCTCAATTAGCCGGCGGGGCTGCATGGAGAATGCAGTAAACAAACAGTTGCTGTAAAGGGACATGGTGATCATAATTGAGGCTTTCTGTCTCATGCAGATGGAAATCTTTTTTCCAACATGGATGAAAATAGTCAAATAAGCCACTGCTGAATTCTGAGAGGAACATTTTTAACTATCATTTAAGAAAAAGTGGGATCTAAATCTTACCTTGATATAAGCCTAATTAAATAGCCACTAGGGCAGAAAATTATCCTAGGATTAATACATTTTTTTCCAAATATTTTCCAACGAGGTATAAATAGTCAACGTTTACTGGATACTTCATGAAGAATCTCATAAAAAATTCATAGTTTAACGAAATCCCCTTAGTATAGCCCAGAGAAAATAACAAATAGAATATCATACACAGATTCCTCTCTGAGTTATATTGTTTAAAGCAATTGTGAGTAAACGCGATATGCATTGTGAAGGTTTAACTCCAAATCAAAGATGTATTTTGATAAAACTCACCGTAAAGAAACCTAAAATAGCATTGAAATAAAACCCTAAATTACATATTTGGTTTAATACCATTCAACATCCTGCTAAATATAAAAATCATTATTGGTTCTAGTGAAATGTCAAACGTAAAATTAAAAAAAAGAGTTTGTTTACTGACGTCCAATCAATGGAGGACCTTACACGATCAATACGGATCATGTTCTGGATCGTGATAAATAATGTCAGCAGTACCTAGGAAGGACAGGTCAGGTGAGGTAGGACTGGGCTTGACCTCACACGGTCAATGTGGATCATACATCAATATTTGACTTTACACACTCAATCCGTATCATGATCCAGCGATCATGAGCCAATTATTGCGATCCGTACCAAGCGTGTAAGATCCGCCATAAAAACCTATTTTAAGATGATAAGATTGAGAAACTTAAGTTAAGTTTCTCATCTCATAATAAAGAAAATTATAAAGGTGCTCATCGTATTATTTTAAGATTAGAAACTTCTAGCATCTGATGGATAGGGTTTTATAGAGTCTATAATGGGTTTTATTGACAGAAGACTATTTTAATTACAATGTTTTAACGAATACCATACGAATAAATTTTTTTTCTCAATTGTCAGAAAGGCAACATTTTGTTGCCATGAGCTCAGGTTTAAGGAAAAGCTTCAAAACTATTCGTTTACCAAGGACTAATGTGTATCAAGTACTATTATTGCCATTTGTTGCTATCTTCGCTCTTATGGAAGCTATTTCAACATCTTTCACGACCATTTGAATCCAAGTAAATCCTTACTGGACCGAGAGAATCTTAACCCAAAGCAAAGCAGATATCCCGAATGCTAGAAAGCTACTCGGGGTATCAGGGTCTTTTAACATGATTTACAGCGGTTTAGCGATCTAATGACCTCCTCTGGAAATGTGGAAGCCGGTAGGGCAATAATATAATGGGTTTACGAGGGCTGCCGCCCGGCCAGGACCTGTTTATTTATCCCGTCCGTTTTTGGCGGGGTCAAGCCTCCCCGCGTACATTGTAGTGGCCGAGTTACAGTTTCAAGAACATAAAATATGGACCTTGTACCGAACTGGACCAGTGCTCTTTAAGGGAGCCCAAAATTTACTGGGATGAGCTCTTCCATAATTTTGTAGATGGAAAGCGTCAGGTCGCAGCGTCGCTTTCTTTTTGGGCCTAATTTATCGCCATCTCGAGTGTGGTCTTTTGGGCTGCACGCCGTTGCACTTTTGGCCGCTTCAATGATATAAATTCACCATACGTATCAGGCTGTATCATTTGCAAGTCCCATGTTTCAGAGATAACGGGCAAGTCCGTTTATTCCGTTTATGGACTTGAAGTCTGTTTATGTATATCATTTGGAGAAATGTATTTTATGTTTAAGAGAAGTAAGCTGTCTTGTTAAAATATTACCGAATACTGTTCTCTTGTGTGGATTTGTACAAATTAGACTGCATCCATTTTGTATGCAATTTATAATTTTCTTTTAATGAAAAGAAAAAGCATTATCTTGCATTCTAATTTGTATTTAGATTTCTATTTTGCCTATGATGTATTCGGGAAATAATAATTCAATCTATATATATATATAATTCTGTAAGCCGAATTTCTTGAGCAAAATTGTGAGCGTTATACAAATCGCAGAATGATGGGAGGGGTCTCAATTTAAAGGTCTCGGTCCCATGCACGAGGGAAAACTATTGTCGTGTCCATAATGTTAACAGGAAATGAGAAATCACGTAAAACGTCCTCCATAAGAATAGCATGGGGATTCGAAAAACGTCTGTTTTGTGTACATTAAAACATGTGTTATGGTTTAATTTTAAAAAGAGACACAGATGGTAACGTTGAGTGAAGATGATAAAATCATTCACCCCAAAGAGAAGCAATCTATATATATAATTCAGTGAGCGAAATTTTTTGAGTAAAATTGAGAGCACTTTGCAACTCGCAGGAAGATGGTATGGGTCTCGAATTGAAGGTCTCGGTCCTATGCATGAGGGAAAATTTTCAGCGTATCCATAAAGTTACAAGGAAATAAGAAATAGCGTAAAAAGTCCTCCATAAGAATTGCTCGGGGATTTGAAAACAGTCTGCTGTGTGTACATTAAAACTTATGATTTCATTTTAAAATGAGGGACAGATGATAATAGGCCTATTGAGTGAAGAACTATTAAAAACCAAATGACATAATGTATCTGGAGTGGTAATACTATAATGAGACGTTTTGACGCTTTGAGCAACAAAAATTTCGACTAGGAGCGTTACCAACCCTATACAAACTAATAAAAATGGACTGTGGTTTTTTACTGTTATGTTCCTCTAATAATTTAAATTGTAAAAAACTGAGCCTGTATGCGAATTATAAAATAAATTCTGCTCGTGATGGGGACGCAATGGGCGATGAATCTTTGTTTGAGAAACGCCTATCTTATTTACAATGAACCAGGTTTTGGTTTTACAACTAACGTGAGTAGCTTCTCATAGCATAGGCGTGTGTGAAGCATATTGACAGTGGTGCGATCTCGTGCGGGGTACATGGAAGTACACATAACATATGATAGATAAATCAGTATTACCACTCTTATCAACTAAGGATGAAACATTTTATAACTGAAAGTTATGTTTATGTTTTGGTAAAGTGTGTTTGCAGCACTGTAAATTCAGCTGAATAATAACAAGATCGATGGCAGCGACTCTGGTGCGGCGTACACCGAACTTCCAAATTTTTGCCTCAAACTAAATGCATTGAATGAGAGGTCTATTCACGTTAGTGTACATAGTCAATGGTTTTACTTTATGACGAAAAGTATCAATGATCATATTGAGTGACGATGATACATTAATTGAAACTTAAAGTATATCAGTCAACGAAAGGTTGGTATTCTGTTAGCTGAATTATCTCAGAAACCATTTGGTCATTTCATAGATTGTAGAGTTATAGGAGAGAGTTAAAATAAAAGTCGTTTGTCCTACATAGGCCTACTAGGGAAAAATGTAGCAGGGTAAAAACTTTTAACACAATCGAAAAAAAAGATATTAAGAAAGATATTTAAGAAAGATTATCTTCTGAAAGGTTCTAAAAAAAAAAAAAAAAAAAAAAAAAAAAAAAAAAAAAAAACTAAGGGACAAGTATTAACAGTGAGTTAAGATGATCTATTTTGAGCGGCTGTATTCAAACTTGGTGAAGAAAAAATATAAAAAATCTGACAGGAGCTTTAGGACAAACAAGACAATGAAATAAATATGATACAAAATATTGAAAAATAATTGACTCTAAAATGGGTGCTGAACATCCGTCGTTTTTTTTCTCATTGCCGATTTTCTATGTTATATTAAAAAGCCGCCATAGCTTAAAGGGACTATGATTTCTTGCAAAACATATTTTTCATGGGTCGATATAAGATTAACAACAGACAGAATGAAGCATTCACAAACGGGTGGCCTAATAGCACAGGATTGTAAAGAGTGCTTTGGGGGCGAATAGCCTGTTCAAACGGTATTGTTAAAATAAATTAAAATTAAATTTTCTTGAAACTTCCATAGTGAAGAATTGGTGATCCGCTTTGGTTCATGCTATTTTAATTTTATGATTAGGGGCTTTTGCCCCTATGAGCCACTAGTACATATATAAATAAGCAATACATGAATATAACTAGGCATTTTAGAAATTTGAAATTTTATTTTAATTTGCTCAGTTGTCTTACTATTCAAAATATAATTTAAAAAGTCAAATTAAATATAATTAAAAAAAATATATAATTAAAAGTCAAAGTGTATTTTTATGTAGCGTAGTGTTCTATAAATAATTTTGCCAGGACAGGATCTTTTCCCAAATAAATAAAATCTATAGGCCTACGATGTACTTTACATGATACTAAGTTTTCGTTATGAAATGGGACAATAAATCAAAACCAATTCTTTATATGTATCTCCATTTAGCCCGTATACACCATTGCATTGCAATATTATGTAAAAATGTCTCAGAATTCTTAGAAACATCCCGGTGGTCATATTTCCTACCTTACCTTAACACTTTTAGAAGCGGAGTTTACAGTTGGCCCTCTTCAGCGTTCAAAAATCACTGTCTTCCGTTAGTTAATGCTTTCCTCTGGCCTCTTTCTTGGATAGCCTTCAATATCCATATCTTAGTGTTCAAATAATTATTGTTATACCTGAAGAGAAACTTATTTGTAATGAATTGGAAAACTTACGAGACAGTGCCTTTAATATCAAGTGACGGGTCTCAAAGAAGGGGTTTTATAATCACAATAAGAAGAAAAACTCAAAAAAAGTCTCGTTATTGAGCCAACATTTCGTTTTGAGTTAGATATTGAACAACCCGAACAAGTAAACTATGAGAAAAAGGAAATCTACAATCCATGTATAGAGTACTTGCAAAATAAGTATTACATAGAAAATTGTCAAATAATCGGAATTTATATTGGAAGTCGAGGAACAGTTGCAAAAATTTTAGTTTCATTCTACAAAACATATGAAATTTCTTTAAAAGTGATTGAACAAATTGTTATAAAGACCCTATGTATATTTTGAACATGATTTATTTTCCAAATCATTTTGCATTGTGTGCAGGATCCTTGTGGTCAACTGTAATGACAATCTGATGTCAATTTTTTATCAATAAATTGATTTCCTCCCCCTAACTTGACATAAAAACCAAGTGGAATGCTTTTCGTTGATCGAAAACTACATAAATGTGTGTGTTTTTTATGTAGGCCTAAATGTATTACCAGCAATCATGGAACGCTCACTGGGACCACCCGTTATTCTAATTCCACAGCGTCCACCTTGTCCACATGATTGACTGCAGGATTGTGCGGAAGCGCGGATTCAGCACGGTAGTTAGCCACCAGGCTTGTTACGGACACCTCGGGGCCAGGACGAGTCGAGCTACCGAAATTCGTCACGCATTTCAGTTTAAACTCCACTGATTCATAGGTGCCATTTCCTGGCGTGTGAATATAATAGGAGTTTTGAAGGTTTTCAATTATTCATTTATATTAACTGGGGCTATTTAACCATCAAGTCTTGTTAGGACAAATGGGGGGAAAGGATGAAATATTTGTTCATCGTTTATTTAAGAAACCGTTGAGTTATAGGGGTTTTAAATAATTTTGCACTTGAGCCTGAACAAATTTGAGTATAACAAGCAATGTTAGACATTCAAGAACTCAACCCTACCCTTTTCCTCAACTTATTATTATTACAAATACATTCATTGTGCATGAGTATTTATCCCAAAACAGACGTTTTCCCAGGGAGAAAAATGTTGATATAATATTTAACATGGTATTGTTTATATTTTATTTTCATTGAAAGTGTTTCTTTCTTGTCACATCTTTATTAAATATTAATCTAACAACCAATATGATTTCTCTGGATTCTTTCGTAGGGATAATTTAAAACATTAATAAAAGGTTTGCGGTACCCCTGTTTCGTCAATCTGATGCAGAAATCAATGATGGTATCATATAAGATATGACGTGCTTTTAAAGCGAACTAGAAAGTGTTATTTTTCATTTAAATTAGAGGTCATCATGATTAAAAATACTGTATCTAGATATAAATTACAAATATTAATGGGCACGGACGAAAAATATATAACATTCCATATTCTCTTCCACTTCTTCTTGAATAGGTCTTCCAGCTCTTGATGGTCCGGCTCCACCAAATTCGATAACACTATAGGTCTGCTTCTCTGCATTAACTGTAGACATCATAGCTTTCCCAGTTGTCCATCTGCTTCTGGTGGTTTTCCAAAAACCGATCAATCGCATCCAAGTACTCCTTACTTACTACAATCTCTTCTTTTCTGTCTTCTTCATTATGCAATTCTCGGAGTAAAGCAAAAATATCTTCGTCTTGGAACAACTCACCACATATATTGCTAAGGCCATTTTTAAAGTTTGGCTTTGAATGTACACTCGGTGAATGTTCACGCAGTAATGAACAGCACGCTCGACCGTGCCCCTTTTATACCCGAAACGGACGAGTGGGGGGAAATGAAATATAGGTCAAGGTTTTATTCATTTATGGAGTGACCAAAACAACACGTTTTTGTAAGGCCTGTAGATGAAGCCAAATGGCGATTGAAAACAACGTGGTAGCCTCAAGTTTCACAAATAATTGGATCGAATTTACTGAAAAGAGGGGCTTAAACCTGTAATTATTGTTTCTAATACCATTGTTAGAGCCTGAGAAAACAGTTCAATTGAAAACCCTTTGAAAATATGTTCCAAATTGATTTTGTTTTGATTTTTGTGTTACATTTGATTTCGGAGTATTAACAATTACATTTCACCCCACATCCGCGTTCAACCGACAAAACAGTGGGTGGAGTAAATACACCACCACTTCTTACGACCACAGTGAAACAACAAAACCTAGAAACGTAATTGCCCTTGAGCTTATAAAATGCAAAGCTAGCTCTAATAGCAGGTTAATTGAGGCAGTATAAGCGCAGGCTGAAGGACAAACCACAGAGTCCGTCCCATCTCCTCCAGTAATATGCACAATCCCATCTGCATCCTTAACTCTGTTACAACAGATCCTAGGTCACCGCGCAAGGCTAAGGTCGTAGGATGATCAGGAACACTGCAGGGAAAGAGGAACAAGCTTTGGTTTGGGCGGATGGACATAATGTAATTTTTAAGAGGATCAGGGTTGTTAAAATATTTTAATTAAAAAAACTCAAAGGTAACTAATATATTGTTTTGGCATTTTCTTCTTTAAATTATTTCACAAACAAGTTCAAACAATAATCTTAATTTAGGTTTATTCCAATTTGCAATTCATTCGAAGAAAATGTTGTTTTAAGAATCGAAGTATTTGTAGCCTACATTGCATGTAGGCAATGACATGTCATTGCAATGACATATCAAAAGATAAAAATATCAGGAGGAATGTAACAGGTTTACATGTTGATCAATATCAAATAAAACATTTTCAATTTCAGCATACTCTGACTTTAACCTCCATAATATGTCATTAAAATGAATCCCAGTAACATGAAAATAATATTGACACTATCTGGTGTCCATAGGTAAAGAAACCGAACAGGATGAAAACAATGGTAAAATGATGTTTTATATGAGGTTTTAACAGTGACTTCTTAGGTTTTTTACATCGTATGCACAACTCAATACACTTCTATATGTGCCTTGGATTACCTGTAAATATTTAAAGTGACATTCGTTTATTTTTATTAATTTTTATGAGTAATGAAAGTCAATGCATTTATTATTATCTCTTTTAAATTTGTAAATCCGGAACTGAGGACAAATAAAATAAAACTAGTGTACGTGTTGCTCGAAATCGAGCAATTAATTTTAATACAATACAAATGTTAATTTTAGCTCTAAATCAATGACATCCGACCAATCCAATATTGTGAGTATATGTAATCACTAAAACAACACGTATTTACAGCTGATTATTAACACATCTTTAAAATGCTTTATTCAATCCCAATGTTATTTAAATGGTAAATTTTGAGATTTCAATGGTGGATAGCGCCTTTATTTTCAGTCCGATTCTCATCAGTTTTAGGCGGAAACAAGTACAGACCAAGCCCTATCCAACGACACCAAAAACTTGAAAATCGGTTGGAAATTGTAGGAGGAGTTCTCAAGACAAAAAAACCCTTAGCGTATTAAATAAGTATAGATATAGATATAGATATTTGACAAACCTCTTAACCCCTACATTAAGAAATGAAAAGAGGTCGTTTCGTGAACGATACGAGAATTTAGTCAGACCATCACGATTTGTTTTTGTAGTGCAAAAGTAAACTGCACTGTGGTCAATCAGCTGAGCTTGGGTATTAACAGATTTATGAGGGGAAAACTAAATAAAATTTCCTTGAAAACAAGAATGTAAGATGGGCGTGATTATAATGATGCCCAGACATCAAAGCTTTGAAATCAGGGCAAGATTTTATGGACACCCGGTATAACTTAAGTGAGTCTCAAATCCTTGCCATCTTTATAACTAGAGTATTACTTAAATTAGTCAACAATCAAAAAATAATATCAACTTAAGCTTGTCTTCTATTTTTAGCGAATTTCCCATAGGGAATAAGCTATTACCGTAGGTCTCATGGTAAGACCTAAGCCCAGGACCATGTTACTTTTTCGTTTTGAGGTGCCCAGAGACCAAAAATAATAGTCATTAAAATTTATATATATATATATATATATATATATATGTGTGTGTGTGTGTGTGTGTGTGTGTGTGTGTGTGTGTGTGTGTGTGTGTGTGTGTGTATGTCCCTAGACACGATAACTCTCGTAAAAATGGTCCGATCGACACCAAATTTGGTAGAGATGTGTAATCCTACGTTTATTCGGATGAGTTCGAAAACCAGACATATCGACCTACCGGAAGGGGTAGGTTTGGGGGGTTTTGTACCCCAAAAATGGGTTTTTTGCATTTTTCATATGTAAATTTTAAAAATTTTAAATTTTTATTTTGACCATTGGATTTTGCTCAAAAAACACACAATTTAGTATTTTGAAGCTTTGCTCTATCTCCATTGGTTACCGAGATATTGCAAAGTCTAAAGACAGTACATTGTCTTTTGGGGCTCCAATGTTAATCTTATGGAGAATAAAAATGTGTTAATATTTAACTTATTAACCAATATTTTTGGATGAAACTTGGTATTTAGCTTCATTTGGTTGAGATTCATCCATTTAAGGTAAAAAATCTTGGTTTTTGTACTTATCATGGCAGCAAACCTGCATATTCTTTTCCCATGTTAATCATATGGAGAATAGGCAAACTCTTTTATTTATGGACAGATATTGATGAAACTTACTATATGGCTTTATTTGGTCGAAATAAATTTTTTCTATGCTAAAAACCTACTTTTAGTGTCCCCCATGGCAGCATACCTGCATACTCTTTCCCTATATTTATCTTAAGGAGAATAGACATTTATTTCCCTATTTATGAGCACGTGATGAAATTTTGTTTACAAGTTTAGCTGGTCAAAATTAATATTACTAATTTGGAAATTCGCTGAGTACGCAGGTTTGCTGCGACGGGGGTATTTGAAATTCTAACACAATGGCATATAAACTACATAACTATCATTTTCTTCACTGTGATGGTGTAGCATTCAACGCCGTTACTTTATTACAAATATATACTGACATATACTATACATTAATACACCCATAAACACTTAATATAGTACACCAGCACACCAGCACATCTAAGGAATTATAGTTATACCTATGTATCTTAGATGGTGCTGAGGATAACCTATGCATCGTGTACTTCGAAATTTATTCTAAATCAAATTATAAAATAACTGATAATAGAACGCATACGTTATTTGGTCATAAAGTTGTTTCATACTGTTGATAGTACTATCCAATTAGTCGGAGCCCTCTCGACGGAAGCCCCGCAAGCCGGATGGGCCAGGTACAAGAGCCGCACCTGATCCAGATTAGAGGACGCGTGCTGCGCCCTTTATTCGCCCATTTTCCACCAATTTGAGCAGTCTCGCCCCCCCCCCCCCTGTTGGCACCCCGAGGGGCAGATGTTTGGCAAACAAACTATTGGTGTTGAGCCGACAAGATCTGTCCTAATGGAGGGCGGCACCTGGCCATCACACAGCGGCGCGGACACTCACAGGACAGGCTTAGTGTGAAAGGGTGGAAAAGATGAGCTGCGGGCGCCGCCCAGGGTGCACAGTTGTGTTGCTGTCCCTTAAATGTAAACCATTGTTTATTGATAAAAGCAACTGCTATTGATTTTATTGATCTTACACCAAACCCCACTAAATCAGAAACATCAAACTGGCTAGGTAGCTGAATGGTCACAGAATGCTCGCCTTTTAACATTTAAGTTGCTGGTTCGGTCTTGAGAAAAGGGACCTTTGTACCTTTTTGATGGTTGTAAACTGAACCTGGCTGTCATTGGTTATTTGGCTATTAATTAATATCCCGATTTAAAGAATCAACTAATCTTAGACAGTAGCAAAGCTACACAGCCGTAACACCCATTATATACAATCATACCCTTCATTCAAATTTTCCCTAAAATACGTCCTGATAGCGTCGTTGTCTAAAAAAATAATTAATTTATTAACTGACATATTTATGGGTAGTTGATTAAAAAAATTAGTGTAAATTCTTCGAGTCTTAAAAATTTATTTATATTATTTTATAAGATTGATTGAATACTACTTATTTTGAATAAGAGTGGAAAAATATGTGAGATGTTCATTCATTTTTGTGTTAACAAATAGTCTATTGTAGTTTAAAAACATATCTTGCCAGCACTTAAAGAATAACCACAATATCCTATACTATAACACGAGCACTGTCTGAAGGGATGTGTTCCACGATCTCGAAATCTACCGGTTAGATTTTGCTTAAACATTGCATTTAAGAGCGTTTTGGTCCAAAAATAAGTTTAGAAACAGCCTCAACACCAGGAAAAATCGAATTTGGTCTAAATTTAAGTTTAAAAATCGTAATTTTCAACATTGGTCTTGTGTGTTGCTATTTTTGTAACGAAATAACAACTAAAAGTAAACAAAAATAAAGGAACATTAATTTTAAGCAGTTTTTTTAACAGCTGTTATTTGTGATGAGTCTGGTGTAGATTTAATAGCTTGATTACCATGACACTATAACAAAAGTGAATTAAAACCAACGAGCAAGGCTCGGTTAACCTGGTACTTTGTAGTAAAATAACAAAATTTATTTAACGGTACAGTGTAAGTTCAGCAATAACGAGCTGGGTAGCTGAATGGTTATAGTGATCGCCTTTGAATCCAAAGGTTTTTGGTTCGATCCTGAGAAAAGTTAGTAGCTATTTAGATAGGTTCGATTCCGGACCCAGTTGCCATCTGTAATTTGGGCTATTTATTAATTATGCTTTCTAACAACTGGTCGATGTTAGATAGTAACAAGACTGGGGTTTGGACTGTTCCCCATCAAAACGTTAAAAAATGCCACTGGCGTAAATAGACACAAAATAAAATAATAAAAAATATGTATTTAATTGTGTTTTATAAAATAATTTGCATTTACTATATTAAAAGGTCTGGTAAAGGGGCGCTTGAAAAGTAAAACAAATAGATGACCAAGTTCTTTACCAACGTCGCTAATAAAGGTTTTATCTTATTTTCTTCAATATGCCTAGTTTCTTTATAATTTTCACTTTTATTTGATTGCCACTCTTTACAATGGTTTCATTCTCTGGTGCGCACGATCTTGAACTGAGGATGCCTAGATCAAATTGGAAGTTGTGGCTCATAATATCAACATCAAAACCGCTCCGCCGTGGCTCCAACCCCAAAATACAGCGCCTCAGACAACAAAACGACCAAATATAATGCGCTCGTGACATTGTCGGGAGCGCCGACAATATGGTAGCGCAATAAGGCGCGTCGCCACGTTGTCGCCCGTCGTGCTGCGCCGGCGCAGTTTTAGTTTTAGTTCCCCACTCGGCCGCAAGGAGCGCTCGCACGTGTCGCCTTGCTAATTGCGGTCCCAGCGTCGTCGTGACTTCTCCACTCATATCAATTA
The DNA here is from genome assembly GCA_030545055.2 of Neoaliturus tenellus. Taxonomy (NCBI): domain Eukaryota; kingdom Metazoa; phylum Arthropoda; class Insecta; order Hemiptera; family Cicadellidae; genus Neoaliturus; species Neoaliturus tenellus. Next base: position 47,846,626 of record CM061532.1, on the reverse strand, counting down.
CAATTACAATTGCAATTACCCGTAATTCACTGCCTCTGTCAAGGTCTGCATCGAATTACCGGGTAAATAGTCTACTGTAGCTCGACTACCGGCGCGGCGGCCCCAACCTATTACTAGTGGGTAATGTCGTTCTGAAATTTGACTGGTAATTGTGGCTGATGGGCTGTGTGTTCTGCCGCGCGGGCAGTCGTGGGCGACAGGATGTGATGACAAAGAGGATCTAGTAGGCTGTGGTTTACTTGATTGGTACGTGTCGGGACAAAAAGTTGGAATGGGGGGACAAAGCTTACCTTGGATGGATACCGCCTACACCGGAATTATCCGTTTTAAAAATGAATGGAGAAAAATAAATTCTTTGAATTTTATTGAAAAGTTCAGGTGATTCCTTATTAATTATTTTCCAAAGAGGAGTTACTGGGAAATAACAGTACTTCAATAGCTATGAGAGATTATACGTATAGGATTTATTAATGAGATGACGAGTGCAATGTCCTTCTACATAATATTATTTGGTTGTAAGTGTTACAACAGAGTTGTTGGGATTGTCACAGACTGCATGACCAGTCTGAGATGCCAGACCATTAGGAAAATGATTTATTCTAATCATAAATCCAAATATTCAAATTAAATCCTCGCATATTTATAATACTTAAAAGTCAATATAAATTACAAATATATCAAATAATAAGATGTAAGATTGGTTAATCTTTTTATTAACTCCCTTATTGTTTTCAATTTTATGTTTAATCTATTTCTGTTCTAACTGTTGGGCAAGTCCAGTCAAATTTTCTTGGATGAGGAAGCTCCCCAGAAGCCAGCGTTCTGGAGTCCCCCAAGGGAGCACGCCGGGCCCTCCGCTATTCCCGCTAATGAGCCGGCCAGGTGCGCTATCGTGCTACGTGTAGACGCGGCTGCCGTGTAGACGCGGCCGTGTAGGCGTGTAGAGTGTAGATCCCGCGCCTACCATGACACCGTGGGTGGCCAGCACTCTGCACTCCTTGCCTCAACTAGATCACTCCGCTGATGTTCTGGACAGCTTCCAGATGACACGTACCGCGGATAAACTGCCGACCGCTGGAATGGATCCGCTCGCATACAAATTATGGATTTACGCCGGGAATGTGATCAATAGTGGGTAAATGGGAAATATTTCACAAAGTAATCGGTAACTTGTGGCCGATTTTAGTTCTCACGGGATAATTTTCAAATTAACATACCAATTCATTTCCAATATCGAATATTGGAACGTATAGAGAAATGTTGGAGTTTAGTATTCGAGATATGAGTATGTGAGGTACTTTAACTAATGAATTCCTGCATGTCGGGATGAAGGTTGAAATACGATAAAAATGTATTCACCATCTGCTAAACTTTAAAAGGGTTAAAATTAAGAAATAGGAGGTACTTAAATTGTGGAACTCTACTACGAATATTGGCTTAAAATATAATTATATTCCGTTAAACATTTTTGAATATAAATATCCTTATCCACCAATAATCATGAAATATATTTATCAAATGACACTACATAGTAACACCATAAATCTTGTAAAAGATTGATCAACAACAATGGAACAATAGGCGAAACAGTCCGCGTGTTATGGCCACCCCTCTTCGTCACATATGGGCTAAATCTAGAGATTAACACAAATTATAATGTTAATTTAAGTTAATTAATCTATTAACCTCCCATGAGCCTAACCTACCACAAAACTAGTCCGCCGTGGATGCAGCATGCAGCAGACAGGTGGCCGATACACGCTAATCATCGTGTGTGTGAGCGGCCGACAGAGCGCAGCCCGGTTGACAATGGACAGGTGATCGACTCGATCAGCTGATGCGATGAGTTTCACCACGTGATTGATTGCCATTCTGCAATCAGCTGATTTAACAACAATCGTTCCTGTCCCTGTCTGTTCTTCACCGCCGCGGCCGTGCCGCTAGGTCGAGTTGCAATCGCTCTATCTCTCTCGTGGAATGATGTCCCTTCTCTGTTTAATACGCTGTTTGTATTATGTGCATCTGTATTTAATAGAAAATTGATCTATGTATATTTTGTCTTGATACTGAATACTAAAGTTTTAACATTTTGTAAGGTTATTTATAAAATGTATATAGACGTATAGATTAAATAAATAAAAAATTCGGAAATATGACTGACAATAGATAATCACTAAGCAACTCGTTTGATTTTTACTTTCTCCCCCTATACCATTGTATATGGAGAAAGTATTGTTTTCGTCAAAATTTTCGAATTTGAGTTGTTGATGGATTTATCCATTTTGGTTCCCCCTGAGTCCAAAAAAGTGGTTTTCGGAGTGATGTCTGTGTGTGTGTGTGTGTGTGTGTGTGTGTCTGGATGTATACAGAGCTAGAGAATGCCCCAATGGTCCGATTTTGGTGAAATTTGGTACGTAGGTCCAAACCCACAATAATTCCAGGCCTTTTTTTCATTTTTTTAAATTTTTGATTTTTAAGGGTAGTTTACCCCCAAAAACCCTCAAAAATCGTCAAAAATCAAAATTTCTCAAAAACGGCTCTAACGATTTTGATTAAAATTTTGTGGTTTATTAAGCTTAAAATGTTGAATAAAATGACACCACCCGCATCTCCGAGAAAATGCGCGTTCAAAAGTTATGGAGTAAAAAGTGTTTCAAAAATCAATTTTTTTTATTTTCAAAATAGCTGTTGTCTCGAAATAAATTTTACTCATCACCATCAAATCAAGCTCAAAAAAACTAAATAATCCAGTATCTTAAATTATTGCTCTACGTCAAGTGGTTGCGGAGAAAATTCGATTTTTCGTTTAGCGGTAAACGCAGTACGTTGTTAAAAGTCACAGACGCGCTTACGGTCAAACGAGCGTTGCTCAGCTGGTAGCTATCCGACTGAGTCATCAAGACATTAATGTTTGGAGCTTTTAACACCTTTTTTTATATTGTTGGGAGAAAGTATGTGTCAGTTAACTGATACCGTTTATTTTTATACAATTACTACTGTAGAGGCACCACCCTAACTGGAAATCGAGGTGGGCATAATCTTGACATTATGCGTTGAGCATTGCATTAATGATATTGTATGATCCAAATTTACTTAATTCGTTAAGCAATAACCCAATTAATAACATCCATTTAACTAATTCATTTAAGTAAAATAAAAACAAACTCAGAAAGTGGGATATGGAAGTGACCAGATGGAAGAGGCCTTTCTTACGATTTTCTACGCATTAAATGAAAGTACCAGCAAATTTAAGGTATAGGATAACAACAAGTCTACGTAGTAATTTTTTGAAATGTCAATTAATTCTGTAAGTTGGAAAGTAAAGATTATGGTGAAGATTCACCTTTGCTTATCATAAAGATGCGATGAAACGGATCGACATCAAACGATTCCGTCAGTATTAGCACACAAACGACTCCGGTGAAAAATGGCGTGCAAAATATGAAGAAAGAAGGACGATTTCTCTTTTCAAATTACACATCAGATAATGTTATAATGTGTATTCTTTTGTTTTGACTTGGACCAGTTTTTTACAGACCTACATTTGTGTATATGAACTATTCAAATAGTAAATCGCTCACAAAATAATGGAAATTATAAATATTGAGTCTTACACTTTAAAACAATAACTGTTTGTATAGTATACTAGTTTCTATTCTCAAGAGCTTTTCAAAGATCAAAAATAACCATTTTCTTCATAACCATGACAATCGACTAATCTTTTAGGGATAAGGAGTAGAAGTTGCGTATACTGGTAACAAACGCTTGGAATCTATACTTATTTAATACGCTAAGGGTTTTTTTGTCTTGAGAACTCCTCCTACAATTCTCAACCGATTTTCAAGTTTCTGGTGTCGTTGAATAGGGCTTAGCCTGAGGTTGTTTCCACCAGAAATTGATGAAAATCGGACTTAAAATAAGGGCGTTATCCACAAATTAAATTTGGAATTTTCCCATTATAATAACATTGAGATTGGTTTGAGCATTTTAAACATCTGTTAACGTACAGCTGTAGTTTTTGGTGATCACTGATATTCACAATATTGGATTGGTGGGATTTCATGGATCTATAACTAAATGTAACTTTTGTATTGTATGAAAATAAATTGCTCGATGTTGAGCAACACGTGCACTAGTTAAATTTAAATGTCTTAGAAATTTTACTAGGTTACATATGTCTTCCATAAATGTCTTCCATTTAACATTTTCGGTGAAGCAAGGATATCCAGCTAGTACCTTGATTAAATGGAATTAAACATGTTCATTAATATGGGAGAGTCAGTGTCGTAGTGGTTTTTGCACCAAACTTCAACAGCATGGAGGTGTTAACATGAATTCGAATCTACGTTCTGCCAATAATATTTTCTCCATTCTAACCAGACGCAGGTCAATAGTGTGTGTGGACGATACAAAATAAATTAAAAGATGCTGCCAATATCTAAACAAACTGGCGTTTATAGCACTTGTTTAGCATGAAACGAAAACTCAATGTTAATATGGCATTGCAAAGAATGTAATGTTTCATTCGCCACATCCATTATTTTAGTATAAGTTATGTGTTATTTGTTTAATATCGTTATTAGATTTAATTCAATGAGTAGCCAATGGAGACCAGATGGTAATTTAGTATTAAACCAAGATGATTTTATGCGTTATCACTTTGTTTGCTAATATTAGTATACAAGAATATCCCACCTTATCACCCCTTAGGACATAATTATCATAATATCAATAATTTATTATTTTATCCGAAATACATTTAAAATATAATCAAATAATTTTAAATTAAAGAAATATCCCAATAAAATGCCCACTAGCCTAAGTAGTTATTTATTGTGTAAAAGAGTTGCAATACAAATTAAAACATTTTATATAATATACATATACAGGGTGTCCAAAAAAAACGTTTACAGACTTTGGGATGTGATTCCTGATACAAAAGTAAAGAAAAAAGTTCCTATGAAGGTATGTCCGAAAATGCATATTTACCCAGATATCCGCCATTTTGTTTTTTCCACTTAATAATTTTTATTTCGGTGACGGATTGATCTAGGAACTTCATATTTGGCATGGATCTTTATAATACTAATGTCCATTTCCATAATAAAAATTATTTTTTTCCGATGCATATTTTCAAAATGGCGGCCATTTTAAATCTTTAAACTCAAATATCTCAAAAACGGTAAATTTTATAAAAATATTGCAAGAGACAAAAAAGTTGACAAATTAAATTATCTAAACAACAAAACCAAGTTTGTAAAGATCTGCCAACAAATAACGGAGTTGTTGAGATTTTTCTCTTAAAATAACCTAAATTGGCATTAATCATAGTGCAAAATCAGTGTTTTTCTGCATAAAAACCACAGTAACTCCGTTATTTGTTTTCGGTTCCTTACAAACTTGGTATTACTGTTTAGATAATTTAATTTGTCAACTTTTTTGTGTCTTGTAACATTTTTGTACATTTTACCGTTTTTGAGATATTTGAGTTTAAAAATTTAAAATGGCCGCCATTTTGAAAACACGCATCGGAAAAAAATAATTTTTATTGTGGAAATGGACATTAGTATTATAAAGATCCATTCCAAATATGAAGTTCCTAGATCAATCCGTCACCGAAATAAAAAATATTAAGTGGAAAAAACAAAATGGCGGATATCTGGGTAAATATGCATTTTCGGACATACCTTCATAGGAACTTTTTTCTTTACTTTTGTATCAGGAATCACATCCCAAAGTCTGTAAACGTTTTTTTTGGACACCCTGTATATTCAAAACCAAATTTACCAATTAATCAAAATCACATTACCCAGTGTTGTGCTAAGTGTTTGTGCTTCAAGATGTGTGAACCCCTAACAATCAACAATGAAGAACATGTGTGAACCCCAGAGAGACACCACTGACCTTCTTCTTGATCCAGCTTCCCTAGTGTTAGCATCTAAATTTTATAAGGACACAGTTCCTCCATTTTAATAAATTCCCCAGTCTGGACTAGAGCTTTTATTCTAGTTCCAAATAATAGGGACATTGCCCAAACAGTACCAATTTAAATTCAATCCCATTTTTTAAATTTATTTATTCCCAAATATATAGTACTGGGCGAAGAATCATTGGAGCAGATTTGGTAAGATCCACCCATACATCCATCAATACCCAAGATAGTGACAAGAAGACAATAGACTTGAACTGTATTTATCACTAACATTTGTGAACAATTAATATTCTTTTGAAGATTCAAAATTTATCCATGATATTAATTTCTATTTCTAAATTGAATATAAAAATTGAGTTTGCTTGTCAGCACGAGTTCCCCTCCCTGAGAAAGAGTTTGAATGTATTCCATTGTTAAGCCCAGCTGATAGACATTTAACTATAATTGTGAAGCAAGAGATATAAGGACTGAAATTACCCACATCATTTTGTATCCATTATAATTTATAAATAATCAAGCATAAATTTAAATTAGAATTGTATTTCAGATAGGTAATAAATTTAAATTGTTGTAACAAAATAGTCTTATTATTTCATAGGCCTAGATAGCAGATTAGCCTAGATTAGCTTACCCATCAAGTTGACCTGGAAATAGCACGATACAGATAAAAACAGATAGACATATATAAATACCACTACTAATCAAGAGACAGAATAATATTTATCAAATCTTTTATTAAGTATATCCATTATTCTAAGATATTTTTCATTATAAACAAACACTTTTCTAACGTTAAGAGCAGCCATCATGGCGATCCCCTTCAAGTAAGAACAATATGAACTATCGCATCGCAACAACATAGACCGACGACAGTGTGTGTACAATTGCAAGAATAACGTTTTATCATACTTTTACTATGATTGATAAAAGTGCTTGACCAGAATTATTTCACACCAGAAAACAGAACTGAACAAGATACATCCCAACCACTTCAAACACACTGCCCAGTACGGCCGCTGCCTGATTTGCCTAATCGCCAGAAGATTAACAAACCGCACGGAGCGTGTTATGGCCGTCATAGTGACGTGCTGCAGATGGGAACTCTACAAATCACTTCCACCGTGCCAATTGGTGCAGGGCTCGCTATAGGAGAACCACGAACTGGGTACGGCCAGACACGCAGCGAATTCGGATGGACACGAGGAGACCGTGGAGGCGAAAGGGATTTCCGTGTCATTTATCCTTGCCTCTCGAACTTTATGAGTTTTTATCAATGTGTTGTCTAATTTAGTGAATACAGTAACGGTCAAAAGGAAAATGGTAAAGATTTTCCATTCGATGATTTCTTTATGTTAAATGAGTTGTAGTCACAATGAGTGTGGATCATTTTAACTAGTGTAGTCTTCTTCTTTTTAACGAAACAATTTTACTTGGTTTACGACCCAATGATATACCGTTCAGGTAATGTAACACTTCCTAAAAATAAATAATTAGTTTTGGGGTACATGGTAGTTTTCTCATAGCACAATGGAGCAAAAAAGGTACATATAATTCACTAATCCGTTATTGTCTGAGAATGGACAAATTTGGTAAAGTGTACCTGACTAACTTGCCTTACTGAGATGGCAATGTCTTACACTTCATGAATCAAATAATATTAGTCAGACTTTTGATAACGCCGATTTGGATGTCTCTGATGTGTACAAGCAAAATAGCTAAAATTTAAGATTCTAAACAATGTGCATGCAATCTAATATTTTTAATTTTTAGTATAATTTAAAATTATTTTCCCACTGATGATTGTAACCTAGGAAACATTATATTTTCAAGATTCATATTTAAAAAGAAAAAAGACGGGATCTGTCTTGTTAATTTGAAATTTAGCCACTAAAATTAACAAGTAGCTCAGTTTCAACTTATACATATTGCCAATTAAGTGAAAGGAGTGAAAATTCGTTCTTTTTCGTTTATTGAAAATAATTCTAAGGGTCAAGGCCTAACTGGAGGTAACCTGACGAATTAATTGGCGGTGAGTTAATAGATTATATTTCAAACAATTTTCAACAACAATCATTTGTTATTATAAAAGAAGAGTAGTTACTATATTCAATCAACTACCTATTTAATCTAAGAATCAAATAGTATGTAGCATTATTTGCACTCCGATTCTTTATATATTAATGAGTAAAAAGTGCTGTACAAATATTCCGGGTTCGATACAAAACACTTCTACCCTCTTATTGCAGCGCTTGAAACCAGTTGGCGACCGCCAATCTAGCTTGGTGATATTGTACCGCAGATTATGACAATTGGGCCCAACCTTCCTGACTCACCGCTCCAAGGATGCAGGGCGAGCAGTTCCATCAAGGGCGTTTGGCACTTGGCAGCGACTCGCTGTGCTGTTTACTGTAACAGTCACAAGTTATGGCACGAGCGTCGCTCACATACATTGTCACATGCGCCTTAACTCCGTGTAATGTCTCAATGTACACTGCTCTTTATGCGTCCCCGTATGTTACCGGAGCATGATCTACTGGACGTTGAGCTGTTACTAGTTGTTACCGCCTCCGGTTCTGGCTACTGGAGAAACAATGTGGTGGTTTAGCTGATCAATCATCAGCGCTTGGTTTCCCCTTATTAATTTAATAATAATTCAAAATTGCAATCCATTTCTGGTAACATTTCAAAACAATTAAATGTTCAAACTAAAAAAAATTAATCCATATGATAATTTTTTATTTGGTCTGATCAGGTAATGTGCCGGGTTGTAATACCATTACAATACCTTCAGGTATAAAGATCAGATCGTAATGAGCAATAGCAAAACTGGGTCCTGATCAGAGTGGATATATTCATATCGGGCTGTATCAAGTAGAAAGAGATTACATCCTGTGAAGATCAGGTTACATCATGTCTAAATCATCGCACATCAAAGTCTGATGAAGATTACATCAGGTCCTGGCACAAAACTTATTATAAAATTTCCCATAGTGGAACAGATAATAGTATATAATTTGTATGTGGAAATAATTGATTTTTCCTTGTTTGAGAGTTAAATGGCATCTAATAATAAAATAACTGTGAGATAAAAACTACACTTAGCATTGTTTTCCAGGTTCACATTTAATCTCTATAGTGTTTTACATTACGCATTCTACATTTAGGTGAGTTTGGGTACAACTAGGAAACTTGGTTGTATAAACAAATTATTACACACCCCTAAAAAGTGGAGGAATAGTACTCTTTCTCATATCATAAAAAAGAAGCTAATTTTGATTGTCAATGCAACTTCCCCACTAATTAACACTTAAACTTCCAATTCACTATTTTTTCGACTCTGAAATTATTTAAGCCAAAAAAATACGTAGCTTTAAAAATTTTTAATAAAAATTAATTGTACATTTTTCTCTTTTTCAGTAGATCAAAGCGGCTGAATTTCCACCTGGTTTTCCTCAATTTCCCGCGCCGCCGTTTCTCACGCCGTGTCACGAGAAGTTGACTTTGCTCCGTTCGGAAGCACGACCCGACCGCGACATTAACAATGGCGGGGTGCCCGCGAAAAATACAAATTCGTTTAAAGTAGTTAATAGAAATCGTGCCAGAACGGGCTAACTGTCGAGCGTTCCCACGCTGCGATCTGGTGTCAAAAAGTAGAGTTTCGGAAGTGTCGATAATTGACACGGGCGGCTCGGGTTTCACCGGCGAAATCTCGCAATTAGCCGAGCAGTCGTGGCCGGAAGTGTGTGTATTTAAATAACGTAAACTGCTTAACCGTCGACCGTGGGATTGGTGCGAAATTACAGGGCTAGATCCGCTCTAGACGTGATGTGCGATCACTCGGCGTCGAGCGAGATATCGGGGCCGAACGGTGGTAACGAACTCTTCGCAGTCAAACGACATTGCAGGACTACTATGATATCGACCGTAATATACGATGACTCAGTATTGAGCAATATACGACGACTATTCCACATCTAGACCCGCTCTCGACGTGATGTGCGATCACTCGATGTCGAGCGCGATATCGGGGCCGATCGGTGGTATCGAACTCTTCAGAGTCAAACGACATTGCAGGACTACTATGATATCGACAGTAATGTACGAGACTCAGCATCGAGCAATATGTGACGACTATTCCACATCTAGACCCGCTCTCAACGTGATGTGCGATCACTCGGAGTCGAGCGAGATATCGGGGTCGATCGGTGGTATCGACTCTTCAGAGCCAAACGACATTGCAGGACTACTATGATATCGACCGTAATGTACGAGACTCAGCATCGAGCAATATGTGACGACTATTCCACATCTAGACCCGCTCTCAACGTGATGTGCGATCACTCGGCGTCGAGCGAGATATCGGGGCCGATCGGTGGTATCGAACTCTTCGGAGTCAAACGACATTGCAGGACTACTATGATATCGACCGTAATGTACGAGACTCAGCATCGAGCAATATGTGACGACTATTCCACATCTAGACCCGCTCTCAACGTGATGTGCGATCATTCGGCGTCGAGCGAGATATCGGGGCCGATCGGTGGTATCGAACTCTTCGGAGTCAAACGACATTGCAGGACTACTATGATATCGACCGTAATGTACGAGACTCAGCATCGAGCAATATGTGACGACTATTCCACATCTAGACCCGCTCTCAACGTGATGTGCGATCACTCGGCGTCGAGCGAGATATCGGGGCCGATCGGTGTTATCGAACTCTTCAGAGCCAAACGACATTGCAGGACTACTATGATATCGACCGTAATATACGATGACTCAGTATCGAGCAACATGTGACGACTATTCCACATCTAGACCCGCTCTCGACGTGATGTGCGATCACTCGGTGTCGAGCGAGATATCGGGGCCGATCGGTGGTATCGAACTCTTCAGAGCCAAACGACATTGCAGGACTACTATGATATCGACCGTAATATACGATGACTCAGTATCGAGCAACATGTGACGACTATTCCACATCTAGACCCGCTCTCGACGTGATGTGCGATCACTCGGTGTCGAGCGAGATATCGGGGCCGATCGGTGGTATCGAACTCTTCAGAGCCAAACGACATTGCAGGACTACTATGATATCGACCGTAATATACGATGACTCAGTATCGAGCAACATGTGACGACTATTCCACATCTAGACCCGCTCTCGACGTGATGTGCGATCACTCGGTGTCGAGCGAGATATCGGGGCCGATCGGTGGTATCGAACTCTTCAGAGCCAAACGACATTGCAGGACTACTATGATACCGACCGTAATGTACGAGACTCAGCATCGAGCAATATGTGACGACTATTCCACATCTAGACCCGCTCTCGACGTGATGTGCGATCACTCGGAGTCGAGCGAGATATCGGGGCCGAACGGTGGTATCGAACTCTTTAGAGCCAAACGACATTGCAGGACTACTATGATATCGACCGTAATGTACGATGACTCAGTATCGAGCAATATATTACGACTGTTCCACGTCTATAAAATCGAACTTTATGCAGTCAAATGCATTCAGATGTCTGCTTCCGTTGGGAGTGTGATGTGACTTAAAGGCCTGCACAGACCAGAGCGATACTTTAGTACCCTGCAATTATTATTTCATTGTTCACAATGTTTTCGTACATTTAATCATATAGAAAGATTTGTTTATGTCAGCAATGATGCCAGCCTAAGCATTTTGTATTATGATAAGTTTTATTTTCTAACAATTAAATTTAAACTTTTATTAATTTTCTTTTACTATAATATACTTGGTTTTTATTTTAATTTTGTTTATTTTCAAAAGGTATGTATTATACGTACGGTACTTCATTATTCTTCATCTATATCATCTACACTTGAAAAATTTCAAAGCGGAAATATTTCTTTGAAGTTGTAGATCCGAAGAGACGATGACTCCTCACATATTTGCCGGGTCTTCTTTGACATCAGATACAGCGAAATATACTATACTGCAGATCTGCGGATGATAAGATGATCATAACGTCAACATTGTTGCGAGAAAGTTATTTTTTATGTTATGATCTCGGAATGCCCAGGTGCCTGCAGTCTCGGCGGCAGTCGACATCGTCGAGTAAAATCATCATGAGTACCTTTAATCGACTATACATACTGTATTTTATTAAAACGCTTTTTTCTTCCCTCTTTGAAATTTGGTCTATATGTATATTATTTTGTAAAAATTCGATAACTGTTTGACGAAAATTAAACTTTACATATCATCTTATTTAGATTTATTTGTATTTATTTAGCTTTAAAAACTATGCACACTCTGAAATTTTCATAACATCATTCGCTAAAAACACACGTTAATTTGGAGAATTAAAAATTTTTAAAATACTAGCTCATACCCATGGCTTTGCTAGCATTGTAACCATTAAATTAGCGTAGATCATTAAAATAGAAATGGATAGATATACCACTAATATGGGAAATTTTCATTGAATTTGTTTCTTATCAACCAATGAAAAAATAATATCGATTTTCAGATTTTATGTACAATTTTTTGAGTCTTTTGTAAAAATATTACTTTTAAAATAAATGTATCCTTTGTTACTTCTTCTACCTCCAAAAATATGTGTACAAAGTTTTATGATGATCGGTGAAGTATAGTTTTCGCGTGAAAGTCTAACAAATAACAGGAGGTTCACATTTATAATATTAGTAAAATTATTTAAGATATTTAGACATTTACCCAAATCTTGACTAATCATCTGTGTATACGGTTGGTTTACGGCCAGTAGTACCGCGGATATGTAAAATAAAACTGCAAAGAAATCTATCTATATATTAATACGCAAGCATGTTTCATTTCCCCCTTTTTTCTCAGCTCGTGTGCATCGTAGGAGAAATCCACGCATACCGTTAGAAAGGTATAGTCCTGTAGATGAGCAGAATCACATTCTAATTCACATCGGACACCAGGGCTACGCCCAACAGGCTTTCAAAGTTCCAATGTTAATCTTATGGAGGTAGGAGAATTGATTGAATCATTAGACAGCTGTTGTAAAAACAACTGCTAGAAAAAAACAGAAAGAACAGATGTTTCAGTTATAAAATGTTTTTAAACTTCTTAGGTTCAGATCAATTGAAATTTTGATCGAATTTCGATCAGGAGGCGATCTCTAGTACTTATTTAATACGCTAAGGGTTTTTTTGTCCTGAGAACTCCTCCTACAATTTTCAACGGATTTTCAAGTGTTTGGTGTCGTTGGATAAGGTTTGGCCTGTAGTTGTTTCCGCCAAAAACTGATAAGAATAGGACTGAAAATAAAGGCGCTATCCACAATGGAAATCTCAAAATTTCCCATTTAAATAACATTGGGATTAAATAAAGCATTTTAAACATCTGTTAGTAATCAGCTGTAAATACGTGTGTAGTTTTGGTGATTAATGAGATTCACAATATTCGATTGGTCGGATGTCATTGATTTAGAGCTAAATGTAACATTTGCATTGTATGAAAATAAATTGCTCGATTTCGAGCAAAACGTATACTAGTATAGTTCTATATTCTTTTCTACCTTTTTCATTTTCTTGTTACCACCCCAGAAATTCATGAGACCAATGTTATAGGTGTCAAACTCGAAGTTTAAAATAAATGGTTTCCTTCAATTTTTTTTACACTTTGAGGTCATATTAGGCCTACTCGAAATAATTTTTTTTAAGGAGTTGTGTAATTTATTTAAGTTGCGTTTGACCAGATAAAATATAAACAATTATCGTGATTTTAAATTCCAGAATATAGGCTATTTTAAATGTTTACTTTCCAATCGATTCCCACACTAACCTCTTCGGAGAACATTTCCCCGCTATTGGCGTGTGCCCCGTAACGACCGCTAGACCCGCACACGCATCCACACACGCACGCACGCACGCACGCACCACATACGCAACAAAACGGGAACGCAACACTCTAATTAGACGCTCAAATTACTTAAAATAATACGGGAGAAATTGAATATTCCCAAATAACATGCATTAGCCTAAGTGGTCCAGCATGCGCCGTGGTGTGGTCGAGACCAACCCGTGAAATCCACCGACTTTGGAAAGTCTATGTGGGGATTAGTGGACATTAGGTTTCCCCGCCGTGATTGAGATAAAAAATAATCGCGGCCTCTGATTTATCACGATTGCCTCCCGCGATTTACTGCGATCCGATAGAAATCGCCGCCGGAGATGGTGTGTATAGCCGTGATTGATATATGCATATTTGCACCGGGAATTCGACGATCGCAAATTCGATTTCATCTCGGGGTACAAGATGTTTGTAAATACCGCTGCATGATGATATCCCAGAGGTCGACATGATGAACAGTGATAAACGTCTGGTAAAAAACTACCTCTCTACTTTCTGGATTTTATTGGAAAGCCGTTCGGTTATAAACTTTAACTGTGAATTTATAACGAGTAAATACGCCAGATAAGGTATTTGCATGGTTTATCAATAAAGCTTGCCTATAAACATTATTTTCATCAGAAGATAAACCTATATGAAAATAATATTGTTGGATATTATTCTTTTACATTTATGGAATATAAAAACAGAGACTAACTCCCCCTATATTGTGAAGTTAAAATAAACTATTTAAAATTGAAGTTCCACGACTCATGTAAAAATAATTCTGGTTTTATTTGTAGTTTTATTACTTTAAAGAAAATCCAAGGTATAAAGATGCAATTGATACTTCAAGATTTCAAAATATAGTATGATTATGACTTTTCAACAATATCATCTGAGATATAGGATAAAAGTCTCACACCAATGTGGAGTTTCCTTAACAATATAATTTGACTTTAATGTAAAACTTAGTTTAAATTTTGTCCCTTCAAACAATATTTTATTTTTATTCTTGAATTTTGACATTTTATTTTTCTTAACGAAATTTTATAATCATAGAGATATTAAATTTGTCATCATGTCAGCAAGAATCAACAATCCAAGAAACGTCATGGTAATAAACAAAACACATATTTGTCCCAAAAGTTTTTAAGCGGGTATTTGTTTTCATTTCATTTTTTCTGATTATCTAACCATTTCTTTCATGTCTATACACATCTGTTATAGGATGAACGTGGACAAATTTAAGTGATTATTACTCCTCAACCATGATCTTATATTTGTATTCAAATCATAATCGAAGGCGAAGCCTTGACAGACAATGGCTAGTACTCAATGAAAGTACTGAAATATCAATTTGACCACCCAACAGTCTTGCACCTCCACCCACCACTTCCTACTCCCCTCCTAATGATTCACCCCGTGTATATTTCTAATTAAACGTATCCCGGCGTTATTTAGGGAGGTGTTAGAATCGGGGATGCGCGCCACGATAATTGCGATAGCGCCCTAGGAATGCGCGCTATGCTATAATGAACCAGACGCGCATGCGCGGTAACGGCGCAACGGCCGGCTAGAACAATAGTCCCGATGCGCAGCCTCTTACAATTAATTGTGGGCTTCACTTTATGATGTTGGCTGAAGAGGTATAAACTCGCGCCGAACACAATGGGGTTGTAGCTTTACTGTGCGTTACAGGATGTTGTTTGGCGTTTTGCTTTTTATTGTTTATCTGCTGTACAAATCGTTATAAAATGGAACATTTGCTGGAAAATTTATTTGAAAAGGGATTTTAGATTATGTGTACACGTATTCGTATGTTTTTGCCTTTTTAAATTACCAAAATAAAATGTAAAATTGCTAAGTTAATAAATACATTTTGATTTCAGGCAGTTGATCCGGCTCGAAGGACCAAAATTATGTTCATAAAAACTATACCTACTTTGTTTTTACTAAATTAAAACAAACAGACATGCAGTTAAAATTGTTTTCCTTTATGAAAAGAAAATTTGACAAAACAATTATTTTATAAAATTCCGTATTAGCAAAGCCTATTTTTACTTACGTTAATAATTTAATACAATTTGGGATTTACATGAGAGTTTTGAAAAGATTGTACTTAAAAAAGAAACTCTACCGCTTTTGAATCAGTTTTCGGAAAAAATGGCCAAGTTTGAAATGTTAAGGCGTTTTAGCATAAACAAAACAAATCTCCTACGTATAGCGCAGTTTGCCAACATCCGCCGCTCGTGCTACTCCACAGGTAGTGTTATAGCACTCTTTTTTTCCACGCAGATGACGTTGTTGTTTCCTTTTTGAAAGTGGTGATATATTTCATGTTTAAGATCGAAACATTACGTCTTAATCGTTACAGATTTGATAATAACACTAATTATTTTTACTTTTAGCTAGCATATAATATTATCGACAAACATAGATAGATAACTTCTCAAGTATGCCGTACGTGAGCTGCGTTATCGTGTCAGAGAAGGAAGCGAGATTTGTTTGGATGATAAAAAATGTCCATTACTGCTTTGGATAACATACCATTCATGAAAATTGATCTGTAAACTACTGTGCATAAGTAACTTTATTAGAATATTTTTCAATTTTCAACATAAGTTGTATTTAATATTTTTTATTTCACACTGTGGTTATATTAAACAAAAAATGTCCATATGTAGATTTTTGTACTTCAAACCTATATAGTCTGTAAATTAAGTATGGTTCAAATTAGATATTATTTAAACATACGTTCCAAATTATGGATTACAGTCACAATAAATAATTTTTATTCAATAACTGGATAAAGATGTTATGTTTTTAAAAGCAACTCACGTTGGCTCTTTATACTCCCTAAACATCAATCGACCTCCTTCATGTTTACAAACACGACCATACTTCCCACCCGACCGAAACAAATTCTCGCATAATTAATGCAGGTATTTACTCCATCGCGAGCATCCTCCATTAGAGCTCAAGGAGTTCAAGTTTGCAGCACCTTGCAAGGCTGGTGACTTCCTGGCCATAACTCCCTGGAACGGATTTAGTTTCGTCCTTTACGTCAAACCTGATAACGAAGCGGCGTTTTAATTTATTTAATCAGCGTTATATTCAGTTGTAAAATTAAAGTAGCTGGGTTTCAACCGACTAGAGGTCATGGGCAGACGAGTACTTTCTAAGTGGCGAAATCTGTGCCTACCGTTTAGAGTTTTGTAGGAGATCAAGAAGGGGTTTTAGAATTTTGCTGCTGTCTTTTTTAGTCTAATGGTTAATAAAAAATTAGTTTAAGATCACCCGCATTTTAATAAAAGTAATAGTATTATTTAACGGTAAATATATATTTACATTGCATTAAAAATACTATTACAAAAAAGAATCGGTGAGATGAACTGGGACAGTATAAACAGCTTGTACTGCCCTCAATTGTAAGGGTGCACTATTGAAAGAAGAACAAGGTTTTTACTATTTTACTTATAGCACATCAGAAACAATTAGATTTTTAATACAAATTATTGATAACATTTTTTTCAAATGTCTTTTTTATAACAACAAATACTGCATGATAAGACAATAATGATTTATAACAATTTATTCGGGATTATAACAAATCTTTATTTTTATTGAATAAGAGTTTTAATAAGGTGAGTAATTTTTATTAAGTTTTTTTTTTATGTGACTGAGATCAGCACGAAATTTAAATTCTGATTGAATTATCCTGTCATGTCATGCTTAATGCCTAACTCTTTTCACAGAATAATTTCACAGGCTTTAAAATAAAGGTAATATTTATTCTGTAATGTAAGTTTTCCACAGTAAAAGTAAGTTTGTGCACCAGTTAAAGTAGTGTGTACTAAAATTAATAATTAATACTGCATTACGGGTAAAGCGGTTTCTAATCTTGAGAAGCAGAGGCCACCGACCCTTGGCAGCTACATTATGCTTCAGTTATTTACCGGATTTCAAGGTGTGACTCACATACACGGCATCTGATCCGGACTTGACACCGACATTCCTGATAGGTTTGTCGTCTGTCCCTCTTAAAAATTCTATGTAATTACGAATATTTCTGTTGCAGAGAACATAGAGTACAATTTTTTTCATGCTAACCTACCATGAAAAATTCGTAACCCCTAGAGGTTAATAGTTCATTTGTTTTTTTGATTAAAGACAAAATTATATACGATACTAGGCCTACTCATGTATATCCGAATTCGATGAATATAATTATCAAGGTTTTACTAATGAGTTTATTTATACGAGAAGTACACATCATTTCATAGATTTCATCAACCATAGACTTTTACAGAAACGCATAAAAATAGCTGAACTTCTTCACAATATTCAACAACTCACCACAAGCCGGCGTCCATGACATGATGGCTCGGGACGGGGATAGCCTCATTGCGCACAGCGGTCAGAAAACTGTCAAACTTCGGGGCATCATTGCGCACAGTGGTCACTCGGGGCCCCGCTTTGGGGTGGCATCATTGCGCACACGGTCAAAATCGAAACTTGTAGTACTGTTCCTATGTTAAATAAATAGAGTAGCAATATATATTTACATAGCTGCATATTTAAAATTCAAATTGTTTCATTTCACTAATATAATAGTTATAATTCATGGATCTATTATTTCAGCCAAATTATAATTATCTAGCAATATAAACTTTGTTTTATAATTACTGTGTGACATATATGCATAAATGTTATAATTATACGTGTAATAAGGTATTATTGCTTCATAATCAAATAAGTTTACAAATAATTGGATATTGTTTTGAAAATAATTATGAAAATAGTCTTAGCCGGTTAAACCATTCTTATTACTATATAAAGGTTATTTTAAGAAATAAACGGTATAGCGTATAGTAAAAGTTTAATATATATATATATATATATTTACAAAATTTACAAAAATACAGCATAAAACATCCATTACAAGAACTTTATTTCTTTAAGTAAAATGAAGCCTTCTGCATGAAATGCAGGCGGCTAATCTTTCCTTCCTTCAGCTCTGTTTGGATTTTGTCCAAAAACTGTATTCTTTTTTTGTACTTTACATTAGTTTTCTTTCTAGGAGTCAACGTGTTAAATGTTACTTATGTAGAAATTTGAACATTTTTTAAAGGTGACTGTGAAGAGGTATAGTTGGTTGTTGGTGGAAATTGAATTGATTTTTTACCATGACCTATAACAAAAGTGAAGTAAAACCAACGAACAAGGCTCGGTTAACCTGGTACTATATACTAGGAATACGCTCCAATGTCCGTCCCGTACGAGAATTTTTACTCACTGTTAGGAAAATTACAATATTATAATGAACAAACTAGTAATATCTAGAAAAATAATCCAGACACTAAAAAATCATTTTAATTATCTAGAAAATAATCATGTCTGTCTAGAACAAAATCTTCACTTACAAACGTTTTAACGAAGGGTAAAATAATTTCTATTAAAAACACGAATACAATTAATTGTTTTAAAAGGACAGACAATATTATGTGGTCACAGAGTTTTATATCTCCACTTAATTTAATATTCTTCAAATATTCTTCATGTAAATGATCTTTGCTTTCGGGGCGAGCGGCCCAGCGGCCGCGGTGCGGCGCCAGCGCGCCGCCGCGGAGGGTCGGGTAATACTGACCGTGTGCGCAATGATGCTCGACCCACGGGGGGCCATAAAACTGACCCTCGTCAAAAACTTGACCGCTGTGCGCAATCAGGGTAAGCCCCTCGGGACCAAGCTGTCGTAAGATCTACATACTTGTTTAAATATATCTTGCACATGTTTGTTTATGTTTATATGAGTTTTTTATTCATTTCATTCACAACGATTGGCTAAGATTTGCATGTAAATTGTTTTCTGATAATGTTTGATTCTAATTGAAACATATGTCAACATTTCAATGAACTCATTTGTCAATCTGTCATTAGGGTCATTGGGTTAGTATCGTATTTATCAAAAGTTAGGATCAAAACTTTGAACAGTCAAACAACTGGAGCGTTATTATTAAATGTAAAAAATGTTAACTACATAAACTAACGTAAAATAAATATGTTAAAAACTAGACTATGGATAGCCAATTTTTTTATAATTAGTATTCGTAAAACATACTGGTCGGTATATGTAAGACATTACAATATATTATTAAAATTATTAGGTGTGTAGCAATAATTGTTCAAATATTTTTTCAAGAAACTTTTACATTTTTTGAAACGGTGATAAACAGCCAAACCTATAGACGTTCAGCTGATTCCTCCAAAATAAAAAAAGTATTTCACATCAAAGCTGTTATTAATTACGTTATTTTTTTAATTAATTACTTATTTTGTAATTACGGTAACTACGTTAATTTTTCATGTATGAATTTCGATATTTATGAGAGCCTTTCGATAACAAGTATTTTCAAAGCCAAAGTAAAAATATTTTTATTGTTATATTTAAACAAGTTTTATTTTTTGTAAGTTCAAAGTGCTAAATCAGTATTTTAAATTTCTATTAGCCTAATTGATGCTGCAACACTTCTTAGCTGAAGCATGTGTTGACTAAATTTCCCAACGAGAATATATAGATCTAATTATAATAACAACTTACTGATAAAAGTTTGAAGCTTTTTGGAGGTTTGAAAGTGAACCAATATGTAAAATAATTTGGGTTATAAAATAATGAACACTTTTTTTATTAACATGATACGTGTTTTTTTGTAATCAGAAATGATAAACAAACGTCTACAACACTCAAAAATATATTTACACTTATACTGCAAAGAATACAGCCGGTAAATATACGGAAAGATGGATAATGGCAATCGATTTTGACCGGACACACCGATCATTATCAGGCCCAAAGAGAGAATCGACCTCTCAAAAAAATAAAACCTGACAAAATAATGAACCGGAAGTAAAATAATGAACCTGACAAAGTAATCGGCTGGTCATTGTCAATAGCAATGGTACACCTAGTCGAAACCATCCAACCAACCCTTCAGTATTCACTCTAAAATACACACCACAGTGTGTGACAGCGTCTTAAGGAATGTGTCTATTATGTATGTCCTAAAGTAACTACAGGAAACCTTAGTCAAGATATTGCCTACTCATTCAGCAATATTTAAAACGATTTTAATCATTGAGGTCATCTTTGCTCGATTACCAGTGTCAAAGTTTTGTTTTTCTCAACACGTTCTCTGCAGAATACGCCATCAGTATACTTTTATTTCAAGGTGGAACTGCTCGATTTCCACCACCACTTACCCTCCCGCACCACCTCCGCCCTCCCGTTTCGTTCCGGTCCGCGCGGTCGCGGTGGAGGTCCCAGCCAGGGGTCACGGAGAGGGCGCGGGCGAGCCCAGCCCCGCGGTCCGGCGTAGGAGGACCCTGGGAAGGCCGCGATACTCTGATAAGATATTTACTGCCGCGACGACAGGAGGATGTAGGGGAGGTCCCATCTGATACGCGACCTCCTCTCCCCTTATCTCCGCCGTCGTCACGACCTCACAGCCCCACCGACTAATTGTTTACGGCTCATTGCTTTATTTCTCTACATTTTTTTCGCATTGCACATTTTACGTCTAGTATTTTTTTCTGAAATTCGTTTTACAATATGTGCCAGTGGTTTTTTTAACAGATAAGGAAGTGTACGGGTCCTCTATATTCAAGCAGGGGCTATAAAGTATCTATCATTTCTTTAAACACTTTCTGGATTTGCTACATTAACTCATCATACACTTTAGATCCAGCCTTGTGATTGGGCGTGCATCATTTGCGCATCATGCGGAGAGCCAGGTAGAAGGGATGCTTGTTTTGCGCATCGAGCTCCAGGGGGCTCTCAGTTATATGCATCGTTTGCGCACTGCAGAGTGGTGGAAGCGGCATTATTTTTATTTACAAAGTTATTGAAAACTCATGTCCGTGTTCAAATGGTCTTTTGAATGATTAAACGTGTTTGGCATAAGACATATCAGTTTAAAAATTAGCAAAACAATATTCAACAGAACAGAAAAATGGCAAATAATCGGAAACAATATCACGGAGTTGACCCGTACATTAACACTTGGATTTCATGTTTACCATTTGTAGTTTGTTTCTATTGCAACAGTGAATTTTATGAGTGGTTTTATGCTGAGGAGTTAGTATAGGAGAGGCTGCTATCTACAGTTAGAATAGAGGCAAACTTGCCATAGAAACAATTCGTACAAAACATTTCAGCCTGAGCAATTACAGTAATACAATCCTCACCAACCATTGAAAGTAAAATAAGTAAACACTCGATGTATTACAAAAAAGGTTTATACATTACAAACTTAAAATTATTCATGAATGTGCGATACACATGTGTTGCCGTCCAGTGGTATGTGTGGGGGACGACTGTTTGCGAGTTGTTGTCGACAGGCTGAGGCTACCTGGACGGGAGGGTGCGCAAATGATGCAAGGGGATTAGGCGACCCTTCGAAATATTTTACAGAAGGATTAAAAAGTGCGCAAATGATGAACGACCTTGTGATTTTTAGTGTTAGATAATTCTGGTCGTGAAGTAGTTTCCTTCTAAAGTTCAAATATCTTTACCACACGGTTATAGGTCAGCTTTTATACTAATCAGTAAAATGATATATTGCGAAAAGTTTAACAAATTATAAGCTTGGCTGTTTGAGGAACAAATTTAGATATCACAATGATGAACATGGGGAAAAATATACTACTGTACAATGATTTTAATATAAAAAGTTAATGTGCAGATTGAGACAAATGTAGGCTATTGAAGTATTTTATTGCCCTATTTTAGTCTTGTCTATAAAAATTTGGTTCAGGGATAAGATTGCTTAGTTTTCGCCAAAAAAATAAAAGTCACATACTTTACATACTTCATTTCTCTTACAGACTTTCATATCATACTTGATTATAAAACTCTGGGATTCCCTAGGCATCTCTTATAATGTTTACCAATTCCTGGAAACCGTCTGAGAGAAGCCGCTTGTTGCGTTGTGTAATGAGTCAGGTCAGATCAAGTACAGGCTGCCGATATATAATTAATGATCTAGGACAGGAGCAGAGCAGACGTGCGGCGGCGGCGTGTAGTCTACGACGTTACGTACAAAACGTTGCGTAAGCATAACGTTACAGGGCTCTGTTATACTATGAATTTAAATATACCCGTACACCATATCATGTGTAGAAGTTTGAATAGACTTTGCTTTGAAAATTCGTGGATTTAACTGGAAAATAAGTTTTATTCATGTATTTGATGTAGAGGATAGTTAAGAATTTGTTCCATTACAACTATATCTGTTAATTTATTTTAGTGTCAAAATAATATGCGTTGTTAATAATATTTTGCACTATACATGTAAGCTGGTATTTTTTATCTATAACTAGACAAGCATTTTTCTTTGTCTCCTTTTTTCTCAGTTTGTGAAAATCTTTTGAGAAAACCGCACATACCGTTAGAAAGGTATTGTCCTTTAGATGAGAAGAATCACATTTAAATTTACATTGGCCCTCGGGGCTACGCCTTATAGGCTTTTAAAGTTTCAATGTTAATCTTATGGAAAATTGAATCATTCGACAGCTGTTGTAAAAACAAATTCTAGCAAATCAGAAAAATAGATATTTTAGTTATAAAATATTGTTTTAATTAATTGGGTCTATATTAATTGACATTTTGGTTGAATTACTACTATGAGGCGATATCTGGTTTTTATAATTAGGTACTAAGAACTTGTTTGGTTATAAAAACATAGGTTAACATATCTTCAGGTCGATAAAGTAATTATACACGTCACTTTGCTTCTTACAGTTTAAATTTTACATCTTCTCATAAGAAATGTTCTTAGAGCTCAAAACCCCCTTTTTATTGTTATGTTTTTAATATAAAATAAACCAAAACTCTAAATCTCAAATTTGTAATGGAAAAATATGAAAAATGCATTATTGAACAGAAGACGTTAAGGTTACTATGCTACTTGTCTAATTTATTATTAATATTTTCTACTTAATCACTATGTTTTATCAAAAGTATTATTTTTAATACTTTTAAAATAAAGCTAAATATTTTTAACTGTGATCAAAGATAACTCATGTTACAAATACGTTAACTGCATTTTTAAAATAATCGTCCAAATAAAAGCTATGTTAAATATTTACAAAACCCCGAAATCACACGGAGGCACGAGTTTCAAAACAAACGCGCGAGAGAACAACCGAATCGAACCTCTCGCGGTGCAGAATTAGCATAAATTAGGCGGCGAGGGGCCCCGGCAAAATAATAATTACTGAAAGTGTGCCGTGCATAAGGTGAATAAAATAATAGCCAGATATAACATAAATATGAACAGCGGGTGAGAGGTTAGAAGACACAGCCCGCTGGGCTTTCTAATACACCTCGGACACGCGCCGCGCCTCTGGAGTGTCCGTAGAATGGGAAGATCTGCCGCGGAGTCACGGGGGGATGTGGAACTGGAGGGCACCCGCTGTAACGCTAGATTGGCCGACTCATTGGGGAAGAGCACGATAGTGCTAAAACACGGGTCGAATTTGTCGGCGGGTTGTTTACATGGTTATAAACATCAGGGTACTTTCTAAAGTTGCGTCGCCGTTTCGCGCTATATTGGAAGTCGTATTGTTGGAAGTGGTTCCCGCATGGTAGAGCATGGGAATTTAGTGGATAGGACGTTTGGGGTTTTTTGTATTATTTATGTACTGCAAGTTTTATATTTACATGGTAGTGAGTGTAGCTTATCGTTGGTGATGTTATAGGTTTGTCAGTTATTATGGCGTTTCATAAAGTGTATAGAACAACCAATAGTTTTAGGAGCTACTATTTATAAAAAGAATCAAAATATTCAGGTAAGTCCAACTTATTTAGGCCTATGAGTTAAAAAAATCACTACAAAATTATTACACACCAGCTTTTCCCGCTGCTTCCATCTTGTTACCCGCCGTCAGGTTTAGCTCGTTCGTTACGATCACTCGCTGTCACGCTCACATATATATATATATATATAAAATCTCTGAAATACCTAAAATCGGAATTTTTCATTGAATTAGTTTCTTAGCAACAAATAAATCAATAATAAAATTTATTTTTAGATTCTTTTAAAACAATTTTTTATCTTTCAAAAAATATTCTTTTTATAAAAAGTATGCTATGTTACTTCTGAAAGCTCAAAGAATATGTGTACAAAGCTTCATGATGATCGGTTTCAGAGTAGTTTTTGGGTGCGTAACAAACAAACGCGGAAATTCACATTTTTAATGTTACTAGGGATTTTCTGTTACACGGCTTTATGAAATTTCAAAAAGAATCTTAAAACTATGAATTATTGCCACTATGACATCTTCCCTCCGCATTCTACCGTCAACTAACATTTGGACCCCAAACCTGAATTCATATCACCAACAAACTTTACAGCCCATTTGTATACAACGTTGTTATAAATTTCATCATCCATAAAATCATATCAGGCCGAAAAATGTCGTTGGCATATATTTGTAGCTAACCTTTCTATCCCGGGAACCGACGAGCCCGTTTTGAAAAACTCGAAACTATCTCCATAACAGTTGCTGGAGCCCCGAATGGAGATGATCTTATTTGGGCGGCACAGGAAAGGACAGTCTGGCCCAGTGATACCGCTTTGATAGCGATGAGGAGGACGATAAATCTCCTCGAGATGGGATGGTTCTGTTTTGGAAATTTGGGCCGGTCGGAGGGGCCCGCTGCGCAAGTGGTTTATGGGCGATATCGACCCAAAGTCGCACAGTCCGGTTCAGAGGTCGGCGTCGCTCGTTTCTTCCTGAGAAAATTGTTTTCCGCATGCAAGATAGTAAATCTCCGAGAAGACGAACCCGAGCTGTCCCGACGGAGAACTTTCACAGTTAGGCGTCGGCGTCATGCGTGCGGTGGGTAACATGTTACGTAAAGTGGATTGTCGATCTATAGATAATTTATTTGAAAGAACCTTGATTTGGTATTTACGTCTTAAACCAATTTTAAATAATACGCGTAGCTAAGAGTTGCCTATGAATGGATTTTTCCTTTTGAATTCAATAAATCAGTGTCCTAATTTGGGGTTTACTCCGTGATTATTATACACCGGGTGATTCCTAAACAAAATGTTGTCATGTGGAGACGTTTTACAGAAGAAACCTGTTTCAGAACATAACGATCACAAATAATTTAATTTATTCAAAATCGCAACGAACCGTATAAAAATTGGTGAGAACATTTTCAAGTGTCAGCCAACTTCAGCTAAAGGCATGATCACCTCCTCCCCGTTAGAGGAAAACAAGGTGGATAATATAGCATCATAGGAACATGATATAAGTGAAGATCACGGTAATGGCAAAATTGAACAAAGTAAGTTAAAGAGTAATTGAGTAAGATTATCACTTCTTAATTACTTATAAATATTCGGGAAGTTGCTACAAAATTCAGTCCCTATAAAAGTGCCCCTCGTGTATCGATCCCACAAGGTATATGGGCGAGTTTTATCTTCTGTATCTCCATCGAGGAATCTGTTAATGGTTTTGTCGCGGGCAGAGATGTGATCTGGTGAAAGGTTCGGTCACACATTTACTACAGGAGTCAAAGCCGCGAGTCGACCAGAATTTGAGAGTCTGAAACCCAATACCTTTCACTCCAGTATCCTGATGGTTTTCCGGTCCTCGAAGGTTGTTTATTGACGGTTAATTCTGAAAGATGGAAAGGTAAGGTGGGTTAAGTGTCTGGGCGAAAGTGTTGATGGTCTATAAAGATTTTTACTTGGGACATAATTCTCTTTTGGTCGGAAGCAATAGAACCAGCTTTACATCAAGGATGTTTTGGAAGGAATATCAATTGAATTAGAACTTTGAAGCGATATCGGGTTCCAGAAGGAAATATTTTATAACCGGCTTGAATATTGGTCATTTTTTATAACTATTTAGTGTCTTTGAAATGTAGTGTTTAACTTTTATTAGCGTCTCTATTTATAATTACTAGAGATAAGTTTCCTGGTCAAAATTTGGCCAACGCGTTTGTTGATCTGAGCCCAATTAGTTTTGAAATATTTTATAACTGAAACATCATTCTGCTCTTCCTGATTTTCTACCATTTGTTATTAAAGTACAGGAGCTTCTAATCAATGATTCGATCAATTACCGTTCTCCAATAAGATTGACATTGAAACCTGTAGGGCTTAGCTCTGGGGGTCGAAGTGAATTAAAATGGGATTTTGCTCATTTACAGGACACACCTTTTTAACGATAAGCTTGGATATCTTCTACAATGTTCACGAGCTAAGAAAAAGGAGGAATCATGTTTTCCTACTAATATAGACGATTAACGGTCTGTAAGATGTTTAGGGCGAAAGAAAAAGATAAAATAAGTGTCATCTATAGATTGTATAAACATAGATTAGTATATTGTTATTAAATGTCATATATTTTCGTCAATAATTACACAAATAAAGTTAAACTTACAAGGTCATTTACTTTGTTATTTTCCTTAACATTTTTTTATAGTTATAATCAACTACAGTTTAATTAAAGCAAAGATCTGTAAAGAGCATATTACTTGTAAAAAAATTCGGTAATATATTATAAACAGATAAACGTTTGACAATCACTCCCGATCTACATATGTTCATTGTTTTAATTATTGTAAAAAAATTAAATGACTGTTCGCACAACATGAAAGGTTGGGCCTTTAAATCCTTACTATACCTATAAAAAACCCAGATGATTAACCAATTAATTTAAAGATGCTACCCAAGACCCACACAGTTTTTAGTAATAAATAACTTTAAAACCCATAAGATTGCTGTGTTAGAGCATTTTATTTTAATAAGAAAATTAATGTTATCCTATCCGTCAATGCCAAGGCAGTTACGTGAGACCTTGTCATATTTAAGTTAATTTTAATGTCCTTGCTATATAAGTTTTATTTCTAAAGTTTCTTTTAAAGATTAATTAAAAAAAAAAACAAAAAAAAACACGGAAATGTTCTCTCAATTTCTTAGAAACTTCAAGTTCGATAAATACAGAATATTGCTACACTACATGTAAATTATTTTAGAGCCGTAAATCGGTTTATTCGAAGAATTTTTTTAATGACTGAAAATCCCAATGTATTGCCAATTTTTTAAATTTGTAAAATTAGCCCAACATTTAAAAGACTTTTAACCTTGACTCTTCACGCATCAGAATCGCTACGACGACATAACCAATCGTGTTGGTGACCGCTGAAGGCGAGTCGTTAGATGCTAATAGACGAGCATTAGCTGTGATATCACTCGTGATAAGACGTGGGTGGAGACAGCTCACATGTGATGTCGGTGATGCTCGCCACGTTCCCACGATCCTGGACCTTGGCTCTACCCTTGTACCTGGCCAGCACTTCATGGCTACAAGGGTGAAATAGATAATTATGATTTGAATGAGAAAAGTTCTCTCTAGGGTTGTAATCTGTGGAAAACTTAAAGTAAGAAATCAAAGTTATTTGTAGTTAGGTAGTGTCAAACAACTTGCAAAGGTCAAAGTTTAAAAACCATCCTTTTGAGAGTGTATAATGCTTATATCGTTCAAGCATGTCATTTAGTGGAAATATTGGAGTTTATTTAGTAAAAATAACAATTAGGACATCCGTAAGATAATAATGGATTCTTTGCTTTTAAATTACTTTGATAATCTATACGTAACTCGGAAACATTTTATTTTAACTTGTTCTTTTTACAGAAAACACGACTTGCAAGGTGCTTATATGAAATGCACTGGTTAAAACTCTTGCCAAAGTCTTAAATAATCTTTAATTTTGCAGCAACATTTTAATTTATTAATTTGATTGTAGATTTGGTATTTGTTCTCCAAACCATTCTATTCATAAACAAATTCGACCATAACTTTAATAGATTAGTCTATATTAGGAAAATATGAAACTTAGATAAAATAGTTAAAAGAACTCCATTAAGGCTAGCTCTTAACATAGACTTATAAATACACGCTAAAGTAGAAAGAATGAAAAAGTCATTCTTTGTTCAGAGTGAATGCGTGTTCATTCCAAAAGAATGAAAAGTAACTCGCGAAAGAACAGAAAACCTCCACTCTTTCTAAAGAGTGAAAATATCCACTATTTAAATAAATGGATTTTCACCTTTTCAATAGATGGTTTCTCAGTCACTCTATCAAAGGGTGATTTCCTTACAAAATCAGAAGACCGCCATCTTTAACGGGTCCGGGACAATTTTATATGCGTTATTTATATTAAGTATTGGGAAACGTTTTGTGTGTTTGCATGACTATGGCTAAAACTTCAAGTCAGCTCTGAAATCAATCATCGTAAGCATTCACCTCCAAAAAATCTTCCTCCTCGGCATCGGTGTCACGTCACGGCGTCTCTTTCCAGAAGCTTTCCTTCCTCAATAGTTAGCAAGCACAACTGCTTAAGTTTAGATGAAGTAATTTAGTTCTATATGCAAACATACTCTATTATTAACAGGATATTTTGTAGTATACAAGACTGAGAATCACTTATAATGAAGGCAAAGCCACCTTACCCTTCTACACTTTGTCTTGTAGGTTATCATCGAGGTTCAGTTCAGTAGGTTTTAATAGAATAATATTAACATAAATAACAAAATAAAGGACAAATTTTAACTAAGTTAATGTAGCCTAAAACATTATCAAAGAACAACACAAAATAAACTAGCTAAGTTTATTTTGTATGTGTACCTATTTTGAGTAATTGTGAGAAGACTTCATTTGATAGGTTAGCTTAGAGTGGAAATCATTCATTCATTGAGTGAAAATCATTCTTTCGTTGAGTGGAAATCACTCTTTCGTTGAGTGGAAATATTCACTCTTTCAAAGAATGACCCCAGTTCACTATTTTAAAGAGTGAATATTCATTCTTTCAGAGTGGCTCGGTTTTCCTACTTTCAAAGAGTTAAAAAGTCACTCTGAAAGAGTGAATTTTCATTCTTTCACTTTTAGTGTGTAGTAAAATCTGTCAATCATAGTTCCCCGTAAAGTGATGCTAAGCAGTTCGCGGCTGTTGGAAAACATACCGGTTGTGAAAGGTTAGAAAACTGCTGCTTGTTCCACCTCTGACAACAAACTACCCCGATCGTCTCACAAAAAACTGCAAGTACATTCTATTTACGATAAAAGCGAAGAAGCTACATTAAAAGTCAGTTCACGAGCTGGTCGCAGCGTCGCAGCTTCCGGCTGGCCGGAGAGACGGTCCCGTTCCCATAGTTTCCCCCGAGAGCAGCTGATCTATAGAGGCATTGATCGGGTACTAGTACCAGGGGAATGCCGGGGGAATGCGAGGGGAATGCCAGGTGAATGTGGGGATCGCCGAGGAGTCATTTCCCCGTAGATGCTCCTCGGAATGTGCTCATCCCTGCTCTCTATACATCACAATACCTTAGACCAGTTCCAACTTTTTATTACATGATACATTTCATCGATCACGAGGTATGTGGAGGAGAGTTGAGTTCAGTTGGATCGGCGAAGCTTCAGTAGTTGTCGATCAGTGTTCGATATTATTTGTAAAGTAGTGTAATAACGTTGAATGAAATGATTTATTAGTACGCAGCACTTTATGCCTTATCTTAGTTTGTCGCTAAGCTGAAGATAGTTTTAGATAATAAGCAAAAATATAATACTTATTGAAAAAGTAGAAACAGTTTATTTAGAAACTGTAAATAAATCTTTTTCAAATGGATAGGTCAATTTTATATATGTAGCCAAATGGATTTTATGAAATAGTCTATTTAAGGATTTTTACTTATTGTCTCTTTGATGATTTAAATCACATATCAATAATGACATTGGTTACATTAACTATTGATTTTCTGCAAATCAAACCGTTTATAATTGGTTCTATTGATCCAACCTATTCTGATACAACCCAAAGAGTTTCATGGTATTTAAAAGTTTCTTAATAATTTTATCAGCGCCTTTCATATAAATTGAGGTTTGTTCTCAATTTCAAAACAACCAAAAACTGTGCATAAAACTACATTACATTTACTAAAACACCTGACACAAAATTTGCAGGCCTACTACAAAATAATTAGGCAATTCCATATCCGATTTCTCATTAAAACAGCCTGTTAACCTGACTAAAGTCTAGATAAGAGGATTCGACAGGAGAAATTCTTCTAAAAAATCACATTTTTACGTGGACAAACCGAACCGATATTTCACAGCATCTCGGATTATCGTGAGTGTCACGTGCGCGGCGAATCGGCTAGATTGAATTACGAAGACCGATACAGGATAAGGCGGCGCACGGAGCGCCATCGACATCTAAAATTGAATCTGAGACTGACTCGGCATAAATAACGCCGTGATTACACCTTCAACTGAAAACTAATTACTAATCAATTAAGGAAATAAGATGTTGAAACGATTCGACAACTTAATAAGAGCGCTGGAGCGGCAACCGCGATAAATTAGGGGCAGTTGTCATTAAAGTCACCGGGCAAAATCAATTTGTGCGATGCCGGAGCCGCTGAGGGGGAGGAGGTCGTAAATCCAAAATCGGCCCCGAGCGCGCTCCGGTTAAATTGTTTCGACTAATCTACAATGTACGCATAAATCCGGATCTTTATTCGGTCCCACCCAGCCGACTAGGGCTTGTTGAATTTTTTAAAGATGAATCAAGAGCAACGATGTTGTCCCCGACAAGAACGATGTCTCGGCGATTTGGGATTTTGGGGATTTCGGTGAGAAACGGTCTTTTAGCGTGGAGTCGGTAAACAAGTTTTGGGGACTTTCTTGCGAAACAAGGTGTACTTTGGTGGTTCTGGATTGAATATTCTGAATTAGAAAGGGAAAAAAGTAATTCTAATCCTCTTGGGGAGTGATTTGCATTAAAAATATAGCGGTTACATTTCATCTAAAAGTATATTTTTATTTAAATTAGGATTGACTTGTTTTTTTATTTTTTTTATTGGTATTCTTGTAACGTTTGAAAGATAATTATCATTAATACTTCACATATCTTAATTATCTATTACCTTCGCTGATAAAACTTATTTCAATAGTTATACAACCATCCTCTATACGCTAAAGGAGACAAGTATTTATAAGGAACATGAAATGTATCCTTCATACCTCTCAAGTTGTATAAATGGTCCAAAACAGTAAAAAAAGTTTTATCTCTGGATTTTTTTTGGGACATATAAAAATTTTAAGCATGGACTGGTCCATCAATAAAATATTTTATATGAAATATTCTAATTTTTAATATTATCTTGTTAAATATATCAGTAGATTGTTGAATAGTATGATGTCTTGGAAAATATCCAAAGCCGGTGATCCATCAGAATAGATTTGACCAAGGTCGGAACACGACCTTTGGCGAGGTTAGGCTCTGACAGAAATGTTACAAGTGATGAGCTTAACTTAGGACAGAGGTCATACCCATCGACGTCTGGAAGCCTTGGCTCGGCTAATTGTGTTGGAACCTATTGTATCGCATCGTGATGACCAGTTCTTGGTAGTTGTTTCTGATCGAGTGGACAGCTCCATTTCATTTATTGTGATTTAAGACAAACATAGCAAGTTTGATATGTAACGTAATTTTTGTTGCGAACTTCAGAAAGTCTATATTGCGATAGAATAAAACATTGATTTATAAAAATAATTACTAAGTTTCTCCCTGTTGTTTAAATTTAGTGTAATTTTGACCTTTGCAGGTGATATTTAATTATCATTTATTAAATATCAAATTATAAGCATCATAAAAGCCTTTTAAATTACCTATATATTTTTTTTATTTTAACTAATTTATATTATACCTTTCAAAGAAATATTTTTGAGTATTTGGTTATGAAGGGATTATATGTATGATGAAACTAAAAAAAAAAAATACATAATGAATGTAGCCTTCGCGATGAGGTACCCTAAGGTTCAGTCATGGAGCCACTCCCATTTATCATAAAAATGTTGTACCGTAGTAAGTGTCTGTCAAAACAATAAATTGTCAATTGTTTGCAGACGATATAACTTTGTATTCTTGTGCTAGGGATCACCTTGATATCAAAATTTCTAAAAAGGTTTTTATCGAAACTTCCTTTCAGTGTTTTACAGAAAACGTAATAATCGAGTTCTGAACGAATCTAAAACAAAAACTATGATTTTCATTGTCCAATGGTATCAATGAGTCTGGTCCAATAAAAATTTTCGGTTTCTCACCTGATTCAGGTCCTGTTTGTGGCTCGCATATTGATGTTTTTTTT
This sequence comes from Neoaliturus tenellus, assembly GCA_030545055.2. Classification (NCBI taxonomy): domain Eukaryota; kingdom Metazoa; phylum Arthropoda; class Insecta; order Hemiptera; family Cicadellidae; genus Neoaliturus; species Neoaliturus tenellus. The sequence goes on along the minus strand of CM061532.1, from coordinate 47,813,617 downwards.
TTTTTTAATACTGGATTAATCCGTACTCTTTTTCGGTTTAGATTACTGTCAAATGAACTTAATGCAAATATTTTTTGATCAGTATCTTTAGCAGTTTCCACCCTCAACTTAGCCATGTAACGAAACTTTAAACACAAAATACTGCTCTTGCAAACGAGCATTTGTATAATTAGCAAAAATGCTCATTATAGCACTCAACAAAAGGTTGAGTGCTATAATGAGCATTTTAAACCTTTATTTACTCGAAACGAAATCCTGACTGTGTGCGATTTCTATGGTGTAAGCTGTTATTAGAATATTTTTTTATCTAAATTTAGAGGTCTGTTCGAACTCAATCGTATGAATGTGCTTAAATCTTGATTGTAGAAGAACCCTGTGTATATTAGTCATCATTTTCTACCTTGACTTATAATTAACTAATGTTATCCTGAGACATTGAGGTCTGAAATTTAATCTGTTTGTTCATGGAGTGCACTTTCATTTATATTTTCAATGCTCGAATTATTAATTAAGAACATTAAACACATATCTCTGAAGTCATAAACATGACTTGGTCTATTGCAAGTTCTGTATTTGATTGCTCAACAAAATCATTTTCATTTACGACGAGTCAATTTCATTCGATTGAATCCTCCATTATTGCTCATTTAGTACGAATAAAAATAAAAATTACTAATTTAATTGCTAACATTCAACCTCACATCCAAAGAGGAAATCTCTACTTTTTCTAAGATTTTTATTTACATTTATTATTTCATTTTATGGTTTTTGTTTCAATATATGTTGTAAGTATTTTATAGTCCTATTCGTTTTATAACCCGTAAATAGAGGGTCTCCAGAGAAATATAAGTGCATATTTTACGTCAAGTTCATAAAAATTTATTATCATAGCACTTTTTACCTAACTGATCAAATGAACTGAACTGTTCAATCAGAAGACTCGTTCTCAAACCGATTCTCCAATTATTAGCCCTACTTAGCCGGCATTGACGGCTCCGTAACGAACATGATAGGCTCTCAAAGACCTACTCACCGCTCTACAAATTGGGCCTGACAGACAACACTGTTCCTTGTTGTGACGTTGGTATCACTGCTATCTAGCAGGATTGCCAACAGCAAGGCTCAATCACTGGGAAATATCATAGGTCGTAGTGTGACGTAATTGTACAATGGAATATAAATAGATGGGTCAATGCTGTGCAGGAAATTTACTGTTTAACTCTGAGGTAATAGGGAATAAAGTCGGTAAAATTGTTATTAATTTTGAATTAGTGGAGAATTAAAAAGAAGATTAATCTAAGCCTGAGTACTTTTGTGCCAAAATTATCAAGGGGAGGGTTTTTATATATAAATTTAATACCAACCAAAAATAGAATGAATATATTTTACTGAAATTCGCTGGAGCATATTTACCTAGTCAAGCCAATGATTTTCATAAGTGCAATTTCTATTTACCATCTATTTACCTCGGTGATGGTATATTAAAAAATAATCTAATTCAATAGGAATTTGATTAATCTTTTAAAAAAATATTGAAGCCAAACCGAAGGTGGGTAGCCATACATTTTAACTGGTTTATTGCATTGTTAAATTACAGAAACTTAAGGTTCTCGACACATTTTCTAATTCTTGTTTATGTCTAGACGTTTTGAAAAAGACCAAATTCTCACAATAGCACCTGACTTTTTTCTTTAGTAGGAGTTTTTATTAGCATTATTTACATACATCATAACTAAAAGCCACAAAAAGGGGGATTCGAAAACAACCAAGCCCCCAATAATACCGGTCACACTACTAGTTTGCCTTATTAAATGCAAATTTTCAAAATATGTTTACCTTGCAAAATAATTTTACACATTCAGTTGATTCCTATTTACTTTCATGTGATCATCAACGGCAGTGAAAGGTATTGGATTTCGCAGCCAAACGCCCGATTGACCGTGGACCTCGGTTGTGTTCAGGGCACCAGCACCGACTTGTCACCGGTCACCGGTCACCGGTGGCGGACCTTTCTCAGATCCGATCTCGGATTGGGCGACAACCCCATTAACAGATTCCTCGGTTCTGATCCGAGATACGGAGCACGTGGGCCGGCCGCTCACGGAGATACTGAGTTTCGGGTGACGCCGTGAAAATTACAAGCTCGGTCACGATTTGTACCATCGAAACTCCTCTGATCGAAATCACTAAAAATGTGATCCTCGTTTAAAGTTCATTGTTGGTGGTGGTGAGTTTATGTTATTGTTTAGTATTGCGGCCATTTTCCATCACTGATTAGTAAAAACAAATTCACGGTGTTTTGGGGTCTGAAATCTGATCCTGTCTTCAGGTGGAAGTGATACGTAGGACATAACAAAGTTAGTAAAATCACACCAGGTGAACCTGGTGAAGTCCATAGGCAAACCTGAAATCAGAAATTTGTGACTTTTTCTGTTTTCAGGTTTGGCTATGGACTTCTGGCCTACAGGTTCACCTGGTGCGTTTTTACTAACTTTGTTATGTTGTAAGTATTTCTTCCATCTTTACTAATCAGTGATGGAAAATGTCCGCAATAATTTATATGAAGTGAAGCTGAAGAAAACTGACGGTTTCATACCAAGAGCTGGTCAATCGAGACGACATGGGATGTATGTATGTATGTATGATCCTTTTGTAACTGTTATGGTAAAATTATTGTATGATACAATTATATTCAAATGGACCATTTTAGCAAGCTTACTTTTCAAAATAAAGCAAACATTCTAAACTGAAAATAATTAATTTCACTCTTTCTATTCTATCTTTAATGAGCATTTTCAATTAATTCATTTCAAAGCTTATCACTACAACCGGCAGCATCAATGCTACTTAAAGTATTCCTGTAGTAACAGATTGCAAAACAACTAGGAAACGCCTATGGGGGAGGGGTGGAATGTCCACAACCATAAACGTATAGTTGTCTGGGTCAACAATATTGTATTTATGACGGAGAAAACTATAATATGTGACCTACTGAACTACTTTAGTAAGGAATTCATGAGGGATACTTGTGCCCTATTGTCCTACAGTAAATTTAAATACGATAACTATTCTTATAGAGTCCAGTTAAAACATTCATAAATTGTATTAAAAACCTATTAATAAAAAAAATTGCCTACAAGCTTAATTGGCCTACATAATTTGTAAATCTCATCAAGTTAATTTTTTTCTTTTTACTAAAATATGTATTGTATATACAACACAAACCTCTAAAACAGTACTCTACCCTTACAATGCGAGGCTTATAAATACAGTATTTCTTTTAATTTCAAATATGCTACACCAGTTTCAGAAAACCATTGAAAATGCATGATCGAACGTTAAATTATATTTTCAAAACAATAAAATAATTTTTTTATTTTCTTACAGTATGTAATAAACGATCTGAAATTATTAAGTTTTTTACCATGGCAATATTTTTTTTTTTTGTTTATGCTTCTTTTGCTATATCTCATAGCCTTATGCCTTTATTTAATTAATCACTTTTAAAATCTTCCTCATCCCAATTATTATTCTAAAAAACAACAATAAAGCCTTGAACCGTAAACATATTAAAACTAAGGAAACCTTCTGTTATCTTATCACCTTCTCGGAAAGATCGCGATAATATTTATCAAATCGTCCTAATAAACGCTTCGGGGCCCGAATCACCTTCTTGCTCCATCACAGCCTGTAAACATGTAAACTAATGAAAACAGATTGAAAACGACGCGACGACGGACGTCTAGCGTTCGACAAACATGATAATGAGAGCCCGCGGCGCGCGGTAGACGGTCGGATAGCTGATTACAAACAGCTGTTGGTTGGTTTAGCGGAAAACAACCTGATTGGTCAGTCCGGCCGGTAGCCAATCAATGCTCTAATATTGTGTCATAACAGCTGATCCGATAATGCAGATAAATGCTTTGTGAAGCTGCCGCTCCGAAACTGGGAGCGCCACCGGTTTGGTGATTCTGGCTGAAGGGGATTATAATTAGGGAAGATCATATTAGTATTTTAATTTAGTTAGTAGAATCTGTGCATAGTTAGTGTCTTATTTCTTTGTCTTTATTTAAATTGCAACACCACCCTAGAAGGTTCCAAAAATCCAGAACAGGCTACACATTCTCTCCCAAGTTTGGTCTTTACAAGAAAGTGCTAAAAATATGTTAATGGGGGTTTAATTCACATATTCAAGGATATTGTTATTTATACCATTGGTATCCAGGTTATATGAAAACAAATTCACGACGGAATTGTGTGATTTAAAAATTATTGCAAAATACTTGTTTATAATTGGTTGCTACGATTTTAATAAGTTATGTCGCAAGTTTTACTTTGATATTCTTTCTAAACTTAGGAAGTGTCGGTATAGAACTACTTTACAGAACAAAATACTCATAGGATTTAATATTTCAGTGTGGTCTTTGAGCTTTTTGCAGTGGTTTCGCTTTCCATATTGCATGTTTATTCACGTGGATGATCATTGTCCTCCACAGATGACTTCATTATTTCCACTTCGTTTTTGGCTAATATCATATTGATTTCAGTACAATTTTGCACGTAGTCAATATTGTACTCTTCTCGTTGGCTTCAGCCATTGATAAATAAATAAAGTAATTTATGGAATATTGTTAATATCTTTTTGCATTTTTTATAACCAAGTATTAATATCTGATACCACCTCAGCTTAGTTATAGTTTCACAAAAGAGATTTAGTTTCAATAAAGTTGTGACCAGACAGTAAAAATAGGTATAGTTAAAATAGAACACCCAGCATTAGTAGTGTAAAAGTAGGGCTGCTGGGCCATGACGTCATCACGATGACGTCAGCAGTGATGACGTCATCAATGACGTCACGAATGACGCCACTAATGACGTCATATGACGTCACATGACGTCACACCTATGACGTCATGGTGACGTCATTACCGCTGACGTCATCATGATGACGTCACTGACGTTAATTAGGTCAAGGTCACGCAAGAATACAAAAAAATTTTTTTGCACTTTTGCGATTCCTCAAATTTTGTTGAGAAATTGAAATTTCTCGAGGAACCACAAAAGTGCAAAAAAATATTTTTTTTATTCCCTAGCGATCAGACTCTCGACCTAATGTATCCGTCAGGGGTCAATGACCCGTCCCAGCAACCCCACTTGAAAAAAAAATAATTTTTTACTTTACTTACCCACCGAGAGACTGAGAGCCGAAGAATAATTTCTTCAAACACCCGACAGTGCGACAAACGACACGCGATCCGAACAGCACCGCGTCCGAAGATGTACTGACTTGTACACAGACGGTATCCCAGGTACCCGGCTCAGTGGTGGGGATAAGGAGGTGGTGGGGGTAAAGTGGTCAGAAGGAAGAAAAAATTAAAATTTTTGCAACAACTCATCCGAGCCCGTCCTTTACCGTAACTCGGATTGGAAATATTTCCTGAGAAATATTTATTTTTTATTCTTTCTCAGGTGATGTTGGAACTTGGTCGGGAATTGGAGTCACCAACGTAACCTTACTGGCAAAAGTTAGCTCGTCTAAAAGTTTCTGAAACATTTTATCATCCATAGTGATATTTGTGTCCCTTGAGTAAAATTTTGGATTATTTTTGAAGCAACGTTTCATTTGTGTTAAAGTGGAAGTCTTGGACACCTTAACAGAATTATTTTGCTTGGCCAGCAAAAATTTTACTCCTAATAATTTTTCTCGCAAAGTTTCAGCCATAGATGTGTCTCACAGTAAGGTTTGGATAAAACTGAAACACTTAGTCCAGTGTTGTACCTTAGCTGGAAGTAGTGGGGGAACAGGGCTATAGTGGGGGAATGAGTAGTGGAGGGGGTAATGCGGACTGTTGTTGACAAGTGTAGAAACAGTTTGCTGGGAACTGTCCAAGGAGTAACACGTACTGTGCAGAAAAAGTAACCGAGAGACTTGTGTATAATTTTACTCCAAGAAATATTTAATGTAAGACTAAAAGAGGTAGAGCCAAATGAAAAATAATTTTGTAGGAGACGGGCATGGATCAGTTTTGTAGTAAAGTCCAAAATCCACTTGTGTGGAATAAAATTAAATTGTGAGCGAAAAATATTTAGCCACACCTGCAAAATACAAGTGTAGGAAAATATTAGGAGACCTGTATAGCTAAATAAAAATTAATTTTGTATGAAACAGTCTTCCAGCATTTCAGTTTCTAAGTCTTAACAAGTAAGGAATAAAATATTAAATAAGGAGTGGAAAATAATTTGTTAAGTAAACGTAAGTGTAGCAGTGTAACAAAAATTAATTTTGTGCAAAACAGGCTAGGTTCTGTTTTGCTAAGTTTATTAAGAAGGAAAAATAAAAAATTTACTCACAGAAAAGTCCCGCGGCGGCGAGGTGTGGCGTGTTTGTTGGCTTGCAATAAACTGACTTACCTTCTGTTGAGCTACATTTGGCCAGTTGGCCAAGAAACCAGTCTGTTATATAAGCATTATGTAACCGTCTCTGCCGGCTGTGCTGAATCCGGCAAGCTAAAATATTATTCTATAGTACACCTGACTTGGACTGAAAATATTCTAAGTCCCAAGACTCCCCCCCCCCCCGGCTCCGGACGAGAAGTGACCCCCCCCCCCCCCCGGGGAGGAGGAGGTGGCATAGCCCGAGGCGTTGCCATACCTTGACACGTGTTGTATAATGAGATCCGGTTAGTAATGTATTCAGGTGTGGCTCTTGGAGATTGTCCAATGCCGCAAACAAGTACGTGTCGAGGTCCGGCTGTTTACGTAACCAGGTCCGGTTCCCCCACTCCTGACCGGCTCAGCTTCGGTTCTCTGAGGCTTTGCTTCCTCGCAGTTGGTTTCAAACACTTCAGCTGAGTGGTTGAAGCTCTGCCCACAGGATTCGCAATGTAATGTTGGCGCCGCATTATATTGGGAATTCTTTTAGTCTAAGGCATGGCATGTGTAGTTTTAAGAAATATTTTATTTTGCGCTGGCTGCTTCTGCTAGGTCTTGGTGTTGGATTTATTTAGTCTAAGTGTTGTGTGTTGAAAAATATTATTTTGTACTAATCTTCACAGGTTGTCCCCAAGTCAAAATTTTTCAAAATTCGTATCTTGGAGGTACTCCTCCGTAAATTGGCAGTTAAAGTGTTAGGCTTTTTGAGACTTTACAGTCTCTGTAAAATAAAAAGTTTTCGAGGTTTAGAACCTCAAGAATTATTTGTTACCAACAATAGCATGGCGCCTAACGAGCCCGGGGGTAGGCCCCTGGGGATCCACCCTTAGGCCTCTTTCGGTCAGGGGCGCTACTGGACCTCATCACTCTAGATGGGTGGTTGGCATCCTTTAGCACGAGGCGTCGGATCCTGACACTGACCGGTGTGCTAGGCAAAAGTCAGTACCTACGGGTTAAGACGGGATCCTCGGTCATGGTTAGCATGGCCTTTTCCAAATTATTGTAGCATGTTTCCCTTAAGGAAACTCAAAATTAAATAAATAATTTTTTATTTAATCACCTCCCCTTAAATGTTGAGATCCCCCCGATGCCTCTGGCCGCCGGCGGTCTTAGGCATCGGGGGGATTTCTTTTTTAATTCTTGAACGACCTTGACCCATATTCATGTGTGAATAAAATAAAATATTTTTGTTCCACATGTTATGTAGGTCAGTCATGACTTAGGCGGATTTTTGCCTGAGTTCTGGGACTGCTCAGGACTTAGAGCGAGATGCGGCTAAGTGTTGGCTGTCCAAACTGTGGTTCAACCAAATTTTATTTTATATTCACACATGAGTAAGGGTAGCAGGTATCCAAGAGTTAAAGTCCTAAGGGTAGGTGACCCCCCCCCCTCCCCGGCGCTAGACAAAAAGTGAGCCACCCCCCGAAAATTTTTTTTGGAAAATTTTTTGACCTTGACCAAAAATTTTTTGCTCCGGACGAAAACTGCGCCCCCCCCGAAATTTTTTTTTTGGATTTTGACCTTGACCAAAAATTTTTTGCTCCGGACGAAAACTGCGCCCGGGGGGGGGGTGCCAAGCCAGTAGTGTGAAATTGTTACTTCCAGTACAAGTTAAAATAGTAGTGGTAAATTGTTACCACAAACACAAATTTGTGTCTTTAAACTTCTAATTTAACTTAACCCATTTAAATGTAGGTGCCAAGCCAGTAGTGTGAAATTGTTACTCCCAGTACAAAAAATAGTAGTGGTAAATTGTTACCACAAACACAAATTGGTGTCTTCAAACTTGTAATTTAACTTAACCCATTTAAATGTAGGTGCCAAGCCAGTAGTGTGAAATTGTTACTCCCAGTACAAGTTAAAATAGTAGTGGTAAATTGTTACCACAAACACAAATTTGTGTCTTCAAACTTCTAATTTAACTTAACCCATTTAAATGTTGCTACTTAAAGGTAGCACCGTTTTGGTGCTACCTTTAATGTACTATTTTCTACATGTCCAATTTTGCTTTATGTTTTTAAACAACACTTTTAATTTCCGGTTTAATGTAAAACTATAAAATATGTTTATATATATGAATTATTAACAAAACCTTAGTTTTAACATTAAATGTTATTAGGAAACTTCTAATTGAGATTAAGCCATTTAAATGTTGCTACTTTTAGGTAGCACCGTTTTGGTGCTACCTATGGTGTACTATTTTTACATGCCCAATTTTTGCTTTAGGCTTGTAAACAACACTTTTAACTACTGCTACCAGTCTACCACTGAGGTATCTATGAAGCGAGTTTGGTTCATCTTTTTTTCACTCTAGTTGCTAAGGTGTTTAGGAATGAAAGGTTAGAATTAATTTTAAGGTTAAAAAAGCATATGGTGCGAACAGAAAGTTCACTATTGTTTTAACATTAATGGTCATTAGAAAACTTCTAATTGAGCTTAACCCATTTAAATGTTGCTACTTTAAGGTAGCACCGTTTTGGTGCTACCTTTGGTGTACTATTTTTACATGTCACAAAATATATGGGTCTCTGCTTGACCCCGAGACAGGTACTTGGCCCCGTTTCTACCCATCATTAAGTGTACTGAGACTTTAGGTTTTTAAACGACACTTTTAACTACTGGTTTAATGTAAAACTACGAAATATGTTTATATACATGAAATCTTAACAAAACCTTAGTTTTAAAATTGAAGGTAATTCGGAAACTTCTAATTGGGGTTAAACCATTTAAATGTTGCGAATTAAAGGTAGCACCGTTTTGGTGCTACCTTTGGTGTACTATTTTTACATGTCCAATTTTGCTTTAGGTTTTTAAACATCACTTTTAACTACCGGTTTAATGTAAAACTGCGAAATATGTTTATATATATATATATATGAATTCTTAACCAAACCTTAGTTTTAACATTAAACCGTATTTGGAAAACTTCTAATTGCTGACTCAGAGACAAGTACTTGGCCCCGTTACTGTCCATCATTAAGTGTACTTAGGCTTTACGTTTTTAAACAAGACTTTTAACTACTGGTTTAATGTAAAACTACAAAATATGTTTATATACATGATAACTTAACAAAACCTTAGTTTTTAACATTAAAGGTAATTTGGAAACTTCCAATTGGGCTTAACCTATTTAAATGTTGCTACTTAAAGGTAGCACCGTTTTGGTGCTACCTTTGGTGTACTATTTATTCCTTGTCAATTTTGCTTAAAGTTTTTAAACAACACTTTTAACTAAGTGTTTAATGTTAAAGTACAAAATATGTTTATATATGAGCCTCTGCTGACTTGGAGACAAGTACTTGCCCCCCGTTCCTGTCCATCATTAAGTGTACTGAGGCTTTACGTTTTTAAACAAGACTTTTAACTACTAGTTTAATGTAAAACTACAAAATATGTTTATATACATGATAACTTAACAAAACCTTAGTTTTTACATTGAAGGTAATTTGGGAACTTTTAATTGAGCTTAAAACATTTAAATGTTGCTAATTAAAGGTAGCACCGTTTTGGTGCTACCTTTGGTGTACTATTTCTTCCTTGTCAATTTTGCTTAAAGTTTTTAAATAACACTTTTAACTACGGGTTTAATGTTAAAGTACAAAACAACACTTTTAACTACAGGTTTAATGTTAAAGTACAAAATATGTTTACATATGAGCCTCTGCTGACTCAGAGACAAGTACTTGGCACCGTTCCTCTCCATCATTAAGTGTATTGAGGCTTTACGTTTTTAAACAAGACTTTTAACTACTGGTTTAATGTAAAACTATGAAATATGTTTATATATGAGCCTATGCCTGACGCAGAGACAGGTATTTGGTCTTGTTCCTGTCCCTAATTAAGTGTACTGAGGCTGTAGGTTTTTAAAAAACACTTTTAACTTCTGGTTTAATGTAAAAAACTACGAAATATGTTTATATATACATGATAACTTAACAAAACCTTAGTTTTAACATTAAAGGTAATTTGGAAACCTCCAATTGAGCTTAACCCATTTAAATGTTGCTAATTTTTAATGTAGCAACCGGTAGCACCGTTTTGGTGCTATCTTTGGTGTACTATTTTTTTTTTTACATGTAAAATTTTGCTTTAGGTTTTTAAACAAAAATTTAAGTATTACGTTAAGGTCAAACTACCAAACATGTTCGTTATCTACATGAATTATTAACAAACTTTTAGTTTTAACTTTAATGATGATATAGGAATTTCTATTTATGTGTAAAGTTTAACATAATTAGTTTTGTATTTGATTTTATTATTGTTTGGAACACTTGTTATGTGTTGTAGTCAAGCAAGTCTTATTTTGGCATAAAAAATAATAATCTTTAGCACATGTATGTAAAGCTAATTTTTTAAGTTCAATTTATTAAATGAAAATGAATGCGGCATTAATGTAAAATATATTAAAAATCAGTTTTAAAAAATCTACAGGAAATTGTCAACAAATTTAAAATGTATCATATTACTGTTAAATGTGCAGTATTTCCCCTTCATTTTGCATGCCCAGTTGCGCTTCATCATTTATGAAAGTGGTTTTGTTGAGTATGCCCTTATTATTGACATCCGTAAAAAAAATTGTTTAAATTTAACATACAATTGTGTATGCGCAGTAGTACTTGTCTACTGCGCATGCGCAGAAGGTTTCCACCACTCTTTGTCGGGTATATAAGCAGGTGGGTTAACCATGCATTTCATTGTTTGGCGAACTTTTGCCAAGTGAACATCTTATTGACAACTTCGGTTATTCCGGATATTTAAAAGGTGTATGCTATTTTTGTTACATTTGACTTGAATATGTCTGAACTGCAGTGTTACATGTTTGATAGTAAACCTGTAGCTGTATTATTTGATCGTGAAAACAATCCATGGTTTAAGGCTAATGATGTATCAGAAATTCTAGAATATAAAAGACCGCGAAAAGCAATAAATGATCTAGTTAAGGAAAAATATAAAAAGTTATGTAAAGATATTGATGGAAACAGTTTAGTGCTACCCTCTAACTTTCAAAAAAGTACCGTATTCATCAATGAACCAGGTTTATATTCCTTAATTTTATCGTCCAAGATGAAATTAGCTAAGCGCTTTCAAGATTGGGTGTTTGAAGAAATACTACCATCAATTCGCAAGTATGGAGAGTATAAACTAAAAAAGAGAAAACCTTAAGTTGACTCACTCCTTACGTAAAGCGTTGTCAAATAATCAAAAACTAATTGAAACGTTAATTGATCAAATACCTAAAGTTGCTGTTATACCTGATGATATGGATTTAAAAAATGTGTGTGTATGTGTGTGAATGTGTGTGTGTGTGAATGTGTGGAAAACGACGTACACCCACCTCCTCGCGGTGTTTTCTGGGTAACGCTAAGAGGTGTACAACAAATGTCTTGTAAACCACATGAATTAATCTATTTTTTTTAAATATACATTCATAGGTATATACAATAATAACATTTATTTAAATTAAACAAATTTAAAAGCATTTTAAATGCATACAATTTATAATTGTTGTCACAAAGACACCTTGTGCTTTACTAATAATAGATGAAAACGATATAATGTATGTATAAAATATGAGTTTTTTAATTAATGGAGCTAGAAAAAAATAAAGATAGCATTAAATTAGTGTTACCATAAAATTTGTTTATAGAACAATAAGTTTTTCTTCATAATTATAGGTTAATATATAAAAAATGTCGAACCTGATTCCCTTATACAAACAATGAATAACAATCGCAATAAACACTTATCTTTAAGATACAAATGTGGTTAGCACTGAATCAGTGGTACCTTTAAATAATGTGAAAAGCCTTATATTTGGAAAAAAATTATACATTTGCCTAAATAATACAATTTACATGTTTTCCTTCAAACTAACTTTTTAACACACCGATTTTGTACCATAAAAATGTTTTATATACTGGTTTTAAGATCTATATTTAGGTAGCACTAAATTAGAGCTACCATTAAGTTAATAAAATAGCTACATACATTTATAATTATATTTTATTATTTAATTATTAAATATATTTAATTTATTCATTATTTATTTCACTGACTTTTTACAGCACAAATAAGTATAAAAACACAAAATCTGAAACAAGTCAGTCATTTTAATTTTAATGTAAAATAATAAAAGCTCAAAACTTAATACTTTTTTTCAAAATTAAACAAAAGTAGCAACAAAATATCGGTGTTATCTTGAAATATTTATAGAAATTATAATATAGTATGGTTTTATTAATTTAAACTAAATTGAATTCATCCTTATTCTACACATAAAGGTAAAACCATTCATTCTGAACCTTAATGCTTAGAACTCTGACATATTGTCTTAGAACTCTGACATATTGTCTTTATTTCAAGATACAGCTCAACCTTTAATTATAAATTTTGTTAATTTTTTAAATCTATCTTCTTATTTCTATAAGGGTTTTGTCTGTTACGTCCCTTTTTCTCTCGACCTGCTGAACCGAATTTTAAGATTGAGGTGTCATTTTAAAGCTTAGGATATACCGCAGTGACGAATTGTAACTAAAAAGGTCATATTGTTTCGGGCCTCGACCCTCCTGGCCTTTGATTTATTTCTAGAGGGCACTTTAAATGTTGACCAACTTTTATTGCAAGTTCTTTAATGTGAATCGTAATTTAACAGCTGATTACCTTCAGATGAATTTTAAAAGCCGGATAGTAAACAAAAATAGATCTCCGTCACCTCATAATCAACATTTACGTACTGTAGGTGAGATTCACTCATACAGAATCATAAAACGCGCAATTTGTGCACGGGCCACTTCGTAATATAATAAAAATATAAAACACATGAACTTTTAACTAATTTACCAATAGGGAATACGCTAATTTTTAACTAATTTACCAATAGGGAATACGCTATTACGGTATTAGTCATGATAAGACCTAAGCCCGGGACCATGATACTTTTTCATTTTGAGATCTCTAAAAAAAAGCCAAAAACACCCGTTTGTTCAATTTGATATATATATATATATATATATATATATATATATATATATATATATATATATATATATATATATATATATATATGTATGTATGTATGTGTCCATAAACATGATAACTTTTGAATGGAACCTCTGATTTTGATGAAATTTGGTACAGGGGTGTAAGCCAGTATCTACTTAATTGAGTTTGCGAACCATAATGATCGGATTATGGGAATGAGGTTTATGGGGTTTCTAAAGGGTTAAAATTGGGGTTTTGGCATTTTTTGAACCTCAATTTTTAAAATTCATGACTTTTAACTAAAACCATTCAAAAGAGCTTAAAACAACAAACAATTTAGTATTTTGAATTTTTACCTAACTTAAATGGTTATTCAGAAAATCCAAACACTATGTTTTACATGTTATTCTTATGGGAAATGAACAAAACCTTCTATTTTGCTTATTTATTGAAATATCTTGATAAACTTGGTATGTACATTAATTAGAAAGCGTTTAACTTATATCTGCTTATAAATCGCATATGGTGGCAAACCTACGTACTCACCTCTATGGGTTTTATGAAAAGATTAAAAAACACCATAACCTGATAAAATATGGTATGTACATTCACTAGGTAGGATTTAACTTATATTTATCATTATTTTGATGCCACCTTTACATAAAATATATTAATTCAATTATCTTATTGTTTTATTGTGTATTTACATTAAATTTAGTCTACATGTGGGAATTGAGACACCAATTTTTGGAAAATGAATGCATATAATAGGATTTAACTTATATTTATCAACGAAACCCATATGGCGGCAAACCTACATACTTTAAACCCCCATGGATTTTATGAGAAAATAGAAAATATACCAAAATTCCATTGGAAACTTGCTGAGTAAGCAGGTCTGCTGCGATGGGGGTATTATATTTATAGTTACATTAAGGTAGCATTATTTTGATGCCACCTTTACATAAAATATATTAATTCAATTATCTTATTGTTTTATTGTGTATTTACATTAAATTTAGTCTACATGTGGGAATTGAGACACCAATTTTTGGAAAATGAATGCATATAATCATGGGATATAGTCTTTATTCTGTAAACCCGGCTTACCCCTTAATCGTTTCCCCTTTAAATTTTCATTTTAAATTTAAAGTGGAAACTCTTCTTTTTACAAACAAATTTGTGCTTTTATCATTCACTTTTCTTTGTTTAAATTAAATGTAGTCCTTTTTATTCTACTTATAAAGCAGAAAAGATACTGGAAAGATTTCTGGAACTTAAATGATATAGTTTTGGAACTTGAATCATTATTCCGAACATACAATTTAACTCTCCAATTGTAAATATAAGATGAGAAAAGCTAAAATTTCTATATTTATAGTTATAGGCATTTAGTCAAATGTCTATAACTCAATAATGGATTGACGGATTAGGACAAGCGATACATCATTGAAAAGGTCTATGTAAGACTAACATTTTAGTAAAAGAAGAATTTGGTTATCTTATCTTAGTCAAATGTCATGCGAATTATTTCAAATAAATACCCAAAAAACACCGTTTGTTCAATTTCATATATATATATATATATATACCAGTCTACCACTGAGGTACCTACGAAGCAAGTTTGGTTGATTTCACTTTCTCTCGAGCTGCGTTAGTCTTAACATGAAATTTATCAGTTATTTCAACTTCTTTTTGCACTAACGTAACGTTTTGTTGTCTCACAATTTTAATTAATTGCGCAAAAGAAGTATCTCTAGGAGACATTCTTAACCGTATATGTAGCTCCTACAAATGCAAGCTTATTAATGACAAATTCACAACTTATAAGACCTGTTTAAATAAAAGACAAACTGGTAAGCATCTTGACGGCACAAGGTGCAAGTACAGACTAGAAACCTGGAGGTTCATAGCCTGCCATTTATGAGTTTTAAAAATGGGGAGGGGGAAGGAATAAGGATTGGGAAGGGATAGGGTGGGGAAGGGTAGTTTGGTTATTAAACGACTTGCACTGTAAAATAGCCGCCAACATCCACACCTTGTTCGTAACACTCCTTTATTGTTTGTGCCCACTGCCGCATGCGGTCTCTATCATTTGGTGTTACAAGAAAAGAATTACAATCATCATACAATATAAAGGAGCCGATTCGTACGTAAGATCCTGAGTCCAACCATTTATGAGCTTCAGACATGAATTTATCTATTGTATCGAATGGGGATTGTGGATCAATTGCTATAACTTTGAGTTCTTCATTAATTTCAACGGTATAATCATCATCATCATCATCATCTTCACTGTCACTGTCGTTATTTAAAGTGTCTTCAGGTTGTTCAAAAACATCAGAAATTTCGGAGGAATTGAAATTTTCATTGAGACGAGGAGGCATTTTGAAGCAAGTAATATTGTAAACAGCAGAGACGAAACAACAAGAGTGGCTTGTAGAAGCGGAATGAAGGAGTGAACAACGCTCGCTCCACTTTTATAACGGTATGCTAATGAGAGGGGTAACAGCTAGCTGTGATCGATTATTGACCTGGGAGGTGGAGGAAAGGAAGGAGAGGGGGTATTTATTTGAAATAATTCGCATGACATTTGACTAAGATAAGATAACCAAATTCTTCTTTTACTAAAATGTTAGTCTTACATAGACCTTTTCAATGATGTATCGCTTGTCCTAATCCGTCAATCCATTATTGAGTTATAGACATTTGACTAAATGTGTATAACTATAACTATAAATATAGAAATTTTAGCTTTTCTCATCTTATATTTACAATTGGAGAGTTAAATTGTATGTTCGGAATAATGATTCAAGTTCCAAAACTATATCATTTAAGTTCCAGAAATCTTCCCAGTATCTTTTCTGCTTTATAAGTAGAATAAAAAGGACTACATTTAATTTAAACAAAGAAAAGTGAATGATAAAAGCACAAATTTGTTTGTAAAAAGAAGAGTTTCCACTTTAAATTTAAAATGAAAATTTAAAGGGGAAACGATTAAGGGGTAAGCCGGGTTTACAGAATAAAGACTATATCCCATGATTATATGCATTCATTTTCCAAAAATTGGTGTCTCAATTCCCACATGTAGACTAAATTTAATGTAAATACACAATAAAACAATAAGATAATTGAATTAATATATTTTATGTAAAGGTGGCATCAAAATAATGCTACCTTAATGTAACTATAAATATAATACCCCCATCGCAGCAGACCTGCTTACTCAGCAAGTTTCCAATGGAATTTTGGTATATTTTCTATTTTCTCATAAAATCCATGGGGGTTTAAAGTATGTAGGTTTGCCGCCATATGGGTTTCGTTGATAAATATAAGTTAAATCCTATTATATGCATTCATTTTCCAAAAATTGGTGTCTCAATTCCCACATGTAGACTAAATTTAATGTAAATACACAATAAAACAATAAGATAATTGAATTAATATATTTTATGTAAAGGTGGCATCAAAATAATGATAAATATAAGTTAAATCCTACCTAGTGAATGTACATACCATATTTTATCAGGTTATGGTGTTTTTTAATCTTTTCATAAAACCCATAGAGGTGAGTACGTAGGTTTGCCACCATATGCGATTTATAAGCAGATATAAGTTAAACGCTTTCTAATTAATGTACATACCAAGTTTATCAAGATATTTCAATAAATAAGCAAAATAGAAGGTTTTGTTCATTTCCCATAAGAATAACATGTAAAACATAGTGTTTGGATTTTCTGAATAACCATTTAAGTTAGGTAAAAATTCAAAATACTAAATTGTTTGTTGTTTTAAGCTCTTTTGAATGGTTTTAGTTAAAAGTCATGAATTTTAAAAATTGAGGTTCAAAAAATGCCAAAACCCCAATTTTAACCCTTTAGAAACCCCATAAACCTCATTCCCATAATCCGATCATTATGGTTCGCAAACTCAATTAAGTAGATACTGGCTTACACCCCTGTACCAAATTTCATCAAAATCAGAGGTTCCATTCAAAAGTTATCATGTTTATGGACACATACATACATACATATATATATATATATATATATATATATATATATATATATATATATATATATATATATATATATATATATATATATATATATATCAAATTGAACAAACGGGTGTTTTTGGCTTTTTTTTAGAGATCTCAAAATGAAAAAGTATCATGGTCCCGGGCTTAGGTCTTATCATGACTAATACCGTAATAGCGTATTCCCTATTGGTAAATTAGTTAAAAATTAGCGTATTCCCTATTGGTAAATTAGTTAAAAGTTCATGTGTTTTATATTTTTATTATATTACGAAGTGGCCCGTGCACAAATTGCGCGTTTTATGATTCTGTATGAGTGAATCTCACCTACAGTACGTAAATGTTGATTATGAGGTGACGGAGATCTATTTTTGTTTACTATCCGGCTTTTAAAATTCATCTGAAGGTAATCAGCTGTTAAATTACGATTCACATTAAAGAACTTGCAATAAAAGCTGGTCAACATTTAAAGTGCCCTCTAGAAATAAATCAAAGGCCAGGAGGGTCGAGGCCCGAAACAATATGACCTTTTTAGTTACAATTCGTCACTGCGGTATATCCTAAGCTTTAAAATGACACCTCAATCTTAAAATTCGGTTCAGCAGGTCGAGAGAAAAAGGGACGTAACAGACAAAACCCTTATAGAAATAAGAAGATAGATTTAAAAAATTAACAAAATTTATAATGAAAGGTTGAGCTGTATCTTGAAATAAAGACAATATGTCAGAGTTCTAAGACAATATGTCAGAGTTCTAAGCATTAAGGTTCAGAATGAATGGTTTTACCTTTATGTGTAGAATAAGGATGAATTCAATTTAGTTTAAATTAATAAAACCATACTATATTATAATTTCTATAAATATTTCAAGATAACACCGATATTTTGTTGCTACTTTTGTTTAATTTTGAAAAAAGTATTAAGTTTTGAGCTTTTATTATTTTACATTAAAATTAAAATGACTGACTTGTTTCAGATTTTGTGTTTTTATACTTATTTGTGCTGTAAAAAGTCAGTGAAATAAATAATGAATAAATTAAATATATTTAATAATTAAATAATAAAATATAATTATAAATGTATGTAGCTATTTTATTAACTTAATGGTAGCTCTAATTTAGTGCTACCTAAATATAGATCTTAAAACCAGTATATAAAACATTTTTATGGTTCAAAATCGGTGTGTTAAAAAGTTAGTTTGAAGGAAAACATGTAAATTGTATTATTTAGGCAAATGTATAATTTTTTTCCAAATATAAGGCTTATCACATTATTTAAAGGTACCACTGATTCAGTGCTAACCACATTTGTATCTTAAAGATAAGTGTTTATTGCGATTGTTATTCATTATTTGTATAAGGGAATCAGGTTCGACATTTTTTATATATTAACCTATAATTATGAAGAAAAACTTATTGTTCTATAAACAAATTTTATGGTAACACTAATTTAATGCTATCTTTATTTTTTTCTAGCTCCATTAATTAAAAAACTCATATTTTATACATACATTATATCGTTTTCATCTATTATTAGTAAAGCACAAGGTGTCTTTGTGACAACAATTATAAATTGTATGCATTTAAAATGCTTTTAAATTTGTTTAATTTAAATAAATGTTATTATTGTATATACCTATGAATGTATATTTAAAAAAAAAAGATTAATTCATGTGGTTTACAAGACATTTGTTGTACACCTCTTAGCGTTACCCAGAAAACACCGCGAGGAGGTGGGTGTACGTCGTTTTCCACACATTCACACACACACACACATTCACACACATACACACACATTCACACACACATTCACACACATTCACACACACACACACACACACACACACACACACACACACACACACACACACACACACACACACACACACACACACACACACACACACACACACACACACACACACACGGTTTACGGGTCTTTTAGTCAACCGCGCCAGTGACCTTCATTCACACCAGACTTTTCAAATGAGTAGCTAAAGTTAATACCTTAACTTCTCAATCTAATAAGTCCCACATTCATACATACATTCATACAGTTTAATCATTAAGAATAATTTTTACAATATTTACAAAATTATGGGGGGTCAGTATGTTATTCAAAGAACATTCGTAATGCATACCATAAGTATTCATAACCTCCTTAGCTTTATTAAAGATATTTATACTGTTTGGTACAGGATATCTTGTAAAACTTGGTACAAAACCATCTTCCTTTGCTCTTTTCAGTGCTCTTTTATATCGTCTCCTCTCTGTACGAATGCACTTGTACTCCATTACTCCATACTTTTCATAGTATGTGTCCTTTTCCAATACACAAAAGATATGTTTTAAATCCATATCATCAGGTATAACAGCAACTTTAGGTATTTGATCAATTAACGTTTCAATTAGTTTTTGATTATTTGACAACGCTTTACGTAAGGAGTGAGTCAACTTAAGGTTTTCTCTTTTTAGTTTATACTCTCCATACTTGCGAATTGGTGGTAGTATTTCTTCAAACACCCAATCTTGAAAGCGCTTAGCTAATTTCATCTTGGACGATAAAATTAAGGAATATAAACCTGGTTCATTGATGAATACGGTACTTTTTTGAAAGTTAGAGGGTAGCACTAAACTGTTTCCATCAATATCTTTACATAACTTTTTATATTTTTCCTTAACTAGATCATTTATTGCTTTTCGCGGTCTTTTATATTCTAGAATTTCTGATACATCATTAGCCTTAAACCATGGATTGTTTTCACGATCAAATAATACAGCTACAGGTTTACTATCAAACATGTAACACTGCAGTTCAGACATATTCAAGTCAAATGTAACAAAAATAGCATACACCTTTTAAATATCCGGAATAACCGAAGTTGTCAATAAGATGTTCACTTGGCAAAAGTTCGCCAAACAATGAAATGCATGGTTAACCCACCTGCTTATATACCCGACAAAGAGTGGTGGAAACCTTCTGCGCATGCGCAGTAGACAAGTACTACTGCGCATACACAATTGTATGTTAAATTTAAACAATTTTTTTTACGGATGTTAATAATAAGGGCATACTCAACAAAACCACTTTCATAAATGATGAAGCGCAACTGGGCATGCAAAATGAAGGGGAAATACTGCACATTTAACAGTAATATGATACATTTTAAATTTGTTGACAATTTCCTGTAGATTTTTTAAAACTGATTTTTAATATATTTTACATTAATGCCGCATTCATTTTCATTTAATAAATTGAACTTAAAAAATTAGCTTTACATACATGTGCTAAAGATTATTATTTTTTATGCCAAAATAAGACTTGCTTGACTACAACACATAACAAGTGTTCCAAACAATAATAAAATCAAATACAAAACTAATTATGTTAAACTTTACACATAAATAGAAATTCCTATATCATCATTAAAGTTAAAACTAAAAGTTTGTTATTAATTCATGTAGATAACGAACATGTTTGGTAGTTTGACCTTAACGTAATACTTAAATTTTTGTTTAAAAACCTAAAGCAAAATTTTACATGTAAAAAAAAAATAGTACACCAAAGATAGCACCAAAACGGTGCTACCGGTTGCTACATTAAAAATTAGCAACATTTAAATGGGTTAAGCTCAATTGGAGGTTTCCAAATTACCTTTAATGTTAAAACTAAGGTTTTGTTAAGTTATCATGTATATATAAACATATTTCGTAGTTTTTTACATTAAACCAGAAGTTAAAAGTGTTTTTTAAAAACCTACAGCCTCAGTACACTTAATTAGGGACAGGAACAAGACCAAATACCTGTCTCTGCGTCAGGCATAGGCTCATATATAAACATATTTCATAGTTTTACATTAAACCAGTAGTTAAAAGTCTTGTTTAAAAACGTAAAGCCTCAATACACTTAATGATGGAGAGGAACGGTGCCAAGTACTTGTCTCTGAGTCAGCAGAGGCTCATATGTAAACATATTTTGTACTTTAACATTAAACCTGTAGTTAAAAGTGTTGTTTTGTACTTTAACATTAAACCCGTAGTTAAAAGTGTTATTTAAAAACTTTAAGCAAAATTGACAAGGAAGAAATAGTACACCAAAGGTAGCACCAAAACGGTGCTACCTTTAATTAGCAACATTTAAATGTTTTAAGCTCAATTAAAAGTTCCCAAATTACCTTCAATGTAAAAACTAAGGTTTTGTTAAGTTATCATGTATATAAACATATTTTGTAGTTTTACATTAAACTAGTAGTTAAAAGTCTTGTTTAAAAACGTAAAGCCTCAGTACACTTAATGATGGACAGGAACGGGGGGCAAGTACTTGTCTCCAAGTCAGCAGAGGCTCATATATAAACATATTTTGTACTTTAACATTAAACACTTAGTTAAAAGTGTTGTTTAAAAACTTTAAGCAAAATTGACAAGGAATAAATACTACACCAAAGGTAGCACCAAAACGGTGCTACCTTTAAGTAGCAACATTTAAATAGGTTAAGCCCAATTGGAAGTTTCCAAATTACCTTTAATGTTAAAAACTAAGGTTTTGTTAAGTTATCATGTATATAAACATATTTTGTAGTTTTACATTAAACCAGTAGTTAAAAGTCTTGCTTAAAAACGTAAAGCCTAAGTACACTTAATGATGGACAGTAACGGGGCCAAGTACTTGTCTCTGAGTCAGCAATTAGAAGTTTTCCAAATACGGTTTAATGTTAAAACTAAGGTTTGGTTAAGAATTCATATATATATATATATATATATATATATATATATATATATATATATATATATATATATATAAACATATTTCGTAGTTTTACATTAAACCGGTAGTTAAAAGTGATGTTTAAAAACCTAAAGCAAAATTGGACATGTAAAAATAGTACACCAAAGGTAGCACCAAAACGGTGCTACCTTTAATTCGCAACATTTAAATGGTTTAACCCCAATTAGAAGTTTCCGAATTACCTTCAATTTTAAAACTAAGGTTTTGTTAAGATTTCATGTATATAAACATATTTCGTAGTTTTACATTAAACCAGTAGTTAAAAGTGTCGTTTAAAAACCTAAAGTCTCAGTACACTTAATGATGGGTAGAAACGGGGCCAAGTACCTGTCTCGGGGTCAAGCAGAGACCCATATATTTTGTGACATGGAAAAATAGTACACCAAAGGTAGCACCAAAACGGTGCTACCTTAAAGTAGCAACATTTAAATGGGTTAAGCTCAATTAGAAGTTTTCTAATGACCATTAATGTTAAAACAATAGTGAACTTTCTGTTCGCACCATATGCTTTTTTAACCTTAAAAGTAATTCTAACCTTTCATTCCTAAACACCTTAGCAACTAGAGTGAAAAAAAGATGAACCAAACTCGCTTCATAGATACCTCAGTGGTAGACTGGTAGCAGTAGTTAAAAGTGTTGTTTACAAGCCTAAAGCAAAAATTGGGCATGTAAAAATAGTACACCATAGGTAGCACCAAAACGGTGCTACCTAAAAGTAGCAACATTTAAATGGCTTAATCTCAATTAGAAGTTTCCTAATAACATTTAATGTTAAAACTAAGGTTTTGTTAATAATTCATATATATAAACATATTTTATAGTTTTACATTAAACCGGAAATTAAAAGTGTTGTTTAAAAACATAAAGCAAAATTGGACATGTAGAAAATAGTACATTAAAGGTAGCACCAAAACGGTGCTACCTTTAAGTAGCAACATTTAAATGGGTTAAGTTAAATTAGAAGTTTGAAGACACAAATTTGTGTTTGTGGTAACAATTTACCACTACTATTTTAACTTGTACTGGGAGTAACAATTTCACACTACTGGCTTGGCACCTACATTTAAATGGGTTAAGTTAAATTACAAGTTTGAAGACACCAATTTGTGTTTGTGGTAACAATTTACCACTACTATTTTTTGTACTGGGAGTAACAATTTCACACTACTGGCTTGGCACCTACATTTAAATGGGTTAAGTTACATTAGAAGTTTAAAGACACAAATTTGTGTTTGTGGTAACAATTTACCACTACTATTTTAACTTGTACTGGAAGTAACAATTTCACACTACTGGCTTGGCACCCCCCCCGGGCGCAGTTTTCGTCCGGAGCAAAAAAATTTTGGTCAAGGTCAAAATCCAAAAAAAAAAAAATTTCGGGGGGGGCGCAGTTTTCGTCCGGAGCAAAAAATTTTTGGTCAAGGTCAAAAAATTTTCCAAAAAAAATTTCGGGGGGGGGGGTCACCTACCCTTAGGACTTTAACTCTTGGATACCTGCTACCCTTACTCATGTGTGAATATAAAATAAAATTTGGTTGAACCACAGTTTGGACAGCCAACACTTAGCCGCATCTCGCTCTAAGTCCTGAGCAGTCCCAGAACTCAGGCAAAAATCCGCCTAAGTCATGACTGACCTACATAACATGTGGAACAAAAATATTTTATTTTATTCACACATGAATATGGGTCAAGGTCGTTCAAGAATTAAAAAAGAAATCCCCCCGATGCCTAAGACCGCCGGCGGCCAGAGGCATCGGGGGGATCTCAACATTTAAGGGGAGGTGATTAAATAAAAAATTATTTATTTAATTTTGAGTTTCCTTAAGGGAAACATGCTACAATAATTTGGAAAAGGCCATGCTAACCATGACCGAGGATCCCGTCTTAACCCGTAGGTACTGACTTTTGCCTAGCACACCGGTCAGTGTCAGGATCCGACGCCTCGTGCTAAAGGATGCCAACCACCCATCTAGAGTGATGAGGTCCAGTAGCGCCCCTGACCGAAAGAGGCCTAAGGGTGGATCCCCAGGGGCCTACCCCCGGGCTCGTTAGGCGCCATGCTATTGTTGGTAACAAATAATTCTTGAGGTTCTAAACCTCGAAAACTTTTTATTTTACAGAGACTGTAAAGTCTCAAAAAGCCTAACACTTTAACTGCCAATTTACGGAGGAGTACCTCCAAGATACGAATTTTGAAAAATTTTGACTTGGGGACAACCTGTGAAGATTAGTACAAAATAATATTTTTCAACACACAACACTTAGACTAAATAAATCCAACACCAAGACCTAGCAGAAGCAGCAAGCGCAAAATAAAATATTTCTTAAAACTACGCATGCCATGCCTTAGACTAAAAGAATTCCCAATATAATGCGGCGCCAACATTACATTGCGAATCCTGTAGGGCAGAGCTTCAACCACTCAGCTGAAGTGTTTGAAACCAACTGCGAGGAAGCAAAGCCTCAGAGAACCGAAGCTGAGCCGGTCAGGAGTGGGGGAACCGGACCTGGTTACGTAAACAGCCGGACCTCGACACGTACTTGTTTGCGGCATTGGACAATCTCCAAGAGCCACACCTGAATACATTACTAACCGGATCTCATTATACAACACGTGTCAAGGTATGGCAACGCCTAGGGCTATGCCACCTCCTCCTCCCCGGGGGGGGGTCACTTCTCGTCCGGAGCCGGGGGGGGGGAGTCTTGGGACTTAGAATATTTTCAGTCCAAGTCAGGTGTACTATAGAATAATATTTTAGCTTGCCGGATTCAGCACAGCCGGCAGAGACGGTTACATAATGCTTATATAACAGACTGGTTTCTTGGCCAACTGGCCAAATGTAGCTCAACAGAAGGTAAGTCAGTTTATTGCAAGCCAACAAACACGCCACACCTCGCCGCCGCGGCACTTTTCTGTGAGTAAATTTTTTATTTTTCCTTCTTAATAAACTTAGCAAAACAGAACCTAGCCTGTATTGCACAAAATTAATTTTTGTTACACTGCTACACTTACGTTTACTTAACAAATTATTTTCCACTCCTTATTTAATATTTTATTCCTTACTTGTTAAGACTTAGAAACTGAAATGCTGGAAGACTGTTTCATACAAAATTAATTTTTATTTAGCTATACAGGTCTCCTAATATTTTCCTACACTTGTATTTTGCAGGTGTGGCTAAATATTTTTCGCTCACAATTTAATTTTATTCCACACAAGTGGATTTTGGACTTTACTACAAAACTGATCCATGCCCGTCTCCTACAAAATTATTTTTCATTTGGCTCTACCTCTTTTAGTCTTACATTAAATATTTCTTGGAGTAAAATTATACACAAGTCTCTCGGTTACTTTTTCTGCACAGTACGTGTTACTCCTTGGACAGTTCCCAGCAAACTGTTTCTACACTTGTCAACAACAGTCCGCATTACCCCCTCCACTACTCATTCCCCCACTATAGCCCTGTTCCCCCACTACTTCCAGCTAAGGTACAACACTGGACTAAGTGTTTCAGTTTTATCCAAACCTTACTGTGAGACACATCTATGGCTGAAACTTTGCGAGAAAAATTATTAAGAGTAAAATTTTTGCTGGCCAAGCAAAATAATTCTGTTAAGGTGTCCAAGACTTCCACTTTAACAAAAATGAAACGTTGCTTCAAAAATAATCCAAAATTTTACTCAAGGGACACAAATATCACTATGGATGATAAAATGTTTCAGAAACTTTTAGACGAGCTAACTTTTGCCAGTAAGGTTACGTTGGTGACTCCAATTCCCGACCAAGTTCCAACATCACCTGAGAAAGAATAAAAAATAAATATTTCTCAGGAAATATTTCCAATCCGAGTTACGGTAAAGGACGGGCTCGGATGAGTTGTTGCAAAAATTTTAATTTTTTCTTCCTTCTGACCACTTTACCCCCACCACCTCCTTATCCCCACCACTGAGCCGGGTACCTGGGATACCGTCTGTGTACAAGTCAGTACATCTTCGGACGCGGTGCTGTTCGGATCGCGTGTCGTTTGTCGCACTGTCGGGTGTTTGAAGAAATTATTCTTCGGCTCTCAGTCTCTCGGTGGGTAAGTAAAGTAAAAATTTTTTTTTTTTCAAGTGGGGTTGCTGGGACGGGTCATTGACCCCTGACGGATACATTAGGTCGAGAGTCTGATCGCTAGGGAATAAAAAAAATATTTTTTTGCACTTTTGTGGTTCCTCGAGAAATTTCAATTTCTCAACAAAATTTGAGGAATCGCAAAAGTGCAAAAAAATTTTTTTGTATTCTTGCGTGACCTTGACCTAATTAACGTCAGTGACGTCATCATGATGACGTCAGCGGTAATGACGTCACCATGACGTCATAGGTGTGACGTCATGTGACGTCATATGACGTCATTAGTGGCGTCATTCGTGACGTCATTGATGACGTCATCACTGCTGACGTCATCGTGATGACGTCATGGCCCAGCAGCCCTACTTTTACACTACTAGCATTATATTATTTTGCAAACTACAAAACCAAATGCAGAAGAATTTCTCAGCCCATTGGCGTTTTCTGACCTCACCAGGAAATAATGAGCTTCACAAGTCACCCCATGAGATACAACCCTTTGACGGCCACACTGGTAGCCCTCAGCTGTCATCTGTTGTCCACGGCATAACGGTGTCGTACCCCCCAAGTTTGAGTTTTGGCGAACCCAGCCCCAAACAGAGGGATTGGGGTCACTTTCGACTTCGTTTTTTACCTGCAACCCTCCCCCGCTAGCCAAAAAAGAGTGCGAACCGGGGACCGTTAGGGGCTGATTCTGCACGAGTTACTCATTAAGTCATAAAACCCTCGGGTGTAGCGAGTGGCGGCGAGGGCGTTCTTCAAAGGGCGTTTTAGGCGCTAAAATGTTTTCATCTGGACCGCCAAGTGGATAATAAACGTCCTATCGAAAACAGGATCATACTTGTTCTAAAATCAGCATTATTATGTATATCCTATTATAGTATGTTTGTTAGCATACCAGTAATTGAAAACGAAAATATGTTCTTTTATCCAGAAATTTACCAAGAAAACACAAAACTATACCACAATTTATTTGGTTGATAGTCTCTGTATTATTTTTAGCAATCCTTTTATGAAGATAGGTGTGGTTTTATTTTTGCAATAAATAATGTAAGCATCAAATGATATTACTTGATACATTTATGTTAGAATAAAGCCTTGAAATGTTTTTATTTTATTTTTATTTTAGTCCACACCAAACGTATTGAGTGAACGTCTTATTAGGTGTATAATATAATATTGAGATAATGATACTGTTGAAAATCATGAGTAGTTTTGATAACAATAATCATAATCTTTATTGTCATTTCACAGATACATTTGTATACTATAGCATGCGTCAAATGGTTGCAAGTTTTAATTTAATGACGTCTTTTAGTGTTATGAGTTGAATAAATATTCTAGTCTTTGGAATTTTAAATATATACATATTAATTAATAATGGACAAAATGTTGATCTAGTTGTCATTTTTTTTTTTAAATGTATATCCAAAGACATCATCTATAAAACCTATATTGATATTGATATACATTCACTAGCCTACTTACTGGTATTTTTTTTACTGGTATTTTACTACTGGTTTACTTTACTGGTATTTTACTAGTATATTTTTTACATATAAATAATCATTTTACCTATCATTGGTAATGAGTAGCCTACAGTATGGTAGTTTAAGGAGTCATTTAATGTTTCCAGCAAATATTCTAATAAAATAAAAAGTAATCATTTTTTTAGTTGTTTCAATTATAACTTTAAGCCTTTCATACAATAAGTAGAAAATACACTTTAAATGGTACATTGTAACAAAAATGTATTGTGCAACATAAATTTTTCTAAGAAGAAATGGGTAGGCCTACTGCTACATTTTGGTTTGATGGGAAGTAGGCTGTAAGAATAATTCTAACTATAT
The DNA here is from genome assembly GCA_030545055.2 of Neoaliturus tenellus. Lineage (NCBI taxonomy): Eukaryota > Metazoa > Arthropoda > Insecta > Hemiptera > Cicadellidae > Neoaliturus > Neoaliturus tenellus. The sequence goes on along the minus strand of CM061532.1, from coordinate 47,785,423 downwards.
TCATAGAAATGTTTGAATGCTCATAAGAACCTACATTTATTTGAGCTCTAATGAGTAATCAATAATTAAGTCATAAATATGGAGTTGTTATGAAATTTAATTTTTCCGAAAACTATATTCTATGAGCTATCTCAAAAGATTAATTTGTTGACATTCATAGTATTGTTTTACTAAAAGCTTATTTATGCTAATTCATAAGGCTAATTGTAAGGCTAATTCATTGCTTAATGATTCATACACAATACATATTATTTTATTTAAAACTTCTGTTGATACTTGATACGTATTTATAGTTTAAGTCTCTGAATGTGTGAGTTTGATTAATTTTTCTTTTTGTTGTCAGGGAATCCCATGTCCAAGTCCAAGATAAGTTGTATCCAGTCAACACAGTATTATTATACCATTTATTAGCTTTTACTAGCATAATGTTTGCGCCAAAAAAATTTATACCGACACAATATGGTCTTAAAATAATGTTAAGTGGTGTGTAAAATTTATAGGCCTACATTTGTTTTTTTATGAAGTGAAGAGTAACAAAATTAATGTTTAGATATTTGCTTTTCAAAATACCTTTTTTAACACAAAGGAAGTTTTCATATTTGTTCTACTTTTTATTTTGTCAAATGTAATTATAATTATACACTCAATGTGATTTACAATAATTCATTAGACATTCGTATGTCAATACTTTTATAATCTAAACGAGAGGTGAATTACGATGGATAAACAATAGTTAAATTTTAGTGAGATTTGGACCTAGATGATAAGTAGTTAAGTTATCAAGGTCAGTGTTTGTAATGTTTTTTTTTAAATTTATTATTAAATAAATAAAATAAAAACTCTTAACATTTAAACTCTTAATATTTAAAATACTCTTAATATATAAACTTAAGCAGTCCACTACGATGGATAATTTGTTTCGCTCAGTTTTGTTAACTCTATTTCCATGCACTTTAGTTGGCATGTAATTTAAAAACTATTTATTTATTGTTCCTAATAATAAATGTTTTATTTGATTGTTTTTCAGTTAGTTGCCACGGTCTTGTTAAACCACCTGAACCATCGCCAGAGCGTGTAAACCACACATGCAGATTAGGAAACCGCCGTATCAATAGGTCACCCGTGTCCCAGAGACACGGTAGTGGGGGGAGGGGACCCCCTCTCTCGCTGGCCCCTCCCCTTCCCCCTCCGATCAGCTGGGAGCTGGTACATCCCTAACAGTGCGGTGGCATAGATCAAATACCGCCGCGAGTGTCTGGTGCGCAGACGTAGTTACCGAGTGTGCGCCTAGTGACCCAGTAGACATGTGCGCAGCCTGTGACCTCTAGTGGAACTACCGCCTCCCGCCCCGCGCGCATTAGTGGACTATACCGGACTGGGTGTTAGTTGTGATAACTGGGATTGTGTCCAAGCCAAGGTGAGCCGTTTACACTGTGATTGTTTTTATTGTTTAATAATTAAATAATTTTATTATGTTTTTAAAAGAATACTTTTTAGTTCTTAAAAAAATATGAATCATATTATGTTAGACCTTTATGTTTATATAATATATTATATACAGTGATTTTGAATTAGGTTAAATAACCACATAAAAATTCCAAAACTGTATTGTTAGACAAGAACAAATTTGAATATTTTATAGGTCTACTTATTTTGCTTATTTATTTCTACTGCAAACTCCAACTTGCAAAGAGTTTCTTTCAAACTAATAGCATTACTGCAAAATTAATATTAATCGTAACAGTTATTACACATTATAATTTTTTGCTAATTATAAGTACTAAGAAAAATACATTCGCCTTTTTAAATCTCTAATTTTTAGTTGTATTTTAATCAAGCTTCATAAAATGTACAATAAACTTCTCAATTGTTTTTATCTAAATTATCTAAAATAAATTGGTAAACAAAATTAGGATTTACATCAATAAAATCTGCAATGACATACCCTATTTAATATCCAATACATAACATCATTTTCAGGCTACCTCGTAATAGTATATTAATTGTGGCATTATTTTAATTAGAATATTAAAAATAGGTAGTATACACTTAACAAGTATTAGAATCATTTGAGCAAAGCATTATACATTAGGTACTAACGCCAATTTATAAGAAATAATTTAGCTGCTTAATTCAAACTTCCTTGGTAATTATTAGGATTTTGATAGTTGCAGAAGCGTATTATATATTAGGTAAATATTTGGCAGCTCAGTGACAGCAATGTAAAAGCCAATCCCTTTTAAATATTACATTATGCCATGGATTCAAATATTCGGTTTGGTTATAAAATGTTTCTCTCATCCTATGCTGGTTGAATTATGTAGGCGATAAAATACTTCAGAAATAGAATATTTCATATTTAAAAAAAAGCTATAAAGCAGTTACAGTTTATAATTTGAAACCTTAGGCACAGCTAATATTTGAAAGTTTCATACCCACTGAAAAAAGGAATCGGCTTCAGTCCCTCGCGCATTAAAGTCACTCTTGTTCTGCTGGTCGATATAATCAAAATATCATTTATATATATATATATATATATATATATATATATATATATATATATATATATATATATATATATATATAACGCAGGGTTTGGTTTTATTGAAAATTGTTGTTTAGATTGTGCCTTGAATAATGATTTTAATTTCTTACTATTTGTTTGTTTACTTGCCACAATAAGACCAATACAAACATTCGGTATCAGCGCGACAGCTCTTAAACAGAAGTTAGAAGATTATACTGAGATTGACTGTAATCCGTGTTCTGAAGTAGTCAACTAAAACGAGGGTACACCTGCCCTTTACCAAAGAATAAAATTATAATAAAAAAGCTAAGATCTTGCAATTCCTTTAAAGTAATTTAAAAAAAATACCTTTGGCAGTTAGTGTAAACAATTGGGACTATCAAACCATATTGTCAAAAATATGTATATTAATACATTGTAAAACAGGTTTAATTTGAAAAGGCTAAGTCTCGTCCCAAGTTTTGTATGAATTTGTTGGTATTTTACAAGTAAATAACTCCCAACTAACTATCCTGTGAGTTTTACGGGGAAATTCTAAAAAGTAAAATTCACCGCCAAATTGTGTATTATATGTTACAAGTAGGCCTACGAACGCAATGAAATATAATTATTGTTATCAGGTGATAAGTACTTAGTATTGTAGTTGTTCATGCTAACAACTTATCTCTCTGTAAAACCCATGTATACATAGCAAGTTTCAATCGCAAAACAACCTCCCATGAACCGTTACAAGAAGCGTCTAAAAGACAACCTGATGGCGCAATAAGCGAAACATAACGTGTCCAAATTTGGCCCCCAATAATGCCTCGCATTAAGTTAATGAGCTGGTGTTAATTGCTCAATTACTGAACCTATTAGGTCATGCTCTAATCGATGCATTATCCTGTTATAGAAGTATATCTGATTGTTGTGAAACCGACCGGCTTATTGGATTAGAATTGTTACCGTGAACCCATTAGCAAGTGGCACTTCCTCGGCGGGATTTAAACTCGATATGTCTATTTATAAAGTTATTGTGTGGAGTAGACGGATTGTTAATTCGATATGGCAGTAAATATTTTAAACTGCCCTCCTAAGATTTAATAGAATTAGTATCATAAAAATATAAAAATATTTCACTTGTTATATATGTTCTTTGCAAATAAATTTATTTCTTAAGAACTAGATCATTTTAAAATTAATTAATAAATTAATTCTTAGGTCCCAGTACAAATTCCTTAATGGGGTCTTTTTTAAAAGAGGACCTCCGCTGTTAAAATTACCTGAAACCGAAGAGGTTGTTACCAAATTTTGTTTTGGTGGATTAAGATAAATAAATAGACGGAAAACATGTAAGTTGTGCCCACCGATTGTTCTAAATGTTAATACTTTATTTTTATTAAACGTTATATTATTGCACTTACCAAATGTCAGTCAGTTGTCCACTTAAAAGTACACTGGTTTGGCTAAGTTTAAGTTTGATTAGATTTTAGAGCAGTAGTAGAATAGAAGACATTATGATGTTAGCGTAAAAGGAAATGACCAGTGTCTCTGAAGTCTAACAACAAAAAACCAATACATCCAGGACAGATTCTTGACGTGAAGGTGAGATGAGCTAAGGCCTGACCACTGAATTTGATATCCCGCATTTCCAATGTAGGTAGATGTTTTACACTCTGCATTAATCCCATTTTAATATGAACTCATTTGTAAACAAATAATTCGAGTATGATAAATTTTAATAGTGGGGGCCCTCTTTAAAAAAAGACCCCTTGCTTGTATTGTTATACCTGATGTTCCAAAAAAGTGCAACAACTGTTTAAACTTCATCGCAACAAAACTTATTATTTTTTATTTAAGGAATTCAATGATGCGACTATAATAGATTTTTATATTCCAAAAGACAGAGAAAATGCATTAATATAATCCCCCAACCTTGAAGAGGTAACTTTGGAGATTACTTTCCATTTTTGTAAAAAAATAAAAAATGTACATAAAATGTAAATGTTCGGGAAGAAGCTGAATTAAATGTTAAACAGTTTAATATTATTGAATTTACAACTATGTTTCCTACTGCACTTTAGACTCAGAGCCTTGACCTACGGCGGCCCGTTCGTGGAAAGCCTAAGACCCCGGAGCATTCCCCAAGAGAATGCGTTCTGACATTCCGTTTGAAATGTTCACGCCTTTTAAACATTTGGATCACCAGATTTCCTTGTGCGTATCTGGAAAAGGCAACACAGGGTTAAATTAGCATGTGTAATCCCCAGTGGGAACTTCTTCGTAGATTTACTATAGTAGGACCTACTAAAATTGCGTAGTTGTGATTTTATAACGTCTTCAAATGGTCTTACAAATACATGCTCGTATTTACCTATAGTTATTTATTTTGTTGTTTTATATGTTCATCTCGAATATTATGTATTCTATTAACATTTTATACAGCAAATGTTAACATAGAGATTAGTATTTTGGTAATAATTTATTAATAACACAATTAATTGAGTTTCCGTGTTTGTATTAAATTATTTTCTTTTTAAATATATTTCAACAAAAATTTTTATTGTTTTATAAAGTATGACTGTGATCATAAATATCCCATGAAATTTTACAAATCAGATATTTTTCATGCTTAGCACAAAACGAGGTAGTTGATGTTAGAAAATGCATTTTATAACTAGGCCAAAACATAAGCTTTTCGACTCGTGAAAGGCCATGGCTGAGCCCAAGCTATCTCAAACTCTAAGGAAAATCACTACAATTAAAACAAATATAGTGGTTTGAATGATACATTAAAAAAATATTTTCAATCTTTTTTTATTTTATAATCAGTGTATAATTTTATATCTCCAATTTTTTCTCCGGAAAAAACATAGTTTTATCGAAAGTAACTCTATAAAATTGCAAGCATCTATTTCCAAAAAGCCTTTGATAAATTGGCTTATGTTTTGACCGCTTTTATTAATTTTTCTTATGGATTATTTTTATATTTTAAATTTTCTTTTGTTTACATAAAATAATTTTGTTTAACGATATCATATTCATACAATTACACAACTTTGAGTTGTGGAGCCAGCCCGATTGTCTTCCCAATCACGTGATCACGTATCCCCCGTCACTTGGCAGGTGACGGGGGGGGGGGGATGGGCACTATATGAGGGGGGGGGAGCTTACATCACTTGGGAGTCAAAGGTCCACATTGTCCAAGTCAAGGAGGTCGGCATCGGCTCTTCCAACACAAATTTTACACCGACTTTCTCCTCAAATCCCCCAATCCCTGCTCGATCGATCCCTGCCAAAAAACTCTGGTTTTGGGAGACTTTAAGATTACAGGGCTAAGATTAAAGTTCATAAATATTGTTGATCAATTTGAGATGTTATTATGCATGCTTAGATATGTAAAACCAAAACTTGACTGGAAATCGTTTAAAATAAAAACTTGTCTATTAATGCACACTCAGAAAAAATAACTCGTTACGTTACTTTGTTCTTATAAATTAACAAGTGATAGAGAAGGACTGTGTTAAAATTAATTTATTTTGATATAAAATGATCTTATGTAGGCCCTACCGGTTCGTACGTTATAAATAAGTTTGTAATTTTAATTATACATTGAACACATTTAAATAATATAAGTTCTTACGAATGAATGTTGACGTGTGAAATGATAACATGATGTCGTTTTTGTGCTCTTCCTATAAACCGCTTTCAAAACTTCATCGATTTTTCAGTCTTTTCTATCATTGGTTAGTATTTACGAAAAGTTTTTAATGTTTATTATTTAATTTTTTCTCTTTGTATAAACACTACTGTAGTAAAATTAAAAAAAGTATATTTCGTGGGTATTTCATTTTATAACCGACACTGGAAATTAAACTTATTGTAATTGATTTATCTTTTATGCTTAGTATAACTTTAATATTTTCCATCAATAAAAACTAAATTGGTAGTGTTAATAATATGGCACAGGCTGGAATAAGGATCAACAGAAATATAGTAGCCTACGGTATTCAAGTGTTTGTAAAAATTTATTCTGTATAATTTAAGTAATTTATCTAACCAAAATTACTTCTATTTATATTTAATTAATATCTTGATTGACTCCTATTTTTAAATGTACCAATAGAAAAAAATTATAAAATATAAATATTTAAGAAAATATTATTGCATTAAAGTAACGGACGATTCAAAGTATCTATTGACAGCCAAAATTAATTTAAAACTATTGTAGGCCTATTTGATCATTCGATAGTCTCAGCATCGATAGCCGTGAGGTGAACGTTATTAATTATTCAGATTTCAAGGATTTAAACATCCACTGAAGACGGATGCTACGAAAAGAACAGCCAACGCTACCTGTTGGTTGTTTTCGGAACTTCCGCCTTGTCCACAGTTTGAAACGTATTCACTCTTAACGCTTCATTTGTCAATATAGTTTGTGGTTTATTTTTAGGCCTAGTGCATTTTTTTAATGGTTACATGGTTACTTTTTTACCATGATGATTATTCAGTATATAATTTATGTTTGAGATACGTAAAACAAGTAAGATACGTACTATGATACTGTGCCTTGAAAGTTTTACGCGAAAATATTTAAAAAATAAAAGCTTACAGTACAACTAACACTCATGCAAATTCTTTTTAATAAACTAAATAAACATATGTGTAATCTTTCATTACAAATAAATACTTGAGACAGTATTTATTTGGCAGGAACCCTGAAGTAAAATGATGTTGTGGAATACATTTTTAATGTAACACTGAAAACTTACTAAAGGGCAATTGTATATGTCTTCCTGAAATAATAATTTTGAGCTTAAAAATAATAATAGCATTAGTCTAAAATGAACAAATTTTTAAAACGTAGGTACTTGAATTAAAACCGATTTTTCAATTAACACTAAAACTAACACTAAAACACTAATAGTAACACTAAAAACTAATAAAACACTAATAAACTAATAGTAACACTAAAACTGAACCGCGGGATACGCCCTACATATAAAGACTTGTTTGGTTGATTAAAATTAAACATCTAACAAATAGCAATAACAACGGCCAGACATAAACAGCAAAACTAGTTTATGAGGTTTTGTAAACAATCAATTATTTTAGAGAAATCAAAATAATGTTACAAGGGTCAACATTAAAAGTTTTTACCATTCAGAAAAATAATTGTGTAATCTATCGAGTTATACGTGCATTGATTGCCACACATCAGGTAGAAAAAGGCCTATAAAATTTGATGGAAATTTTTCACTTCAATAGAAATGTTTTTTTTTTCAGTTTTGCCAAGAGTGCCAATAACTTTCCGACAGAAGATAACAATAAAAATATCCCTACCATAACGGTGAAATTTGTCCTGTATAGCTATTGAATTACACAGTCAGTCTATATATAAGTAATACGTGTCTTATCCAAAATAGTTTTTTTTCTGAAGGTCTATATATCTGGATCATACTGGTAAACTTATTGAGTATCAGTGTAAGTGTAAGCACATTAGATTTTTTCCAAGACTTTACAGTTCATTGAAGGATAGCACAAACACTTTTGTCGTGTTTACAATGATTTTACATCATATGTAGTATTGGCTGTTAATAATAAATAGTAACAATACTAACGGACCTAAGATAGACCCTTGTTGGACACCTCTGAACAGATGGCAATTGTTAGAAGGATATATTTTCCTTTAATGCTTGCCATGTGTGAAATTAACAACAAACCAAATCTAGATTATAATTAATTTCAAATCTAAATAATATTTTATAAAAAATATTTTTATTAGGAAGATACATAAATGACAGTACAGTACAGAAGGGCACGGCGGCGACGCTGGCTGAAGGTGCGACCTCCTCATTGTCTTCGTGGTCGAACGATCGGCCTATAGATTACCATCGGCACGATCACACTATTACACCCTCTATTATTTATACGCACGATTTTCAAAACTAAATGAGAGCGCTCCAGTTATCCCCAGCCCCCAATTAGGGGTCGGATGGAACACGTCAGAGAAGCGTCTATTAATTTTGGAGCTATTTAGGCCCTTAATTGGATCGCAGACGTGGTGGGAACTCCGTGGAGATCGTGGCGTTGTTTCGTTTCCTTTTTTTATTTTCAATATAGTTATTTCAGGGTAAACGTATCAACGTCAACTGCGCGAAAGATTGCCTCGATTGCGTGAAGCCCGAAAAGAGACCAAAAAACCGGGCCTTTTGTAATTATTCATCTTTAATGGAGTTACACAATAAAAAATGCAAGTAGCTCCTTTTACATGAGAAGTCGTCCAAGATTGCTGCCGTTGAACCAACAAACACCCACCGATTTCAAATGGGGGTTTCCTTGGGATTTTCTTGTGATGGGGTTTCCGTTAAATCAGTTATAGGCTATGATATTTCCACTGTTCTGTTGCAAATTAAAGATTGGAGAAATAAACAATTGCTGCATATACAGTAACCGGTCCATGACTTCTATGTCCTTACTTATACTAAATTTGCTGTACATTTTGCTTCAATAACCAAAATTTTGCATTACTTTAACGACCATCTAAAACCAAGCGACATGAAACTCAACCCTGAATCACTTGAGAATCCAATAAAAAGCCACTTGATCCGTGCGTCCATCGCACGTTTTTCGGGTTCTCACACAAACCGCCGTGCCGTCAGGCAGGCCGAGAATCAATTTGCTATCTCACAACAACCAGTTCCCTAATGATTGTGATTTGGTCCGATTATTCACATTACGCTTGCGTTTCATCCGACCGCTCAGTTGATCTACTTAGCTTATATAGCTCATTATTGGCTTATCGACTATACTTATTGGTCACTTATTGGTCATTCGGCTAATCGGTGAGTTATCGTCGACAATTAGCGGGGAATTGACCAATCAAGTCGAGCCACGCCTACGAGCCACGCCCACAGTGCAGCGAGTGCTGAGTTGGAAAGTTGTGTTGTCCTCAGCTAGCTTTATGGTAGGTCAACTAACATAATCAATCGGGATAATACACCAACAACTAAACCTAGATAAGTATGTCATACTGTAAATTAAAACGCCTTTCTCTGCAAATATCGAAAAGTATGTATTTATACAATTTATTTATAAAATAACATATGTTTTTATTTTGATCCAAAGTATTTATCTCTTGTCGACAACAAAGTAGAGATTTCAAAATCTTCTGTGAATAGGAGGGTTTGGCTTTAAATATAAGATGCAAACAGAACTTCTTCAAAAAATTTCCCAAAACATTAGTTTGCATAACAGCATAGTTGGTATCTATCTTATGGTTGTTATTTTGTTTAGTTTTATTGGAATTGTTAACTTTTTTAGAACTAATTAAATAGTTCTAGGAGATACTTAAATGTTGGCTTCTCCCAATCCTTTGTAGCTAAAATCAAACGTAAAATAACCGTTTTCCTTGGTGCATATAAGGCATAATGTATGGTAGAGTGTGGTATGTACAAATTTTAAAACCGGTTTAGCACTAAAGCTCAGCCTTGCACTACTTGAACCTCTTTAACACACACGCCGCTAGCAAGCCATTGTATCGTATTAAATGGAACGTCCTTGCCGAACGTTCAAGCTGGGAAACGGAGCGTCCTAACAATGAGTCCACTATCAGCTGGGACTTTATCGCTCAAGGCCGCCGAATTGGCCAACAATTCACATTGTGTTCCCGGGCATCCTGCGAGCAACCGGCGGACCCTTGCGGAGAGCCTTGCCCAATAGGTTCAACCTGCCGACCCTCGACGACGGTGTTGTTTAATACATTCAACTAGCACATGTTGCAAATGATATTGTAAGAAAACCCTCAAACGTACCCCTTTAAAGGGACTTTACCATTAGATCCAACCGTTAGAACCTAGCCGAGGAGAAAAATGGGAAGTCGAATTGCAGAATAGACTCAACCAGCAGACCTTTGTAGAGGCTCTTGGGAAAGTAAATAGCAACCCTTAAAATGGGGTGCATAAATATTTAACCAGCAGTACTTCTTGAAAAGATGTAGCCAAAAGTGTAGACCTTGCCAAATAAGTGCATTTAACCGTCTTAAAATGAGAAAACAGGGTAACCATGGTGAAAAAATAATGGATTAAGATTTATCAAATAAAATGTTTACAAATCATTCTTCATTTCATTTTAAGGAGAAAATGTTGCAATTCCTTTATAGTAGCCCATTATTTTTTCTTGGCAATCCTACATTAAACGCAAAATAAGGTATGGGTCAACTTGAAAAGACATTTAAATTCATGATCTATATGAAGACGAAACAAGACTAAAATGAATCTATTATATCACTTGGGTGTCCATCAACAATGCCGGTGTCTTCAGCGACATTACCAGATAGATAGTGAGCCGTAATCTGCAGCGACCATAACCTCTGTTTGTCCAGCGGTAAAGAGCCCGTAACATTATGTTATGGATTAAGACATAAACTTGCCCATTATTTTTGACCTTTCGATGGGCCATCGGACCCCGTAATCTTCCTCATTGAACCGATATACTCGGACCACCCTAATTTTACTAAAAGGTGCTTTCGAATTAAGCACTGTTATTTTGGGAATAAACGCTGGCTCGTCCATGCGCTGGGAAAGTCTTCGAGGAGACGCTCCTTGTAAATTGACAAAGCGTGACGACAGTTCTGATCTTATTTATTATGATTTTTGGAAAAGCGAGTTTACTTTGGTTGAACCAAATCCATCGTATAAACGGACTATTTAACTTTTTCAAATTGATTATAACGTTGTTTGTTTTTATTTCTGGTATTAAAATTGTACCTAATTGTTTAAAATCATTGCACCATCCAGGAGTGTCTGAACTAATCTCCTTTTTCATTGTAAATTATAATCAACTCCCAATTTACGATTATCTTAAAAATAACATCATTGTTACTAATAATCATTATACCTCCAACCATTATCTTAATCCTAACTGGAAAGAAACCAAATAACAAAAAATGTCCTCTTCAATTAATATCGTATCATGTTCCAGAGAGCCAAATTGAAACAGACCATAAAGGCGGACCCAAACAAGGAATTTCGGGCTCCTAAAGTAGATTTCGGATCAGTAATAGCCCCCGTGTGGCATTAAGATAGCCCTCTACATGGACCCATCAGATAACACATTGTTTACCAAATTATTGTTATCATCCAAACACAAAATGACCCAACGGTAGTCGTTTGTTCCTGCGACATAACTGCACCTTATGGTTATTTTACGATTAACCGGTTTCTTTTTACACAGTTAAGTTTTATTAAATCTTATCTATGCTCTGTCACAAGATTTTAAACGGAGATAACCAATATTGTTCTCTAGGGTCACAAGTTTTCTAGGAATTTATGGTTAAATAATTTGGAGATTTTTCATGAAAAAAATATTCGCAATCGTAAGAAATGTAATTATTTTCATGAAAACAATTTTTATGGAACCAACCTGATTAATAGACCTATTTTGAAAGAAATGATTTGATTGGAAGAAGACAAACAGTTGATGTGGACCTTCAAACTAACTATTGTCTTAATCAAGAGATGGTTAATAGTTAACAACTCAAATCTCACCACTTGTTCTCGTCCTTGCCGTGATCTTCTTCCATCTGAATGGACTGTTCCCGGTATCGTTGCGTAATTTAGTCAAGGCTCAAGCCCTTAACACGCCCCGGAAGTCCTGATTATCCAGGATCGCAGGACATCTGAATAGAATCGTGGCTCGCAATCGCCGTCGGAACTAATTGTTCTTATCATCATATCAATTATGATAAGGCGTCCCATTCAAGTCAATGCCGGGTCGCGAGGTGCTCTGTAATCTACAGCGGCCCATTTGATAACAGATTCATAGATCATTGGTGACAAATGATTCGTGATGATGTGCTGGATTAATTGCTGACCTGGCAGATCATTTGAAGGGTGAAGGCTCGAAGGCTGCTAATGTGACGACCGCAATGGAAATTAAGATCGGGATCTATTCTTGGACTGACTTGATTTAGAGGAGATTGAGATGTGTTGTTTATGGACATAAGAGTCAATGGTCAAGGGCTTAAAAAGTTTTAAAATTGTAAACACCTTTATTGTAATATTCAAATAAAAACTAATAATACAATATTTTAGAATCTGATAATAACATCAATTTATTTTTAGACAATCCTTAACTATTACATTCCGTTACAGATATTTAATGAGTAAAGACAAACTGCCTAATGACACTCAATGAAAATTTTCAGTAAGACTTTATTATGATTTAGAAATTATGAACCAAAATTATTTTTAATGATATTTATTAAGTAGCTGGTTAGTAAGTTTGAAATCTTCGATACTACCGTTACGATTTTATTCACGCAGTACCAGGTTAACCGAGACTTGCTCGTTTTTTTATTCAATTTTAATATTTTCACCAACAACCAACTATACCTCTTCACAGTTAACAGCTGTTTCAAAAGGTCTGCTTAACATTAATGTTCCTTTATTTTTGTTTACATTTAGTTGTTATTTCGTTACCAAAATAGCAACCCATAAGACCAATGTTAAAAATTACAATTTTTAAACTTAAATTTAGATCAAATTTGATTTTTCCTGGGATTGAGACTGTTTCTAAACTTATTTTTGGGCCGAAACACTCTTTTATGCAAAGTTTAAGCAAAATCTAACAGCTAGATTTCGAGATCGTGGAACACACATCCCTTCAGACATTGCTCGTATTATAGTATAGGATTATTCCTTAAGACCCCCTTTGTAAATTATGTTTTAACTATGGGTATGGGGTATACTCCAAGATAAAAAAGCGTAGAATGCAATAGTAATTGTCGTTATGAATTTCCAAGTTGATGCTTGTTTAACTAAATTATTTAGCCTAATAAATTTGGTGAAATTTTTTTATCAATTTTTAGCAAACGAAAAAATATAATAAGTGTGCAAAAAACTGGACATATGATGTGTTTTTAACGATCTTTGAAATGTAGGTTGCTCTATAAAAGGTAATCACCGCTGCTTATTTAAGTGGAATTAAATCGATACAATCAATGTTATGTTTAGTGCTAATACTGAAGAAATAACTTCTGTTAGTTTCCAAAACAGGACTTATAAGATTTCAGAGCTTAAATATCAATAACACTGAAATGAAATCACTGGATAATAGATAGATAATCGCAGGAAATAATTATAACCAGGCCAATCAGGGTTTCGTCACAGCGTTTTGCCGTCCGAGTTACAATCAGTGATCTTGTTTAAACTGCCTTTCTCTCAATTCATTTAACTAATATTTAAATCGATTATACCACATAACCAGGAATGGAATGGTATGGGCGCAGATGTTGTTGAAAATGGTAAAGAATCAATTGACCGTTTGGTTACCCAGTGGAAAAGTAAAATATTTACCCATTACAGGAAAATTGACTAATGAAACCGTATACAATTTAAAGAAAAATAATATGCAGTTTTACAGATAAAATAATATACGGGAGCAGGGGTTTGTGCTTACATTGTATGGGGTTTATTACCAGTCAAATTAATTTACATTTCATGAATCTAAGAGAGCAAGGTGTATATGTTCACAGAAATATTACATCGAATTTATTTATTTGCCAATATTGAATCTTTCTTTTTTTTATGGACCTGAAATTTTCACATGTCGAAATTTAAAACAGCCATTCAGATATTAATTATTGTCTGAGGCCTGTTTCATAAAAAGTGGCAGGTATGCCGGGTGACAGGTACATTATTTGATATATCGACAATTTATACAAATTTTCGTTTCATATAAGTTTTAAAATTTACAATTTTATGTCAAATATTTTTTACAAATATGTCAATGTCTTGACAAATTTGTCAGATTAATGTTTCAAAAAAATTTTAGAGTGACTGGTAACTTTTAATATGAAATATTTTGAGAAATATTTTTTCAATCATATTTATGAAACTCCTCAAAATTAAAATTGTTTTCACGGTACGACTTATTTGTCAATTTGTTGGAATAAAATTGACATAGGGTTCTGTGTGTGTAACACTGTAATTAGTAGTATGAATGTTAATTATAATGTTTATTAAGTTTAATTTTAATTTCCTTTATCAAATTTACAATAAGTTATCAGTTCAAAGGATGGTAACAGAAAATGGAAAATGGATGGAAAAAGGATGTTATCCTGTTTTCGTCTTTACTTCATGTTTTGTTGAATTTCAAAATTTTCCAAGATAGATTTTTTTTAATAGCTTCAAGATAGTAACCTTGCTAGACATCTTGGTTTGATTTTAGTTTATCCCGAACAACAGCGATAACGAATGAACAATTAATTATAAATGTATCTAATTCTTAACATGTGTTTTGTGACAATTCATTGTAAACTGTTTTAAAAGATGTATAAAACGTGTGACAATTTACAATTTTAAAATTGCCAACTGTCGATTGGTACAATATACAAATCAGTAGTTGTTTCTGACAAATTTGTCAAATAGTCAGAATTGTCAAACCTGTCACTTTTATGAGACAATCTGGACCATGGAGTCGCTTGAATTGTAAAGCGCATTTAACCTGTATAAACAACATGATATAACTATTCGCATTTGAGTTGCATTTATCTATTAGTTAGTTACCGTACCATTCCATGTAAAAGACTTTATTGCCTTCATCTTTCTAGAAAACCAATCATTAATATTATTTTTATCTTTCAGTGGAAGGATAATTATATCGAACTCATATCCTTGCCTTGGTCTCTCTCTATACTTCAGATCTATTTCATTTATTTATAACGATGTCCTCATTTAACGATTCATTTGAACCGTTAAAATATACGTTTATAGCCAATTTGGATAATAAATGGTCTATATAAGTCTAAACTCAGATAAATATTTCCTAAAAGCTTCTTTAATGGCCCTTTTATAAAACATACTCTCAAACCACATTCCTGCTCATAGATAAAAGTCTATTGCCCTACAATATTTTTAATTGTAATGTACTTTTAAAACCTAATCCTGGTCATTATACCCATTTGATATTTTTATTAATACAAGGCCTACTATGAGAAATGCGTATCCCATTTTTATTTAGATCTTCTTTTGATCCAGGATGGCAAAAACCTCATTGGACATGTCCAATCGATCGTTGGACCAATGATCGCAACGATCGTTGCGGTGTCCAAGCTAGCTTGGTTTTTTCTACACTGAAGGCACCACATAGATATCACTTAACAGTAGAATTTTCATATCCTCATTATCCTCAGTTGAAAATTGCATCCAAATACCAACATCTCTTCAGAAAGCACCCACTAATAAACTCTAGCGATCACCAGACAAGCAGGAAGTGAAGGTCCGTCAGCCGGGAAACGATATCTAGTCGAGTCGGCTAAGAGGGAAGGCCTTGCATACAGATGAGAAACGAACCTTTCAAAAAGCGGATCACCGCAGCGTTGTGCGGAGGATGCGAGCAGGATGGGCTCCTGAGGTCATCTCAAGGTCGGGATGCGCACGACGGAGAACGTCGCGTTTTGTGGATTATTTGTCAAGGCCGGACCGCGGAAAGGAAGGCTAACCTGTGATAATTATCTGCAGGTGTGAAATTCACAACACGATTTTCACCGCGGGATTATTGGGTTAAATCGCTAATGGGAGGGCGAGGGGGCGGCGGTTTTACGGCGGTAATTTATTATTATCGCGGAAGGCCGGACAGTTACGCAAGAGACTACAACACGCGGTCGTACCGAAGTCGAAGTCGTGTGCGCGCGGCTACGTGTGTGTATGTCGTGTACCAGTATTGTGATTATTGATTACCCTCCTCTCCAACGTGCGATTAAGATGTGCAGATATAAATCAAAGATCCGCAGTGTATTGCTTCATGCATGACGGGGAGACTTAAATAGACTGTGATGCGTTGGATCGTCCTTGCGCGTTGCGACGCGACGCCGCGCCGACGTGACGATTTATAGCTTTATAGGCCCCTACTAGTGTCGTGAGTTGATGGGACTGAACTTCCTACATTTCAGTTATCTAGGCTTTGAAAAATTACTGTTCAGATGATATATGGTGCTTTATCAACAATTTTATTAGTACAGTTTCATCTGTCCCAACTCAGCACTGTTTTTCCACAGTATTTAACAGTTTACCTATAACACTACAATACTAGAAGATAGGGTCCTTTACCAAAATTTCGCAAGGCCTCTGAATGTTTCCACATCTTCCCCCGATCCTCCAGCACCCCGCGACCTCCCGACCATGGCCACCTCGCACCTGCACTCCTCAGGACCCGCCCGAGGACACGGCCGCGGCGTGCGCAGCCCGGTAGCGCGCGTGAATTCCAGTTCACCGTTCCACCTCTCTTTAACTTTCCATAGTAATGCGAGCCGAAAATTGGTGGCAAAGAGGCGATTTTTATCGGAGGTCTTCACCTTTTGATGAGCAGTAATGATACAGTTTACCCGGCGAGCGCATCAGCTATTCCTCCGAGGTGTCGGGACGTGGGAACTCCGTCCTTTCATCATACACCCGCGGCGCTCGGGATCTGATTTTCTCCAAATCGTGCATTTTAAGTTTCGACTGTTGATTCCAGACATTTGGTGGACCGAAGAGGATTTGGAGTGGTAATCAGTTTGAACTTTGCAGATATAGGCCTACTCGATTAATAATTAGGCCCTAGACATATTTCATCCTGAAAAATACTTTCTCTTCAATATATTTGTTTTCAAATAATCACCAATAAATATTGAAAAACGATTTGGAACAATTTTTTCTTCCTAATTCACATTGTGTGTTTTTTTTTTTACAGACTTAAGTTGTTTTTGGAATGCAATTAATGAAGAAAAATGATAATGTTTATCGAACGAGACTTTAGTACAAAATGTACTAAATAAATTGCAATGGAAAATCCGACGAACTTAAAAAAATTAATTCCTCAGTTGAACAAAGTTGAGCAGTAACCACGTCGAATTGTGCACTCGTCACTGTTATCCTACCGCTGTAGAGAGCACCGTGCGCTCCTTGGCAGTCACACGTACGGTGTGGAATGCTGCGGCATGACTCGCGCGGCGGTATTGCTCTCACAATGGTCCTGCGGCTCTAAAATTTGAATTTGAAGTCGCCCGCGAACTGTCTGACATTTCAAAACCACTTTCGACGAGTTCACACCGCCGCTCTCCTCACATTAGCGCCTCTATGGGAGGCAATCGAGTCTCTCCTTTTACAAAAGGTCTCGGTAATCGAAACGTCCCGGATCGTTTTACGTTTTAAAATATGGATCCGCGAAATGTTTTCCAACTCCGTTCTTTTTCCCTCTTTCGCAAGGGCAGCCATTAACGTTGTTTATGCTTCCTCTTGGTACATAGAGATTTAGTTTCTTCCTGCCTTGCTTTTGTCTTATTAACATTTTTTTTTAGTTTGTTTATGGCTCACAAAATATTACAGTATTTTAAATAACTAAATTAAATAATATTAAGTAGCTGATTACTCTCATAATTTAAAAATGTGAATCATAAAAATGCTTAGAAAACTTTAATTGTCATAATTATTAAGTGATAACATCAAGTATTCTCAATAAATCAAACAATAACCGTTCCTGTAGCATGTTAAAATATTTTCCATGTAACATTTCATTAATAATTAATATACTCCAATAGCTTTCATCGATAAGGTATATTCATACAACATTAGTCACAATTCCGTAAGTTAAGACAATAAGAAATATGCATGTGTTCATTCATGTAGTTCACAAAAGTAAATAACAAAACCACCACCAAAACCGAAAACCAAAATAAAAATTGCTCCAAAAGCACTAACATTTCAATTACTCTTGGAAACAAGCAAATCCCTTCCACCAGATGACCCTTTTCCATTAGTTTGTTGCGAAATATCTATTAAAGCCGTCCCCCTGTAGCGTGGACATAACTTATCAAACATAAACATCGCCAGCGTTCTAATAGTTGCGGCGTGCGCTTTACCATTGGAGAGTGACCTTCCAATGTCAGCATGGCAGCTTAAGTTTCTTTACGGTTGCTTATGGCAGTTTATGAGGATGAGCAGCCAGTTAGTATCATTAGTATTCCGAACCACTCTCCCTGCCGACCTTGAAGTTCAAACCGTCTCTTAGACCTTACTCTGCCAATATTGAAGTGCCAACACTTACGGGGAATACTGAATAGGTGCTTTGGAACTATATAAATGCAAAGTAACCCATGTAATATTAATCTGTTGAAAGTACATGGGATTTTCGAATTATTTACTATGCAACTTCTCACACTTGAAGAGAATACATATTTTGCATTAAATTTATCTTTCATAAATAGGTCTATCGACAAATAAAATTTTCAGGAAAGTCGACTAGAACTTTTTGCAAGAAGATAACCCTACATCAAATAAAAGTGAATAAGATGAATATATTATATTACTTCTGATTAGATTTAATTTTATAGGTTAAAATTTACGTGGTGTATAGTGATAATCTTATTTAAGGTTATTTCATTTCAGTGTTATCCCCTTTGTAACCCAAAAACTGAAACAAAGTCTGAATACCTTCGATGCCAAACATAACGCTTCATGTTCTCAGCGCGTTAAAGTCTCCATGAACACAGTTACACAATACAAGATGGCACTGCCGCCTCCATTAGATATAATTGACAACGTCACTGGGCTTTAATCAGCCGTTGTGCAACCAGATGCCCCGTGAACCTTGGCCTTCGACGCTGATATGGTAATGTGCTGCATCGGCGGTACAGCGGGGAAGATCTCTTCATGGAGGAGGAACTAATGAGCGAGAGCGGGGTTTGTGGAGGGGAAAAGGGCTCAGTCATTGATGAAATGTTGCTGGCTGAGCATGCAGTGCATTTGTCAAGATATGAATTAAAAATAGAAAACCTTTAGAGTTTGAAATATTATTTTGTCTCATAACATTTTACTCTATGTCTCTAGTTGGGTACAGTTTAAAACTATTTTGCCAATCATCATCAAAGCAATAATGATGAGATGTTTAACTTTAGTCAGTAAATATGAATAATAAAACCAATAAAGCGGTATAGTTTCTTAAAATTAAATAATAAAACAGTTAAAACTCTCGTATTAATTTTTTTTCTCTGTTTATAAATTATCCACAGTTTTATGGTCCTTCGTCCTGGATTTGACCCTCCCCTTCAAGAAGTTATGATGCATTTACTTTATCAGCTAAACCAACACCCCCCACCCCATTCCTCCCACTCCTACCAAGCAGTTTCCCATGTTTCCCTCAGCAGTCAGTGCCCCCTCGACTAATCGCCCCCTCAATGCTGTTCCAGATGAACCAACTGTGCAAGGTGTGCGATGAACCGGCGGCAGGGTTTCACTTCGGCGCGTTCACCTGTGAAGGCTGCAAGGTAACTAAGGGCCGCGCCTGCCCTCTTGTCCATGTATATTTAGGCCGTTACGGTGACGGGGCTGATGAAAATGTCTCAGTTCAATGGTTACAAAGTTATTGATTCGATTTATTATCGAACTAATGTCTTATCTAGTTTGATTTTTTAATTAAATTTTCAATTATTGGAAAATGTATTTTTTACTTTTTAAAATATTTTATTAGAGAGAATGTAGTTACAAACATTTGATCAAGCAAAGGATAATCGAAGTAATTTGTACTCAATCTACCTTTATTGATTTGTTCAATTCATTGATAAACTTTGAGTTTTGATGAATTCATCTTGTAAAAATTCTTACTTAAAAAAACAGTTAAGTTTAAATTGTTTTTGTGTATGCAATAATAAGACAATTTTTCACGGAACTTTTATCATTCATAGTTAGTAATTTATATAATTGTTTACTAGTATTGCCTAATTTTTAGTTTACTAGAGATTAACTTAGTATAATTACCTTTGGTAATATTATTTTGGCATTTTACATCAAATATATATGAAAATTCACTTTCAACATTTGCCTCTCTAAGTTAACAACATTCCTAAGTTTAAAACCCACACGGCACTACAACTAAGCAAATTCAACCTCGCCTCTCGACCAGACATTGTCAGACACAGTTGCAGAAACTAAATAGTCATGTTAATTCGGGTAAATCGGCATGTTCCGCTCGGCGTTGCGCGGCTGCACATTGCCCAACCGGCCTTCAAGGCGCGTGCGCATATGGAGCGGGAACTGCGGCCCGTGCCCGCGGCGCCTGCGCACAGCTTTCCCGCCAAAACGCCGCGGACCTTCCGACCTTGCCGCCCGCGCCCTCGCCAAACTCAAGTCAAAGACCTATCTCCTTCGAGGCTTCTGTTTATTCGCACCACGGGTTTTTTAAGGGAGTGATATAGTAGTATTAAACATTCTTTATTATAATGTACATCTCTACAACTCTGGCTGGTTATACGTAACAATATGTTTCTTCAGTGTACTTAATTTGCTGTTAGTGCATATTTGACTAAGTACAAGCAATTAGTTCATTACTGTTTAATGTTTGCCATTAATTATTTAAAATAGCTGAGGTAAAATACTAAATGTAGGCCCTATTTTCAAATTTAATCCGTCCTACTTAACGTAAAGGTAGAAATGAATGAAACCTAATAAATTATACTATGTATTTTTAGGCTTCTCTAAAGAAATAGATTAACTTTATTTAGTTGTGTAACTTATACATTTTCTTGCATTGTTTATGAAGCTACAGTTTTTAATTTCTTTTTTGTCTGATTCTATTCCGTAATATTTACTTAGGGTACTTACTCTAAATTAAAGTAGGCCTAAATCTGGAAAATAATTTAGAATCCTCTTAAAATACACAGTTTTATTTTGTGTACACGTACATAAAAAAGAATATCTATTTAGTAACAGAAAGCTTAAAATAAATGAAATTACATTTAAATTTAAATATAAATATAAAAATTAAGTTCCCACTTCCGCCGGCCACCACCATCCCCGCTGCCCCTTTCTCCCCCATTTCCCCTCAGTTCCGCAGCCGCCGGACGCCGGACACAGGACACAGGCTAACGCGAAGGAACAATTAATTACAGTGAGCATAAAGGTCGCCGTTGCACCGGCGAGAAGTGTCCCATTTACGCTATTGTGCAACGGCGGCCGTTGCGTGCCAGTTATTGTTTACACAATTCTCACCGTGGACCTTGGCACCACCGAGTCCATGTCGTAATGCGATTCGGGTTAATTGGAGGAGCTTCCCCTGTCCGGGCGCCAAAGTCAAGGGCGGGGAATGTTGCCACCGCCGCCGCCTCGCTCCCTGGACATCTGGGCTGGCTGACTCATGTATTGTTTGTAAATCACTCGGTGTATTGTTTCGATGGTTTTCGTCATTCAGAAAACTGTGTTTGTTTTGTGGTTTTCGGTATCTTCCCGGACAATCGTTCCATTTTTAACGGTGTAGGCCTAATATAAGTGTAGTGCCATTGTTGGATTGTAATTAAAGTATAACTACTGTATTAAACAGTTAAATGTTTTCCACAAACTCGGGGAATACCCAACCGCATATTGCCTTGAAAACTTAAGTTCGCCAACTCGATACGATAAAATGATATAAAAGTAAAATTCATGATTTAAATTATTTATTTGAAAATCTACTGGAACAAAATATATTGGTGTCTCAATAAACATTCAAATAAATGCTTAACAAAATCAAACGATATCACACTGTTATAACAAGTTGTTGTGTCGATATGTAGGTATACCTAAATTAATAATGCAAGAAGAAAAGTAAATCGAAAGATTCAGATAATTTTTGTTATACTCAAAAGGAAACTGTATACCTCCATAGTAGTCACATTAGGCCTAATGCATATATTTAGAGCTATTTTGATTTATTTGGGATACATAACATAATGATTTATTCAACAGTAGTATATAATTGCAATTGGATGGAAGTAGAATGATTTTAACAGTACACTGCTATAATATTAAAATTAAAAATATCTTCAATTCCCTTTCTGGAGTCGCCAGACACGCTGTACCAAGCTGTTTCCTTTCTTACGCTGTACAAAGCAAGCTGTACCTACACCTAAAAAAATCGATTGCTCCTCAACCGTACCGCCAGTGCCTAGTCTCGTCGTCCCAACGGCTGGCAATATACGACCATACAACTGGACCATTTTTACTACCGCAGGAGGGAAGCGGCGACCTCTAAAAGTCATCAAACCGAAATAAAACTCCGGTTATTGCCTTTCCCTGGGCTTACACAATCGGGGTCATCTTCTCAGAAATACCACAACATAAAATATCCGCACAGCGCTGGCGTTATGAGATCTTAGCGGGGCCTTAACGACTTTCTCCAACTACTAAGTTCCACCAGTTTACTCGGTGGCGTAATAAAATTGGTTTGTTTGGTAATTAACTTTCGTGTTGCAACGCCAAGCTTGGTTTTGTCGGACTGACGTTGAACTTTGAAGGGAGCGGAATTTGTAGTAGTTGTACCAGTTCTTGTACAAGTCAAGAAAATTAACTAAATGATACTCAATCGTGGTAAAATGTGGCGAATTAAATTTGTGTAATAGACCTATTTGAAAAACCCGTTTTCTAAATTAAAAAAAAGTTGTATTACACACAAACATTCTTGAGTCGCATGTTTATCAAATACGGACAATCTATAGGAATATAATTACTTACAGTTATGTATTATAAATCAAGTTAGCCTACATAATATATTAAACACACCCATTCACTAGTTAATGCAGTTTTTATAGTACATTGCATTAATTCATTGAAACATTCAAACAGAAAATTCAAAATAAGGCAAAATATAATGTATATTGATTGATAAGTTGTATCCATCGGGTTTTCACTATCTAAAGACGTACGTACCTACCCACGATACTAGAAGTTGATAAGATTTTACTCATAACGTAAAAATATCTTATTTGACGGATACTTATTCAAAAGTTTATTCTCAAACTCACGTGGCAGCCCACTCGTCTAAAGTAAATATAATCATTGAATATCGACGAAAACTTTTGTACTCAAATTGTAGCCTAAAACTGCCGTTTACGGAGTAGACCTTGCGAGTTTGAGTCCACTCTGGTTCCGGAGCGTGGGAACCCGTGAGTTACGGCCTCTCCGGACCTTAAAGGGCTGGCGTAAACGGTCCCAGCACCTCCTTGTACGGCGGGATCCATATGCAGCAGCAACAGATGTAACAGCTTCATTCCCCATGTAGGAACACGGAGTTTATGTGACAGCGGGAGTGATGGTTCCGACGACAGAGATACGGTTTTGAGTTCGATCCGCTGCTGAAAAAGGCAATAAGGAAGCTGGAACAGGATTTTTTTGTAGTTTAGCCCCTTAATAATACTTCGTTTACTTTTTCAGATTTAGCCTATTATTTTGCCTAAATGGGATAGCTATTTTCTATAACGATGTCGTAAGTACTTCAAAGTCATATGCAGTTAGTGTCAGTTAAATATGTCTGAGAATCGGTTCGAGTTTTTTTTCGCGATGATCGATTTAAAAGGTTGGTTGCGTTAAGGTTTACAATGTGTTAGGCTACAACAATTAATATAATTGTTGGATACGCAATTTACAATCAAGGTTTGTTATTGGTATTGAAAGAAAAACTGCAAATCCTTCACACGATGTATGTTATTGTAATCAGTTAATTTACATTTTCCATTCTCCCCGTTGCTCCATTTAAGGTAAAACAATTACCGAGTTACCCACTCCTCTCCGCATTAGAGCGATCGCAAGAAACCCCATTATCCACAATCATCGCGAATCTCCGATACTTTACCACTTTCCCGTCATCAAAGCTAGTGTCGTTACGGGCGCCATAATTTGTACCCGGTACATGAACAAGACCGGAGGCTTGTAGGTAGCATTGCGGCGGAATACCGCGCGGGAAGGTACAAGGCAGAAAGAAATCCCGGAGTTGTCCGTCGCATCTACGACATATCTGCTGCATAGCGTAGCGAGGAAGACGCGCTCCAAGGCGAAAGTGATTCGAACCCGTGACCTACAGTGAGGGCGGGTGACGTAACGACAACTAGAGCGTACAGACACCGCCGAGCGTAGCGAACTAGTTAATTGATAACTCTCGCTCTTTTTATGCCGTTTAGGCACGGGTTTATGACTCAATAAGTGGGGACGGCCGGCGAGTTAACGCACACTACACGTGTACTACTACAAGCACTAAGCGCACTCGTGCGGCTGAGTTATGTTAGGGGAGTTGGCGTTCGAGAACGAGTCCGTAATAAAATTAACACTGGTTTACGTGCCTGCGGATTGAAACCTCCGGCATGGTTTAGGGCCGCACTCCCGGTGGAGGATGGTTATGTGCGCCGCGCCGACGTTCGCATCGTTAACTCGCTAGGAGATCAATTTGTTTAAGGATTTACGGTCGCATGTTTAACTTTAAGTGTTGTCGTTTAGCTGTGGGAGTAGGAATAAAGGGTGCAATGAATTAGTGGGGAAACTAAGCATAAAACCTGAGTGCGTTTTAATATAGGCTGTAGTGGTTTGAGTTCCTCTTTACTATAAAGATGGCACTAAAACTGAAAATAGGGTAAATTTACTCGTTTATGACATCTAGCTATGAAACTTTTAGTGTTGCACTGAATATTCAACAACCATCAATGTTAAAACACATTGCAATATTTACATGTTTATAAACTAACTTTACATCTAATTTTTGTTTTTGTTTGTTTCAGTCGTTCTTCGGGAGGTCGTACAACAACATCAACTCCATCACTCCTTGCAAGAACAGCGGCCGCTGTGTCATCAACAAGAAGAGCCGTACATCATGCAAAGCCTGCAGACTCAAGAAGTGCATCACCGTCGGCATGTCCAAAGGTGGATCCCGCTACGGCAGAAGATCCAACTGGTTCAAGATCCACTGTCTGATCGAGCAAGAACAGAATGAAGCGAGAAGAATGTCCTTGGGGAGCACACCGACATCGAGAGCTAGTCCTTGGCCGATGGAAAATCTCCCCTACGAACAATACCGGCTGCATCAACAGATAAGTCCTAAAGAAGATTTAGGATTTGAAGAGTACAAGAACGCTGCCTCGCCCACCATAAGCTCACCCGAGTCACACAATTCCGACTCTAGTGTAGAAATAGGGGAAAGAGTCAAACCTCATTTCTCTTTCTTCAAAGACTCTCCAAACGTCATCTCTAACCACCCCTATTTACAACCCTTTAACACCTTCGCATCCCTGCAGTCGATGCTTCACAACTCTTCATTTCCTCCACCTCTTTTTCCTCTGACTTCTCACTTGATATTCCCCAACAACTCCGTCCTCCCCAAGCTCGAGCCCGCAGCCCCTGCCGCCCCTGAGGTCCGACACAAGAGACTCCACCTGGACGCCATCTTGCGATCCCAGAGGTCACCCGAGCCCTCGCCCGCCCCCGACCACGACATCCCCATCGACCTCTCGGTCAGGCCGTCGTCACGGTCCTCCAGAGGGGCGGAGTCCTACCACAGCGACGTGCACGAAGAAGAAGAAGACGACGAACAAATCACGGTCGACGGAGACGACTACGTCGAAGACCACGGAGAGACTAAGCTGCCGTCAACCACCCCCTTAGACTTGACGACCAAAGTACAGTGAGAAGACTTAGAACGGTTGTTGTACATAGATGTAAATAGAATTTTTGTTATGTTGAAAAGCTTAAATCAAAGTTGACGATTTACCCACAGTTGATGTAATGATCTCTTTTTGAAAGGCATTTTAGTGTAAGTTATTTGTTATCTGCTTATGTTTACCGTTATAAATTTGGTGTTGTACAGTTTGACCTTGTATTTTGTTAATCCTTGATGAATAAATGGATGTTAATTTTTTGTATTATTTTGAAAATTTATAATTTATTCGAGCAGTGCAGCCGATTCATAAAATAAGAACGGCACAACCTATCGGAACGGCTAAACGGCAAGAACGGCTACCTATCGAAATTACTGCTGAAGTTGTAAAATATTTACCTTACAACAGATTACCTACCCAATCGTTAATAGTTGACCATTTAGCAGTTTAATGCCCAGACGACTAGTAAACCTCAAATCAACACACGTAACTCCGTAATGCCCCGTAACTCCCTCATCAGTCATTAGCCACAATCAGGTGAACTTTACCGACTCTGCTTTCGCTCCAAGTGCTCTTGTTCGGCCGGTACGAGTCACTCTTGGTTTACAGCCCAATTAAGTAGTCAGTGTGTTCAGTTACACTTTTTAAATTTCTTAGACTTGTACTTCGTCTGAGTTGTGTATTTACTCGCACTAAGGGTAAAATGAGGACAGGCCTTGGTAGGCCTATTGACTGTCGTTCAACAAATCAAGTATCGGGATGCTTGTTGGTTGTGTTTAGTTCAGATAAAGGTTTCACAAGAGTAGTTCTACTTTGTGAGGGTTTTTATTACAGTTATTTTGACTGAATCATTCCAAAATTTTATCTTTGATGATAGATCCACGTCATTAATAAGTTAATTTTAACATGTTTAATCATTTCTATATTTATATACTTTACAAAGTTCTAAAACATATTTACTTCATGTGCACGAATAAAGCTTTTAAAAAGAACAATATTGTTTTTTAATGAAAATCATTAAAACAAATATTTGATGTGTAAACCATCTTAAATTACTAGCACATACGGTAGCTTACGAAATTGAAAGATTTAACATATTTTAAAACTTCAACATTTTATCTCATACAATATAACTTTTTAGAAATTATTTCTTCCAGCCCTAACTCATACAGAATTCATGGTAAAGTTAACAAGCTCAAGCATACACACATTAAACATTGAACTACAAGTTTGAATTAAAAAAAATATATATTGTCCACTAAACAACGTGGCAGTTGGATGGGTTTTTAACTAATACCGAATTCCGACCACGAACTCGATTCAAAAAACGGCCCCGGCCGAGCACTAGGTTTCGTCCACACAAAAGCCCAAATCTGAATTTATGAAACTATAACTTCCCCACGGGTACAAACGACACTTGGGCCTGCATTCCGCGTTCGATCCGGGCCCAAGATAATTTCGATCATCGAATAAACATCGAACCCAATAAACTAATGGGGTGAATAAATCGCGGGGAATTATGGGATGTGAGAGAAAGGCTGTTTTATGGTGAGAGAGCCACAGTTCAGGTTGCTCACTGTTATTTAAATTATTACGGTGTTATATTACATTTTGAACGGTTCTACAAGAACATTTAAATTGTAATTAAGTGCCTCGATATCGAATGTATCTGAGATTAATAGGAGTTTTTAATAACGTTTTATTAGCTTTAAAATTTAAACCATATAAAATACAATTTATGATAAGTTATGTTGATATTGTTTTTGTGGTAAATTATAAATTTACGAAAAGCTGCACTAATTTTCTCACTATTTGTATGATCTTAATAATATCAACAGTTTTTTGGACTTTGTATTTTGAACAAAGTTATTGTATGTGTGAACCAGCCCATAATTTAGTTTATTTATGTTGGTATTTTATTGTTACTCGGTTTGAAGTATATGTAGGTATTAAAATGTTACTTATGCCCACCAAATGCTAAGATATCAAAGGTTAAGAACAAAGTGAAGGGGTTTGCATGCTTTCCATTATTTTTATTGAATAAGCTTTAAATTTTGTATAATAGTACTCTATGCTGGTCTAAAAATATGTAAAAATTTATTTTGGAAAGCGTCCAAATATAATTTTGAAGTACCTTGGTAGTTGGAAGATATAAGATGACCTTATGGGACTAATAGCCAGTACACTAGTTAATTGTATTATAGATGTTTTGTAAATACAATGTTTTATTTGTAAATATGGTCTAAATAAATGGCGTTATTTGGTTTTTAAATGTAGTGGACTTAATTTTACACCTCTCCTAATTCTTGATGAACAATGAAAGACTCAAATCTATCTTTGAAATCCGATCTGGCTTATTTTGAATAAAATAATACTCAACAAGTATATTCAAGTAATAACAGGCTATATTGTTTTATTTCTATAAGCTATGAGATTTGAAAATCCCATCAGGCATTTAGCCTGGGATTTTATAATTATTTTGAAAGCATTTATAATTGGACTAAATGGTAACTTTTCAGTAAACCAACGAACAAACTATACAAACACAACTTAGAGTACTGAAAAGTGCTGATTTCAGTGGAAACCTTCTCTATGATTTTATGTAATATCATCAATGCAATTCGCCGCTCAGACTTTTTTCTACTTGAAATTGTGGTTTATCTTTTAGTATATTATAAAATAGTAAGACATGTATATATGCTAACATGTACTTTATAAAACCATTCATACTGCGTCAACTTCGGTTGCTTATTTTTAGAGCAGCGGAATGAAAGAATTTCAACATTAAATTATAGTATTATATTCAGGGGTTTTCACTGTCACTTGTTTAAAGACATGATGTAAGGTACTGTTGCGGAGTTCCTATACAGTATATGCGCGACAAGAAAACTCCATAAAAGTGCTTTCAAATGGCCAAGTGGTTTGATCACCGAGTATTTTTCTACATGTAGCCTATTAGGCCTACACAAAACAAATCCTTTAAGAGTACTTTGTTCATTGTAAGTTACTAGTTTACCTTGCAAAGAGAAAACTTGAACTACGGTTTCGTCCTACTCAATCAATTGAGTTAAAAACATTTGTTTCATAACATAAATCTGTTTTAAATAAAGCGTCATCAATATTAAACAATTTTCATAAATTCCTTACATTATTATTGGAGAATAATTATGGGATGACATCACAATCTGAACCAACTACGGTTTTACTTATCCATTCAACCAAAATGTAGAAATTCCAACAATAACTTCCATCCCCGATTCGCAACCTCCTCCTTTATCAAAACGTTATCAAACCGTTGATCCAAAGTTATGACAACGTGCGGACCTTGTCCTTTCAGCAAGGTTTCTCAAGACGGTTTACGGGCCCCAGACGCGCCTAATTAGCCCTGGAGTGGAGCTAAATTTGTGGAACGGACTCAAGATAACATCTCAGGACTGTGCGGAGCTGCGATGCTGAATCTGCATGGATATAACGAGTTGGGCTCAAGGAGAAGCCATTACTTCATCGAGCGCATAAGATAACTTTGGGAGTTGTTGTTGTGGACTAGTGATGAAAATACAACCTAATTCCAGGCTTTATGTTCTTAATGAAACTATTTTAATGATATATTGTTTGACATTATTCTCGTTCTAAAATTATCGCTCAATCAACTAGATGTAGCGCAATAACTAAAAAAATATGCTGTAAGAAAATTATTTTTATTTACTGTTTAAACTTAGAGAAATCAAACCCAATGAAATATAAATATTTTAAATGTGAACTTTAATGAACAAAATGTTATAATTCTAAGTCAATTAAGTTTAAATATTGAACTAGTAGACTATACCGGGTCTTCCAGACCATCCGTACACCCCTTTCAAAATTTAACTAATTAATTTTTAACGAAAACCAACTGTGCCATTATAGGTAAACTAGTTACGCTCTATCGATTAATAGTAATTTCAATGTAGGTACAAAGTGTACCGAAAATTTTCAAGTCACCTACCCTGACCGAAAGTCGCTAATATTAAATACAAACCCTCACTTTTTATGGCACATTTGGATTCTACACGTAATTTTAAGAAAATTTTATATAATTTGTACCCATAATCCTAGCGGTTTAGGAGATATTGACGATTTCAAATTCGATTTTGTCATAAGTATAACATGGAGCACGTTTTCAACTCCATATTATTTCAGAACAATTTCGGTTAGGTTAAACAAACATCTGACAGCACAAAAATGTCTTTTGCTATACTTAAAATAACTTGTTCATTAATAATTAATTATTTTTATCATAAATTATTTAAATTTTCCATAAAATTTACAATATGATGGATATTACTAAAAACTTTCGAAAGGTAAAATTAATTACGTGGTAATCGACATTTTACGGTACATTATTATTTAAAATGAGGATCTAAGACATTTTTATGTTTGGACAGTTCTGTTTAACGTAAATTTTCAGGGATAATGGATGTGAACTTTTCCACATGTTATTCTTATGGGAAAAACTAAATTTCAACTTTAATTATCTACTGAATCGTTAGGATTAGGCGTGCCAATTAAATTGTAAAGTTGACTTAAAATTACGTGTAGAATCCAAAAGTGTCATAAAAAATTAGAGCTTGTATTTAAAACCAGCGACTTCCGGTCTATATAAGTTACTTTTGGTACACCATGTACATTGATATTAGTGTCAATCGATAGAGCGTAACCTCATACTCTCGGTTCACCTATAACGGCACAATTTGTTTTGAGAAAAAATTATATTTAAATTTCAAAAGGGGTGTACGGGTGGTCTGGGCCCCCTCATATGACTCCTCCTCGATTAAAAAAAATATTGTCATGTACAGTAACATAAATTTTCTAGGCCTATATAGTTATGAATGTATGTAAATTATATTATAATGTTTTAACACAGTAGTTTAGTACCTATAAAAACAACAGAATAAATTCGACTTACTAAAAGTCATTCGATTTTATAACAATATAATACACTTTACCTTTGAGATAAGTATTAATAGTCTTACAATTGTTAAATTGTGATCGGGTTAAGCGGGCGGTATCATGACGATAAGAAAGGGGAGGGTTTATAAATTGTGAGATTCGGCTGTCTCATAACAGTACTTTAAGGTTTTTAAACACATTTAGGCTAATGCAATAAAAATGTCCGACAATGGTCATGTGTTACATTACGTTAAAATGCTTTTTTGATTTGTTTTTAAAGAAAATAAAAACACTATTATTAATCCATGTGTATCTGTGTGTATATATGCCCACATATGTCATGTTTTCACGGGCGTCGGCATTATTGTTTAACTAAATTTATTACCGTATATGTAATCAAACTCTAAATAAAAAAAAACTCTGAAATCCTTGACTTGTCCTTAAACCAATGTCTGCTTTACATATAAATTAAACTTATAAAACTGTATTTTGAAAAAGTGACCTGAAGATAAGGGATTTTAAATGTGCCTGGATAAAGTTAAGAAGCAACCTATTTACACTCCTGTAGAACACAAGTATCAGCTAATGTGCAGGCGCACGGGAAAATGATTGTCATTGTTTTAAAGAGTGTATTTCTTCCCTTAATTTTGGAAAAAATTCTTTCTCGTAGTATTTTAACTGACTGCTTCTCATTAGTTACAAGACATGCTTGTTAAATAATTGCCAAAGTCGAAAGCTTAGTGTTCATTGTTAATTCTACAAAAGTTTTCTAAAATAATTCATTCAAAGTGTTTTAGTGTCTCGTAGTAAACATTTCAGAAGTATTTTCTGTTCTTACCTCATTTGAAAATTATTTTACTGCAGTAGCCCAGGTAGTTAACATTAGTGACGATTAAGGTTATTGTATATATTTTTTTCTTTACAAAATGCCATTTGCTGTATTCTTTACAAAATCATAAACCTACTCATCAATAAGCTCAAGTGAAGGGAATTCCAGTTCATTCTCTAGCCAGTGGACAACCAATAGGGGTTGTTAAGAACTTTTTAACATAAGTTTATTGTGGTTTTTCACTTTGAGTGTTTATATGTGCATCGGTAATTAAAAAAATTTAGGAGTTAAATTTTAAAAATTCATATTGAGAAAAGACAATCTTTATTTGATCATTTAATACAGTACAATAGATCAAGTAAATTGTTACAACATAGGTAGGCCTATATTAACACCTAAGTCATGAAGTTAAAATTTTATTTCAGACAAGTTGTATTAAAAAATCTCTTTAAGATTGCACTTAGGATTCAACAATAACCAGTCCTTAACAGACATCTTAATAGAAAAATTGGGAGCTTCGGAAGAGAGCCTATTAAAGAGAATCATAAGAATCTCATTGTGACATTTCTGAGTATGTCTCAACCTTTTAAAGTTTCTATGTATGTTTTGAAAATTTCTAGTAGCCTACCATAATAATGTACTTCAGCGATCAAAAGGTAAATTACCTATATTAATTTTTACATGAAGAAGACATTCCAAAAATATTGGGATAACTATAGGCCAGGGCCAGGCCTAAGCATACATGAAACACATTTTAACTGTTTAGCTCCCAAACCCAAAACAATTGATGCACTAAAATATTTTTATTTACAGTTCTTTAAGTAGTGGTTTGTATAATATATAATATGTTTTATCACTAATTGGCTAACCTGGCAACCTTTGCAATGCCAACCTGAGGATGTTCCACCCTATACAGGTAAGCTCGTTCAATACACCCAAACATCTTCAGATTTAGCTCGTTTGCTATGCTCACTCGCTGCAAGTCTCTAAGGTTATAGTGTAAGTGATATAGTGATATCCTCTAGTTTTTATTACCAATCTTCCCTCAATACTTTAAATGAAATAGGCTGTTTAAGGCTGCTTATAGATTTAATATTCCTAAAAAATGTAAAAATATGTTCCAGTGCAAAAATGTTGCTTCCATGGTATTGGGAGACGTGTGAGGCGGAGCCCTATCAAGGAATCTAGATAAAAAGTATCCTAGGCCATATTCGTCAAAGTTCTAAGCTATACACCTCCCCACTAATTTTCAGCCAAATCGGTTCAGCCGTTCTTGAGTTATAAACGTAGTCACTAACAACACTTTCTTTTATATATAGGCCTATACAGATTCCTAAATTTGTTTGCCACCCTTAGTGAAAAGCTAAAAGCACACCTATAACCAATTTTCTTCAAAAGGCGACCATGAAACTTTGCACCAAAACCTGTACCTCGCCAACAATTATTGAAGCATTGTTAATGCCACAATAAAACTCCGCAACAGAGTGGTTTTGCAGTGGGTACACGCCCTCTCTTACGGGCTTACCCCTATATCCCTTTTCCTTTCCAACTAGCAATCTCTCTTGCTTCTCCTCTTAGCTCAAGGCAGAGTTCAGCTCCGCCAATGGTCTGAACATTCGTCTGAAAATTTACAGTCGACCCTCAGAGTGGCCATACTTAACTCTGCCGATGGTCGATGGTCAGTCGGATATTCTGTTTCCCATTTTTAACTCATACGTGATCACTGGCTACTTCAGACAATAAAATGCAGATAACAGATGACATGTTTTGTTCGAGAATGTAACATCACCAAGAGGTCACTTGGTTAAAAAGATGTTTACAAAACTATAAAATACCCTCAAATCTAAGTTACTTTATTAACTTCATTAATCCTATCCTATACAAGTGAGGAGGATGCTGCTGACAGGACCCATTGGAGGGGCTGTGTTGATGAGGCCAAGTACCGACTGGGGTACGAGGGGCCACTCCAGTAAGTAAGTAAGTATAATACGAACAATAATGTCTGAAGGGATGTGTGTTCCATGATCTCAAAATCTAGCGGGTAGATTTTGCTTAAGCTTTGCATTTAAGAGTGTTTTGGTCCAAAAATAAGTTTAGAAACAGCCTCAATCCCAGGAAAAATCTAATTTGGTCTAAATTTAAGTTTAGAAATCGTAATTTCTAACATTGATCTTGTGGGTTGCTTTTTTGGTAACTAAATAACAACGAAGGGTATACAAAAATGAAGGAACATTAACGTTAAGCGGACTTTTGAAACATCTGTTAACTTTGAAGAGGTCCAGAAAATTGTTGATGGAAATTTAATAGTTTTATTATCATGATACTATAACAAAAGTGAATTAAAACCAACGAGCAAGGCTCGGTTAACCTGGTACTATACACTAAATTTAAGATATGAAGGTATAATAGAAAAAATTACCCAATAAATAATGCTAACAAGAAAAATCCTTAACCCTCTTAAAAAATATAATTCTTTAGATAGAACTTGCGATACTGTAGAATATTTTACTGTAAACGAGGATTAAATAACACAGATCACATTAGGCATATCATATAATTAAGTTTTTTTTAGGATTAATTTATATACATAAAAGAAAGTCGTGTAGGTTACTACATTTATAATTCAAGAACGGCTGAACCGATTCGTCTGAAAATTGGTGGGTAGGTACCTCAGAGAAAAAGGAAGAGCATATAGGATGCTTTTTATCCAGATTCCTACATAGGTCCACCCCAAATATCTTCCAATTATGACCATATAAATACCATTATAATGTCTTTCCAAATGTTACCATGTTATTCTTACGGAAGCAACATTTTTGTATTGGAACATATGATTACATTTAGGAATGTTAAATTCTGTAAACAGCTGATCTAGTTTAAAGTATTGAGGAAAGATTGGTAGTAAAAAAACTATAGGATGTTATATACTTGCGGCGAGTGAGCGTAGTGAACGAGCTCATCTAAAATTAAAAATTCCTAACGTTGGCATTTGGCATTGTAAAGCATGCCAGGTAAGCCAGTTAGTTTAAATAAAAACAAGTTAAAAATGATTGTTCAATCAAATAATTTTTTTCATATGGTCCATTATAATCGATACCAGTTGAGGAAAACGGCTTACATGGGGTGATTCGGCATGATGGTAGTTCTCCCATTAGGGGGACATTACTTGTTGGTCGGACCTTGAAGCAAGTTAAAACATTTATGAAGGCGAGAGCGAATCACGTTTCTTGCACAGAGTATCCTCACCTTTTGTGACAGCAAACTTTGTACCAATCGTGGACCAGCATGGAGGTGATGCTAATGATCAATGAGTATATTTACAACATGATGTCGTTTGGGCAAAAGAATGGGGTGGCGAGTATCAAAGGGTAAGGACGCATTTGTCAAACGTCCGCCAACACGTATCAAACCAGTTGAATCAATGAACGGGTTTAATCTCTGAATTCTTTAGGACAAGAGCGTTGTTCAGAGAGGGATTTAAACTCATTGGAGAATGCAGTTTGTTGCACTAGAGAAAATATTTTTGTACAAGATTTGCTTATTTCTTCAGGTGTGAGGTGTCCAGTTTGACGTGACGATGAATAACGACAGTTGTGAATAAAGCGTAATAAGTAAGCCATTATGCGCGTTAGTGTAATCCAAGAAGAAAACTTAGACAGAAATGACCATTCTTCTTGAGTCGTTGTGGTTAGAACGGTTTGTGGGTCTGGTTTAAGTTCATGGCTTGATTCTAATTTTATGGAATTTAGATTTTGGCCAGTTACTTGATGGAAGTGAAAGCCAAGAAGGACCGTTCCACCAAAGGTGATGATCAGTTAAATGAGACATAAGTATGCCTGGAGAGGCACAATCAGTGGTCATGCATTATGAAAAGAATTAATATCTCTAGTGTTATTTAAATGGGAAATTTTGAGATTTCAATGGTGGATAACGCCTTTATTTTCCGTCAGATTCTCATCAGTTTTTGGCGGAAACAACTGCAGACCAAGCCCTATCAAACGACACCAAAAAATTGAAAATCGGTTAAAAATTGTAGGAGGAGTTCTCAAGACAAAAAACCCTTGGCGTATTAAATAAGTATAGATTATAACATAACAGTAAAAAACCGCAGACCATTTTTAATAGTTTGTAAGGTTGGTAACGCTCCTAGTAGAAATTTTAGTTGCACAAAGCCTCAAAATGTTTTATTATAGTATTATTACCACTCTAGATATATTATGTCATTTGGTTATTAATAGTTCTTCTCTCAATAGAACTATTATCATCTGCCCCTCGTTTTAAAATAAAATCATAACATACGTTTTAATGTACACAAATGAGTCGGCCCGAGCAATTCTTATGGAGGACGTTTTACACTATTTCTTATTTCCTCCTAACTTTATGGATACGCTGATAATTTCCCCTTATGCATGGGACCGAAACCTTTAATTTGAGACCCCTACCATCTTCCTACAAGTTGCAAAATAGTCTCAATCTTACTCAAAAACTTTCGCTCACAAAATTATAGGCAATATATAGATTGCTTCTCTTTTGGGGTGAATTATTTTATCATCTTCACTCAATGTTATCATCTGTGTCTCATTTTAAAATTAAATCATAACACATGTTTCAATGTACACAAAGCAGACGTTTTTCGAATCCCCATGCTATTCTTATGGAGGACATTTTACGTGATTTCTCATTTCCTGTTAACACTATGTTAACGCTATAGTTAACACTGTTAACGCGATAGTTTTCCCTCGTGTATGGGACTGAGACCTTTAATTTGAGACCCCTCCCATCTTTCTGCAATTTGTACAACGCTCACAATTTTGCTCAAGAAATTCGGCTTACAGAATTATATATACAGGGTGTCCCGGAACTCTCTGGAACCCTTTTGTATATTTGTTCCTTGCATCGAACAAGAAAAAAACATCATACAAATAGGGATCAAAGATCCATCGTTTAGCCGCTAGCCGCCATTTTGTTTTTTTCACGTAATAATTTTTATTTCCATAACGGATGGTTGTATTCAGTTCATATTTGGTATGAATCTTTATCATACTAATGTACATTTTCAAGAAAAAAATTAATTTTTTCCAATGTGTATTTTCAAAATGGCGGCCATTTTTAATTTTCAAACTCAAATATCTCAAATTTGGTAAATTTCAAAAAAATTTTACTCTGGCCAAAAAAGTTGCCAAATTTAATTATCTAACCAACGGTACCAAGATTGTAAGGATCTGATTACAAATAACGGAGTTATTGAGATTTTTCTCTAAAAAAACATTGATTTTGCATTATAATTAATGAAAATTATGGCCATTTTCACAGAAAAATCGCAATAACTCCGTTATTTGTAATCAAATCCTTACAAACTTGGTACCGTTGGTTAGATAATTTAATTTAGCAACTTTTTTGTACAAAGTAAAATTTTTTTGAAATTTACCGAATTTGAGATATTTTAGTTTGAAATTTTAAAATGGCCGCCATTTTGAAAATACACAGTAGAAAAAATTAATTTTTTTTCCTGAAAATGTACATTATTATGATAAAGATTCATACCAAATATGAACTGAATACAACCATCCGGAAATAAAAATTATTACGTGAAAAAACAAAATGGCGGCTAGCGGCTAAACGATGGATTTTAGACACTTATTTGTATGATGTTTTTTTCTTGTCTCGATACAAGGAACAAATATACAAAAGGGTTCCAGAGAGTTTCGGGACACCCTGTATAGATAGAATTAATATCTCTAGTATTCTTTATCCAGTCTTAAGAAATAAGGTTTCATTGAAATCTACATCACATGGGCTAATTTTTATGTGGGTTAGGAAAAATTTCAGAAGAAAAATCCCCATGGATTGCACATTTTTTTAAGTTAACAATTTTTATGGAATTTGGCATAAAATATATTAAATGGCCTCTGTTTTGAAATGGTTGATGACATTTGGATAAAATTTGGTACAAAGATAGATATTAAATTTAATATTGATTTCACATGACCATGTGTTTGCATATTTACAAGACAAACATCTGAGCAAAATGTCAATTCAAAACATTTGGTTACGTAATTCAGTGGGGTCAGTATCCAGCGTGCCGGCCGGTGATGCGTTTATCTGTGTGTCCGTGTACGTACCGTAAAGTAATATTTTGTGTTTGTGAACTGTATGTGTGTAAAAAAACTTTTTATGATATAACGACGTCCCATGGACTGAATTTTTAACTGATGTTTCTCATCTGGGTGTGATCATGGCACAATGGTGCTGAAACCGTGGTAACCCATAGTTACTAATAGGATTGAAGATGATAAAGGTATGTAAACCACTTAGTAAAATGTCAATGCTGTAGCTCCATCATTTATGAGTTATGTATTTTGGAGTAGGCATACAAACCACATAAAGACAGATTAGACAGAAAACCATGCACCAGAAACCCATGTTTCTGTGGTGAAATGTTTTTGACTTGACCTAAACAGAACGTTGAAACTTCAACCGATTTTTGCTTGCTGCCCATATGTTAGTCACTAAAAATAAAGGATTGAGAAGTAGGCCCTAATAATTCTTACTCATTAAAATAAATTATACATTTATTTACAGCCATTAAAAGTAAGTCTATTTACTAGTAGAGACAGCGGGTTTATAATGTTGTTGTGCGTAGCCAGGTAGAGGTAGCTGCAAGCCAGGTTTGGCTTCAAAAAACGTGTATGACAGAACAAGCTCATCAACATTCTCCATTTTGGGGTCCTCGGCAAACTCCGAGTCTATGAAGAAGAACACTGGCATATCCACCTGAAAAAAAACACATTCACGTTAACAGGATTTCAAGTTTCATTCAGCAAGACATAGGGCAGCCGAGGTCAAATCATCGTCATGCTGATCATACTGAGGCTTCTTTGCCTAAGGAATCCTTGTGGGGTGT
The DNA here is from genome assembly GCA_030545055.2 of Neoaliturus tenellus. Taxonomy (NCBI): domain Eukaryota; kingdom Metazoa; phylum Arthropoda; class Insecta; order Hemiptera; family Cicadellidae; genus Neoaliturus; species Neoaliturus tenellus. Next base: position 47,746,827 of record CM061532.1, on the reverse strand, counting down.
TAACCCCTCAGGGAAAGTAGAAAATTTCCTATTTTATTGGGTTAATTTATGAATAAGATAAAAATTTAACACTTTTGCTGCTAGCGTTGTACTATTTATACAACGTCCCTACCCCGCGGCAGAAGTTCGATTGAAAAATTGCATAAATAAATAACATACATTCGGGTAGGTTGATGTGGTTGTAAAAAGTATAATCACAAAACAATATTCTAATTTTCATTACCTTTACGATAAAATACTTTTGAGACATATTTCTGAGTAATTATTAGAGAGTGGTGCAAAAATGGAAAGAATATTATATGCGTTTCTGAGGAAGACTGGCGCCAGGAGCGGGCGTTATACTTATGCAACACATTTTCAAAATGGTGGAAACTCTCTGTTTTTATGTCGGAGGACCTCAGTTCACCTATATCCGACTTCTTAAAGCAACTAGTAATTGAAAATATAACAAAGAAAATTCAGCATATAGCAATATAAATTGTGTGTATTTCAGCAATGAACGTGTTAAGGGAAAATAAAAGGAAATGTTAACAGATTAGTTTCATTAATCTGGTCTGGGATGATTGTTTTGACCAACTGGTTTGTTATCTAACCTATGTTTCTTACAAGTCAGTTAAGTCGGGATGTACTGTACCTTTCATTGAACCTTTCATGCTAGAGGTCTAAGATTCATTGTATAGTTACTGATTTTGCATAAAAGCAAAGAACAAATGATTTACAAAAATTCCACAAACTGTAAAAATTAAGCTCTTAATTTACTCAAGCAATAAAAAAGTTAATACAGGAGCTAAGCCTTAAAGCCTTACAAACCTGGGTAAACGAACTTTTGATGGGTGGACATTTAAACTATAACTATATTTATTTACATTGTACATTTACATCAACATATGAAAAATAATAACTTGAGAACATTTAATTTTATTAAAATGTACAGTAAACTCCCTCCAATCCAGCATCCTACGTTACGGAAAGCGTGATAATCCAGCACGTCTTTCAGAAAATTTTTATTGATAGGTAAGGTATATAACTAATTATGAATGTTCAACTTCGTTTGGGATTGGAAGTCGTGAGTGGACAACACTGTGCCATACAAAGTATTTTGGAAAGCGAGGAGGGGAGACGAGTCATATTCATCCGACATTGGGTGACATCGTATAATTCTCAATTTAGTTTCCTAATCATAGACGGTATTTTTTATTACAGTATGTTTTGCAATGTTTTTATTTATACTGTAGGAAGTAAAACTGTCTATAAAAAATCAAATTTCTGCACATTTTTATCCTAATTTTTTCTTGAATTTGCATTTACCTGATATTCATCCTATAATCCGGAATATTTTGTAATTTGACAAGTGTCAAGTCCCAGATATGCAGGATTAAAGGAGGTTTACCGTAATAGAAATAGTATATTTCGTCACAAGGGCCGAAAGTGGCGTTTTGCCAGCCCCAAGATCGTGTTTCATGTTCGAGACGAAGTCGAGAACTTGAAACGATCGAGGGTTGGCAAAACGCTTTTGGCCCGAGTTACGAATGATATTTTTCATCACACTACACAATGCAATAAATATTATACTAATGAAAAAATATTTTATTCACCAACAACTAACATAACATAACCTTTACTTAACTAGAAACACAACAAGACTTTTTTTAGGTTAGAACAAACAAATTACAAGTAAATTTTACTCTCAAGGTGTAGGCAGGCTTCTTTTGCTATTTAGTTGTTATAGAAGTTGAATGTACAATTATATACATTCGAAAACGTGATTCCTCTTAAAGACTCCTTTACTGTTCTTTCTGAATTCAATTGAACATTGATATTTTGATTATTTATCTCGTCCCCTTCTTGAAAAATGTCATCTACCGTGAAAAAGTTTTAATGACAAAGGAATAGCCATCGTCGTCAATAATTCCTACTAAGAGCCAAACAACTAAGCCAAGCAACCTAATCTCGCGGGATGCAATGTGTTTCCGGTTGCTAGGAAACACAACAATTCATTTCATTGTTGCAGTCACATGTTTTTGTGATACAACGTGTTGTGAATGTTTTTTTTGCAACCAGCTGATTTTGCTGGCCTAGGCCGGCAAAACAGGTGTTTCGACGGTAGAAACGAGGGTCGAAAACAGGTGATATCGATGTAGTGTGATGAAAACATCATTTAATCACTTTTTAAGACACCGACACTCATGGTGTATTTTAAGGTCAATATGAATGAAGGATGAGTGTAGAATGGGTGTGATCAATGTATCTAGAATAAACCGAGGTAGGTGACACCAACAGCTGATTGAAGCTAATTGAAGCGGGTCCTGCACCGTTGACGTCATGATGTTTCTCTTGACACATGAGTACCTACTATTTTGCTTTGAATATTTTAAGTGCTGCACCGTTGATGTCATTGGTTTTGTTATTGTTTTTGTTGATGTCACCTACCTCCTTCTAATTCTAGATTTCTTGGGTGTGATGCCTTGTGAAGATTCGTTACTAAATAAGACCAGCTGATTCTTTATACATGGCTATTAATTAATGGTCCAATGACCAGCTGGGTCCAGTTTTCAACCTTTAAAAACTACCTACATACTTTTTTAGGGAACGAAACAACAACATTTAGGCTAATACAATCAAACCTTCTCATGTTGAACTTCACTTTATCGTCTGCAATGCGTTTTAATTTATTGTTACCCAAAGGAGTAAAATCGGTATAATTTCTAAAAATCAGCAGTTTTAAAAACAAACTGCAATTTACTTAATTAAACAACTGTAATCATTTGGAAATAGCCTAAATCGATTTCACAAATTTGGGGATGAGGGGCTCGGGGTCTCAGACTGAAGACAATGCCTTTGCTTGCCAAGAACAACTTGGCTGACGCTCTACTGTGACCCCCAGTTTCTATTGATTCAACAGTATTATTACTCACCTCTTCATGTGGATTCAGCATCTGCTCTTCAAAGCAAAAGCACTGGATCTTGTTGAAGTATTGCCCAGCTTCGAAGGGTACAACGTTGTAGGAGCTAATTCCAATAACAGGCTCATTAGTTGGGTTCTTGGCTGTGTAGAACGCTAGGGCTGTCTCTCCTGGAATCACCTGTTCAAGGAGTCAAGGGAAACCATAATAAATATTCCTTCAGAGTATTTAAAAAATGTATCTATTGTGTGCACAAATAAGGAGTTTTAACATATTAAAAATACAATCTTTTACCTATTGTCTGCTATTATTTATAATAGATGTATTCTAAGAAAAATAAAATAAATAAAAAATACAATGCTTGCTTTTTAATACGCTGCTCAGAGAAGTAAGAGAACTTGTATCAATAGACCTACCCCTTAAGATGAAACTGAGCGATTGGCTAGCGACATAGAGGTATTACTTTATAGAAGAGTACTTTGAGACAAATGTGGACGTAGCCAAGCTCAGGAAACTAGCTCCAATCTACTGTGTTGTAACAATGGACAAGTTTTTTTTTTTTTTTTTTAAGAGGTTGGCGGACTTTTTTTAGCCTTACTTTGCCCCGTCCACATAGACTCTTGATCTGTGCGTGGATCGTATTGGACAGAGTAAGGGGGTGAGCCACTATCGTATAAGGTAGAAGGTACTGATAAAAGTCACTCGCAGAACGCGGATTCGAACCCACGACATCGCTGCCATGGTCCCGAAGTCTGGCACGCTAACCACTATGCCACCAACTTACCCAAATTTATTTTATGTTTTTTTTTTTTTTGAGGGAGGCAGGAAAAATGCATTATGCACATAGGTGGCCAGCCTGTAGTGTGAGGCTCCCCTAAAAAACAAGTTTACCCACTAAAAAACCTCTTCTACTCTTTGGGATTCTAACCTGGAATTGTTAATCACATTACGTCAGGCTAGGCCTAAATTTGGCTTACGCCCGTGGGGCCGCTCCTTATCCAGCCGCTCGATCAAGGGATCTGGGCCACTTCGCAGTCCAGATCGGCTTTCTTTTTCTGGAGGATGCCCCTGACGAACTGTCATAAACAATCCCAGTTGCCCTCATCCTCCAGAATCTTTTGGTAGACTGAGTCCACCGAAAATGCACCAAAATTTTGTGTGGCCTCCAGTTGGGGCCCTTCCCAACGGGGGCAGCAGAAGAATGTGTGTTCCGCAATGTCGGGAACGACCGGGCAATAAATGCAGACCGGTGAACCGGTCTTGCCCATCCGGTTCAGGTACAACCGAAAAGAAAATAGAAGTGACCTATCAGGAATTGAGTCAGGTAGTAGTCCACCTCCCCATGCCGCCGTTCCACCCATGGTTGGACCTGCTTGGTAAGTCGCGCAGTCCATCGTCCTCGGGTGTCGTGCTCCCAGCTGTGTTGCCACTGCTGGTAGGCTCGGGAGCGCTCTTCTGTTCTTCCTGTGTCCTTGCCAATCTCGGCTTGTCTTTGATAAATCGCCTTCCTCTCTCTTGCCAAGAGCTTGACAGGGATGACTCCGGCGACCACCAGGACGACAGGCTCGGACACTGTCCGGTAGGCGGAACACAACCGGAGCACGACTTGACGCTGAACCCGGGTGAGTCGCAACCTGTATAACTCTTTATCGATAGCGTCTGCCCACACCTCTGCTCCATAAAGAAGCACGGACTGGACCGCTGACATCAACAGACGTCTTCTACTGGATCAGGGACTCCTGACATTGGCCATCAGCCTACTAAGGTAAGTGACTACCTTAGCGGCCTTGTCCGCCGTACATAATATCTGATTCCTCCAGCTTAACTTGGTGTCCACCATAACCCCGAGGTACTTGGCAGCAAGAGTTGATTGGACCACCTCTTTTCCCACTTGGAACGGGACAATGGTGTCGATCCTCTTCTTCGTGAGGATCACAATCTCCGTCTTACTGAGAGCAAGCGAGAGACTGTGATCGGACAACCAGGTGTTGACCACATGCATGACAATATATTTTATGTTGGTTAAACTGTAAATACAGTATTGTTTTTCCTTTTTTTAATTTTTCAAAGATATTTTAATCGTTTATGACAACAACCATCCAAACATACGGCCAACAAAAGCCAAATGGTAATAATTACCAGTGATTGCAGTAGTTTAACATATTATTATTTTAATCGCCTTGTGCTTATCAAGCGCCTTCAAACTTCAAAGCCAGTCAGTACTTGTATCAACTAATCGACAACACACCAGAAAGTAACTGTTGTAATTAAGTGCTTGTCAGACAGCACTAATAGTATGCTGGGTGGCAGGAGTGCTGCAAAAAGGGAGTTTCAGTTGACAGTTGCAAGATGTAAAAACACTCCTCCCATTCCGCAAACATTCAATGCCAAAAATGGGAAACTCCTTGCAAAAGGTTGAAAATACCAAAAACGCCAATCACCATCTTCGTTAAACATCGTCGCTTAAGAAACAATACAAGAAACAAAAATCTGAACAAAACAAAACCGACAAAATCGCCAGGTAAGAATAATGTAAATGAGCTTCCAGCTGTTTAAATTTCCGAGCTCGCAATTTCGTGGCACCTAGTATAGTTTACCTTTATTTCAGTTTGCTGAGGCCTAAAATTCCACTTCATACTAGAAGACACATCAGCATTGAATTTAACTGTTATTTCTCTATCCTTCACCTTTTTAAGGTTTGCAACATCAACCCCAGCTGCTTCGCCCGTAACCCCTCCATAACTATAGGCCTGTAAACATGAAGTCAGCAATTAGTTAGGTGCATACTAAGAAATAACATCTATAGCCCTTCATTAAGTAATAAATAAAAGAAGGTAAATTACATAAAAGCACACAATTACTAAGGTCAATTTAATGTACGGTAACTTAAACTTATGCCTGGATAGTAACATTTAAACACCCCCGTAGCAACAGACCTGCATCCTCACCCAATTTTCAATGAAATTTTTTATGTATTTTATATTTCCCCATAAAAACCATGGGGGTGTGTATGTAGGTTTGGCACCATGTAGGTGTTGTAAGCAAATGTAAGATAAGCCCAACCTAGTCAATGTACATACCTACCAATTTTTATCAAGTTATTGTATTCTTTTTTAATTTCCCTGGTAGTCCCATAAGGGTGAGTTTGAGATTTGACGCCATATGGGTTTTGTAAGCAAATATGTTAAACCCTTCCGATGAATGTACATACCAAAATTTGATGAAGACACGTAAATAGGCTCAGGGGTGCCAATCTCCCCCCCCCCCCCCCATGAACTATGACGCCAATCCCCCAAAAATGTCTGGAAGTACAGTACGGTACTGTAGGCTAATAAAAATATCCCCCCGCCCCACCACCATTACGAAATATGTACATTTTCCACACAATATATAGCGTACAAAAATCAGACTTTATTCCAACTAGCCTACATCAAAATTTTCAAATCTTAAACAATTAATAACAACAGACCTACAAGTTAATGCTATTACCTGTATTAGATAAGTCACATTATTATGGAAAGTACCGTGGGCTCAAGGAATCATATAAGATACTGTGCGGAGGCTAATATCTTGCCGTCATAGAGCCAAAAAATATTTGTTAGTTTATTTCATTCCCATACCTTTTGTGTAATCAACAAACACAAAATATAGTTTTGAACTAATTAAGCTATGCATGTGTTTTAGTGTACACTATACACAAATGGACGTAGCTTAGATATTACTGTGACAATTGAGCTAGTTTATTAACTGTCGTTTGTCTCTGGACAGTTGATCTAAATGTTTTTAATGTATTAAAAACCATCTATTTTTCATCCAAAAACTAACGCATGTATAAAAGAGCCCTTTCTCAGACGGTTTTATCTGCTACAACCATAATTTGTACCTATTGCAGTTACAAAATAACCTTGTAGTAAGTTTGTATTGAAGTTACGAATTTGAGGAATTGTAAAACTATAGTGGCGGGAAGTCCACGTCCACATTACTAGATCGCACATTCCAAATAACAATGAAATCATGATAATGACGACCCTAATCGTAATATCAATTAGGCCTATACGGTCATGGAATGTTCATTGTGATTTAATAAAATTAGTTCACTAAAACTGAACAATGTAGAGCCTAATAATAAATGCAATTTGTATTTTTCATGCAAACACAAAATCTTTTTATTTATTTTTATGAACCTTAAAAACTCAACCTGCTAAAAACCCATTTTTGACCCTTTTAGAACCCAATTCCCATGGTCCGATCATGCCGGTTTTCGAACTTAACCTGAAGAATGCTGCCTTACACCGCTGTACCAAATTTCTTCTAAATCTAAAGTTCCGTTCGAGTTAACAGAAACAGACACAGGCCTATCGATATATAGGGGATACATATAATATTTTTGACAAGGAAAAATACCAAAAATATCTTAAGGTACCGAGGCTCCACCCCATTGGACCTTAAGAGGCTATCCCTTAAAATCCGGGACGTTTGAAATAATTTAGGCCTACTAAAAGGAACATCTTCAACAAGAATAAACCTACTTAATTGTTTTTATTTGTGCAGCTATTAAGGTCTATATACAATTCTTACTATATCTTACCTGACAAAAAATTCTATATAAAGGGACAGCAGCATAGCTCATTCCAACAACAAGCACACCTGCAGCAGCTAAATAGTATACAGTTGATTTGGTTTTCAAATCCAATTTTCTATTTGTAATGTTGTTGCTAGATTGTGTTTGTTTAAAGTTGGATACATATATTGTTCGTGTATTTACAAATTTTAGTAATTTACACTTGCTGAACACACAGTTTAACCTCAATACTGAATTACATAACATAATTAAATTTGCTTTCGAATAACACAACAGCAGGAGATTTCACCACATGTTAGGTCACTTTATGTAAAAATTTCATTTTCTTAATATAATATTAGTTTTTTATAACAAAAGTAATTATACAACCGAGCCAATTCGAGTAACACGGATGCTAGTTGAAATTCATTACAATTTACAATCCTATTTTCATTTTCCTAACTTCTATTTTTCTATTTGAAGGTTAGGTTTTATGTTGACTACTTTTTACATTAGACAGTTAGTTTAGTCAGCTGGTCGACAAATACATTCTTTAGCGTTTAGCGTTAAGTAAATATGGCGCCGTTATTTCAAACTTATAAAGTGGTCAAGAAATAGGGAGGAAAGTAACGCTTGGTGATTAAAGCCATTAAGTTTTACAACTATAGGCTACGTCTAAAATTTAAATGCTAACTAAAACTAGAATACACTTGGTACAGGTCTCTCGAGGCAACTACCGATTGTTGTAACAGCTGCGAGCATTCGGTCATTTTATTATTATTTTTTTGTGTATCTACGCCAGTGGCGTTTTTTTTTAACGTTTTGACGGGGAACGGTCCAAACCCCAGTCTTGTTACTATCTAACATCGACCATTTGTTAGAAAGCGTCATTAATTAATAGCCCAATGACAAATGGCAACTGGGTCCGGAATCGAACCTTAAAAAAGCTAAATCATTAAATCATTTTATTTAGCCGTTAAACAAAAAGTAATAGGCCATGTCAAAACTAACAAAATGTTAAGTCCACTTGACTTACAAACACAGTCCATGCTCAATCACCAAACTAAAATACAAAAATGAGAAAGCAAACAAAAAACAAACAAGCAAAAGCAAATAAATACATCACACCATGCCACACCATGCATAAAGTCAAACTCAGCAAACACAAGCAGTTACTTCGGTCCATTCCACTCCACAGGCTACTTGGTTCATACATAATTCAGCATTCCATGTAGGTCAGCTTCCCAGTATTCATCAATTTCGTAAAAGGGATTGTTTAATAGCCAGGCCGTTAATATGTAGCTACTAACTTTCCTCATGATTGAACCGGCAACCTTTGGATTCAAATAAGGCAAGCACTATAACCACTCAGCTACCAAGCCAGTTAAGATCATTGACTTTGGATGTACATATTGCATTAAATCAATAGATATCATCATCCTTGAAAACTTAAGGAGAATTCGAATCAAATCGAGCTATCGATTATGAAAGCTTTCGATTGTATCGCATCGGTTGCTGTTTGTACTGTTTGTAGCGCCCCTAGCCGGGGCCTACGATAACTCCGTGCCTCTTTGCTCTGTAGCGTGACGTAATCACAAGGCGGCCTACGCAGCTCGCCAGTTCCATAGAATTGCATTGTAGCACCCTGCTTCGCTTACTTAATATTATATCACTTTATGCGGCCCGATAATCTAATCAAATAATTTACAATGCATTCTTGGATAAATTTGTTTACTTTGATTCCAAAGAACAATAAAAAATTATTTAAGTATTTAAAAAAAGCTAAAATCGGATTTTATTTGTAATAAAATGGTTCAATTCTTAAACAATGAAAATCTTCGATGATATTAACAAATTGCATGATATTTGATTGTTGTATTTGTATTGTTGATTATTGACTATATTATTCATTTTTATATTAATCATGGTAATATAGGACAATAAAGCTACGACATCAAGACAATATAAAAACACGGGAGGCAGAAGAGAACTTACGCTTCCACGGATTCTCATAGTGCCTTCTGCAAAACTGCATTCTATTTAAAAACAAATTACATAAAATACTCACGAAATTTGCCTGATTATTCGAGTATGTGTTTCCCAGTTACCGAGGTTTTTAATGTTAAATGTGTATTTATTTATTCGTGTTTGTGTGTTATATCAATTTTAAATGTTTGACGACCCTTTTTGGAGATATCCAAACAACAAAGGCTGTTGTGTGGGCGACAGCCACGAAACATGTAGTTACCCTCCGACAACAAGGATATCGTACTTAAAGATGGACGTCAACAACTTCGTAAAACAAAATCGTATATTATCCATATTGACTATGGGTTATAACTATATTTAAAGTGGCTATGATACTGTAGGTGCTGACGATGAGAAATTTTAATAAGTGTGTCGGCGCTAATAGAATATTTAAACTTTTGATTTTCCTCCTTTTTGTAGTCACTATGAGAAAATTATATTTAAGTGCTATTTTACTTTGTTGTTGTTATGCATAGTTGCTATGGTACTGGTACTCCGTCTCCATTGCAAGAACCAATGACAAGTTGCAACAGCGCAGACAGACAAAGCAAGAAACATAAAAAGAAGCAAGCAAAAATGTCAGATATTTTTTTGTGACTAATAAAATATACAAATGCATATATTGTTTCAATGATAAATACAACAAGGTTTAACTACTCTGAGTTTTACTTTTTGATTTGAACAGCATGATCATACTATTGAAATTTGTACATGGCTCCTACAAATAATAAGGAATGATGTTCATGATTTGATTATATAAATTTAAAACTAAAACACAGTTACCAATATTTTTGAAATTTTAATTCATTGTTCAAATATATTTCAAAAATATTGGTAACTGTGTTTTAGTTTTAAATTTATATAATATTAACCAATTGAATATTGAAGCTCTTGATAAAAAAAAATCATGATTTGACATTAAAACTTTGTATTAGTTATAGTAGTAATGGCGTCTTTCCCATTATCTAATTCCCATTTCCCTCCATTTCTGACAAACAACTATACAGCTGTAAGAGTAATAAACTCGAACTTTCCTGCTGTCAAAAAAAATTGCTGACTATTTGAGGTTAAAGATCGATGTGTGGCGTTTACAAATTGATAGATTAGGCTTTTAATAACTTATTTACTAAAGGATTTTAGGTTTAATGTGTGAAAATGCCTCCCAAGGCCAAACCTGCTGCTCCTAGCAAAAAGACCGCAGAAAAGAAGAAAGAAAAAGTCATTGAGGTAACACAGTCTTGATGTAAACACAAGACTATCACGTTGGTCATACTGTCAAGTAATATGTAATGTATCGTGTTTATTTTAATTATGATTTATAAACTATTTATTTTTTGTCTTACTCAATTTTTATCTGGTACTTGCTTCTCTGGGAAAATCCCTAAGGTCTATATTTATCCTGCATGAACTAAACATACAGGCTCTAGCTAAGTCTTTTGTTAAGACTAGGCTCAACAATCACTCATGTTAATGAACGAATTGTTTGACAAGTCATTCTACCTAGGAATCCTCTTAAGTAAATTCCTCAGTTTATGTTAAACCAACGTTTATTTGTACGGCTTACTTATCGGTGATAGGCAGTTAGGGCGAAACTTCATTATCCTAGGCCTACTTCATCATTATTATGGATGTTAACATTTTGATTGTGCAATAATATTTCTATTCTATTGATGATACAATTACACGAAACAATTACGATTTTATCATCTGATTCAGTGTTGTTCACAAGGACATCACAGTCTGATACCGCAAGGATTCGTTCTCGGACCTTTTCTTTCTAATTTATGTAAATGACATGTACTGTAATGTACCATCATTCTCTGTACTCTACACAGACGATACATCTCTCATTTTTGTTCTGATGACAACTTTGACAATGTGAAACATAAAAACTCTCTGAGGCTCTATCAAGTGCAAAAATATGGCTTGAAACCAATAACTTAGTCATTAATGATAGTAAAATTCTTTGTAAAAATTTTCACGTGTAGTATTTTTACTCAGAAAGCTTCGGTTATCTGTGGTTGTTGACACTTTGATAATAACTTAGGCCCACTACAGTATGGTTTTTTTCCACTCACTCATTAGCTATGGGATCCGCCTTTGGGGAAACTCCCCGAATGCCAACAAAGTCTTCATATGGCAGAAAAGGGCCATAAGTGCTTGATAACCTCTCAAGTAGACAGTCTTGTAGAGCTAGTTTCATAAAATTAAATATTATGACTTTGCCAGCCTTGTACATTTTTAGTAGGCCTACCGGTAATTTTCCTCATGTAATAAAGAACATTGATTCTTTTACCTTTCAAAACTCGTTTCATAGTCACTTAACTCGGTACAGAAATAATCTTGTTACCGCTAAGGTTAGATTAAGTAAATCAATCAATAGCCATTTGTATCAGCAGCTGAAATTGTATAACATTGCCTTTAGCTATTAAAAACCTGTCATTTAATAGTTTTAAGTCACACCTCTCTGAATGGATAAAAAGTAAAAGCGTTTTACTCCACAAAGGAATTCTTTGATTGTACTTGGTAAATTTGGCATAGGCCTACCTACAGGTATTGTAGATTTCTATCTCATTCATTTAATGTATCAATTTAAGTTTCACCTTGACTTTTAGTTAACTGTAAATTTGACTCAATGTAAAATTGTAATATCATTTATGCTCATTATTTGTATAATGTCATGTAAGTGTGTACTTCATGTAAGATTCATATACTCTCTTGACTTGTCCAATTGCATTGTAAAAATGCCTAATGGAAATAAAGATTATTGTCTATTGTTCTAAGATTATTAGGCCTAAACATAACTTTTGACAATAACTTAAAACTAATATATTGCAAACAAGTACTGTAACTGAAAATAACAAAAGCAAGTAGGCATACAAATTTGACTAATGTATCCTGTGTAATAATATCAAAGAAAAAAAAAAAAAAACAATTAACGATACCCAAGTTTATTTTGTAGGTGTATCTCAGTTGTGACTGTGAGAAGAAGGATACCTAAAATGGTGTCACACAAATGCTGCCAAATACGAACCAGAAAGGAAATTTTTGCTATTGTATTAAGAGAATATACATTTCAAATATTACCAAAAACCATTGATATTTTTGATATATCAATAATTAATGAAAAGAGGCTAAAATTAAGTTGGACTACATAGTAATAAATATTACATAATAATCATTCAATTAGGCCCACAAACTCTCTTGAGCAGTTGAGCATCAAGTAGAATAATTTAATTAAAAAAATTGGTTGTCAATTGAACAATAATTACTGGACAGTCATGATTGATGCAAAACTTCATTCTACTTAAACACAAATTACATAAAATACTCACGAAATTTGCCAAAAGGTTACGATGGAACAGTGAAATGATAATAGTTTTTTTATATTTTAGTCTATTATATTAAAACACAAGTAATTAAAATAAAATAAAAACTACTTACCAGTACTTTTTAATTCCTATATCTATCATATAACTAAAATATCCCCCTCGCAGCAGACCTGCGTACTCAGCGAATTTCCAAAGAATTATTGTTTCAACATCAAAGAACTTTTTGGCTATCTTATATAATTAATAATCTTTACAAGGAAATATAATATATTTAATTGCATTATACAGGGTGATTCAGACCACCCGTCCACTATTTATAGCAGGAGAACGGTTTGAGATAAAATCATGAAATAAAGTTTTTTCCCACTAAATCGCATATGGGCTTTCCAATAAAAATATTTTTATCAATGCCAGTATACAGGGTGTTCCAAAACTGGAGGTCACAGGTTCGAATCTCAAAATTTTCTTGAATAAAAATGCAGATTTTTTACATAATTTTAAACGTATTAGTTAAAGGAGCATTTTGGTGAAAACAGAATGAATTTATCTTTTTTCGTTTCAAAATGGCGGCCATTTTTGTAAGAAAAATCAACATTTACGGAATACCCTGTAATTATTCTATTATTTGTCATAAATGACTCCTGATTCAATATTCTTATTTGAAATGAGCTAAGCTTTGCAATGATATGTCACAAGACCACATTTAATAAAAAATTAAAATTTCCAAAATTTAATAATTTTGAAAATTTTAACTTAGACAAAACTCAAAAATTCTAAATGTAAACATATGTCATGTTGTATATCATCTTAAAGCTCTCGTTGAACTGAGCAACTTTGTAATTTACACTATTATCGTATCTCTTTTGGTTTTGTAGTAATAATGGAAAAATGTCATTTTTCCATATGATTTGCATGTTAATCGTTAAGGGCTTTATAGTATGGAAGTCCTTCTTTGATTGTTGCCATTACATCAATTTAACATGAAAGTCATATGGAAAAAAATGCATTTTTACGTTATTACTACAAAACCACAAGAGATACGATAGTAGTGTAAATTACAAAGTTGCTCAGTTCAACGAGAGCTTTAAGATGATATACAACATGACATATGTTTACATTTAGAATTTTTGAGTTTTGTTTATGTTAAAATTTTCAAAATTAGTAAATTTTGGAAATTTTAGTTTTTTAATAAATGTGGACTTGTGACATATCATTGCAAAGCTTAGCTCATTTCAAATAAGTGTATTGAATCAGAAGTTATTTTTGACAAATAATACAATAATTACAGGGTATTCCATAAATGTTGATTTTTCTTACAAAAATGGCCGCCATTTTGAAATGGAAAAAGATAAATTCATTCTGTTTTCACCAAAATGCTCCTTTCACTAATACATTTAAAATTATTTTAAAAAATCTGCATGTTTATTTAAGAAAATTTTGAGATTCGAACCCGTGACCTCCAGTTTTGGAACACCCTGTATACTGGCATTGATGAAAATATTTTTATTGGAAAGCCCATATGCGATTTAGTGGAAAAAAACTTTATTTCATGATTTTATCTCAAACCGTTCTCCTGCTATAAATAGTGGACGGGTGGTCTGAATCACCCTGTATTTCTGAGTAAATTATTTTTATTTAATAATTTATATATTAATATTTATATTGCAATAAATGACTTTTTTAACAGTTTTTAAAAGTGGACACCCAAAGCTTCAATGCAAAAGGAATGATTTGTTTACAAATAACAAAACATAAACATTTCAAATTTGACAAATATGCAGAAGACAGCTGATCAGCTGATTAGGGACAGATACCTTATTATCTTCATCTCTCTTGCTCCCATTATACACTTATTTTCCATGAGAATACCGTGGGATTTAGCATGTAGGTTTGCTGCCATGGGGGTTTTTGATCAAATCTTAATTACTCACCACCTAGTGAAGGTTCATACAAATTTTTATTAAGGTATGTTGATAAATAAGCGATATATAACTTTTTAAAGATTTACCCATAAGAATAACATGGGAAACTTGATTTGAATTTTCTCTATAACCAGTTAAGCTATTTTAAAGATTCAAAATACTAAATTGTTAGTTTTTTAAGCTCTTTTAAATGGTTTTCGTTAAAGTTGATAAATTTTGAAAATGTAGGTCCAAAAATGCCAAAAACCCATTAAAAACCCCATAAAACCCCGTTCCCATAACCCGACAATGCTGGTTCGCGAAATCATGAAAATAGACCTGGTCTTACACCTTTATACCAAATTTCATCAAAATCGGAGGTCCCCTTCAAAAGTTATCAGTACCACGGACACACACACACACACACACACACACACACACACACACACACACACACACACACACACACACACACACACACACACACACACACACACACTAAATTGTTAGTTTTTTTAAGCTCTTTTAAATGGTTTTCGTTAAAGTTGATAAATTTTGAAAATTTAGGTCCAAAAATGCCAAAAACCCATTAAAAACCCCATAAAACCCCATTCCCATAACCCCATATATACTCATATATATATATGAACGGTTCCAAAACCGTTCATATATATAATACATATATATATATGAAAACGAACGAATGGTGTTTTTGGCTTCTGGGGACCTCAAAATGAAAAAGTAAAGTGGTCCCGTGCTTAGGTCTTACCATGGCTACTACGGTAATAGCGTATTCCCTTTAGGGAAATTCGCTAATATTCCCTGTAGGGAAATTCGCTAATAAAATCTTGATTACATGCTCAGTTTTAACTTCAATTAAAGAAAAAGAAAATCACAAAAAATTCATTATTTCCTCAAAATTTCTCCAGACACCTTGAAATTTCTCTCCATCCTAGATTGCCGGATCGAACATATTCTGCATCCCAGCTTTACAATACTAGCTTTACCTCATAAGTTCCATTGTCAGTAATGAATCTACCTACAGAGTTAGTTTAACCAGAATTCTCCTATCCACATAGCCTACCAGCAGATGTGCCCTTTTTAAAATCCAAATTGTTAGTATTTGTACAGCCCAAGAAATTTTGGCATTTAATAGCCCCATGCAGTTCTCTAATGTAATTTGTTTGTTACATTTAGGATAAAACATTTGGTCTGAAAAACAAAAAAGGAGCGAAGCAGCAGCGATTCATTCAGCAGGTAGAAAAGCAAGTAAAATCTGGCGGGGTTCCTGCTCGGAAAGTTGAGGAACCGAAAAAAGACAAAGATGCGAAGCTTAAGGAACAGAAGGAAATGGCACTGTTGTTCCGGCCAGTGCAAAAAGTTGAGAAAGGTATAACTTAAAATAAATAGACTCAATCTATATATTAATAGGCAAGCATGTTTCTTTTCCTCCTTTTTCCTCAGCTCGTGTGTATCGTAGGAGAAATCCAACCATACCGTTAGAAAGGTAGTGTCTTGTAGATGAGCAGAATCCCGTTTTATTTTTCATTAGAAACCAGGGCTACCCCCTACAGGCTTTCAAACTTAAAACATGCTAGCAAATCAGGAAGAACAGATTTTACAGAGGTATGCACTAATTGGGTTGAATTTCAACCATCAGGCAATCTCTAGTATTTCGTTAATTCTCATCAAAAAAATCTTTGAAAATTGGGATTAAAAGTTTTCCTAAACAATTTTTATTTAAGATTTGCATAAGTTAAAAATAATTTTTTCTATTATAATTGGCTCCTACTTTGTTGAGTCTCTACTTTGCATTCTTTAGTACCAGGTTAACCGAGCCTTGCTCGTTTGTTTTATTTCAGTTTTGATATAGTGCACATATCACTATATCAACATGGAATATTAAAATTTGATATTCCAATTTGCGCGGCGGTGAAGTGTTTTTTGTTGTGATAGCCAACTTTTGGTTGTCTTTTGGTTGTTTGCCGCGAAGGAACTTGGTATGGTAATAAAGCTATTAAATTTCGACCAACAACCAACTATACCTATTCACAGATAACAGCTGTTTCAAAAGGTCTGCTTAACATTACTGTTAAATTGTTTTTGTATACCTTTCGTTGTTATTTTGTTACTAAAATAGCAACCCATAAGACCAATGTTTAAAATTACGATTTTTAAACTTAAATTTAGGCCAAATTAGATTTTTCCTGGGATTGAGTCTGTTTCTAAACTTATTTTTGGGCCAAAACACATTGAAATGCAAAGTGTAAGCAAAATATACCTGCTAGATTTCTAGATCATAGAACACACATCCCTTCAGACATTGTTTAAATTAATAGCATAGGATTATCTTTACTTAGATTCACATTTAATGAAGCATAATAAACAAATGTACTTTTTATGAACTATGTAAGTTTACTAAAAGTAAACAAAAATATTAAGGAGTGTTTACACTGGAGGTTAACAATCAAAAGTTGTCAACAATAGCCATATGGATATAATAGAAAATTTCAACAACTTTTGGTTGTCAACCTCTAATGTAAACGCACCTTTAATCAAATTCAGGCCCGGATTAACACTTTTTGACGCCCAAGGCCAAAGGTCACAGGCCCCCTCCTCCCCCGAAAAAAACATAAACAAAAAACAATCCGATACATTGACTTATTTTAATTCTAATTACTTTGGCTGTAGTATAAAAGCACAGAACTATTTAACAAAAGTGATGATTGGTATTTTTGTCACTTTGATCCGAGGACGTATTTGAAACAAATAACGGAGTTATTGTGATTTTTAACTGCTGAAAAACAGTGATTTTGCATTAAAATTAATGCAAATTTAGGTTATTTTAAGAGAAAAATCGTAATAACTCCGTTATTTGTTGTCATATCTTTACAAACTTGGTATACTTATAGTTGGGAGATGACTGGTTGGCCAGCTAGGGAAAAAGGTATTGAGGGGAGGTTACACCCACCTCAAAGTTTTCTAGCTCTTTTATTGGTTAATTTTTAATGTCTCTTTTTATTTCAACGCTATTTAACAGCTGATAGTGGTAGGGGTATATTCCCCTTCACTAGCCAACAAGTCATCTCCCAACAATAGTTACCGGTACATAATTTAATTTATCTATTTTATAGTCTCTAGTAAAAATTTTGAAAAACTTACCGTTTTTGAGATATTTGAGCTTACAAATTTAAAATGGCCGCTATTTAAAAATACACATAAGAAAATAATAAGTATTTTTTCTTGAAATGGACATCGGTGTGATAAAGATTCATGCCAAAATTGAACTCAATACAACCACCCCTTGTGGAAATAAAAATTAATATGTGTAAAAAACAAAATGGCGGCTGAGTGGGTAACTGGCGGCCTCTGGACTTTATTACTATGATTTTCATACGTGTTCTTGGTCCATTAACAATGGCCTAAAATTTTGGCAGGGAGCTCTGAAACACCCCTGTATAATTGTAATACAGGAATAAATTTAAATCCAGGACAAAGGAACAAGGTCAAGGCAAACCTTACAAGGCGACGGTCAAGGCAAAGGGGCGCTATTTACCGCCAATTAGGGGAATATTTACCGGTTGTCGGGGGCATTCTTTACCGCTGATCACAGGCGCTATTTATGCGTATTGGGGGCACTCTTTACAGGCGGTCGGAGGTGTGATTTAACTCTAATCAAGGGTGATATTTACCGTCGATTACAGGGCGATGTTTACCGCCAGTCGGGGGTGATGCTCTTGATCGCTAATCAGGGAAACTCTTTACGGCACATTAGGGGCGCTCGTTCCCGCCGCGAAGGAGCCCCTCGGGTCCCGGCAACTTAGGGGTCCTCTAGTTGGCTTGAATAATTCTTTCTTCTTTCTATTTTGCCGAATATTCTAAAGAATTTAATAAAAAATGTTAAAGCCCCAAAATTGAATTATATTTGCAGTTAAATAATTGTTTGACTGAAACGTAATATAAAAAAGGCCCGTTTGACGCCCCCCTCTCGGCTGACGCCCTAGCCATGGCCTAGGTTGGCCTAGTGGATAATCCGGGCCTGATCAAATTAAGATAAACACGTTAATGATTTAGGTACCACAAAATATTTGCCCACTATACCAGAAAAAAATTGATAAATAGAAGATATTTCAATTTTTAAAGTCTCCTTATCAAGTAGAAGAATGTTTATTACAAAAAATTTTTACATTCTAAATTATATTTATATCTAACTTTTTTTAATTGATATATGTTTAATTGTATCACCAATTGCAATAAGCCATTATTATTATGATCTTATTTTACAGGAGCTGATCCAAAAAGTGTAATTTGTGCTTTCTACAAGCAAGGCCAGTGCACGAAAGGTTCAAAGTGTAAGTTTTCTCATGATCTAACCATAGAGCGGAAAGCAGAGAAGAGGAGTATGTATGTTGATATGCGGGATGATGAGGAGGGAGATACAATGGAGAATTGGGATGAAGCTAAGCTCAAGGAGGTTGTGGAGAAAAAGCATGGGGAAAAGGAAAAGAAGATGCCTACAACTGATATTGTGAGTCACTTTTTTAAACCCAATAATTTTTTTTCCAAAATTTGGTAACTTATAATATTGGCTAGAAAATATAGTCTTGTCACAATTTATTTGGTGGAGTAGGCCTATTTGGTTGTTTATGAGAAGAAAGAAATGTTGAAAGCATTGCAATTTTTAATTCCCCCCACAATCTATATTGAGAAACATAAGATATCTTTAAGAAGTGTCCTGTTATCAAATTTCTTTTTTAATTTTGGATAGATGATTTTAAAATACTAAAAATGAATCCCCTTCATGGCATGAAAGAGGACTGTAGAGTGTTTTTTAAAGTAAATTTAAAATATCTGATCATAGTTCTTAGACCAAACTTTCTAATAACAAATAGGCCTAAATAAATTGAGTGTTTTTTGTGAATTTCTTTATAGCGAATACGCTATTATGGTAGCAGCCAAGGTAAGACCTAAGCCCGGGACCATGTTACTTTTAATTTTGAGGTCCCCAGAAGCCAAAAATACCTAAAATACCCACCAACCAAAAAGATTTAAATCCAGACTCGAAAAACTTGAAAATCGATTGAAAATTGTTGGAGTTCCAAGTGCAAGAAACCATTAGCGTCTGTTAATAGTCTTACTCCACCACACTCCATCATGATTCACCCATTCCTAAACCAGCTAAAACTATGCTTTACCGTTAATTATAAAGGGCACAACACCTTAACCATTGTCAACCCACTAGTTTTCAGATTAGCCTACTAGTTTCGATACAAACTAAATATTTTCCATTTCCGAAATGTTTCAGATCTGTAAATACTTCCTGGATGCAGTGGAGAAGAGCAAGTATGGGTGGTTTTGGCAATGTCCAAATGGAGAAAGCTGTATCTATAAACATGCACTTCCACCTGGGTTTGTTCTTAAGAAGGTAAATATCTGCTACTAGTTTTTACCCATGACTATGCAAGCTTGACGTCTGTGATTAAAACTGTCACTGAGTGAGCTTGTTTGCCACTCTCCCGCACTCCTGGAATAAACACTGCAATTCTGGAAAAGTTAGTTTTGCATGTGCAGCAGGATGCTTGCTGGACAAGCCATGTATCCTTCTTGGACACAAGATTAAAATAATGATCTTTTTCATCATACTGCTCACAGAACAGCTGTTTTCTGGCCTGTAATTAGTTCGAAAAGTTAGTGTTTGTTGTAGCCTTTTAACCCTAGAGTGGTGACTTATTTTCAGTCACGAGATACGTGACTTCGGTCTAATGGACCGTTTTTGTTTATTTTTATATATATTAACAGTACGTTTTTTCTAAATGTTTTCGCAGCTCAAAATCAAAACTTAGATCATTTTTATTTGTTATGGATGCAATATAAAATAAATATAACAATTGTAGGTGTTTTTAAAAGCATTTTATTTTTGACACACTTAAAAAAATATTTTTACATAAAATGAACTTATTGTACAAAGCCCTTAGTGAATAATTAAAAAAAAAACCTGTGAATATAAAGTTAACATATAAATCTAAAGTATAAAACCATAGACAGGAGTATTCATTCAATTTTTTTTTTTTAATATCACACAATGTTTTTTTTGTTGAAATTTTCTCATAATTTTTGTAGTGTATATCCATAAATCTGAAAAAATACTTATATATTCTAATGGTATAAAACATACGTCCTAAAGATAAAATTAACTAAAAAACATGGTCTTTTCACGTAAATTATTAAAAACCAACAAATATATGTAGAGAGCAATAGTCTTCATGTAAAATTCGTCCATTAGCAGTCGTCACATATGATTCTTGCATGGTCTTGCAGGCACAAAAACTTTAAAAAATTATTCGAATTAATTTATAATATATATATATATATATATATATATATATATATATATATATATATAATTATATAATTAAATTAGTTTATTTGTTAATTACGTCCCAAAATCATCTTATATCAACCGTAAAAATTACAAAACAGGTAAGATATCAATAAAGTCATCAATATAATGTTCCTAAAGAAAATAAATAATACATATTCACACTAGAAAAAATATAAATCAACTTACCAAGATTAGCGGTTTGACGCACCGGCACCAACTTGGGTGACTTCGGTCTGACGCACCGGCAACAGCTTAGGTGACTTCGGTCTGTGGGACCGTAAAACACTACATCAAGCGATGACCTAACCTCAAAAGTCTAGCACGGCAGCTGCTGGATCACTGAGTAGAGACGGAAAGGTATTGAGCTACACAACGACCGGAAGTGCGTTTAAGGCGGGAAAACGAACAATTTTAAATCACGTCGGTCTCCTGGACCGTGAGTCACCTCGGGCGGGTTAAAAGTGCACCGATAAACATATGTTCATTTTTTTACTTGCGCTAACCTCAAAAGTTGATTTTTCTTAAAGCAAAAATTGTATTAATATGAAACAATGTAAACAAAAATGACATGCAGACTACATTTTGAAATAGCTATTTGTGTATTAAAAGCGCAAAGTATGTCATTGTCGCTCGAGAATCGTAGATGGCAGCACCAAGCGTTCCAAACATGTTGAGAGGGCAGTGACTATTTGTGCTTGTAATACACACAAAATCTTTCCTACCACTATGATTGCAACAGATTAAATTCTTTATTCTATACATAATAACATTTAGGTTGAGTTTGATTCTTCTGTTGGAACACATTATCAACAATCAAACATAACCTCAAGTTAAGAATAGGTACAGCAATTACTAAATGACTATAATGGTCAACAGTTGTGGTATGAATTGTAACCGGAGCTGACCTTAAATAGCTATTTGTTTTAGCTTTGCGGAAATGAATAAAGCGGAAATGAACTGTTTTGCTAACTGTGTACAGGTGTGGCAATGTAATTGTTTCTATGCAGTGGTAGGATAACTTAACTACTATTTTGTGTTACAGTATTCTTTTTTTTAAGGCATCGTAATCTATTGATTCAGTCTTTTGGTCTACTATCTGTTGGTTGCATGAACCATAAAAGGTCAAGGTCTTTTTTTGGTGTAGTGAGCGTGTGCGGGTGTATATTTTTAGTTTTTGGTTGAGTTTATAATTAATTTTTTTTTTTTGGAAGGATTTGTGTATTTTACTATTATTTTGTATGTAATGTAGGCCTAAATGTTACTTAGGCCATGTAATGAACACTAGTGAGTGAGGTTTGACTGCCTGTATTTCTCTTTGATGCGTAAGAGTGTAGCCCAGCCCAGGTTAGCCTAAGCCTATAAAGTGTTGAGTGAATGAGAAATGAAACTTAACGTAATTCGTGCAGTTTCAAGGTAAAAAGACCTTGCTGCCAATGGTTAAATAGAAGATATTGAAGCTGACCTTAATTTCTGTGGGGCTACTCCTATGCAATCTATCAATTCATTTTGTCTCGGGATTGTGTGAACATATGTTGTTAGTTAGGTTATCTTGCCAACAATCCTAGTGAAACATCTCTCAAAATCGATTTCGGGTTCGAAAACCCATCATCATTTGAGGATTAGGTTGGCCAAACTAATTAAAATTTTTGATGAAAAATTTTTTCCGTTCACATTTTACATTTAAAACAAAGGACATGACGATGAAACACTGACAACCATGGTTCTAAATAGGTTGATATTTACTTTACTTACCTAAGTCAAGTTAGGTAACCAATTTAGAACCATGGTTCTCAGTTTTATTAAGTGTTTCATCGTCATGTCATATGTTTTAAATGTGAAATGTGTTAAATGTGAAGATTTTAAACGTAATAAAGTCGCCAGAAGGAAAATTTTAATTAGTTACGTCAAGCTTGGTCCTCGATGATGGGTTTCAAACCTGACATTGATTTTGAGAGATATTTCACTAGGATTGATAAGGTAAGATAACCTAACAACACATAGCAATCCAACATGCTAGATCCAACATAGCGTCTAGATTAAAAGTTGTACCGTAAGTGACAAGGAAATTGTTACCTGGTTTCTGGAAGTTATTTAGAGTTTGAAATGGATTTTTTTGTTTGAAATGGATAAGGAATGGAAAGTAAAGAAAAAAACATTTTTTGGAACAATGTGGTTTTGCAGAAAAATGGCAGCTATCCTGTCAATGCAATCCTTGCGGAGTTGAGTTTCTTGATTTCTATCTTGATTTTCACTGATTTTTAAAGTTAATGTGTGAGAATAAAGTATAGGCTAACTTGGGGAATAAAAATAAACAATTAAACTAGTGCAATTGCAAAGTTTTGTAAAAGTTTTTAAAAATTACTAAAAGTGTAGAGAGGCATGGGAGAACAGGCTTGAGTATGCTCAAGTCCAGAATGAACGGTTTATGCAGTGCTAAAAACATGGAACTAAATGAAATGAGAGAATGACCACAGACCATAGAACTTTATATATACACTTGGAACGCGCACATAAGATGAAGATCAAACAAAAAACTGCAACTCGTGTTCTGAAAGTCAGGCAAAAATGCAAAGTGAGCAGCTAAAGCTTTTATACCAGCGATCAAGGAATACTATAGACTGGCACTCCCTATCCTTTAACATTGATAGGTGTTGAAGCCACTTTCTATAGTTCCACAGGTGCAACTGGCGGGTCTACTGCTCGAGACAGGCACAAATTTTAGTTCGCCGTGTTTCATTAACACTGTAAAAAAATATAGTTATAGTCAAGATAAAATTTTGATGTTTTAGTATGATTAACACAACTATATAATGGTGTCTATGGTAATATTTTTATGTCGAAATTAAAATAATAACACGAAGAAAAAAATACAAAATTATAGCAAAGTACTTTTGTTTGAAATTCATGACATCAAAAAGTTAGTATGCCAGGAAGTTTTTTATTTATTGGTCAGGTGAATTTTGTCAGCGAGAAAGTTGTTGGAAAAGACTTAAATCGCAACTTTTTAATTTACAATTTTGTTGTAGAACGCTTAGTTTTTGTTTTATTCTAATTCAAAGTTAATGGTTTAATCGTCGACGGGCCGGCTGCCGCGGCCCGTACCGACGCTCGGAGCGCTTGTCGCACGTATAAAACTTTGACAGTTTTTTATTTTGTTTATTATTATTTTGTGAATTATTATTTTTTTTAAAGGTGATTGTATCCAAAATAATTACTGTATAATTACTGCAAAACCTGATTATTGAATAATGGTAAAGGAAAGACATTAATCAACAAGAAAAACATTTGATTCCTTGAAAACAACTAAATTTATTTACAAAATTTAAATAGGCCTATGTATGATTTTTAAAAATGCATATTTATTTAAAACAAAAATTAGCTTGCAAAAACTTAATAAGACAATATCTTTTACAAAAAATACATTGAAATATACGGTGTATTTTTTATTAAAGTTTTTAATTGAGTTTTTATACAGCAAATTTTACTAATTCAAATTCAAATTCAAAAACTCCTTTATTTCCATAAACTTACAGGAATAAGCATTGGATTGTGTCAATTACAGAATAGTAAAAGTATTTTATGTAGAGAAATAAATATTCTACAATTAAGCTAATATACAAAGATTTACAAAATTGAATGAAATAAGTTTTCTGAGAGGAGTACAATAAAAAATAAAAACTGATACGATAAACTGCTATGATAAAGTACAAACAATAAAATAAAACACTGCTGAAATTAGTACAATAAAACCCTCACCATAAATAATAATCATTCCTACAATCTATGAGACCCCACTAAATTCCTGGATTGAGTAGAAGGCACTCTCAACCAAGTAATCTTAAGTTTTAATTTGAATTTTTTAATTATGTTAATTTTTTTCATGTCATCTGGCAGAAAGTCAAATAACTTTCTTCCAGCCGATAAAGGTAACTTTTCCTGAATTACTAATCTATCAATAACGAAATTTTGAAAACCTTGTCTTGTGTTGTAGGAATGGTGGGGTGTGATGGTTGAGTGTGACTGATACTGCTTATAATATAAAACAGTGCGGTAAATGTATATACAAGGAAAAGTCAAAATTTTAAGTTCTGGGAAAGCCAATTTACAAGAATCTCTCTGTTTTAGTTTAGCTATAATTCAAACATTTTTTTTTTTTAATTTTGAGAATTTTTAATAGGTTTTTTTAGAAGAGTTTCCCCATAACTCTACACCATATGAAAGGTGACTGTAACAGTAGGCATAGTAAACAGACAGTAAAACCTTTATATTACATATTTGTGAAAGTCTCCATAAAAGAAATTTTGCTGAGTTCAATTTTGAGCAAATAAAATCAGTGTGACCATTCCACGTGAAGTTGAAGTCAATGTTGAGTCCTAAAAATTTTACCTCAGAAACCTCTTCAACCTCCCTTTCATCAACTACTATTTTTAGATCAATAAGATTTCTAGATTGCAAAGTATGAAAAAATAAGGCTTTTGTTTTAGAAATACTAAGGGAGAGATTAATTGAAGCCAAGTATTGAACCAGATTGTTTACCTCAAAGAAGATTTTTTGTTCATAAGTTGAAAAGTCCATGTTTCCCTGCTTTACAAAACAGAGTGTAATGTCATCCGCATATAATGTTGAAGTGGAGAGTTTTAATACTTTAGCAACATCATTTATATAAATTAAAAATAGAAAAGGCCCCAAAATTGACCCTTGGGGTACTCCATAGTCAAGTTTTAATATCAGTGATTTGATTTGTAAAGCGATATTTTTTGAGGTTGATTCTAATTCCACAAATCGCATACAATCAAATAAATAAGATTCAAACCAATCCAAAGCAGGTCCTCGAATTCCATAATCAAAAAGTTTATTCAAAAGAATTTTTATATCCACACTATTGAATGCTTTACTTAAGTCCAAACAAATAGCGACAGGGCAACTTTTAGTCTCAAGCCCAGACACCACCTTAGAAATTACTTCATTCAGAGCATCCAATGTAGATTTACCTTTTTGGAAACCAAATTGTGTTTTGTCAAGTAAATTAAATTTTTCAAAAAAAGAAAGTATTTGATAAAGAACTATTTTTTCAAAAATCTTTGTAAAAACACATAGAAGAGCTACAGGACGATAGTTAACAACCTCCTGCGGATTGTCTTTTTTGTAAAGGGGTTTAAACCTTAGTGATTTTAAGTTTGGTTGGAATATGACCATCACTGATCGAACGGTTAATAACATGAGTAAGAGGGGTGATTATTTCTGATCCACACTGTTTCAAAACAGCATCAGGAACGTCATCAACCCCTGTGGAGTATTTATTTTTTAATCTATCGATTTCTGAAATTACCTCTATTTCTGAAATATTCCTAAAAAGAAAGAATTAGATAAAACTGGGTTGTTTAAAAATGTTGAATCGGACTTTCCAGAAATGTTTTGGTTTTCCAGTGATAATATTTTACCTACGTCACAATAGTGTTTATTAAAAATATTGGCTATTTGTAAAGGGTTTGTAATTAAATTATTATCCACTTTAATTTTTGTAATCTGTTGTCTTTCACATTTTTTATTTTGTTCTTCATTCGTAAGTTTCCACGCTGTTTTGTTTTTGTTGTTTGAATTGAGTATTAACTTTTCAAAGTAGGAAGATTTTGCGGCTTTTAAAACAGCCCTGTACGTTTTTTTGTATTTTTTGTAATAATTCTTAAAATGTTCATCTGTTGAATTTTTTATAAGAAACTCATTGATCTTAATTTATTCTTTGATATGAGATTGCCTTTTGTAACCCATTTTTTCCTTAGACAACTGTTATGATTTTTCCTTATTTTAATTTTGACCTTTGGACACGCTAAGTCATAGTAATAATTAAAGACTCTAAATAACGATTAAAACTTGGAATCTATATTGCTGCTTTCATAAACATCTAACCAGTTTTCTGAGGCTAAATATTCTTTCAATTTTCTTAGGTTAGACTCTTTAAATAGTCTTTTCCAAGTGTAATTTGGACTTAATTTTTACTTTCAAAGAGTTCTTTAGAAGAGATTATTTGCACGCAGTAATGATCAGAGATATTAAGATTAAGTACATTAGACATGAAAGAGCCTTGGTTTAAACACTAAGATATTTATTAAAAATAAAAACGGTTTGTTTTTAAACACAGAAAAAGTAGCCTCCCTTATTCACTGTATAATAACATGACTGTTAACACCTGACAATATATTTTTAACATAAAAATTATTTCTACAAAAAATGGTTAATATTCAGCAACTTAATGATATAAAAAGTTCTGAACCAAAAAAAATGTTAACTGACAGTAAAGGTTTGATTTTGTCCCCTTCTCTTAAAAAGTAACCACACTTATGTGTTGCGCCAACAAGTGGACAATTAATTCTGACACTGTCTCCCGCACGTGTCTTAGATACGCTTCGTGTAGGCCTATTGTTGTTTGTATATGTACTGGTTGTGTCGACAGCTGTCCAGATGCTGTAGTCTAAATTGTGTCTGCAATTAGTATTCAGTAATTTAGTAACAGTATAGTTTTATGGTTTATCATGGAAGGAAATCGTAATAAACGGGGTCATCCACGTACACGCCTAAAAAGAGGCAAAGTCTTATCATTCAGTTACCGGTAGTTAGAATGGGCGTACCACTTCGCAGCTAAGCTAATGGCTTTCCATCATAAAAATTTTATAAATATTTTAGGGATTTCTTAATTCCTAATTATTTGACGAAACCCTTAGTCATATTGATGGGTAACGCTTCTTACCACGGTATGAAATCCTCAAAAAAGTGCAAACAGAGTCTTTTATCAAACAAGTTAAAGCAATACAGTATTTCGTATTTTGTAATAGTATATAGTTAACATAAATAGAGTGTGTAGTAAACATTAAGTAGACAGCGATAAAATTTTAAAGTATTATGCAGTTTCAACAGTGGTTGTAAGTTATGGACTGAGCAAACTGAAAAACAAATTTACAGTAGGCCTAAAATAAATTGATTAGTTAGTAGCTATTTAACTCATTTGCAGCTAATCAACTGCTTATCTGTGAAAGGTTACACCAACCGGGTTCTTTCTTGAGTTATTATTGCGCCCGTATGCGACACAATAAGGCATAGTTAACCAAAATGACTCAAAGCGCAATGGTAGTCGCTGCACTGACAGTGTCAGTTCATAGTCGCTCGACGCTGGGTATTGTGCGACGCACGCGCACTCACGTGCCTGTCTCCCCTCCACCATTGGCGCAGCCCGGCTTCAATCCGCGAGCCACATTACCAGTCTATAGTATTCCTTGGTCGCTGTTTTATACGCACGCTCACTTACACGCTTATATACCGGTTGCTAATTTTCCAACTTCATTGAAACATCTACGATTTTAAAGCAAAAGATATGCTGATTATAACGATTTAAATATCTTGGTTATTATATTTAACTAGAAAACCTTATGATCAAAACCCGTGTGTCAATATGAAACTAGAACAGGAAAAGTTACTAATTGTAAACTTTTTTTTATTTCTGGTCAGGTAAAACTTCAAGTGACAAAGTTTTACATGGCTAAATGAATGTAAATCTTTACATTTAACATTTCTCTATCCTTGAAAAAAATTTGTAAACATGTTCGTGGCGGGTGCTGAAGATTTTGGAGAATCATGTCTTTATTTCTGATGTCAGAAAGGATATCTTAACTGTTTTAGAAACCCTGTTTTACAATGTGGTGTATGTTACTTATCCTCAGTAAAAATGTATGAATAATTTTGCTATTTTTTAGAAATAAACATGTCAGACAGCATCCCACTACACACAGTTTTTTAGCAATGCAATGGCATAGCATGTTGTTACAAAGCCACTTGTGCGGCATCAAGAGGAAAACACTTTATGGCTTCTTTGTGCTTAATCCTTTGACAAACTAAAAAGTTATTTAAAATGTTAAATGTAAACTCGTAATCTGAATGAAACTTTGCTGCTGAAAGTTTGTTCCTGGCCTAAAAATAAAAACTTTCTTGGTTGGAAACTTGTTTGTTTTAAACACTTTTATTCTTCCACAATTTTTAACAAACACAATTTTTTATTGTTTGAGTTAGCAATTTATGCTGATTACAATTATTACATAAAGTTCAATCAATTTATTTTTTAATAAGCGAGAAACAAGCGTGAGTACAACAGGCCAAGCACTGCCAGAATCACCAATTTGGTTGTTTTAGCCTGCACTTTTTCCACCAGGTTGTGAGTTCTGATAAAGGTATGACCGTTCTAGGTGTATATAAAGTCTCTATGCCACAGACTGAGTAACTTGTCTGATTTTCTGTTATTGAACTATGAGAACACCAAACTGGTCCCGGATAGATTATTTATTTCTTTATCAAGTCATATTACTGCACTGCATTTTTTCCCTGTGACTTTTCAACTTTGTTTACTTTCTAAAATGTAGTTGTCTTCTTTTAGGATCGGAAGAAGGAGGAGAAGAAAGATGAAATTTCATTAGAAGATCTAATAGAAAAAGAGCGTGCAGCCCTGAGTGCGTCTGGGAAGTTCACGAAAGTTACACTGGAGAGCTTTTTGGCGTGGAAGAAGCGGAAAGTTAAGGAGAAGAAGGATGCTGCTCAAAAAGAAGAAGAAAAGAAGCGAAATGACTACAAAGCCGGACGGCAGCATGGGGTGAGAATTTTTATTTTTTAATGGGATTTTAGAATAATAAATTTAAAATAAGAAAAAGAATTTTCTTAAAAGCCCATGTTTGAGATTTCAAGCTTTTAAAATTTGTTAATCAAGTTTGCAGTGACTCATACATTTTTAGAACTGTTCATGTCATATTAATCAAAGACCAAACCCCTTCTATCTTAAAATTAAACCACGTTTAGGGGTTTTAGTTAAAATTTTGTTGTGAAACCTGATACTTTCAATAAATTGACAACTAGCCTAATTTAATTTGCTCAAAAACTTTTGAGCGTTACCTTTATAAAATCTGTATTTGATCAGTTTTTATACATAATTTTTTAATATTTAATTCCACTTTTCATACATATTATTATTAAGCCAGATCTTAAACTAAATAGCTTTTATCATACCCTACTTATGAAAATGTTTAATTAGTTTAATTCTGAAAAATCAACATAACAGCTTGGAAAATGTCAAAGGCTATGCTTCTTTTTGTAGACCATTTCTCTTTTTAACTTTCAATATCATATAGTGTTCAATTTGTTTCAAAATCAGATTATCTAGTCATTTTTAACTTTCTCTTTGGTTTCCACAGCTGTCTGGTAGAGAAATGTTCTTCTTCAACCCTGACCTGGCGGCCAATGATCTTATGGAGGATGGCGATGAAGCCTTTGACTCCTACCAGAGAGAAGAGGACGAAGGGGAGGGTGAGGTTCAGGTAAGTCTTACATGACACTCAATAATAATATCTTTAGTACAGGGCCTTATTTTCATCTGTTCATCACATCGTCTCTCACATTTCTTTTTCATTAAAATTTAAGGATGGACGAGATTGGATTTTTAGTTCAAGACGAGGTAGAATTTTTTAATTCTCATAAATTTTTGAGACGGGATGTTCCTTCTCTTACATAACGGGAAATGTACTTTTAGAATTTTA
Source organism: Neoaliturus tenellus (assembly GCA_030545055.2). NCBI lineage: Eukaryota > Metazoa > Arthropoda > Insecta > Hemiptera > Cicadellidae > Neoaliturus > Neoaliturus tenellus. Next base: position 47,716,151 of record CM061532.1, on the reverse strand, counting down.
ATCTGATTTTGCATTATTGTTAAATCCTGATTTATGACAAATAATTTATGAAAAAATGTAAATTATAACAGACAAAAGTGATTTCTTACTTTTATTTTGAAACATCTTTAAAATACATCACTATAAAAACAAATATTAAGTACCTTATAACAAATAACTCTTAAACATATGCTTAGATATGTTGATAAGAGGATACAAAATTGAAATTGCTAAATACACTAGACCGAATCACCATTCTTATTAGTTGAGTGTTAAATTACAACTAGGGGGACTGGTGCATCGCAACACGCTGCATTTATTAGAGTACCTGGTGATCAAACTTTGCTCCATGGTAATGAACTGAGTTACTTTGAATAAAATTTAACTGTAGTGAAAATCAGATAAAACAATATTCGTGTTTTATTAATCGATATTCATTACTACCGTACTTCTCCAACTTGCCAATGTGATACTGTTGGGATTTGCTGTTGGTTGTTCTTTTAGGGCCAAATTAGGTAGGATTAGTTCCTACGTAGTTGTTCTTTTGCCGATTTGTCTTAGGGCCTCTGTCCAAACACTCCTTTAAAATCTAGAAATCTAGGATAAATTCACAGATGTTGGATTTACGTAGTTCATCAAACGTAAAACTGAAATGACAACAGAATAAAAATTAAGATTTCATTACAACTCCCTGGTCCTTTATGAGTTATACACTCACTGGGGCTGTTTTTGTAGTAGCGAATGAGGTAGTCGTCGACATAGTGAATGAATCCACATTACTATTTATAAAGAACTAAATTCTCTTTAACTTAACTTTCCATGGCATTACAAAATTTAAATAAAGAAATGACAAAAGTTAAGAGAATCTACATTTTTTTGGTGTGGTTTATTTTAGTTTTATGTGGCATTCAACCCATGAGACCCAGGTCAAAAATTTCAATTTCCAAACTTGGTCTCGTATAGAAAAATGAATTTTTATAGGGTTAAGTTACTAAACTGATTTTTGTGCCCAAATACATATAAATAAAATGTTTGAGCAAAATCTACCCACTACATTTTAAGGAAAGTTTAGAACATCACAATAGACACTTTTAGTATTAAGTATGAAATTGTGTTCATATTTCAGTACCAGTAGTTCAATAATTGCTTCTGTTCAGCTTTTAACATGATTGTGTTTGTTTGTTTTACCGTCAATAGCTGTTTTATTTTGAAATTCAATATAATTGTTCTCCATGTTAATCTTATGGATAACAAACCATTTTTAAGGGCTTCCCGTGGGCTTCGGAATTAAAATATAAAAAATCTAAAACCTTATTGCAAAATTACGACCTGAGACCATTCTTTTGACACCTCAAACTTTAAAGTTGGTCCAGAAATAAGGGAGTAGTGTTTACAAAAAACTGCTTCACATATTATATGTATAATAATAATAGATTATTTCAGTCTTGTCTTTTTGGTGTTTCTTGTTCTTGCTATATTCAGTTTAATATGTCTCACACTAGTCACGCTTAACAATACTTCTCAAAAATACAATGTCAAAACAAAAATTATAGTAAACAAAAGTAATAAAATCATAACTATAAACATAGACAAAAATGATCAATAACATCGAAAAAAGTAAATTTTGTACTATGTAAAAAATTCGGATGTAACTGTACGAATGGAAAATAAAACATTTCACTTTGCTTAAAAATCATGTATTTCAATATTAAATTGCTAGTAAAATATTTAGATTATTTATAGGCCTACCGTTTTTTAACATTATTCACAAAATATTTCCCGTCTTGAAAAAAACAATTCCATCCTGTTTAATGAAATAAAAATTTTGTTGTAAAATTCAAGAAAAATTTTAAATTTGTACATCTCTATTAAAACTATGATTTGAGTTTCACAAAGGTTTGAAAATGCATAATGGCATCATTTTTATGTGCATTCTTATGTTATGTAGAGGACTTAGCTCCTCAAGAACATTCAATTTGTATCTGCTGCTTATAGCCTAAATACATAATTTTCTCACTTTTCATAAATTAATGTTTTAAAGTTTTTAACATTAGCTAAGAACGGAATGGCAAGGTCAAATACTCAAATACTAGGGGATTTATATTGTATGTTTTGTATGTTTGTAAACTGGTTAGGGTCAATATTTTTTTCCTACAAAACCCTATAACTGAGATTGATTATGAATTGTCAGTTTATTAACAGTGGATGTTATCGTTGCAGTACCGAGATATTGAGCTGGAAATCCTCAACATGGAGGCCAGTGAGGCTGACAGTTCGGGCATCACGGTTGCGGCCGAGGACCGACTCAAGAATACTCAGATGACCAACGGAACAGCCTCCTCGGAAGGTAAATAAAGTGAAACCGTTATTTTGAAAACCATTCATTAATTTTTTAAGTAAATTATCTAAGAAATTGTGAACAATTTGTGTTTTTGCAGATTCTTTTTTTTAGTTTAATAAAAATAGTCTTGTTACATATAATTAAAAAAAAAATATCTTCACTATTTCTTAGATTCACATTTGCCAACTTAGCAATAAGAACAAGAACTGTGTTAAGTTAGATTTATAATATAATAATTCAATTTATTAAATGTCATAATACTTGTATTTATTCCCATCAGAAAGTCCTTCGGAAGAGACTGCCTCCGCTTCAGCCTCGGCCGTCCCCATCAATGAAAACTTGTTCCTGGACGATGACCTGGATGATTTAGAAGAAGAATTGGACGAACTATCGCTAGACCAGTAACACCTCCAACCTCTTCCTTTTCCTCTCTCGTCCATAATTCTTCTATCGCATCAAATAAATATAATGATTTTTCTGTTAATATTGTATTTTTTACCTCAATAATGTTAATGTAAACATAATAAAAGAAGAAGGATATTAAAAAAGTTTTAGTTTTGCCTCTGGATTCCATTACTGGGAATTATAGCAATGTGTTTCACCACAAAAAGTTTTTAATAGTGGACACTATCTTACATAGTGTGTAGCGATACAAACTTGTTCAGAGTCAAAGATAGATAGAGCATTGTAAGCTATCACACCTATATTGAAAGAACTTGTCACACGTCAACTTGCCATTACGGCTAAGGGGTTTTTGAATTTCCCCCTTAACCCATTTGTGCCCACTGTCAAAATTTGTCGATGCTGTATTTTAATTTATGAAATTTGGAATTTTAGGATTTTCATGATTAAATTTGGCATTTTGGAGTGAAAATATAATTTTCTTGGTGGGCCCTCCCACCAACTTTGCCACAGATCGGCTAACCCCTTAAGAGTTGCACCACCAGGTCAGAGTTTGGTTGTGAGCGGATTCGAACCCGCCTGGCCAAGGATGCGTACGCCTTAGCCATCTGAGCTATCACGACCGGCAGCCTAGACATGAGAATTTGGGTTTTGCGTGCCCCTAGCGGGAAAGACTGTAGGCCGTCGGTATGCGAGTTCGCTACAAGAGCGCAGCACTAAGCCACTGCACCCAATTCGCAAGAAACAATTTGGGCACAAATGGGTTAAGTAAGTAATCAGTGACATAACCCTTCGCATAGGATTAATTTTCTTTGACTAATTTGATATTATTGCACAAATTTACGTTTCATTGCCTTCAAATGGTCATACAAGTAGCGGCTACAAGTAATTTGTGATTGTAAAACATGAAATTGGTCTGTCCATAAATTCTATCTTACCTTAATCACTCTCTTCCATAAATGAAGAACAAATCTCAAATTGTATTGAGTTTATTTTTAGTATTTAGGAACAGTATTGCAAACCAGGTTGATTAGAAATATGCGTTTACCCCACAATAATTTCAGGCATTTTTCCTTTTTTTAATTTTTGATTTTTAATGGTAGTTTACCAAAACCCTCAAAAAATGTGAAAAAAAAATTCTCAAAAACGGCTCTAATGATTTTTATTAAAATTTTGTGATTTATTAAGATTAAATTAATGAATAAAATGACACCATCCGCATCTCTGAGAAAATGCCCGTTCAAAAAGTATATAGTAAAAAGTGTTAAAAAAACAATTTTTTGGATTTTCAAAATAGCTGTTATATTGAAATTAATTTTACTTGTCACCATTAAATCAAGTTCAAAAAACTAAATAATCCAGTATTTTAAATTATTGCTCTACATCAAGTGGTTGCGGAAAAAAATTTAATTTTTTGTTTAGCGGTAAACACAGTATGTTGTTAAAAGTCACAGACGCATGTAGGGTCAAACTTGCGCTGCTCAGATGGAACTATCTGACTGAGCCATCATGCCATTAATGTTTGAAGCTTTTAACACCTTTTTTATATTGTTAGGAGAAAGTATGTGTCAGTTATCTGATACCATTTATTTTTGTATCATACTTAAAAGCATTTAGTTTGATTTAAAATGCAATTTTACTACACATTAATTTTGTCTCAGTGAGTTCAAAGTAATGCCATAGTTAATAGAGCATGTCTTGAACATTTATAGCAAACTAGCAAATACCCGGCGCGCGTTGCTGCGCTCAAATTCAATTGTTTACATAAATAAAGCTATTTTAATAAAACAAAAAAAAACATAAGTTAAGTTTTAGGTTTTTTAATATAACAAAATAAGTCAATGGCATAGAAAGTAAGTATATTAATATTACTGTAAGGCCGAAGGATAAACAGGCATTTTGCAAATTTAAACCCAGAACAGTCAAAGTTTGCCTTGTATCTTATAGATCGTAATTGCAAATGCTAGAGCACCTATGAGCAAAGAGGCACGTCCATGTCAAATTTTAACCCCGGAGGCCCTAAATTAATTTTAAAGTCCAGTGGAGCACAGCCCTACTAAAAAATATATTTGCAAAACCATTCTTGGTGAGTACCTATGAGCAAAGAGGCATGTCCAAGTAAAATTTTAACCATGGTGGCCCTAAAGTAATTTAAAGTCCAGTGGGGCGGAGCCCTAAAGAGCTTAAAAAACTATATTTGCAAATCCGTTTCCTAGTGAGTACATATGAGCAAAGAGAATCGTCCATGTCAAATTTCAACCCTGGTGGCCCTGAAATAATTTTGAAGTTTAATGGGGCAGAGCCCTAAAAAGCTTCAAAAACTATATTTGCAAAATTGTTTCTTAGTGAGTACCTATAGGTAAAGAGCATTGTCCATAAAATTTCAACCCCGGTGGCCCTAAAGTAATTTCAATGTCCAGTGAGGCGGAGCCCTAAAGTGCTTAAAAAACTATATTTGCAAAATTGTTACTTAGTGTGTACGTATGGGTAAAGAGAATCGTCCATCAAATTTCAACCCCGGTGGCCCTAAAGTTATTTTGAAGTCCAGTGGGGTGGAGCCCTAAAGAGCTTAAAAAACTATATTTGCAAAACCGTTTCCTAGTGAGTACCTATGAGCAAACAGCAAAGAGAATCGTCCATATCAAATTTCAGCTCCGGAGGTCCTAAAGTAATTTCAGTGTCCAGTGAGGCGGAGCCCTAAAGTGCTTAAAAAAACTATATTTGCAAAATCGTTTCTTAGTGAGTACCTATGGGTAAAGAGCATCGTCCATCAAATTTCAACCCCGGTGGCCCTAAAGTAATTTTGAAGTCCAGCAGTGGGGTGGAGCCCTAAAGAGCTTAAAAAACTATATTTGCAAAACCTATGGACGTATGGTGCACCTATGGACAGAGAGAATCGTCCATGTCAAATTTCACCACCTGTAGGCTTTTAGTGTAATTGTGAGCTTCCGTAGGGCAGAGCCATAAAGACAACACAAACATCAACATTATACCTCACACCTGGTTACTTTTATGATTATAAGCATCTGCTTGAATGAAACTTTCAAATTTTTTAATTACAGCAGTTCATTTTGTAAACACTAAATTTCTAAAACCTGACACTGCACCATTGTATGCTCTCTGGGTCAGAGCCCTTTGGACAGATCTGCACCAAACTTCACACAAACCGTCCTTGAATAATGCTTAATAATGCCTGAATGTTTCATTACAATCTGTCGAGCGGTTTCGGTGTCTATAGGCAACATACATATATATAAATATATATACATACTTCCTCTTTTATAGATATAGATTAAAATTTTTAAATATTTGATTAGAAAATTTTAAGGTTTCTTATAAAAATTTTTGATTTTTATAACTAAAAGTGAAATGATTGCTTTAAACTTGACATTTTTTCTGCGAGTTGTTTTCCAAGTCCAAATTTAGATTGTGAAACATCACTGTTAGATTGTCATATATCAATTTTAATGGAGAAAGTTGTGTGTCATTTTTGCCGATAACAATATTTCTTGCCAATCTTGTAGAGTGACTTTGCAAGTTTTGAAAATACGAAACAAGTCCCTTCAGTCCTTTGTGACTTTGAGGCAAAATGTTCACTATGAAAATACTCATTCTAATGTTGTTTTTTTCAAGCTTGAATTGCTTTTCAGAATCCAAGTTATCTCTTAATTTTATAACTGATCCACCAATACCAAAGTATCCATATGAATTAAGAGAAATATTTAGAGAATTATTCTCCTCAAAAAAAGTTTGTATTTGGACTAAAAGATCAACCGAACAAACCATTAAAAGTCTTTTAAAGGAGATCCATACAGTTCATGACTACTCCGTTACCCATGTGATTTATGGAGAAGCTGAAATTGATTCAACACAATGCATCAACAACATTGTATTCAACTATGATTTTATTGAAAATAAAATGCTATTTAAATATGATCCAATTTCTGTGAGGCATGTTTTTCTTATTATTGATACGATGGGAAATGACCTTGAAGAAATGAGAAAACAAAAAATAGAGCCCAAATTTAAGGTGTTAAAGATTTTCAGTAATGCAAAAGTTATCTTATTGACTGAACATCAAGTATATAAATTCACTACGCCATTCTTTCCTCCAAGACACCTACAGAAAGTCTTGTCTTTGGCTGATTTGGATGATGAAGAAATAACTGATTTGAATGGAAGAGTTGTGAACATTGCTACATTCAACTGTTCCTTGTTCTCCATTCTTAACGGTCCCATTAACTCAGGTACTCTCATAGTATTTTAATCATATTTTGAGTAATTTAAATCAAATTCAAGTAAAACTTTATTATGTAGTTTCTTACAGGTAATTTAATTTCAATTCTCTAGTGTACGGTATGTGCATAATTCAGTTCTTTCATATCACTTAAATTCAAGCACAATGAAACTTTAATATAAATTATTAAAGAACCAGAGGAGTATAAAAATTATTTCATACTTTTTCTACTTTACTATATTGTTTAGATAATTTCTTGAAACACTGACACACTCTATATGTTGCATATTTTAAGGTGAGTATGAGTGAAGGGTGAGTGTGGCGATCATGATGCATCAGATGAGGTGTAGCTTTGTTAATGACAAATAGCAGCGGATTCATTTGTCAGGATCACTAATTTATTGTCTTAAGATCCCTTTTATACATAGCGTAGAGCGATGCGCTCCCGACAAGCGCCCGACGCGCGGTATATAAAAGATACATTGGATGAGGCGCGGTGGGTGACTGCAGGCGCAGGGTATAAATGCTCCTATCTACTGCAATGTATTCATTTTACACGCGTCGGAAGATGCAATGTTTAAAAGGGGCCTTAACAGGGTTTGTGTTAATTTATCCATATGACAAAGCCAAACCTTGAGTTGACAGGAGAATTTACCTGAAAGTGAAAGTTAAAAGAGTGATGAGTATTCCAGGTTCTATTGTAATTGTTGAGGTATCTGCTCTATATGTTCTCCAAAGCAAACTTTTTAACCCAAATTTAAAAAGCCAAGTCAGTAGAGCACATTATAATTGTGTAAGGGTAATAATTACGAATAGTTCTATTGTAGACTCGGCACTCACAGAACACGACGGAATAGAGATGCGGATGATGCGGGAGCTTGCCTCCCATCTGAACATGACTCCGAACATCGTCAACGCACAGGGCTTTGGCTGGATGTTCGACAACGGCACATGGAACGGGGGCCTAGCGGGGCTACTGCAGGACGGGGCAGCGGAGATCGGATTCTGCAACATCTGGAACACCGTCCGGTACAACCGAGTCGTCGCCCTCGGGCCCCAGTGGAACCAGGTGACATATGCAGGGAGCACCATCTTCATAGTTTTTAATGTGTGTGAGCTCCTGTATACGTTATTGTCAAGAACACAAATCTTACTCTGAACTGTAAACAGCTGATTACTTTAATTGAAATAGTTTTTGTAACACATGTTATTAAAATGTATGTTATTGTTTGGTGGTTGCTAAGAAGGAAAGCATGTTTTTGTTATGAATGTTTTTAAATAGAAGTGATGTTGTTTTTTTTTTAATTAAATTGAAGTTTTGTTAACTGTACAACATTTTGATCCTTTTTTATTTTGAGTATATAGTTCTTATCCTAGGCGAGAGATAGTGAAATTGACATTTGGCGCTACAACGTGGGCATAGTATATTAGTCAATTTTTTGGAAATTCTCAATGGATAAGGCAAGAAGAAAGAGGTCATTGTACAGAAGACAATTTACAAAACAACTCGGACTTCTAGAAGAATATTTAGAAGGTGGAAAATTAGAGGAAGCTCAAGGATGCTTTAAGGGTTTAGAGGACTGCATGCAAACGATTTCCAGTCTAGATGAGGAAATCTTGGAACACATGCTAGGTGACCAGAATGTAACAGAAGAGGATCTGGCGAAGGAAACTGAGTCATGCTTTGACTACAGGAGTAAGTTTGAACTAATCAAGGTACGTGTGTTAGGTAAACTTAATGAATCCTCAGCAGATCAAAAATCAGTTTCTAATGTATCTGTTACCGGTCAAAAGAGTTACAACTTACGTTTGCCTAAAGTAGAGTTGCGTAAATTCTCGGGAGATTTAAGAGAATGGTTGCCTTTTTGGAACCAATATCAAAGGATTCATGATGACAATAGTATTCCTGCTGTAGATAAATTTTATTATTTAGATCAAGCTATTGTCAAAGACTCTAGAGCCTGGAGTGTTCTAGAATGTTTTCCACCAACAGAGGAAAACTATCCTTTGGCAATCAATGCTTTAAAGGAACGTTTCGGTAGGGAAGATGTTTTGATTGAAATTTATATTAGAGATTTGCTTAGTTTGACTCTCCCTACAAATAAATTATGTTCCCTGGCAGAGATGTATGACAAACTTGAGTGTCGTTTAAAGGCCCTTGAGGTTTTAGGTGTAACCAAGGGAAAGTGCGCCTCCATACTTTGTCCTTTATTGGAATCATGTATGTCAGAAGATTTTTTAAGGGTTTGGCAAAGGAGTTACACTGATAGGGACACACCTTCCGCTGAAATCAGGCTTGAGAAATTTATGGCTTTTATGAAAAGCGAGGTACAAAATGAAGAGAGAATTTCAGTTGCTATGTCTGGTTTTGGGGAACCTACTAAGAATAAAAAGTCTGAAAAGGGGGTTAGTTCTAGTAAACTTCCTAAAGTTAAGGTCTCTACTCCTAGTGCCACAGGGTTGTTGTCATTGAGCGACAAAAAACAATCTGTTTGTATATTTTGTAATGACACTCGTCATAATAGTCCAGATTGTTACAAGGCAAGAGACATGTCATACTCAGACAGATTAGACATAGTTAAAAGTAAAAAATGTTGTCTGATTTGTATGAAATCTAATCACGTAGCTAAATTTTGTAAGTTCAGACAGAAGTGTATTGTGTGTGACAAACGACATCAGCTTTTATTATGTCCTGACTTCAAAAGGCAAAAGCCGGAACATGTTTTACCTTCAAAACCTGCTAATATTCCTAACCAAGATAATGTTTTAGCTAATGTTACATCTGACAGCGTGCTTCTTCCTACTTTAATGGTCAAGATACGAGGAAATGGAGTGGAAAAGGTCGCCAGAGCAGTGTTGGACACGGGATCGCAGCGCTCCTACCTTCTGAAAGAAACGGCCCAAGAGATGAGGTATTCTCCATTTGAGGAAGAAAACATTGTGCATGCTTTGTTTGGAGGTAAAAGGTCAGATATCTGTAAACATAATAAATACAAGCTCTATCTGTCAAGTATTGATGGTAATTACTTGTGTAATTTTGATGTATTAGACCAGGAAAACATTTGTGATGATCTACCTCATGTTAGGGAAGGTTTACTGAAGGAAGTGAATCAATTTGGTCTCCTGCCAAATCAGTTTCAAGACTGTTCTGGTCCAATAGAAATCCTAATTGGGGCTGATGTTGTGGGGAAAATCTTTACTGGTAATTTGAAAATTCTTGCTTCTGGTTTAACTGCTGTTGAAACTAATTTGGGATGGACACTGATGGGTAAAATACCAAACTCTGAACCAAAATTGAGTAAAGCTATGGTAGTCACTTCAATGTTTGTTGACAGCTTAAATAGTTCTGATCTCTGGAAATTAGATTTAATTGGTATTTCGGACCCTACTGATGTCAAGAGTAAATTGGATGCCCAAAAAGGGATTGATAAGTTTTTCTTGGATACTCTTAAGGTAGATTCAGAGGGGAGGTATGAGGTAAAACTTCCATGGAAAGAGTACCATCCGCCCTTACCATCCAATCAGTCTTTAGCAGAAAAAAGATTGGAATCCACTATCAAGAAGTTAGAAAGGGATGGGGTATACTCCAAGTACCAACAAGTCTTTGATGAATGGGAAGGTGAGTCTATAATTGAAGAGGTTCCTACAGTTGAGTTAAATGAAATTAAGCATTTTTTACCACACAGGCCAGTAATTAAGGAACAAGGTACAACAAAGGTACGTCCAGTATTTGATGCCTCTGCCCATGAGTCAAAGAACCCTTCTTTGAATGACTGCCTGGAAAAGGGTGCTAATTTAATTGAACAGTGGGCCCCATTTGTTAGAAATCGAGTAACAGTAATAAAGAAAGCGACTAAGCCAGAACAATGGAATCATGTCAATGGGGCTCTTAATCCCGCTGACTTACCTTCTAGGGGATGCACTGCAAAACATCTTGTACAGTCGTCATGGTGGAAGGGACCAGATTGGCTAAAGAAATCACAAGAGGAGTGGCCATCTCACGAATTTGTATATAACGAAGAATCTAGTATTAGGGAAAATATCAAGGACATTGTGAGCAGTTTTGAGTGCCTTCCTAAAAATAAAACAAGATGTGGAAGATCAGGGAAAATCCCGCCAGATTTGTTCAATAGTGATGAAGTTAACCATACCTGGTTAACTTGGTGGGAGAATGTCAAGAACACAAATCTTACTCTGAACTGTAAACAGCTGATTACTTTAATTGAAATAGTTTTTGTAACACATGTTATTAAAATGTATGTTATTAGTAGTGGAAAAAGGGGGCTGCTGGCTCACTTCAAGGTCACCTGAGCGATGACGTCATCGAGGTCAATGACCTCACCGATGACGTCATCGATGACGTCATTGATGACGCAATCGATGACGTCATCACCAATGACGTCACATCCATGACGTCACACCCACGACGTCACAGAAATGACGTGCTGATGACGTCATCACCCCTTACGTCACCAAAATGACGTCATCGATGTCACAAAGGTCAAGGTCACGCTGAAACCTAAAATTTTTTGGCACTTTTGCTGTTTCTCGCACTACGCTCCGAGTTTCAGTCCGGTTCCCATGACCTTGACGACTTGGAGCGAAATTAGACGAGAAACAGCAAAAGTGCTGAGGAAACTGCAAGTTTGCAACGTGACTCTGCCTAAACCGTCATGTGACACCGCTCGGGTGACCTTGAAGTGAGCCAGCAGCCCCTTTAGACCAGTACTACAACCGCGATGTGCACCCTACGACAGACACCGAGCGACTGACTGTCCAGCCCCGCGCACTCTAGGTATATGGGAAGTGGTGGGGGAACTGTGATGACCTCGGGAAACTTGAAAATGTCAAGCTAGGTAGCACCGTTTTGGTGCTACCTTAAATTTACATGTTAAAGTGTGATGACCTTGAGGTTGACTGTGAACCTGGGACTTAGGATTGTCTTTAACAGCTTGACGTTTTTGCCAGAGTTTAAGTGTGGTGACCTTGAACTGGTTAAAATCAAAACTGCACAGCAGACTGCACAACACGGATGTGCACACTACGACAGCCGCCGAGCGACTGACCTCCGGGCCCTGCGTACTCTAGATATATGGGGAAGTGGTGGGGGAAATTTCAAGGTCATTCAAACGGAGTTTTAAAAAAGTCAAAGAGTAGAAAGACTACTCTTGTGAGTCTATAGCGATTTCATTGATAGTGAGTGCTTCTGTATGCCAAGTTGATCTGTATTGACACGCTCCTAAATAATGTTTGCAAAAACCTGCAAAATGATTGTTGCACAATTTGCAGCCAGTTAGCTGTTTTAGTTTGAATTCAATGCAACGTTCAGGGCAACAAGTGTACTTATGCCCTCTCATTTGGTACACATGGAATGTCTTCAACTTCGGTTTCGGCTTCTTCCAAGACTTGCACTTACACATGCACTGACCAAAAGCTTTACATGTTCTACAAGCCAGGCCATCCACCACATCAATGCCATTCGGCCATGAAAAACATTTCTGTTCGCAACAGTAGTTGAGTTGACTCTCCATGTTGCTGCGGTGAAGGTGCGCGATGAAATGATGCTGTAGTCAGTGAGAGTGCACCTTAAATAAACTCAGTGGAGGGGGAAAGGTCAAGGTCATTCAAACGGAGTTTTAAAAAAGATGACTAGTCGTCCTCCTCGTCCGTCGTACTTGGAGAGCTGTCAGACGAAGAGCCCCGCGCAGGTGCTCTCCAGATGAAATGTATATCTATTTGAAAGCGCAGGCCTGGATCTTGTACCATCAACTCCTTTAATCTATTACATACCAATTCCACTTTGTACACATTGTTAATAATCAACACCCAAGGCTTCGGCTGAACATAACGTGTAGTTGAGTCAGCCTCGCAGACAGTTACACCTTCCGGTGATATTGGAGTGTATAAATGTGTAAAATCTCGTTGCTGAGGCTGGCTTGAAGTTGAAGGTTCTGTGCCGACCCTGGTTGCATCAAAATTCAAATCCATTCTACATTCAAGAGGTCCAGGGTTCCCGTTGAATACATTGAGTAATTTTTGATACAAGACTTCCACTTCTGTCGCATCCTGTAAATGAACAGTCCACCGCAAGGGAAATGCTTCGTCCGTAGTGGAGTCAACTTGAGAAAGAGTTCCTTCCGCCATGGCAGCTAAGCAAGGAATGAGGTGAGCTGCAGTCAGTTGTAACATTATTGAAAAGTAGAGGGGGAAATTTCAAGGTCATTTAAATTGGGTTTTAAAAAAGGAAGGAGTGGAGGGGGAAAGTTCATCCAAATGGAGTTTTAAAAAAGGAAAACCTAGAAAGTAACATTGAAATCTTCCAACTGATGGTGGCGAGCGTTTTCTTCTGCAACCTTGCCGACGCATGTAACTATGCCGTACAGTATGAACAGTACAACCATGATAAGGCCGAACAACAAAAGATAGCCGTTTACTATCATGATATTTTCTGAGTGGATCTGCTTTCTTCTTATCGCCCTCTCTTGCATCCTCTTCTCTAACTCGTGTACGAAGTCACAGCATGCGTGAGGACATCTTTCATCTGTTGGTAGGTTAGCCATTGTTGATGTTGTAGGTTTGGCCGTTGAAGAAGGAATGAGGTATCTAATTATGTTGTCTCATGTATATCAACAGTGAAGTGGTGGGGGTAGCGAATCAGTGGAGGGGGAAGTTTCAAGGTCATTCAAATTGTGTTTAAAAAAAAAAACCCTATCTTGTTACTGAGCATATATGTCAGTAACAAGATAGGTGGCTTTGCTCTTTTTACTTCTTTAATATAATAAAGAAATAAACATATTCTACAATTGTAAGGACAAGGAAGACAACCGCTAGTCAGCTGAAGTAATCCAAGTTGTCTGGTTCGGTCTTCATCGACGCCGGTGAGGAAGCTGTCGTTGAAGAGGAATGTCCAGGCTCTTCCTTCGGCTGCCGAAGATTCCGTATATTGCAAGCGTAGACTTGCACGTTTATACGGTAGCCTCTTGCCACCATCAGCTGCAACTCCTTGTACAAGTCGTTCAGCTCCTGCGGATGGCATCTGGGAGCATGTCCGTTTGTACGCTGGCATGCAAAAGGTTGCGGCGGCCTCTGCACTCGGACGAGGACGTAAGCCACTAGGGTGTCCTCAGTTTGTTTCCTTCTGGAAACTCAAAATTACGTAAATGAATCTTTGTTAGCTACTGAAAGACAATGCAGTAAATGTTTACAAGTCTTGCGTGGCGAAGGGTACACGACATTGGATGTTGCCTTGTTGTCATAGTTGGGTCTCTTCGGAGGCTACAGCGATGACAACCCAAGTGCCCCAGGTGGGGCTTAATTTTTTTAAAGTTTTTTCGTGACCTTGACCTAAATACAGTAATGACCCCCCCCCCCGAACTTTTTTTGAGAAAAAAAAGTTTGACCTTGACCAAAGAGTTTTTTGCTCCGGACGAGAAGTGCCCAAACAAAAAAATTTGTACAAAGTAGTGGATTTAGACCAAAGATCATTGGTTTATCAAACCTGTTGAAGAATAAATTGAAAATGGGTGTTTAAAAGCCAAATCTACTACATGATTGATAAACTGGATGTATATGACGTCACCTTCCCCCACCCTTAAACCTCGGGTATAAAGGGACCCAGTTGAGCGCGCTGCTCATTATTGCGTGGACATTCACCGAGTGCACACTCATAGCCAAACTGTAAAAATGGCTCTTTGCGATATTTGTGGTGAGTTTTTTCAAGACGAAGACATCTTTGTTTTACACCGAGAATTGTATCATGAAGAGGACAGAAAAGAAGAGATTGTTGTAAGTGAAGAAGACTTGGATGCGTTTGATCGGTTATTGGAAAACTACCAGAAGCAGATGGACGACTGCGATAGCTATCTACAGTTACACCGAGAATTGCATCGTGAAGAGGACAGAAAAGAAGAGATTGTAGTAAGTGAAGAAGACTTGGATGCGATTGATCGGTTTTTGGAAAAACCCCAGAAGCAGGAGGACTGGGCTAGCTATTTACAGTTAATGCAAAGAAGAAGACCAAGTGTTATTCAATTTGCCGGAGCTGGACCATCTACAGCTGGAGGATTTATTGAAAAGGAAATGGAAGAAAAAAAAGTGGAAGATGTAAAACAACTGCGTACCCAAGAAGAGGATATGGAAGAAGAGGATACAGAAGAAGTGGAAGATATAAGACAACTGCGCACCACAGCCTTGCCAGGACCAGTTGTAACTCATTTCAAAATTAATAATGTGCAATTGGAAAACTTTATAACCCAAGCTAAAAATTTAGTTGTAAAAACATTGATGGAAGAATTGGCAAGATTGAACTTTATTAAATTTGGATTGGTGTTGGAGGCTATGTTTACTAATACCGATGGTGAAAACTCACCAAGAGCATTCATTGCTAAAAACCGAACCCTTACAACCACATCTGATATCAATGAAATTCTAGAAGAATGTTTGAATGAACTGCTAATGAAACTCCAAGAACATGAAGGAAGAGGATCTGGCTGGACGCTATCATCGATCGAAGGTATGGATGTGAGGGTTCACAAGCATGGATATGGTATGAGGGGTAGCAGCTTTATCCCTCTACCAAAGAAAATTAAAGACACCAACTCTTGCAGAAATGTTACAAACGGGGATAATGAATGTTTTAAGTATGCGATGCTAACTAAGTATGTAAAACATAATCCTTGTAGAGTTGGTAGGGAATATTATGAAAACGAACACCGCTACAACTTCCGAGGAATGTCGTATCCTGTGAGTCTTAATCAAATTGCAAAATTTGAGAAACAAAATCCAGGTGTTTCTGTTAACGTGTTCGGCTTAGATGATTCGAACAATGTGTATCCACTACGAGTTGGAAAAGTGAAGCAAAGAAACCATACTGATTTATTATTGATAACTAAAGGTGAAATTTCACATTATGTGTGGATAAAAGATTTTGAAGCTTTGGTTGCACGACAATTAACCAAAAAGAAGATTAGAGTGACAGTGTGTAAGAGATGCTTTTGTTTTACAAATAAAGATTTAAAACATGGAGGATCGGACTGGTTGAAGGAACACCAAAGACTTTGTAATGACAACTATGAAGTGAAGATTAGTCTGCCGCCGCCATCTCGAGCGTTCATCAAATTCAACAAAACAGTTCACCAATATCGGATTCCAGTAGCTGTCTACGCAGATTTCGAATCCACGTTAGTACCACAGGAGCTTCCGGATGGTGAGGTGACTAGAAGAACCAAATATCAATTGCATCAACCTAACAGTTTTTGCTTATTGGTGAAATCAACTTTGCCTGAAGAACAGTTGCAAGACTATGGTTTAACATCCACTCCGATACTCTACCGTGGGGAAGAAGCCGCTAAGCATTTCGTAGACCAGTTGTATGACATTGCTGAAAAGGTGCAACGCTTATACGGTAATGTTTTACCTATGGAACCTTTGAATCAAAATCAACAAGAAGAATACAATTTGGCAACAAGATGTTATTTATGCAAGAAGAGCTTCAGTGAAGAAAATCAAAAAGTAAGAGATCACGATCACCTGACAGGGTTATACAGAGGAGCTGCTTGTAATTCATGCAATATAAATTACAAACTGCCAAACTTTATCCCTGTCGTGATACACAATCTTAGCGGCTATGACTCCCACTTCATTATCCCAGAGTTAGGACGGGATGATGGAAGAATCGAAGTATTAGCTGAAACATTGGAGAAGTACATCAGTTTCTCAAAAACAGTAGGTAAAATTAAACTTCGCTTCGTAGACTCTTCTAGATTTATGTCAACTAGTTTAGCCAAATTGTCTGAGAACCTAAGAAGAGAAGATCTAAAAGAAACCAGCAAAATTGTACATGAAGATAAATTGGACTTAGTAATGCGTAAAGGAGTGTTCCCCTATGATTACATAACTTCTGCAGAAAAATTTGAAGAAACCAGTCTGCCACCGATTGAAGCCTTTAATAGCAAGTTAAATGAAAGTGCAATCACCGTTGAAGACTACAATCATGCTTGTAATGTTTGGAACCAACTAAACATTCAAACCTTAGGGGAATATTCCGACTTTTACATAAAATTGGACGTAACTCTGCTGTGCGATGTGATGGAAGAATTTCGAAACACCTGCTTCTCCGCCTATGGACTGGACCCTCTACACTCGTACACATCTCCAGGATTAGCATGGCAAGCTATGCTAAAGTCAACCAACTGTCGATTGGAACTTCTAACAGATATTGATATGGTGCTCATGATAGAATCTGGTGTACGGGGCGGTTTGACACAAGCTGTAACACGTCATGTCAAAGCTAACAACAAGTACATCCCAGGCTTCGACGAGAGACAACCATCGGTCTACCTTGGCTACTTTGACGCAAACAACCTTTATGGTTGGGCAATGTCAAATCCGCTTCCCTACGCTGACTTCAAATGGATCGACCCGGCCACCATCGGTGACATCTCACAGATTCCAAAGAATGGTCCAAAAGGCTATATTTTGGACTGTGATTTCGAATATCCGGAGCACCTTCATGACCATCACTACGACTTGCCTCTCCTAGCCAAGACTGAAGTTTCACCGACAGGAAGATGGCCAAAATTGATGATGACGTTGGAGAATAAAGATCGGTATGTGGCTCACTACTGGGTAGTTCAACAAGCTCTTGAATTGGGTCTACGTGTAGTGAGAATTCATAGAGCAATTGAATTCACCCAGTCTTGTTGGTTGAAACCATATATTGATTCCAACACTACAAGAAGAGCTGCAGCGACAACGGCATTTGAAAAGGACTTCTATAAATTAATGAACAACGCCATCTTTGGGAAGACCTTGGAGAACAAAAGAAAACACAAAAATGTAAAATTAGTGAGTGATCCTAGGAAATTGGAAAAATTAGTGCAAAAACCAAATTTCGGAACATCCATGATTATAAACGAAAATCTAGTCGCTGTCAGTATGAAGAAAACAACAATAGTCATGGACCGTCCGTTATACATAGGTATGTCAATTTTGGACATAAGTAAAACCCTGATGTATGATTTCCATTATAACAAAATGGTTAAACACTACGGAAGGGAAAACATTGGAGTCGCATACATGGATACGGACGCGTTTATCTACTGGATAAAGACTTTGGACATGTATGAAGACCTAAGGAGTTTCCCATACAAAGACGATTTTGACTTCTCTGACTATCCGAAGAACCATCCAAATTACAATGAAAAGAATAAAAAAGTAATCGGAAAATTTAAAGATGAAGCAAATGGAATGCCTTTAGAAGAAATAGTGGCACTGATGGCAAAATTGTATTCATTTAAAATGTACAACGAGAACAACACACCGACAGTCAAGAAAGCAAAAGGAGTCAAAACATCGTACTTGAAGAAACATGTGACGTTTGACCATTACAAGACCTGCTTGTTTGAAGATTCTACAATGTCTGCAACGTTCAACACTATCAGAAGCTTTAAACATGAGGTCTACAGTGTCACTGAAGTTAAAAGAGCACTATCAGCTCGAGATGATAAAAGGCATATTATGCCGGATAAAATTCACACTCTTCCTTTTGGCCACTACTCTCTAAACCCTATCGACTAGTAACCTATTCTTCGTCCTTCTACAACTTCGACCTTATTCCTTTCTCCTTCCGTAAAAAAATGGGGAACACGGCAAGTCAAACGCCGTGTTCCCCATTTTTTTACACAAGTTTGGATGACCTTGACCTATATAAATGATGTGAATATTTAAGACAACATTCATTGTGATTATACATGTGATACATGAAACATTCAAACCTGCAATATGAAGAACTTGAAGCAAGAAATTGTCAACGAACTTCATAAACCTGCAAGAAGAAAGTTTCCACGAAGAAATACAGTGATAAAAGGAATAAATGATTTATATCAAGCGGATTTAATCGAAATGATTCCTTATAGTAAACAAAATAGAGGATTTAAATACATATTGACTATTATTAATTGTTTTTCAAAAATGGCAGATGCTTTACCACTAAAAGATAAAAGTGGCAAAAGTGTTACAAAAGCAATGGAAACAGCTATACAAAGAGACAAACATACTATAAAACATTTACAAACTGATGATGGAAAAGAATATTTTAATAAGGAATTTGCAAATTTAATGAAAAAACACAACATTAACCATTACTCAACCAATTCAGAGGTAAAAGCATCAATAATTGAAAGATTCAACAGAACTTTAAAAGGTGCGATGTATAAGATGTTTTCTAACAGAGGATCGCACGTATGGATTGATATGTTACCAAAACTTATAAGCGATTACAATAACAAGTTTCATAGAACTATCGGTATGAAACCAAGCCAGGTGACTAATAAAAATGAAAAACTTGTATTAAAACGTATAAAACTGAATACTAAACCAAGAGTTGAAAAACTAAAGCCTAAAAGGTTTAATGTTGGTGATAAAGTGCGAATAAGCAAATACAAAGGTGTATTCAGTAAAAGATATCTTCCAAACTGGACAAATGAGGTATTTACCGTATTTAAGGTGCAACCTACAGTACCAGAAACTTACATTTTAAAAGATAATAAAGGACAATTGCTTGAAGGAGGTTTTTATGGACATGAAATGTTAAAATCAACAGTAGGTGATGTATATCTAGTAGAAAAGGTGTTGCAACGCAAAAAAGATAAGGTTAAAGTACGATGGTTAGGATTTAATAAGACGGAAGATTCTTGGATACCTAAAAAGGATCTAATATAATGATAGAGCATCATTTTGGGTTGAACCATTACAAAGGATGGAGATAATACCGCAAAAAGACAATTTTACTATTAATAATATAGATGAACTCACAGTGGATGGTTCTCAATTCAATACTGGGAAACACGGTGTTTTGTTACCAAACACGGTGCGTTGTCTGGTTACCGGTCCTTCCAATTGTGGAAAAACAAATGTAGTATTCAATTTGATTACAAACCCTAAAGGCTTACGTTTTAATAATTTATATGTATTTTCAAAGTCACTACAACAACCGAAATATCAGTTATTGGAACAAATACTCAATAATGTACCTGAAGTTAAATATTTTAAATTTAACGCGAGCGAGAGTGTCATGCAACCGCAAGAGGCTAAACCATTCTCAGTATTCATATTTGACGATGTATCTTGTGAAAATCAAAATACAATAAGGAATTACTTCGCCATGGGTCGACATAACAACATAGATAGCATTTATATTGGTCAAACTTACAGCAAAATACCGAAACAGCTCATTAGAGACAATGCAAACATGTTAATTGTATTTAAACAGGATGAAACCAACCTAAAACACATATATTATGACCATGTAAGTGCGGATATGCCATTTGAACGATTTAAAGAGTTGTGTGGAAAGGCTTGGGCTGAAAAGTATGGGTTTTTAACAATTATGAAGGAACAACCGCTAAACAATGCTCGATACAGGATAGGATTTGATAAATTTATACTAATACACTGATCATGATGTAAAACATTCATTGTTGTACAACACGTCTTGCTACAAACATGGTTAACCAAGAAAAGTTAATAAAGGAAATAAAATCACTTAGTGATTCTATTCGAGATAAAAACAGAGCATTAAAATTAGGTATTAGCGAAAGGGAGAAATTTCTTGAATCTACTTTTAAACCTATTACTGAACCCTTGAAACAATTAAACAAAAAATTTGCTAAACCCGTTTTGGAAGGAGATGCAATTGCACCTATTACAAAGTTTGAAAGAGAAAATGTAAAATCAGAAGATTTTAGTGATGAAGACCTGGAATCCTCTACATATAGTGGTTTTACCGGTGAAGAACCTGAAAGAGAGCTAGAATCACCAGACTATAGTGGTATAAGAGAATTATATGAAGTAAAAGCTAAAAGAGGACATGAAGATGTATCAACTGCTAGTGAAGAGGAAAAAGAAGAAGAAGCAAGGGAAGGTCCGTCAAACATAAGCTTGTTGGGTGAAAACATTCATAACAAAGGACCTTTAGGAAGGAAATACATGGTAAAAATGTTACTCGGAACAATTCCTAATAAGAATTACCATAGTTATGGAGCGAGATTAACAGAAGATGGTTTAATGATAGGTAATAGCCCGTTAAACGTTGACGAACATGATAATATTGTCATTGGTGATCAAAGGTATAAGGGTACAAAAGGATTATTTGAATTATTATTTGAAAATAAGCCTTCAGTATCGTTAGTGAAAGAAAAAGACATGGAAGCATATAAAAATATTTTGGAACAGACAAATGCATATAGGAGAATGTATTTACCTGACCAACTTCCATTTAGATCTAAGTCTTTAAAATATAGAGAATTTGTATCCAAGTTAATACCAACTAGAAGACAAACAATGCCGTTAACACAAAGAAAACCTGTAAAACGAAGATTTATGGCATCCACTTTAGATGTAAGTGCTCAGGAAAGAAGAAAAAGAAGTAAGTCTGTTACGGGTACAGGTTTAATGAAGAAACTATATAACACAAATGTGATTTATTACAATAATATCAATAAATTGGTGGATAGAATGAAACTAATACATGAAGCTAAAGAAGCGGGTCATACTGGATTGGAAAACGAATGGGTGGCTTTAGTGGATGAACTCCGAAACCGTGGGGTAATCTCATAAAAAATGCGTTACTCACTAGATTACTATTCAGTTGCACCATGAGTGTCGACAAGTTCGGACGTTACTCCTCGGATGGGTTATATTACGCAAATAATTTAAAAAGAGGAGCTGGTTTACCACAAACACCTGATGGGGATTATGATATAACTAATAAAAGGTTAAAAAACATAAAAGATCCCACAGATGAAAACGATGCAATAAATTTAAAAGTATTAAAAGAAAAGATATCACCAACATTAAGACTACAGAAAAACACATATGACGCAGGTAATCATAGAATTGTCAATGTTGGTAAGCCAAATCAAAACGCTGATGCAATAAACAAAGGTTATTTATCATCAGAATTAAAAAATACGTTAAAATTCAATGGAAAAACGTATACTGCTGAAAATAAACGTATATCCAACGTAGATGACCCTAAAGATGCAAAAGACAGCGTAAATAGACGCTATTTACATTCATTAATACCTGAAAAGACAAAAGATGGTTTTTCTTTTTATAAATTTGTTATTAACGATATAGGTTATCCGAAAAATGAAAATGATGCTGTAAATTTAAAATATATAAAAGATCATTGTATTACACGTGATGTAGGAGTTATTGATTGTCTAGGTAATTGTTTAGCGAATGTTAAAGATGGTTCGGCACCATCAGATGGTGCAACAGTGGGTCAAATGAAGGAAACTTTAAAGCAAGAAACATCTGGATTTGTAAAACAGGATCAAGTAGTATCACGGTCGGGTGATGTGTTTGTACAAGGAAATGAAAAGTTTATTTTACTTGAACAAAAAAATAATGTTTGGGATTGCAAAGACATGAAATTATCGAATGTGCAATTAGCTACAGATGCTCATGATGTTCCGATTTTATCACAAGTTTTACATACTAATCCAAACAATTATCATAGAAGTTGGTTGGGTACAAATAGAAGAATAATTGACATATTTCCAGGTATCGATGATTACGATTGTGTTGTAGTAAAACAATCTTTAATATTAGACAAACCAAAAGGTAGTACTTTCAATGCGAAAAATAAGAAAATAGGTAATTTGGCACAAGGAACAGATCCAAAGGATGCTGCAACTGTAGGACAAACATTACAATATGATAGTGCAAATCAAGAGTTTATTTATAATACCAAAAGATTTAAATTAATGGATGTAAATGATTATCAAAATATATTAATTGCAGATCCAAATTCATTTAGCGGATTTAGAAAATTGTCTGGTGAGGAATTTATTCATAAAAATCATGTATTTAGAAATGAAGCAGACAGATCATTAATTAGTGCAGATTTAAAATATTTTAAATGTCCCGGGAATGATGCAAATGTAACTGATGAAGACTAAGAATTTGTATAAAAACTGATATGGGTTAGAAATCGGGACTAATATTATAAAAATGGGTTACACTCTAGAATGTTATTCAGTTGCACCATGAGTGTTGACAAGTTCGGACGGTATTCATCAGATGGATTATATTACTTTAATACTTTAAAAAGAGGTGTTGGATTACCACAAACACCTGATGGAGATTATGATATTAGTAATAAACGGTTAAAAAACATTAATGATCCCACAGATGAAAATGATGCAATAAATTTAAAAGTATTAAAAAAAGAGATAGTACCAACACTGAAATTAGATAAAAACACATATAACGCGGGTAATCATAGAATTTCCAACGTTGGTAAGCCAAATCAAAATGCTGATGCAATAAACAGAGGTTATTTATCATCGGAATTAAAGAATACGTTAAAATTTAATGGAAAAACGTATAATGCTGAAAATCGGCGTATATCCAACGTAGCAGACCCTGTAGATGAAAAAGACAGCATAAATAGACGCTATTTACATTCTATAATACCTGAAAAGACAAAAGATGGGTTTTCTTTTTATAAATTTGTTATTAACGATATAGGTTATCCAAAAAATGAAAATGATGCTGTAAATTTAAAATACATCAAAGATCATTGTATTACACGTGATGTAGGAGTTATTGACTGTCTTGGTAATTGTTTAGCGAATGTAAAAGATGGTTTTGCACCATCAGATGGTGCAACGGTGGGTCAAATGAAGGAAACTTTAAAACAAGAAACCTCCGGTTTTGTGAAACAAAACCAAGTAGTAACACGTCAAGGAGATGTATTTGTACAAGGAAATAAAAAGTTTACTTTACTTGAAGAAAACAATTATGTTTGGGATGGTAAAGGAAAGTTATTGACAAATTTAGGTATTGGTGAAAAGCCTGGTGATGCTGTTACTTATGAACAGATAATACAATTAGAGCCAACTGGAAAAAAATGGTGGAATTGTGATAACAAACGATTAACAAATGTTGCAGACCCTGATTATGCCAATAACGCTGTAACTGTTAATTTTCTTGTTAAAGTAATAGGTAATTTATTATTTGATATGCATAATTATATTGTAGCAGGACAACATAAACCTATTGACGAAAAAATGAGAAATACATGGATTAAACAAGAAATTCTTTATAAATATTTTTTTAATCATAACACACAAAAGTTTAGATCATCAGATTGGGGTACTTTTGATATTTAACTAAATAACACCATATATTACATCATTTATGTGCAACCTGTCATAGAGGTAACACATGGGTTACGCTTTTCAAATATAAAAGACAATCATGGCGTTTCATTACACCAGTCCATATCGAGACACTATACGGAAAGGAGGCGGTATCACGTCCACAGCGGTTTCTCTGTTAAGTAAAGCTTTAAATCGTATTCCAGTAGGATCTATCGTAAACAGAGCAATAGACGCTTTACCATACGAATTTCACATACCGGGAGGTTATCAGTATTGCGGACCAGGAACTAAATTAAAAAAACGACTGGAAAGAGGTGATCCAGGCATAAATAAGTTAGATCAGGCTTGTAAAGAACACGATATCGCATATTCCACGTTTACCGATTCAAAAAATAGGTCAATCGCTGATAAAAAGCTAGCGAATATAGCTTGGCAACGAGTAAAGTCTAGTGACGCTAGTATTGCGGAAAAAGCAGCAGCTTTAGCGGTAACAGCAGGTATGAAGGCTAAAACAGCGGTAGGAGGTGGAAAAAGGAGGGGTAAGAATAAAAAAGGATCAACCAAGAGAAAACATGGTGGTAATATTAGACTAAAAAGACGTTCTCCGAGGAAAAATAATAAAAAACCGACAATATGGTCAATGGTAAAAAACGGGGCTGGTCTATACCTAAGACCGTATCGTGCATATTAAATAAAAGAAATCAATTGGTTATACCACATAAAGCGTTGACTAATGTTGAATTATTTAAATATATTTCCTGTTTAAAAATACCATTTTTCCGCGGAGTATTTATGAAAGACAGTTTACCAAAGAAAATATGGAAAAATGAGACTGGAATCGTAAATTTGGATAATACTGAAGGGTCCGGCACCCATTGGGTGTGTTATAAGAAACTAAATAGTAATGTATATTATTTTGATAGTTTTGGAAATTTGCCACCACCTAAAGAACTTGAACATTACTTTAAATCTGCTAAAAACATATATTACAACTATAAAAGAGAACAACCTGATAATACTTCAATATGCGGCCATTTATGTTTGGAATTTCTAGCTAAAAGTATCAGTCACTATTGAGATGTCTTCCTATACGGTATCATTAACAGGAAAATCGTCCACTTTACGAAGTATCCTTTTTCCAGCGTTACGCTTGCAAAAAGGAAGATTTTGGGAGGCAGCACTGTTGGATTTTACAACTTACAACTCTATTCCCAATGTTACGGAAGGTAAAAATAACTTATTGCATTATTATAAAGGAAAAGATGCCAGTGGTAAGTTAACAGACTTAGAAGAGTGCAGTTTACCCACAGGTTCTTATGAAATTGATCATATTAATGAATTTTTGCAAAATAAAATGGGAAAAGACAATATATCGCTAAAAGGTAATAATAATACAATGAAAGCTGAGCTTACTTCAAAATATTATATAGATTTCACTAAGCCAAACTCAATTGGTGATTTATTAGGATTTCCCAAAGATGGAGCAATTTTAGAACCAAATAAAACACATTCCGGTAAACAAACTGTAACAATATTAAAAGTCAATAGTATAGACATAACTTGTAACATTATACAAGGAGCTTACAGAGATGGAGCAAATACTCATATAATACATACTTTTTACCCCAGTGTACCACCTGGATTTAAAATTGTTGAAAAGCCGCAAAACCTGGTATATCTACCTTTGAACACCACTTTCATTTCAGACATCGTGTTGAACGTATTGGATCAAGACGGTAACTTGATAGATTTCCGAGAAGAGCCTATTACGGTTAGATTACATTTAAAATCAACACTTTAATACAAAAATCATGGGTTTAACATTTAAAAGCGAACAACCTACGGGAATCCGCATTAGTAGCTCTTCAGCTGTGGAGGAGTTAACACGCGAGAACATTCGTTTCTTAGAGAGAATTGGATTAAAAGTAACCGATAATGGATATACTGGATATAGCTCAGGGTCCAACATTCGACGAAACCCTATGGGAAAAAGAATATCACACCCACAACCCTTACACTTCATCAAAATTAAACAATAACGATGAAATTCGTATTCCCATACAAAATCAAGACATTTACACACTACCATGTGAAAGTTACTTGTATATTGAAGGAAAAGTTACTAAAAAGGACGGTACTACTACTGGTACAACAGTTCCATTTATAAATAATCCCATGGCTTTCCTGTTTGATGAAATTAGATATGAAATATCAGGTGTAACAGTTGATTCTACTAAAAAAGTAGGTATTGCAACAACTTTAAAGGGATTAACATCTATATCACCTAATGAAACCAATTTAATACAACCTGCAGGATGGGTTTTACCTGCAAAAGACACAATCACTCCAGATACAAATGGAAATTTTGATTTTCATATTCCGTTACGTTTGTTGCTTGGTTTTGCTGAAGATTATAGGAAAATAATATTAAACGTTAAACAAGAATTAGTTTTGTTGAGATCTTCAAACGATAAAGATATTATTAAAGCTCCAGACGGTACAACAGATGCAACTTTAGAATGGAAATTAACATTAGACAAAATTGTATGGAGAGTTCCACATGTAAAATTAGCTGACGAGCATAGAATGCTACTATTAAGAAAGTTAAAGGCTGATCGTGATATTGTAATTCCTTTTAGAAGTTGGGAATTTCATGAACATCCCAGCTTGCCAACTACGGATCGACACACTTGGACAGTTAAAACATCTAATTATGTGGAACGAGCCAGGTATATTATATTTGGTTTACAAACAGGCAGAAGAGACACCATCACCAAACATGCAGGCCAATTTGATCATTGCAACTTGAAAAATATTAAAGTTTATTTAAATTCACAATTTTTTCCATACGATAATTTAAATGTGTCATTCGCTAATAAAAAGTACAGCATATTGTACGATATGTATGCAAGATTCCAAAGTTCATATTATGGTAAAACGAATGCACCTTTACTATCACCAGAAAAATACTTAGATGGTTACCCTATAGTTGTAATCGATTGTTCTAAACAAAATGAATCGGTAAAATCATCAAGTGTAGATATAAAAATAGAAATGGAATTCAACGCGCCTATATCGGCTAATACAACTGCATACTGTTTAATTCTACATGATAAAATCGTAACATACACACCTTTAACTGGAATTGTTAAAAATGTATTGTAAAAGACCGGTTTTCCTACATTCCAATGCATTCCGCGAGTATAAAAGCAGAGCGTTCAGCTCGCTCCTTATCAGTTTGTTGCCTGTTGTTGTATGGGTAGCATCTTATTCAATATGGCTTCTCCTAGTGGTACACAAGAAAATGTAGTAGATATTGAGAAGGAGATATCCGACTTTTTAGATCTTCAAGGTCAACCGGAGGGAGATGAGCACAACGCTTGCGGACAACTCCACGCCAGTAATAATGTTGAGGAAAAAGGTAAAAGAAGAAAGAATGCACACAAGAGGAAAAGGGATATTGAAGATAATATTTCTCCTAACATATTAAGTGAGGTATTCTTGCGAATATTTTACCCAATCTCTTCCAGTTTGGACAAAAGTGTTTTAATCGGTGTTATGAAATCTACAGATTATTCCCCTACTGTAATTTTAACTCATGGACCCAAAATGATTTTGTTTACGGACACTGCTTGGGAATCGTTTATGAAACACTTGCATCTGCTAGAATGCTATTTAAGTAGTAACATGTTTGGAAGAAAGACAAGAGTAGGCCTTTTGGATTCAAATGTGGAAATCGATATTGTTAAACATCGTGGTGATCATCAGTTGCGGTTTAGAGACACAACAAGACATGATAACAAGATTCAACTTAATCGAGAAGAGTTTTTTATTCTAACTTGTGCAACTGAACCAATAACGAGATACTTGAGACAACTGGTGTTTTCAAGTTCAATTATTAAAGATTATCTGGAAGACACTTTGGACAAACAACCGGACGCACCTATATTGTACGGACCTGTAGATACTTCTATATTCAATAGGGTTCCTCATGAAGTACAAATGTGGAGACAATTGGAAAAGTACGCTCAACTACATAAGAAATCAGTAAAACATGAAAAAGAGGAAGAAGAAGGAGGAGAAGAATCAAGTGTTAGTGATGAAAATGAAAACAAGGAAAATGTAAAGATGGAAACCTAAATGACAATTAACTACACAGCAATGGTTAATTTTTAAAACAATATCAAACACTTTGTGGGGTTAGGCCTACCGGGGACGGTGCCCACGTTAAATATACACCAACGCGCCAACAACTGTACGGCCGGGTATAAAAGTCGTACCTACCGTGGTGTGGAAATCAGTTGACCTTTGGACTTCGTCATGAGCAGACGAGTGATCTTCGCAATGGACAAGGAAGAAGAACAAGTAAAGTCCAAACCTGGTATAATTGAGTTCCAAGCGTTTCGGGGTAATGATGATAGATTTATCATAAAAGAACTTGTGTTTTTCGACATCAATACAAGTGTTCCTTATTCGTTTTTATTTAAACCACCATGTTCTTATTCATCTTTAACCAGTAAAGCCGCTACTACCAACAGATGGATTTCAAAACACTTCCATCATATCGATTGGTATGATGGTTTTACAAGTTACACGGACTTGTATCACATTATGCATCACTTTTCAGACAAGTTTACCAATATTTACACAAAGGGGCTGGAAAAGAAAAGATGGATCGAAGGATTTACTCATGTTCCGGTTAATGATGTGGATTTGGATAAAAACTACAAGTATACGATGGAAAATGTGTGTATTTGTACTAAAAGTCCAGAACATGAAAAAGATAGACATTGCGCTTTAAAAAACGCCTATAAACTCGCATCTTACCTTCAAAGTGGGGAAATGGGGAGTGGTGGGGGTAACGGGGGTTATATAAGTGAGGAGCAGACCGGGACCTGGCATGAGTATTACTCGAGATTCCGAGACGACAACATCTCCCAGCAAGAAGACGAAGAAGACGATCTATAACTTGACCATGGCATCTCACCAGTTCCTGCAAACTTTGGTTGAGCAGTTCAATGCTCACTCCAAATCTACCATACTACCCGTCAAGAAGTGTTCCGAACTTAAAGACGAGAAGCACTACATTATCCACGCCATGAAGAAGATGGAGACTACAGTTGGAGAGGCCATCTGCTGCAGTCTTAGCGAGGCACCATTCACTCCGGGGGATGAGCCCAAGTTCCAAGTCTACCTGCCGAAACGGTTCGTCCATCTCCTCCAGAACGAGGATCTGCGCTCCATCCAACCCGGCTGTCTCTACCTGGTTTCCCACGGTTGCACGGGTAGCAATTCCACCGAGTTGACCATCCACATCGCCGACAAGCAGCAGTGTTAGATTTAAGTTATACTGTTGTACATATGTTATTGTAATGTTTTATAAATAAATAAACCATAAAAGACAAAAAAGAATACAAAAAGACGAAAAATGCAACATATCAATATGTGAAGTTTGTCACATATTGATATGTTGCATTTTTTTTAAACTTCGCGGGTGACCTTGACCTTTGACCTTTGCATTTCACAGTTACCCCCACCACCACGCTACAAGTCAAACCTGCTTGAATGCAAAACACCCCCACCACTTTTTCATATACCTCCAAGTGCTGTGCCTCGTCTTCATTTCAACTCCAGCAGCCAACCGAACAACATCAGTATGTCTCTGAACGTAAGCTGTGCCAGCTATGAGGAGGTGACGATCAAAACGCAACAGGAGCTGAACGACTTGTACAAGGAGTTGCAGCTGATGGTGGCAAGAGGCTACCGTATAAACGTGCAAGTCTACGCTTGCAATATACGGAATCTTCGGCAGCCGAAGGAAGAGCCTGGACATTCCTCTTCAACGACAGCTTCCTCACCGGCGTCGATGAAGACCGAACCAGACAACTTGGATTACTTCAGCTGACTAGCGGTTGTCTTCCTTGTCCTTACAATTGTAGAATATGTTTATTTCTTTATTATATTAAAGAAGTAAAAAGAGCAAAGCCACCTATCTTGTTACTGACATATATGCTCAGTAACAAGATAGGGTTTTTTTTTTTAAAACACAATTTGAATGACCTTGAAACTTCCCCCTCCACTGATTCGCTACCCCCACCACTTCACTGTTGATATACATGAGACAACATAATTAGATACCTCATTCCTTCTTCAACGGCCAAACCTACAACATCAACAATGGCTAACCTACCAACAGATGAAAGATGTCCTCACGCATGCTGTGACTTCGTACACGAGTTAGAGAAGAGGATGCAAGAGAGGGCGATAAGAAGAAAGCAGATCCACTCAGAAAATATCATGATAGTAAACGGCTATCTTTTGTTGTTCGGCCTTATCATGGTTGTACTGTTCATACTGTACGGCATAGTTACATGCGTCGGCAAGGTTGCAGAAGAAAACGCTCGCCACCATCAGTTGGAAGATTTCAATGTTACTTTCTAGGTTTTCCTTTTTTAAAACTCCATTTGGATGAACTTTCCCCCTCCACTCCTTCCTTTTTTAAAACCCAATTTAAATGACCTTGAAATTTCCCCCTCTACTTTTCAATAATGTTACAACTGACTGCAGCTCACCTCATTCCTTGCTTAGCTGCCATGGCGGAAGGAACTCTTTCTCAAGTTGACTCCACTACGGACGAAGCATTTCCCTTGCGGTGGACTGTTCATTTACAGGATGCGACAGAAGTGGAAGTCTTGTATCAAAAATTACTCAATGTATTCAACGGGAACCCTGGACCTCTTGAATGTAGAATGGATTTGAATTTTGATGCAACCAGGGTCGGCACAGAACCTTCAACTTCAAGCCAGCCTCAGCAACGAGATTTTACACATTTATACACTCCAATATCACCGGAAGGTGTAACTGTCTGCGAGGCTGACTCAACTACACGTTATGTTCAGCCGAAGCCTTGGGTGTTGATTATTAACAATGTGTACAAAGTGGAATTGGTATGTAATAGATTAAAGGAGTTGATGGTACAAGATCCAGGCCTGCGCTTTCAAATAGATATACATTTCATCTGGAGAGCACCTGCGCGGGGCTCTTCGTCTGACAGCTCTCCAAGTACGACGGACGAGGAGGACGACTAGTCATCTTTTTTAAAACTCCGTTTGAATGACCTTGACCTTTCCCCCTCCACTGAGTTTATTTAAGGTGCACTCTCACTGACTACAGCATCATTTCATCGCGCACCTTCACCGCAGCAACATGGAGAGTCAACTCAACTACTGTTGCGAACAGAAATGTTTTTCATGGCCGAATGGCATTGATGTGGTGGATGGCCTGGCTTGTAGAACATGTAAAGCTTTTGGTCAGTGCATGTGTAAGTGCAAGTCTTGGAAGAAGCCGAAACCGAAGTTGAAGACATTCCATGTGTACCAAATGAGAGGGCATAAGTACACTTGTTGCCCTGAACGTTGCATTGAATTCAAACTAAAACAGCTAACTGGCTGCAAATTGTGCAACAATCATTTTGCAGGTTTTTGCAAACATTATTTAGGAGCGTGTCAATACAGATCAACTTGGCATACAGAAGCACTCACTATCAATGAAATCGCTATAGACTCACAAGAGTAGTCTTTCTACTCTTTGACTTTTTTAAAACTCCGTTTGAATGACCTTGAAATTTCCCCCACCACTTCCCCATATATCTAGAGTACGCAGGGCCCGGAGGTCAGTCGCTCGGCGGCTGTCGTAGTGTGCACATCCGTGTTGTGCAGTCTGCTGTGCAGTTTTGATTTTAACCAGTTCAAGGTCACCACACTTAAACTCTGGCAAAAACGTCAAGCTGTTAAAGACAATCCTAAGTCCCAGGTTCACAGTCAACCTCAAGGTCATCACACTTTAACATGTAAATTTAAGGTAGCACCAAAACGGTGCTACCTAGCTTGACAATTTCAAGTTTCCCGAGGTCATCACAGTTCCCCCACCACTTCCCATATACCTAGAGTGCGCGGGGCTGGACAGTCAGTCGCTCGGTGTCTGTCGTAGGGTGCACATCGCGGTTGTAGTACTGGTCTAAAGGGGCTGCTGGCTCACTTCAAGGTCACCCGAGCGGTGTCACATGACGGTTTAGGCAGAGTCACGTTGCAAACTTGCAGTTTCCTCAGCACTTTTGCTGTTTCTCGTCTAATTTCGCTCCAAGTCGTCAAGGTCATGGGAACCGGACTGAAACTCGGAGCGTAGTGCGAGAAACAGCAAAAGTGCCAAAAAATTTTAGGTTTCAGCGTGACCTTGACCTTTGTGACATCGATGACGTCATTTTGGTGACGTAAGGGGTGATGACGTCATCAGCACGTCATTTCTGTGACGTCGTGGGTGTGACGTCATGGATGTGACGTCATTGGTGATGACGTCATCGATTGCGTCATCAATGACGTCATCGATGACGTCATCGGTGAGGTCATTGACCTCGATGACGTCATCGCTCAGGTGACCTTGAAGTGAGCCAGCAGCCCCCTTTTTCCACTACTGTTATTGTTTGGTGGTTGCTAAGAAGGAAAGCATGTTTTTGTTATGAATGTTTTTAAATAGAAGTGATGTTGTTTTTTTTTAATTAAATTGAAGTTTTGTTAACTGTACAACATTTTGATCCTTTTTTATTTTGAGTATATAGTTCTTATCCTAGGCGAGAGATAGTGAAATTGACAGTTATGTTCCTAAAGGTAAAATTCTCTTTAGGATTGCCCTTCTATCAAACTGTTTGGTAAGAATGACCAAATAAAAAAAATGAAAACTCAACCTCAAATAGACAATTATTGTAAAAAATATCAAGCAATCAAACTTTGCATTACAATTTATAGTTGGACTCCCTCTTAACCAGCCTACCATGTCACAAAACCAACTTCCTTTCAGGCCATTTTTAACATAACTTTGCTAAAAAGTCTTGTTTTGCCAGAAAGGTTGTTTTGTATCTATTTTTCAAATCAATCACCGTACAGTTCATTTTGCAGTTAGTTTCAGAGAACAATTTAGGTGACTTTCCGCATTAGAAGTGAATGGCACCGGAAGTGAATACATTGTTTACTTTCATTTCAGTAGGTCACAATACCAATATTTTCAGTTTAGTCTTTCCAATGTGTTTATTTGTGATTTGATTTTGTTAAACCAGAAAAATAAGTTTGTGAGTAGCCAGCTTTAATTCTATACCAGTACAGTAATATATTTAGTGTTTTTTTCATCTTTTTGATCATGGAGAACTATAATTTTTCAAGGTTCAACTGTTTAATAAAAAAATTTGTTACCCGGCTACTGTCTGGTCCGGTTAAGAGAGAGTCTACTGTACTAAATAGTAAAACATTACAATAAAGCTTTGACTTTTGAATTAGTCAACCTCAAAGGTAGGTTTTGTGGTTTATATTGCTTGCACCTTTAAAAGTGTACCATGACCATCGATTTGATGACATTTACCTAGGAAGACCTTACAAGCTTTAATTCCAGGTACTTTAGATAGATTCTCTGAAAATTTGCGCAGTATTAGAGGCGTGCAGAACAAATTAATATGGAGAACTGAAGTTATATATTTTCTTATATTGCACAGTTGAGTCCTGCTAATCTTAAATTAATGGTCTGGCAAATTTTTGGAATAGAATTTCATAAATAATACAAGATGCTAAATAGGTTACTCCTTCAGTTTACTGAAACAGGGTATAGGCCTATACGATACCGGAACTCATCAAGGGCAATTATTGAATGTGGAAAGCTGAACCAGAAATAGAACCGCATTATAGTGGTAAATAACAATAGAACAAGGTAACTAATCAAGTTTGTTAAAAATGATCAAACCACAGAAAAGCGGCCGTAGTAAGGGAATCATGTCTAACAATGGTAAATTCCATATAATATTGGACTTCGCCCACTTTTAAGTAAAGTAAAATCAATAATTTTGAAATAAAATGTGTTCAGATGAGGTGGAATTTTGGAAAAGTGGGACTCACTGTACAACTATTCGAGGGGGTATCTGCCTCCCCCCCCCTCCCAACACTATTGCTAGCCCAGTACTTTAAAGGTATTTTGGATAACAAAAGTAGTGATGCAAAACCGTTTTCCAAAAATTTTTAATCTTACATTTTTAAGTTTTGTTTTAGCGAATTTTCCTATAGGAAATATGCTATTACAGTAGTAGCCATACCATATTAGGTAAGACCTAAGTCGGGACGATTTTACATTTTCATTTTGAGGTCATCCCTAGAAGCCAAAAACACCATTCGTTCCTTTTGAAGAGTACCTCCGATTTTGATAAAATTTGGTATGAAGGTGTAAGACCAGGTCCATTTTCATGACTTTGCGAACCAGCATTGTCGGGTTATGGAAACGGGGTTTTATGGGGTTTTAAAGGGGTCTAAAATGGGTTTTTGGTATTTTTGAAGTTCAATTCTTGAAATTTAAGAGTTTTAACTAAAATAATTTAAAAGAGCTTAAAAAACAAACAATTTAGTATTTTGAATTTTTCACTTAGCTCAACGATTCCGGAGAAAAGCTAAAAACAGTCTTCCCATGTTAATCTTAAGGGAAATCAATAAAACCCTGTATCTCGCTTATTTATTGACATAACTTGGTAAAATTGGGTATGTACATTCACTTGGTAGGGTTCAACTGATATTATTGTTTACAACACCCATGTGGCGGCAAACCTACATACTCATCCCCCTGGGGTTTATGAGGAATATTAAAAAGTGCCGAATATTGAGACAATTTGATTTTTACCTTACCCAACCTTTTTCCTAACAACAAACATGTTTAACATCCCATGGCAATAAACCTACATACTCATTCCTATGGTGTCTATGGGGAAATACAAAATCTTAAATTCCTTTGGAAATTTGCTGAGTTTGCAGGTCTGCTGTGACGGGGGTGTTTTATTTAAAACTAAATTGTAAGTTATTTTTCTTGTTTAGTTTAGTGCCTTAAAAATTGATGTGCTGAACATTTAATTTTCCAACCAAGCCATTTTCAGAATCTTTGACTCAGTTTAAGTGTTATTTTTCAGATGTACTACACATTTATGGTTCCCCGGCCTGTGATGATCCACGGGTACTGGATGTCCGTCGTCACCTTGTTCCATAATGTTGTCTGGATTCTTCTCCTAATGACTTGTTTCTTAGTCACCATCCTATTTTGGAAATTCAAGAAGAATCAGCATACCAACGGTTGGTTTACTGGTAAGGGTGCATTTTTAAAATTAAAGATCGAATATAGAAATACATACTATAAAAGAGGGGTATAACAGAATCTTTTAGGCAACTGATTAAAAAAATGTAAATAAAATCTATCAAAAAAACTATATGCCTTCCCAAGGATTTGAACCAACGACCTTTCTCCTACAATACTGACACCTTTTTTACCAACTGAGCTGTTTGGGATGCATGACCTTCACTGGTGTACTTGAAAGTTTTACAAGTCAAAAGTTTTTGAATGTAGAAGTAGACTGTAATTTGAAGTAACTAAAAAAATTTACTATATTCAGGAGTTTAAATATTTCCAAAATATTTTCAATAGACAGGGCCGCCCTGAGGGTAATAGGCGCCCGGGGCAAGGTTTTGACCTGCGCCACCTAAATTAAATAATTTTATATAGCCTATCTTGTAAACTGTAATGTCAAATTACAGTTCGAAGCACTAAATTAGGTGCATGGCTAACTTTTCAATGCTGTTAGTTTGAATAAACTAATTATTTGAAAAAATCACTTCTACTAAAAAGCTTTTTTAACACAACCTTTTGTCGACAGCACTTGGTCTGGGTCTGGTTATTGTAATTTAGACTGTCACACGCGATAACCAAAGGCAACCTGCACATCAAAAATCCTTACTGTTGATTTAATACTATGTAAAAAAGCATAACGATTTTTACTAAAATTGTTGTAATTCAAGAATGTGTAATTGAAGTCATCAATGCAATTTAGCAATATCGTGATCTCAGAGTACAAAGTAGGCCTAACACAGGAGTGTGAATAAAGAATGGTGTTTTCAAAGACGAATAAAATTTCAAATAAAACTACTCATTCACCGACTAATAAATTGTTTAAAATGTTTATTTAAACTAATCAACAAAATTATTACTAAACTATTTGTAATAAAAATATTTATTGATGCAGTTTTTATAATTTTTGTCAAGTGTTAGAGCCTTTAAAAACGGGGAGTTCGCCTCGGCCGCGGCGCCCCCTAGGCCGTAGCGCCCGGGGCAACTGCCCCGGTCGCCCCGCCCTCGGGGCGGCCCTGTCAATAGATAACAATTTTTGCACAAAATCAAGTAGTTTAATTTGAGTTATCGATATTACAATAAACGTATAATGTGAACATTACTTTATTGAGTAAATCAATAAAAGGTGTATTCAAAATAATAAACAACTAATGTAAACATTAAACAAGGTAAATTCAATATAAACATAGTAAACAGCTGATCAGCTGAGTATCAACACATGACAACTCTCCCCCTTCAAATCTTCGACCGCAACATCTGATCAACATGTCGTCTGCAAGTTAATCCATTGTCGAGTTTGATGTAGTAGTGCAAATTACCTTCCTTTGATTGCACAACGCCCCGAGTCCATTTTCCCTGGTTGTTATAGTTTCTCACTTGTACACGATCCCCGACCTTAAACTTACGCACTATGCCTTCAGGGCGTCTTGTATATTGTTCTTCTGTAGGAGGTACCAGTAGACTGAGGTGTGTCCTTATCTTCCTATTAAACATTAGAAAGTATGCAGAGTTTCCGGTTGAGTTGGGAACCTGTCGAAGCTGCATCAATATACGATATAGTTTTGTCTCCAGAGTCCCAGGTTCCTCTAACATGCATTTCAATGTTTTCTTCACAGTTTGGACAAATCGTTCGGCTTGGCCATTAGACGATGGATGGAAAGGAGCAGTAGTCTTATGTTTGGTTCCACATTTTCTGAGGAAGTCCTGAAATGCTGCTGAGGTGAA
This sequence comes from Neoaliturus tenellus, assembly GCA_030545055.2. Lineage (NCBI taxonomy): Eukaryota > Metazoa > Arthropoda > Insecta > Hemiptera > Cicadellidae > Neoaliturus > Neoaliturus tenellus. The sequence goes on along the minus strand of CM061532.1, from coordinate 47,679,100 downwards.
ACTTCGTCCATTATCAGAAATTAGGAGGTTTGGCAGTCCAAAAATACTAAATAATTTCTTCAGCTCCTTTACGACCCACTCTGCAGTTGTTGTTTTGGTAGGAACAACTTCCACCCATTTTGAGAATGCGTCAACGACAATCATAAATTGTTGACCATTAGTTGGGCCCATGAAATCCACGTGAACGCGCTCCCATGGTCTAGTAGCTGGTTCCCAAGGATGATTGACTTCTTTAGGTGGCACATTTTGCTTTTCACGGCACGGTCTGCATGTTGCTATCATATCCTCAATATCTTTGTCCATTCCTCTCCAACAGCAGTAACTTCTGGCTAAGGCCTTGGTTTTGACGATGCCTACATGTCCAAAGTGTAATTCCTCAAGAACTTGTTTCTTGAGAGACTTAGGAATAACCACCTTCCATCCCTTAAAAAGACATCCTTCATGCAGAGATAATTCATTGTCGTGATACCCTAGGTATTCTAGTGATTTCCCCTCTTGAAGAGCCTTGACAATCATGCTGAGCTGAGGATCCTTAGATGTTTCATAAGCTAGTATTTTATGATCAATTGTAATGGTGCTTATTTGATTTGCTTGAAACAAGTTATGCTGATCAGTGAATTCACCTTTAATTTCTTCCACCGGAAACCTTGATAGAAAATCTGCATTTCCATGTTCAGTTGTACGTCTAAATTCAATATTGTAGTTAAACCCCGATAAGAAGTGTGAATAGTTGAAGAGACGGGTAGCAGACATGGAAGGCAGACTCTTTTGTGGGTTGAAGATAGCTAGCTACCAGCGGCTTATGATCGGTCACTAGAGTAAACTCTCTTCCATAGCAATATGGGAAAAACTTTTTTAGACCCCAGTATATTCCAGTTGCTTCTTTATCGATCTGGCTATAATGCTTTTCAGCCTTCGTCAGTGACCTCGACGCAAAAGCTATGGGTCTCTCTTTTCCATCTGGAAAACGATGGGAAATTACAGCTCCAAGTCCTACTGGAGATGCATCAGTTGCTAGAATTAGAGGCAAGGTAGGATCGAAATGGCATAGGACCGTATCACTCATTATTATCTCTTTAATTCTTAAGAAACTTTGTTCGCAGTCTTCATTCCATTTGAATTGCATCCCTTTTGTCAGTAGCTTATGTAGTGGGTGAAGTAGGGTGGCAAGATCTTTAATGAACCGGTTATAGTAATTTACTAGACCCAAAAATGAGCGAAGTTCGTTAACATTTTGAGGCCTTTGAGCATCCCTAATGGCTTTGATTTTGTCTTCACTTTTATGGATTCCATGTTCATCGATTGTATGTCCTAAATACTGTATTTTCTTTTGGAAAAATCGACATTTGTCACGATTCAATCTTAAATTTTTCTTCCTAAGGTTTTCAAATACTTTTTTGAGACGATCGAGCAATTCATATTCTGTTCTTCCTTGAATTATAATATCGTCAAAGAAGCACTGAACCCCTTCCAGGCCTTGTAGAGCATAGTCCATTACCTTCTGCCAAATTGCTGGTGCAACTTTAACACCAAACATAAGTCTGTTGACAGTGTACTGGCCCTTATGTGTACTCAAAGTCTGGATTACCTTACTTTCATGATCCATTTCTAGATGAAGGTATGCATTACTTAAATCTAGTGTACAAAACAATCGTCCTCCATTCATTTGAGCGAAAATGTCTTCAATCCTAGGAATGGGGTGGTGTTCTTCCTTGATTTGTTTATTAACTGTAACCTTGAAGTCCGCGCATATCCTTATATCACCGTTAGGCTTAACCACAGGAACGATTGGTGTACCCCACTGTGATTTTTCTGTCTTTGAAATGATTCCTGTTTCTTCGAGCCGATCAAGTTCTTTTTCAACCTTTTCTTTTAGTGCGTACGGTATAGGACGAGCTTTAATAAATATAGGTATTGCTCCTTCAATGAGTTGTAGATGTCCTTTTTGATCTGGTATTTTCCCAATACCTGGTTCAAATAAGTCTTTGAATTCAACCAACAACTCATCAAGTCCAGAGGTGGTAGTTGAACTGTTAATATTTTTCAGTTCAGCCCAATCTAACTGCACCTCTCTTATCCATTCCCTACCGAAAATAGCATCCAGATCCTGATTGACTAAGTAGAGCTTCCCGACAAATGACTGCTTTTTATATGAACATTTTAAAAAGACCACCCCCTTTGGTTTAATTACTTCACTTGTATAGGTGCGTAGTTCGACATGTGTTCGAAAAATTTTCTTATTAATGTTAAGTCTCATGAAGGTTGAATAAGGCAGGATGCTGATTGCTGCACCGGTATCGAGTTCCATTTGTACAGGTTTTCCCTCCAGTAGTACTTCAACGAGAAACTTGTCATTTGTAGGAGCATGAATTTTGTTAATTTCTTGAAGTTCATCATTTGAATCTCCTGTGTCAACTTCTGCATGGTGAATTTTAGATGGTTTGGTGTTAAGGCAAACACTAGCTAAGTGCCCTTGCTTATTACATTTCCTACATGTTTCTGATATAAACCTGCATTGTATAAGCTCTGATACCTTCATTGTATAAACCTGATATAAGCTCTGTGTTGAGATGATCCACAACGATAGCATTTACCTCTGAGACGTTGAAATGGTGTTAGATTGTTATTGGATGAAGCAGAAAAATGTTGTTTCCTCTTTTCCTTATTTTCCAACTTGTGAACCACGTTTTCAAAAGCAGGAGTGCCGTGCGATTCAACCAATCTACTCTCATTCTTAGCAAGTTCTAATATGGACGCTACGTTTACAACCTCTTGAAAGGATTTCGTAGTTTTTTCCTGCAACAACTTCGTTCTAATGTCATTGTCTTTAAGGCCTCTGATAAATTGCATACGTAACAGTGTATTTGCAATCGATTTACTACAGTGTTCACAGTTGAACTCACAATCTGATGTTAACTTTTTCAGTTCAACAGAATAAATTTTTACAGTTTCTTGGGGTTCTTGCATTCTAGATAAAAATCTGTGTTGTAGAGCCCATGCACTAGGTTGTGGGTCAACATAGTCTGTTAAAATGTCTACTAATTCATTGTAAGTTTTGCTCAGGGGACTTTCAGGGGCGCATATATCATAAAGTTTTTGATGTAACTGCGGCGTAAGGGCGTGGAGCAGTGTATATACTTGGTCCGCAGGTTCCATATTTTGACGATGTAGATGGAGAAATACTTCCAAACGTCGAGTGAAGTTTTTGAAGGTTTCCTCTTCTTGGTAAGGCATAAAGGAAATTGAAGATGTAAGCGCACGAGAATGATTAGGGTGTAATTTCTCTGTGTTAGGCTTATCATCATTTCTTAGAATGCCTAACTGACTTTCTGTTTTGAATTTACTATAATCTGTCCCCATCTTTCTTGTAACTGGTCCATCAGTTTGTAATATCTGTCTTCCATTTCAATCCTGTATTCTATTTCCTGGTCCAGTTGGTCCTCTTCGGTTTTAGTTTCTATTATCTGTTGTGCAGTATTAAATCTGCTCCAATAATCTTCCAGTGTGTTAATTCTGGATTGAACTACTTCCTTTGACATTTCCTGCAAGTTTGTCAAAAATCTGTCAGCCTTGCTCAACTGGCCTTTGACCACTGCTCTAACTTTCTTCATTTCACTTAAACTTTCCGTTACACCAAGATCACTCATCATGTAAAATGTTAAAAGAAATTAAAATCAATAAAATAAAACAAGTTTGGCTCGTCGCCACTAATAAATATTACAATAAACGTATAATGTGAACATTACTTTATTGAGTAAATCAATAAAAGGTGTATTCAAAATAATAAACAACTAATGTAAACATTAAACAAGGTAAATTCAATATAAACATAGTAAACAGCTGATCAGCTGAGTATCAACACATGACAGATTGCTAAAAAGGTTACGTTGTGTTCAAAATCAATTACACCCAAAACTGCATTTATTTACATCTGTACATCAACAGATGTTTAATCTACTCAACCCAACCCAAATGATATTTTAATAGAAAAATTAATGATGGATAGCGCCCTTTATATTAAGTCTGATCCTCATAAATTTTTGTTGGAAACAACTACGGACAGAAAAACCTATCCAAACACACCAAAAACTTGAAAATTGGTTGATGATTGCAGGTGTTAAAATTAAAAAAAAGTCCTTAGCGTATTAAATAAGAATAGATTTTAAAAAAAATACAGTAGAACATGGATGGTTAATAAATGTCTTTGATTAGAATATCTGCCTTTCAGTTTCCAGCTATTGACACATTGACAATAGCTATTGAACATAAATTGTTTGAGCTATTGGACATTCGAAAAATCTATATCCATTTAAATTACTATCCTAACAGACAAAATTTAATAAAACAACAATTATATTATTGCCAATGACATTTTCGGTTCTTATTAAGTTGTAATAAAATGTACATAGTTGCATGGCTGGTTTCTATTTTAAAATGAAAAAAGATTACTAATTTAAAAATTTTAGATCTTAATCTGAATAAGGTGAAAACCCAATTCTACAATGTAGTATTTCACTTTAAATTCCAATTCAAACGTGTTGTTATGTAAGTTTTATCTCCTTTCAATATAACCTGAGACATTGACTTGAAAACTTTTTATTTACCTCCATTGAGATAATGAAATGTTAATAATAAGTTGATTGTACGGACGTATAACATAATTGTTCTAAAAGAAAAGTCGTAAAATGCCTTATTTGAATTAATCTATTCATTAATATTTCTTTGACAGATTTAGTTGAAAGTCTTCTGGCAATTTTTGCCTCTTTTCTTGGCCAGTCAACTCATCTACCCCCTTGCTATATTTCCAGCCAAAGAATCATTGTCAGCTGGTCTATATTCAGGTGAAACTTTCTTAGTCGTAATATTGCCTAACAATTAGCTTTAACTTAATCATAAGTCTCCATACGTGTACAGGTTTTGGAAGTTTTACCAAAGAGAAAGATTTCTTGCAATCTTGCAAATAAAATCCTTTTGTAAAAAGAGGTTTAAAACTTTTACGGAGCACAACATGGAAAATACTAGACTTTTGGGCAAAACACACAACATTTCTTATTATCCAAGATAATTGAGAATTTATTTACTCACTTGTACTTTACCACGGGGTGAGCTCCTGACCACAGTTGGAGGTGAATTATCTTATAGGAATTATTTTACTCATATTGTTATTTGCTCCTGAGCTGGTAAGACTAATTATAATAGTTTTAAGTTACCTTATCGTCTACAGCTCATATCCAGTGTTGTTCTTCTACAACCTCCGGTTTCGACGCATTTGCGTCATGGTCACGTAGTGGTCAATTTGCAAAAAATCACAGCAGTGTCGGGGTGCCGCCATCCATGACGGAACAGTCATATAATTGTCTTTTTACGTGTGTGTACGCCCGTTTGTGTTGATGTTTCAATGTGTGTGTTTGTGTTACTTTTTTCAACTTTAAGAACGTCTTCATGACAGCAGATTTTTTGAAGCTTGATTTTTAAGAAGTTGACCACTACATGACCATGACGCCAATGCGTCGAAACCTGACATTGTAGAACAACACTGGCTGGATATGAGCTGTAACGAAGGTAACTTAAAACCATTATAATTAAAGGAATTATTATCAATCCCCAAGGAAAAACCTGCTTAAGGGCCGCTTTACCCATCTCAGTTTAAAAACTAATCCAGAAAAATGTCAATTTTAAATCATATGGAAAAATATTTTTTAATCCCATGTTTAAACTAGGTTGGGGAAAGTGGCTCTCAGTCAAATAAAAACATCAATTAAAATAATTTTACAGTTATATTTTACATCCATAAGTTGAAGAGATACAAAAATGTACTCTATAACTCCATAAGTCGATTTAAACTTTCATTCTATTTCTTCAAGTTTACCTCTATACCAGAAAGTTTTCTCTACTATACAACGTTAGTATAATAACGTAACGCACTGCGTTATGACTGCTCTGTAAGTGGGAACCCTGGTGCACAGGTCCCTGATACATCCGGTCTAGAGACTGTCTGCTGCTACTACATTGGACTGTACGTTACCTCTTGAACGTTGAAGTCCAGTTCAATAAAAAATTACATTTGTGACTCAAAATATTCCTAAGTCAAACTATACGACTTGAAAAAATGAAGGAACTTGAAGGAAAATCAAGTTCCGTGAATTTTGAGTTAGCGAGGGTTGACTGTATTACAATTTATAATGGAAATTATAAAAAAAATCACTTTAACTGACCAATAGTAGGAGACTTTAGTTTAGTTATAACTATTGAAGAGTAACTAGCACAGCTAATTTATTTATGCTAATTTTTTAAAACTGGATTCTTAAGTTTTTATGACAAGTTGATAATACAGTGTTAGAATCTCCATATAAATAGGACAATATTGTGTACATTTGACATTTGCTGGTAATAAATACTCATGTTTACTGTAACCGTTGATCAGCTTCTTCATGTCTGCCATCCTCAACAATACAATGATTTCACGTCTGATGGTTCCCCACCAATCGGGGAAGATCGACACTGTCCAAGACTTCGTCCTGGGAGGGTACCACTGGGGGGAAGAAGCATACAGCAACTTCCAACAGGAGGTGTACTTCAATATGAAGGCGAGTCATTTTATTTTAAGTTAAACTGTAGCTTTTCCTTGTGTTTTGCTACAAAAGAGTACATTTTAGCGAATTTCCCATAGGGAATAAGCTATTACCGTAGGTCTCATGGTAAGACCTAAGCCCGGGACCATATTACTTTTTCGTTTTTAGGTTCCCAGATACCAAAAATAATAGTCATTAAAAATTATATATATATATGTATGTGTCCCTAGACACGATAACTCTCGTAAAAATGGTCCGATCAACACCAAATTTGGTAGAGATGTGTAATCCTACGTTTATTCGGATGAGTTCGTAAACCAGACATATCGACCTACCGGAAGGGGTAGTTTTGGGGGGTTTTGTACCCCAAAAATGGGTTTTTTGCATTTTTCATATGTAAATTTTAAAAATTTTAAATTTTAATTTTAACCATTGGATTTAGCTCAAAAAACACACAATTTAGTATTTTGAAGCTTTGCTCTATCTCCATTGGTTACCGAGATATTAAAAAGTCTAAAGACAGTACATTGTATTTTGGTTCTCCAATGTTAATCTTATGGAGAATTTTGATGTGTCAATATTTCACTCATTAACCAATATTTTTCGGTGAAACTTGGAATTCAGCTTCATTTGGTTGAGATTCATCCATCTATGGTAAAAAATCTTGGTTTTTGAGCTTATCATGGCAGCAAACCTGCATACTCTTTTCCCATGTTAATCATATGGAGAATAGGCAAACTTCTTTAGCAATGGACATATATTGACGAAACTTAGTAAATGGCTTCATATGGTCAAAATAAATTTTTTTAATGACAAAAATCTACTTTTAGTGTTCCCCATGGCAGCAGCATACCTGCATACTCTCCCTATATTTATCATAAGGAGAATAGACATTTATTTCGCTATTTATGAGCATGTGATTTTATTTGGTTTACAGTTTTATGTGGTCAAAATTAATATAACTAATTTGGAAATTCGCTGAGTATGCAGGTCTGCTGCGACGGGGGGTATTTGATAGTAATATAGGAGGCAACCTCTTTCTTTTTGCACATTTTCCTCTCAGTATAATGAGCAGCATTATGAGTGCTTCATTTACTTTTTGTGCTCTGTGAGTGAAGTGGATTACAGATGAGTATAATGCTCCCCTCTCACTAATCATAGAGTAACCCTCTCACTTTTAAGCTTTCTTGTTGGTGGGAAATATTCAATTAATATATTTATCACAGGCCAACATCTACTAAATGGTATTTTGGTATTGAATTTTTTTTTATATTTCCACTGCAAGGTACCGTCAGAATATTTAAGTCACATAGGCTAGCCAGAGGTGACTGTTTAAGTTTGAGCATGAAATAATGTCAGATCAAACCAGGGGAAAATGGCTATGAAGAAAGAACTCTAACACTAATCTACCACCAATCCTTTGATAAAAATATATTTAATAAATTTATTAAAGTTATGGTATCACATTTTTGTATTGAAGATTAGTCCTTGGTCAGTTTGTCTCAAATCATAGTACAACCAGATAACTTGCTAGTGTTCCAATGTGGCATAAAAATTTAACATGATGACTCCCCAGCGGAAAATCTATTTTGCCAACAGTGGACTTTGGCAAGTAGTCACTCAGATTTTATAGAGATTGTAAGTTGTAGTAAGACGATCGGAGCAACTACTAGCCAAATCTCACTGTAAGCAAAACCAAATTTCCCCCAAAATGGCATGGTATTTAAATATTCTTCGTTCAGTAACAAGTGATTCAGTGTATGCTTGTTGTGTGTTTGGAACAGTTGGACCACGGATTTCCACTAAACTTCAATAAAAGGTGGGAATGCCTGATAATGAGTAATTAATTTATTTTTGTTGGATGCCCATAATTTATTGTTAACTTTCTGTAAAAAAGTAGAATCATTCAATGTTTGAGATTTTCTTCCGATAATTCAGATTTAACTTAATTAGATCGTTGTATGGTTATTTTAAGAATTTTTGCAGGACCCATGGCACAAGAAAATGGAAGATCAGTTTCAACGTATTCGTTCGCATGAGATGAAAGCTGCCATTCAATCTCGAAGGTTTGGTTTTCCAGTTCAACGCCTGGGAAATGAGTATGTGTTTATTCTTCAGAAAAGCATCAACCAATCAGAAATAGATGGATTCCGTCTCATGAAAGAAACGATCAACCAGTTCCATGTTTCTATGGTATTTAGTAAACTGTCTCCAATGTTAAAAATATGCAGAATTCCGATCCTCCGGTTTTTGGAAACAGGGCTCATTGTACATTGGAAAAATGAAGTAATTCGAAAATACGGATCAAAAAATGCAGCTCGTTTGCTTTCAGATCCTCCGAATGAGTCTGTGAGTGCATTTGAACCACTTACAGTTGATAACAATTTGGCAGCTTTTCAAATATTGCTGTATGGTTGGAGTCTGTCACTTCTTGTATTTTTTGTAGAATTATTTACACATGAGAAATTTAGAGTAAAAAAGTACAAGGAGAAGAGAGAAAAAAATAATAGTGATGTTCCTTTTGAACCGTACTTTTATTGTGAATGAGTAACTAATCTGATGGGTGAGAGTAACTTAACAATTATTTGTGCAATGAAAAAGTAGATGTAGATAAATGTATGTTGAGAATGTTCACAGTTCACTGTTGTAAAAATTGATTCAATATGTATCGGGTGCTTCTGTGACTTTTGATTGTAGACATTGAGGAACTAGACACATTAATAATGAAAACAGCATTTTCGTCAATTATTATATTTCTTACACATTATAAAACACTATAACTATACTGTAGTATTACATATTTACAACTACACTATATCACAGGCAAAACAGTTAGGCTAGTTTCCATCCAGTCTGTACAACAGTAGTTTTCTTGCAACATTCTGCAACACAAGTAACACTAGTATTAGAAAACCAAACTATACACACAACATTACAAAATAAATTTAACAAATAATTAGTTTAACTAAAAAACTGTTGTTTGTTGACATAATTAGTATATTTGGAATTAAAAATAGTTATAAATCTGATCTGAATTGTGGTTTAGGAATTTTTAGGGCTAAAAAATGGCACAAAGAAAAATAAAACTTTAAGTTACTGACATCATTATTAATTACTTTTTGTTGGATGCCTATAATTTATTTAGTAACTTTCTTTAAAATAGTAGAATCATTCCAGATTACAAGCTCGAGATTTTCTTCCCAATAATCTATATATTAATACGCAAGCATGTTTCGTTTCCTCCTTTTTTTCAGCTTGTGTGCATCGTAGGAGAAATCCGCGCATACCGTTAGAAAGGTATTGTGCTTTAGATGAACAGAATCGTGTTTTAATTCTTACAGGCCCCTAGGGCTACGCCTTACAGGCTTTCAAAGTTTCAATGTTAATCTTATGGGAGAAGAATAATAATTTGTTTGATCATTAGTCAGTTGTTGTAATGACAAATGCTAGCAAATCAGGAGAAATAGATGCTTCAGTTATAAAATATTTTTTTGACTAATTGGGTCCAGATGGTTCAAATCAACTGAAAAAATGTTGGTTGAATTTCAACCAAGAGGCGATCTCTAGTTCAATTTATTCAGTTTACACATTTTGTTGTAAGAAACAGAAGCGGTTAAAAGAGAAAGAAATATAGAGATGCTCTATCACAGGTGAATTTTTATGATTAACTTGAATTTTATATGAAGAATATCACTAAAACTTGCGGTAAAAACAGTCTTTGTGTAATTTTAAATAAATATTTCATTGTCTGCTTTTTCATTTTTTCGACCTGTTATACTTACTATCACAAGATCCAAGATGATGACAGAACATAAAAATGAGTTTTCCTCTTATATTTGGTAACTATATGGCACATAGTCAGTAACAGTTGACATCGTAGGAGACTTCTTCACTAGTTTGATGGGTCGAACCCGAACAAATATTGATGACGTTGATGATTTTGACACTACACCCTGTAACAAAAAACCAAGGATGGTTTAATTTTGCAGTTTCGAAAACAAGAATAAAAAATTTATTCTTGGTTAAGATTAGTCAAGACCTATTTAAAAATACTTTGAAATAAATGGTGTGGAAAGTTATAAAGTTCATAAACACCTACTAAACAAATATTCTAAAGCAATTAAAATTAAAGACAACGTACTAACAAATAGTATTTGCTTTCACAAGCATGATTCTTTTCCTCCTTTTATCTTAGCTTGTAAGAATTGTTGGGAAAATCCGCGCATACCAGTAACAAGGTCTTGTCCTGTAGATGAGCAGGATTACATTTTAATTCACAACCGCCCCCCAGCCCAACAGGCTTCAAAATTTCAACGTTAATCTTATCGAAGAAGGGTGATTGATTAAATCATTAGACAGCTACTGTAATAAGAAATGCAAGAAAAACCGGAATAGATGTTTCCGTTATAAAAAAATTTTTTTTTACTAATTTTAATTGGATCCAAATCTTGAGAAATTTTAGTCCAATTTCGACCAGTGAGAGAGCTCTAGTAGGATTGTTACCAAAAAAACTTTAGCTACATGAAATAGGTTTCGTTAAAAATAGTTTCACATTTTTCTGAAGTCAAAGCATATTGAGGCTTTAATAAGTTGATTTCTGAATTTAATAAGAACATTTCTGGGCCTTTGGAGACTTATAGATCCCCACCAAAACTTAATAGATCCCTCAGAAAATTTAAGCCTAAAGAAGCAACCAAATGAAATGACCCACTGAGATATTTTAATCTTATATTTTATCATAATAGATATAAGTAAACTTGATTCCAAAACATTATGTAAAACTAGACATAATGAGAACAGTTTTTTTCCACAAACTGCCAACTGAAAGCCAATTTGTTAGTTATTGTAAAATTCACCAGCTCTACTCGGTTGACTACAGTCCACCGAGGCCCACTTACATGTTAGTGGGAGGAGACACACTCGGAGCAGGTTTGTGCGTATTGACAGGAGACTTCGCTACAGGAACAACAGCTGTTGCTACTATTCGACCGCCCGCCTTCCCCCACCACCTCTCCGTAGTCACTGTAGTCGTGGCAGTCACCTGCGCACACCAATCAAACTTCGTTACTTGTTGGGAAGTAATAGAAGTGCAGCAACAAAATATTGTACTTGCTTTTTTCGATGGACCATAAAGTGCTACCACATTTGCGGCTAATTGAGTGTTAGCACCCCCAAACAAAACCCAACCTGATGGGTGGGATTATTCTCATGCTACTGTACGTATATAATCAATGCTATTACTGTTTCCTGAAAGGGAGTTGGATCTCTGCGCGGAAATCTTCTGAACATTAAACCCCAAACACCCAAACAAACATTCCCACAATGCAATGCTTCTTGATAGAATCATAGAATAATATTAACAGAGAATATTTTGCAGTCATTTGTTTTCTCTAACCAAGTTAAGATTTGGCCTGAAATTTGAACGGCAACAATATGTTGTGTTAATGTTACATCTTGTAGTTACTGAAGAACATTATTGACCAGTCAAAGGTAATATTGCAATTATTAAGGGTTATCTATCTTCAGAATCAATTACAAAACTTATCATGGCCTTATGCTTTTTTATCTGTTTAGTGAGTAAATTCAAATATGAAAATGAGACTACCAGATATACTTTTTCAGGCAAAATAAAATGATGTTTCTGATCTAGGTTTAAGGTTTCAGATGAACCCTCTTTTTAGGATTTGTAGAGATGATAACTTCAAATTAGAAGGGTACTGTACATTTTTATTGCAGATTATTATTTACTCTCACCATAGTAGGAATGATGTTAACTTGTTTAATGTTAAATGACTATCACATGAAATTACAAATTTTTTAATAAAAAACAAACAATAAATTAAAACTTAAATAATCCTACCGTTTGGGATATGTCTATCCATTGATGAATGGTACCCTCTCTGCTTATTACTATGGCAGCCTCCGTCACAGCTGTTTTGCTCTTGCCGGAAACTGAAAATCACAAGTAAAAAAAGTCATTAAAGGGTCAAACTAAAAAAATAAACTAAATGTCAAGATGAAACTTTGGAAATCAAAATTTGCCAAATTCTTTGTACTTATGACATCCTAATATTATTGTTTCATCTCCATTATAATTTACGTCTCATATCAATAACTTAGCACTGTTTGTCTGAGAAATAAATAAACTATATCATGGCTTACAAGGCATTTTTTTGAATTTTTATTAAATTCATAAGTAAAAAAAAAAAAAAAAAATAGACTTCAAATTCCAAACTGGGTCTAGTTTCATATGAACAACAATTTGATAGAGTGGTTGGGTTATATTACCTGGGCATCTGGCTGGGGTGCCGGTGTATGACGGTGTTCTCGTGGGACCTACAGTGCTGGTTGTTGATAGGAACTTGTTGGTGGTACTTGCAGGAACTGCCTCCGCTGCTGCCGGTGTGGTAGCCCGACTGGAAACTGGGCACCTGACACACAAAGTAGATGCTATCAAATAACTTGCAAACTTCCTACCAACCGTGGTCAAAATTTGTGTTAAAGTTGAAACTATGTCCTAATGACACAACTCCAGATGCTGATGAGCACTGCCACCTGTGCAGCACTTGACTCCATGAGTGACTGTGACTTTGCAATGTACTAGTACCACTGAAAGAAGTCAATTTTCTCTGCAACAATTTAATTTATAATACTGGTCTTTTTAGCAATTCGGGCTTTTAATGATGACATGGAGGCTTACACGTTAGTTATTTTTTATTGAAAGAATTGATTTTTAAACACTTTAAGACTCACAATTTTTGATTGTACATTTTTGTACAGTGATGTTATTCTATGTATTTCTTTCAACAATACAACTTAAAAAATAATGAGTGGTACCTATAAAAGATAAGTAGCAAACACTCAAAAAGCCTGAATACCTTTTTTTGGGGGATTCTGATTTTTACGTAATTTATGTAGGAGAACCTTTTTTTACCAGAGAAGAAGTATGCCTACAGTAAAATTTCCTGTCAAAAAATTATTTTACTTGAAAATACAGTGGAGAGGAAACAAAATTTTAAATAAGCTTGATGATTGACGGTTATGTACTAACCGGTGGAGGGTGGTCATGAGGGGGCGGCCGATGGTGGGGGTAGGCTGCGGAGGGAGTGGAGGAACCACCCCCGATGCTTCTCTTGCACATCTGTGGGCTTCCGCAACCCTATGAAAATACCACAATAGGAGGTAGGATCATACATTCACTTTGATCACATTTTATAAGAAATAAAATATTTTAGTAACTAGATCTTAAAAGTCTAAAATATTATAGCTAAGGAATGAAACTGCATCACACATTTGACTTATAGTTGTACCGTATATTACCTGCATCGAGGGTCGAGGGGGCGGGGGGTGTTGAGGGGGAGGGGGAAGAATCTCGCTCCAGTTGGGCTGCTGGCAGTTGCTTTTCTCTACCGGGTAGTACGAGTAAAGTCCCGTCTCATCTGAAATACATAAATAAGTTCTCATTTATTGAAATTAAAAATACAAATAACATAAGGCATTTAAAGTTGCAAAATATTAAGTTATGATGATGAATGATACGTATAGTATTTTACAATTAAAACAATCCTGATTATAGTTCAACTAGGATTAATATACGGTCTAAAAAATTAATGACGAAAAATTTATTTTTAAACATTACTTACCACAATGTAAAACTACATTATAAATACTCAGTTAAAAATAAAATTAAGTAATTAATTTTTTACATCCAATATGTCATTTAAACGTTACGATTTAAAATAGCACTTATGATTCAAACTTACCTCCAAGATCTTTATGTTTAGTCCAAGAGTCACCAGAGTTTGGGGTTTTTGTGCTCGACGATGAACTAACTGCAATGGGTACTACTAGAGGACCGGTTTCCTGTAAAAACAACACATCATAAACATTTTGTCAATGAAACAGTATGATTTTTCCTGTTAGGTCTTAATTAGGCCAACTTTTAAACAACAATTGAAAGGTATTTACACTTAATCCAACATGAGTCATTTTCACCTAAAAGGATGAGGGAAAGGAAGTTTTAAATATTTTAAATTTAAATTGAAATAAAGTGTGAGTTGTGTAGTTGCAAATGAATACAATACCAAATAAGTAGGGACATCCCATGTTAAACAAATTTTAGTTTTGTCCTAGAAAACCAGAGGATTACTTTTTCTAATTGCGACGAGCACTCTTTCTACCATATAAATGTTAAAATGAAAATATTTATTTACAAGACATAAAAATAATAACAATCTTATGAAAATTATTCTAGTCACATGATTCAATTCAAACAATAAGCATAATCCTTAAATGAAAATTACATATTGTTGGTGCCATCTTTGGGATTAAAATTACATATTTGGGGCGGCGTACTCAGTTCCCCATTAGAATGACCCTACTTACTTGCTTTTGTATACATTGGTAGTTGTGTGAGTAATCTTCATGAAACCAAAAGAATGGATTTCACTTTAAATTAATGCAAACAGTTAATAAATAGCAAAATGATTTATAATACAGTAAAACCTCCCGCATCTGACCCTGTCAGGATTAGGCCATGGTGGGAACAGCCAAAAATTTGGATATCGGGAGTAGCAAATAAAACATATTTCCTGAATAGAAAAACAGCTATCCAGTATCATTGTAATACAACTTTATTGTATCTATTATAAAACGTAAATTGAAACCTCAAGATATGTATAATAACTGAAAAATGACAATATTTACACAAAACACAGAATATCTTGCCCTGTGGCACACTCCTGTCAAGTGTCAGTTATGGGAACGAAAGATTCTAAGTATAAAAATGAAGTTTTATAAGATAAGTTAATTTGTTTTTTTTTACAAAATATTACTATTATAGTAATATAATTACATTTTATTTTTATAACACTATTTTTAGTGGTAAGTGTTATTTTCTATTGACAGAGGCTAATGCCACAAATGTCAGTTTTGAGTAAAGAAATGTAAATAAGCTTTTTGTTTTGTGTATAATAGTACCACTTGGTGATTCATGTGAAAAGATATTCGTAATAAGAATTATAGTTCATAAACATTTTAACACACTTTTGGTCATAACAGAAAAGCTGTCCTGTAAAGTTTTATTTGTCAAAATAGAATTTAATTTTTTAGTGTTGATTTAGTTACCTAGTAACAAGATAACTTGAAATATTAAAACCAAATTTTGAAAACTTTACATTGAACACATACTTGCAAGAGAAGCTCCATTTATGTCGTCTGTTGTGAGTTAATACGAAATAGTATATAGCTATTGTATGGATATTATTTTTATTAGGTGTTCATATCATTGTGCCATTATTGTAGGGCCCATATCATTTTATCTATTAAAACAGGTATATACAGGGTTAGGCAAAAGTCTGGATACCCCCAGTTAACTTTTTAACGCGTTGCAGTAGGAAAACCAAACTCGGCACATGTTTACAAAATCAAAAACGGCACTTTTTCATCAACTACACAATTTTGCCCCTGCCCCCAAAATGGGGTATTTTGGGGGCAGCCCCAAATTTTCAAATGTAAACCCCTATCGAGTGACCCCTCATTTTAAACGGTTTATCAAGAGAAATTAAATGGCGCAAACCGGAGGTCGATATCTTACCCCTAACCAAAATGGCAGCCATTTCAAAATTTGACATGGGCAAGCAAGTATAAGTATGGACACCCCCAATTAATTTTTTAACACGTTGCAGTAGGAAAACCAAACTCGGCACATGTTTACAACATCAAAAACTGCACTTTTTCATCAACTACACAACTTTGCCCCTGCCCCCAAAATGGGGTATTTTGGGGGCAGCCCCAAATTTTCAAATGTAAACCCCTATCGAGTGACCCCTCATTTTAAACGGTTTATCAAGAGAAATTGAATGGCACAAATCGGATGTCGATATCTCATCTCTAACCAAAATGGCAGCCAATGTAAAGTCAATTTACCCTTCTCGAATTTTAAAATGGCTGCCATTTTGGTTAGAGATGAGATATCGACATCCGATTTGTGCCAATCAATTTCTCTTGATAAACCGTTTAAAATGAGGGGTCACTCGATAGGGGTTTACATTTGAAAATTTGGGGCTGCCCCCAAAATACCCCATTTTGGGGGCAGGGGCAATGTTGTGTAGTTGATGAAAAAGTGCAGTTTTTGATGTTGTAAACATGTGCCGAGTTTGGTTTTACTACTGCAACGTGTTAAAAAATTAATTGGGGGTGTCCATACTTATACTTGCTTGCCCATGTCAAATTTTGAAATGGCTGCCATTTTGGTTAGGGTTGAGATATCGACCTCCGGTTTGTGCCATTTAATTTCTCTTGATAAACCGTTTAAAATGAGGGGTCACTCGATAGGGGTTTACATTTGAAAATTTGGGGCTGCCCCCAAAATACCCCATTTTGGGGGCAGGGGCAAAGTTGTGTAGTTGATGAAAAAGTGCAGTTTTTGATGTTGTAAACATGTGCCGAGTTTGGTTTTCCTACTGCAACGCGTTAAAAAGTTAACTGGGGGTATCCAGACTTTTGCCTAACCCTGTATAGCCTATGTATTAAAGAATTGTCAGTATAGATCTCTCATTAGAGTTAGGGTGTAAAACTGTGCTGTTGTTTACAATTTCGATTGTAACTCCCCTAATGCAGAAGATCTGAAAAACATAGGCTCTGGTTATACACCTCAGTAAAAAAGTTGGGTTTACGTATGGATATCGATAACATTTTGGTACAAGTTTCTGTGCAAGATAAAAATATATAAATGTACTTAAATTATATTTAAACCACTTATTTTAGTGGGAAGGGAATAAAAATAGTGGTCCAATCCTTCTTTTTACACATAAAAATAGTATTGCCCCTATTAAACTGAATCTCCGCAAATCATTGTAAAAGTTACCATAAGTTATTGTTATGGCAAAACATGTAACCTACTGTACACACGTGAAATGGGCTAGTGCAAAGATAATTACCAATTCACTAAAAACATAGCTCTTTTCATAAAGTAACCAAAGATATTCAACTTCCCTGACAATTCAGGGATATTCAGCACCGTTTGAAGCAGACAGTGTAACCAACAACATATTCCAAAAAATTACTTGTAGCTTAGACTTTGTGTAATGAAGTAGAAGAAAATCATCATTCAGTGGACGCTGCAATATATCAGGTAATTATTTTTTTTATTATTTCACTGGAATTATAATTAAGGACACAGAAAACTTATATTTGCTTACAAAGCCCATATGGCAACAGACCTATGTCTCACCTTTATGGGGTTTATGGAGAAAATAAAATAACACCATAGCTTGGTTAAATTTAGTATGTACATTCACTAATTACGGTTTAACTTATGACTTTATATTTACTAACAAACAAAACCCATACGGTGGGCAAACCTCCCCCCCCCCCCCCCACAGTTTTTATGGGTAAACAAAGAATATACTAAAATTCCATTGGAAATTCGCTGAGTACGCAGGTCTGTTGCGACGGAGGTGATATTTATTGTATGAAATTGATTTTATAACAAAATTAAGATTTTTCTGACTCTCTTACTTGGAATTACAATCCAATTAATCAAATAGGCAACATCATCGTAAGAACACTAATGACATATAATATATATATTAAGTAATTGTGTGCACTAACCAAAACCAGTAAGTTTAAACTTGATGAATTAATTTCTAATTTCAACTAATTCAACTTCTGACACTTTACACTATATATATATATATATATATATATATATATATATATATATATATATATATATATATATATATATATATATATCGTATGGCTCATTTAGCCAGCCACCATGGTTTAAGAATAATAAATAAATTCTGCGGTGCAGAACACCTGAGTCAGTATAAGTAAAAATCTAAACACTAAAATAAAAATCAGATCTCTCTTTATAGAGCTAAATCCAGGGCGCTCAGCCATTGCAGCCCAGCTTCACTTGAGCTATGCAGACCGGCCAATCCTTCGGGGAAGGCACTCAGTGGGCACTCTTTGACTATGTGTTTCATAGTTTATTAATTAACTTTACACTTAAAACCATGAATTATTAATTTATTAAAATTCAATCATTTCTAAAGTCTAGCTTATGTTAAAATTTGTAACTTGCAATAAAGATTACTGATGATCTAAGTTACTAAGGAATATTAACCGGTATTTTGTTGAAAGGCTTCTATATAAGAAAACAAATACTACACTTGCATTACCTGCAATACATTTTATTTATTGTGTGTTATTGCTTTTGTTTGTTATAAATTTTATATTATATTTGCTTTTATGGTGCATTTTAATCAGATTGTTTTATAATGAAAATTTTAAACTACACCAGAATAAGAAACTTGATTATTTAAAATAATGTTTGAAACTTATTCGTGATCCGTCAAAATTAAATATCCTTATGTGTTTGGTTCTCTCTTTTGTTGCAGATTACCTTCAGGAAGATGGCGCCCTTGCAGTTTATCATACATTAGCCCCCAACCATCTCTAAAACCATTTTATTTGCAAAGAACACATTGCCCCCACACCAAGGTGGCCCAAAAGGTCATTTTTCAGGACTTTTCCCCAGTCATTAAATTTTATGGCTCTAAGAGTCATTAAATGTCTATGGCTCTGTGAGTGGGGTTCTGTTAGATGACCTATCCTAGTCCCGTGAGATATCTTTACTTATCTTAAAAGTTCATTTTTCAGGACTTCTTTAAAAGTCGTTGAATGTTATGGCTATTAAAGAAGGAGCTCTGTTTAATGAACTATTCCAGCCCCCATTCATATCAAAGACAAATTGAAGTTTTCAAGCCATCACTCCCCCACTACTTTTTCCTCGATAGGTTACATAATTAATTTATCTTCAAGCTTCCATTTGTTTACTTTTCAAACCCTCATTGCAATTATAACCTTCCTTACATATCTGACATTATCCTACAATACATTATCTGATTTTTTAAACTTTTTTATTCAGCCCCCACATTTCTGGCCACCTTGTCTCACTATCCCTTTATTATCGGACCCTCTGTTTACCGCGACATGTTAATAGGATAGTTGGGCCTAAGTGCACTGACCGATACCCTAAGGGGGGTGGGGTTTTTTGGTACGGTTATCGAGACTTAAGGCCCCTACACCTTAGAGGAAGTATTTGTTCACCCCTTCGTGGGTGGACCGAACACCACTAGGTGTCCAACGAGGCGACTCACAGCTGACTCTCCGACAAACTTTCTTCTTAAATCAGATCCTTCATCACAATCTTCTTGAAACAGCGAGACCCTCTAGAACCACAACAGATGACACGCACATGGACGTCCTCTGCTTCTCAGCCCTACAAACACCCCCTCAAGAGCAACACGATGGAAGATCAGCCTTTCCAGACCCTCCAGCTGTTTCAACTCCAGACCCTGGCACCTTTTAAAGGTTGGTATATAATCACAAAAATATCAAATTTTAGTTCAATTAGAACTCTATCCAATCACAGTAGTTAACCGTAAGTATGTTTCTATGTATATAGTAAAAAACTATTAATTTTAGGAATATGCAATGGTTACACTGTGTATATATTTAAAATTATTATACTAGCCTATTTTATAGTAAAGGGTTGTGGTAATTTTGGTCAAACATATTTTTGTCAATTTTCTGACACTATTACTAGCCTAAGTATGTGTGTCTAACTTAATTTATACATCAGTGGAAAATGGTACTATCTTTCAGGACTAAAATTTACTCAAAACAATGAATCTCGTGCTGATATTTAAAAAAATTGATTGCATAACCAGGTTCTAAAAATATTTTTTATGAATAAAATAAATAGTTATTGATACATAACAAGTCCAAGCCTCATCTGTTGCAAAAATTAATCACTAGCACTTTTCTATTTTTTGAAGCAACATCATCCCCCCCATGCATTCCCCCCCCATCCGCCAAAAAAAAAAAAAAAAAAAAAAATAAAAAATTTCGAACCACTATTTTTATGTCTCCTCCCACTTTCCCTAAGTCAAATTTCATCAATATATAAATCATGTTTGAATACATTTTTCTTGAGACCATATAAAACTGCAATATATGATTATTACAGGTGCTTATATCTAAAGAAGCGATAAAAGTATTCTTAGTTTACCTAGAATGTACTTGAAGAATTTTGACATTTAAAAAAAAATTGTGGAGGTTAGTAGGCATTGTCCAACGTTTAAAAATATATTACATTGGTTCCTATCATAGCAAACTATTGTACTATCATCAGACTTACACTGCAGCTGTCCTGACGGTTAGGCACAAGGATGGTTGTGGCGTAAGGCGTGAGCGTCTCCTTGCGGTTGTGGTGGTTGTAGAAGCTGGACAGGTTCTGAGTGTTGACTTCCGCGTAGTCGCTGCTCTCCAAAGTCATCTGTTTGCGGTGGAGGTCGTGGGGAACTTCGATCCACAGCGCTTCCTTCACACCTCCAAGCTCCGTGCCATTGACGACCGGCACTGCAAACATGGCGAATAAATAGGATCTACTTGATTGAATTGTAGAAACTGCACTTTAAGTGCTTTCTGTGCGGATGTTGTTTGCCATACAAAGAGAGATAAAAATACTAATAACAATATATTACTTTATATGTTTTTACTCTACAAAAACAAAAATATATGGAATAAAATGAAATAAAATCATTAATAGCCTTTAAAATTGATACTGTGACAGTGAAAATAAATTTGCCTGGTTATCAATCTTTCCAACTATAGGCTATTCCAATAGTTTTTGTAAATAGTTTGAATGACGATTGTGTAATTCTTAAATTTCTCTTTTGACGAATGAAGGACCAGAAAACAATAAAATAAAATTAAAGATTATTTTACAACCTGAATAAAACTGATTATTAAAACTAATTAAAGGATAGAGAATGGTTTGGGTATGTTTAAACTAATTAATAATAAACATCAATTAATAGTCATTCTGACTCATAAATTAGGCTACTTTTGGTCAAATATGACAAAAAGACAAAGGCACATTTGTGAAAAACCTTTAAAACCGATCCACATTTTTAAACTAAATCTAGGTGAAACACTGTTCCAAATTTAATTTAAGACAACCATTTACTTACCTGGGATGTGTTTGGCCATGGCTTGTCTCCTGCGTAAGTAGAATGTGGCGGCAAAAGCAGTAACTAGTACAACAGCTGTGGCGGCCACCAACAGGATCAACCACAAGTTTGGGGCTGGAACTGAGGTGAAATGGAGGGCTGGGGTGTGACGCAGAGTAGCAGTTGCACCCGGACCTGTTACAAACAAAAATATAATCAGTCACAGGATCGGAACCGGAACTGAGGTAGAGGGCTGGGGTGTGACGCAGAGTAGCAGTTGCACCCGGACCTGTTACAAACAAAAATATAATCAGTCACAGGTTCGGGACCGGACCTGAGGTAGAGGGCTGGGGTGTGACGCAGAGCAGCAGTTGCGCCCGGACCTGCTACAAACAAAATTATAATCAGTCACAGGTTCAGAGCAGGCCTGAGAGAGAGAGGGCTGGGGTGTGACACAGAGTAGCAGTTGCACTCAGACCTGTTACAAATAAGACAAAGGATCAACCCCAGGTTTGGAACAAGAACTGGGATGAAAAGGAGAGCTGGGATGAGTCACTAAATAGCAGTTGAATCAGTCACAATAAATAATCAAGATTACATCAGCTTGAAATGGAACAGAGGCAAACGGATCTCTGGGGCCTCCAATCTGGCAGTTGCACCCTGCCTTGAATTGACTTAAATTAATAATTTTCAACTCATTGATATGATTTATTTACATGATTGATATTTTTTGTTTCAAGGAAAGGTCAAATACTTAGTACTTAGAGTATGAAATTGTTGATGACATGCGACCAATTTTACGCGATGAATTTTCTGAGTCACATAATAAAAAATCGGATATTTGCCCAAAGAAACCTCAATGCAACATACCTGCGCCTACTGAAGTAAAGGCCTTTACGGTAGCAGAGTAAGTGCGAGTCTGTGTTAGATTACGCAGCAGAGAAGATGTTTGTGAGGCGTTCACTCTCATAGTTGATAAATCTCGATTTTCATTGTCCCGTAAATGAATCTGAAACATCAGTCAAACATTTTAGGCCTATTTAGGCTTATTACTAACTAGCATCTTGATTATTTTCAATAGAAAGGAAGTTTAAGTTTGCCAAAGTAAAACTGCTTTAACTATAAACTATCATGACTTCATTGCTGACAGAGTTTTGGATTTATTTATGACTCCTCATACTTGATTTTAGTTTAATTTAGTCATAGTCACATCTAGGGATGACCATAAGCTTCAGTCCTATTATTTTCATTACCAGCAAGTCCTCATACATTATAATTCAAAATAATTTGTTATGCCAATAGTTTTTCAAAAAGTCTTTACATATAGTTTTTTAAACATAGTGGTCATCTAATGAAATTTATCTAGCCACGCAAGGTAATAAGATAAAAAATGTCATTACATCCTAGTTTAATACATTTATAAACTCTTCTAGAACGAACTGTTTTAATTCCATTGTCTTCTCATCAAACAGTGTGATTAATCAGAATCAGAAATATCTTTATTCGTAGCTGCATACAAGTTACAGACAGAATAGTGTCAAAATTAAGTCAAACAAAACAATTTACAAAAATCAACAAACTCACTTAAGCAAAGAATACAATACTTATTACCTAGGATCTCTTAATTGTATAAAACTCATCAAAAGAATAAAATGGGTTCCCAATTAAAAAACTTTTTAATAGCCTAGTAAATTTCCTGGTGCCAAACACATCTCTTATTTCTAGAGGAATAAAATTAAAAAACTTGACACCCATATAAAATGGCTTCTTTTAAAAAAAATTCCAATCTGTGGGACTCAACAACAAAATGTGAGCGGGTATTATGAATTTTTGATGGTTGCATACAAGAAAAATTTTTATTTACAAACTTAACGGTTTCGAATATGTACAAATTAAAAAGTGTCATGATGCCAAAGTCAACAAATTTCAGTCTCACTGATTCTCTGGCCCCGAGACCAGCCATAATCTTTAGGGCTTTCTTTTGCATGATAAGAATTTTTTTAGATTCTTAGTTGTTGTGGCCCCATAGATGGAAACACCATAGTATATATGGGATTGGATCAAGGCAAAGTAGACAAGCTTCAGGACATGGGAATCGCAAACCTGGGACAAGCGCCTCAAAGCAAACAGACCAGAAGATACTTTAGATAAGATTAAATCAATGTGTTCATCCCACCTCAAATGACTGTCAATGTTCAATCCCAAGAAAACACTATTGCTTAGATTATCCACCTGTTCCCCATCTATTGATATCACAGAGTTAAAAGGATGTTTGTTTTGCTTTGTAGAAAATGATAAGAATTTTGTTTTTTTTTCATGTTAATCAGTATGACTAAAAATTAAATTAAATTAAAATCACAATATCTAAACAACTAAGCTTATTTTTGAAGGTATTAAGGAATAGTAATAGAAAAATCAAATACATCAGCAATAAGACACTTACAACATAACCGAGCAGTATCCCGTTGGAGTGTTGAGGGGGAGGTGGTGACCAGTGGATGAACGCTGCAGATGCGTTGAGCCAAGCCATCTCCACATTCTCCGGAGCTGCTGAAGGAGCTGCGAACAATTAATTAACAATTAAAATAAATATAACTAATAAATATAATTTGCGGTTGAGTTTATTTTTCTTCACTTATAATTATTAAATATCCTAAACTTTTAGAGGTTATGAACAATGTTTAGTTAGGCTTATTAACTTCGTTGGACCTATATTAATTAGGCTTATATTAAATCATAGCCTAATTGAAAATTACTAAGTCTTACATAAAATTATTTTAAACCCTCTGGCCATCTTGTAAAACGGTCGATGATTGTTAGGCAGTATCGATAAGAGTTAGCACTAGGAAGTGGTCCAATAATGTCAGCATGTTTGTGCTGAAAACAACCAGCTGGCACCCTGCTGAATCTGTAGCGCACGCCTTTCTAATGGGTTGGATTTCAAGATTTGGATCACCGATCAGGCTTACTATCGATCGTGGTTCTCAGTTCACATCATCATTATGTACAACATTATCTAAACGGTTAGGTATTGAATTGTGTCACTCAACCAGCTGGCACCCAGCTGCAAACGGTGCAGTTGAACGCTTTCACCGTCAACTTAAAGCCTCATGGCACATACACCTAACAACTGGCTTGAGGCGCTCCCGCTTGTTTTGCTGGAGATTAGAACAGCTTTAAAGGAAGATATTGGAGCTTCATCTTCGGAATTGGTGTAAGGAACAACGCTTCGTCTTCCGGGAGATTTTTATGAGGAATCAAAAGAGCGATGTACACGATTATTATATTATTATTATTATACATTATTATTATTATTATACATTATGTTTTTATGTTCCATAAAAACATTATGGAAACATCCACCCATAATGTTTTTAAACTGCGCACCTGATGGTTGCCTGCCGCTCGACACCTAAGGCCCCTTTTATACAGCATGACAAGTGCCCGGTACTTGTCGCTTGACGTGCTGTATACGAAAGGGGCCTAAAACACCCTGACAAACATCACAAAATACATTATTTATTTTATTTCACCTAGCCAACTTAGTGTTCCACACATTGCCTAAGAGTTCCACAACTCAATTATTAAGTGGAACAAAAAACTTACTTATTTCTGAAACTAGGTTTACACAAAACAGTAAAAAGGATTATTCCTGAGAAAATTATGTTTAAGCTAAATAAAGATAGACCTACATTTCCACTAATAGTGACTGTCAGTCACTTCACTTTCTTTTCTCCTCTGAAGAAGCCCACCATAGGCTTTGTAACTTTAGCTAAGTATGCTTAAGTATGCACTTTAGTATGCATGCTTAGCTATTGCTAATATTGATTTCACAAACTGTTAATGTATTAGGTCCAACTTAATTGTGTACTGTATTCTTGTATTGTTTATTATTCTCAACTGCACACTGTATATATGTTGACCCCTGTAAATAGATTTTTCCGTGAACAAATAAATAAATAAATAGATATAAAATATTAGTGAAAATGTGTTTTTCTTACATGTGTCCATATTCTCCTGGAACACAATTTTCTTAGGTAAGCTAGCTCAATCTTATCCCTTCTTATTGGTAAACCTAATCAGCCTATAGGGTTTCCTTGCAAAACTTACCCCGAGGACTGTGTATGTGAATGGAAAAAGGAAAAATATACTACTAGCAAAATGAGGAACAATAAAAGTTTAACGATCATTTCATTCAGAACCAAAGTAACTATTCAGCAATCGTTACATACCATCTTCCAGCGTCTGCACCTCCATGGAGTTTGAGGGCTGGCCGTCAACTGTCTTGAAGAATGGGACGAGGAACACCTGATACTTGGTGTATTTGCGCAGGTTGGCCAGTGTGTAGGATGTGATGTCCGTGTTGAGCACTGTGGCCATGTTGAACTGCTGCGAGCCCCCGGAGATGTCCCGGTACCTGATGTACACTCCCTCCACGTACTCTCCGCCACCTTGGATCTGAGCAATGGGAGATGCAGATGATGAGTGCAGGAAGTGGTTGTAAAATGTGATTAATGTAATGCGTGCATGTCCTTTGGGTAAGTCGGAGGGTTTCTACTCCCAGTACAATATAAATAAAATAGAGGTTCTTCAAACTGATTAAAAGCTTAAGGAATAGAAATTAACGTTTAAAAGTTATTTTTAATTGAATTACTTCTAGGGAATATTAAAGTTAACTCGTAGATAACCCAAAGTTATCTCCTTTCATTTAGATTTTTTTATTTATTTTGTAAATAAATAAATCTTTACTAGTATACGTGTTGCTCGAAATCGAGCAATTTATTTAAATACATTACAAATGTTACTTTAGCTCTTAATCAATGACATCCAACCAATCCAATAATGTGAATATCTTTAATTGCCAATAACTACATGTATTTACAGCTGATTATTAACCGATGTTTAAAATGCTTTTTATTCCGTCCCAATGTTATTTAAATGGGAAATTTTGAGATTTCAATTATGGATAGCGCCTTTATTTTCAGTCCGATTCTCATCAGCTTTTGGCGGAAACAACTACAGACCAAGCCCTATCCAACGACACCAAAAACTTGAAAATTGGTTGAAAATTGTAGGAGGAGTTCTCAAGACAAAAAAACCCTAAGCGTATTAAATAAGTATAGATTTGCCATTTGACAATATTATATGTATTGGAAATGTCATTTTTACAGCAATAGCCACAGTTAGAACTTAAATCCATATCACTACCATAAGTGTACAATAATGGTACAAAAAGACAAATTTAATACAGGCCTAATACAAAATAAAAACTACAATACAAATACACAATACAGAACGGTTCAGTTATTAAAAGTAAACATTGATTCAAAAAAATTCATTTATATTATAAAAAGTGTTTTGTAAGATCCAGGCATAGAACTTATTAAAAAAAAAACAGAATTATATTTACTGATGCAAGTTATTAATTTATTGTACACCCTAAGGGATATTACAGTATGTTTGCGATTTACTCAACCTGCAATAATCTATTAAGACTTTGTCTCTGTTTCTAGTACTGTAAACATGTTTAGGAAGTTTTAGCAGATGTGAGTTATTTAGCATGTATGTAATGAGTTCAAATAAATAGAGATTTACGACGGTTTGAATTTTTGTTTCAATGAATAGTGGCCCACAATGATTTTACAGGGTTGGACTTTGTTAGAATTCGGATGGTTTTTTTTTTTTAATTAACAAGATTTCATAGACATTATAGCAATCCAATGTCATACCTCCCAGGCAAGTGTGATGGACGTGGACGACGTGGCCTGTACGTCGCTCAATGTGACGACCTTGGCCGCCAGCCGTATCCGGGCCTCCTCCAGCTGATGTTGAGGCACAGCTTCCGAGTCTGCGGCCATCGTGCGCGCCACGGCCGAAACATCCGACGGCACTGACAGCCCCGCTGCCGTCTCCGACCGCACCACAAACACGTACGCCGTGTCTGGCTTGAGATCCGTCACCTGTGGACGATGTACAAAAGAAATGTTACTTGATTTTAAAGTCAAGCTTTATAGATAACATCATAGCTGTTTGGAACTATCTGTAGTTTTACAATCCAAGTTGGTCATTTTAACCCAAATAAGTTATCACTTTCACTGTAGAACATGTCTGAAAAATCCATCGAAATACAAATCAAACATACCGTATATGAATGTGATGTGTTTCACCACAAACCAAACCAAACTCGATTTTGGATCTAAAACCATTGGAACAGACATGAGCAGTAGCTGATGCAAATATTCAATTAAATTCACAAAAAAATTTATTAAATTTTTTTACTGATTGTTAGTACTTTTAGTCTGTCTCCAAAGATACATGTACAATATGCTGACATTGAAGTAGCCACGCCAGTATTTTTATTATGCCTATTTAGCAGCAAGTTTGTTTACATTCATATTCATATTGGCCTATGAGGAAGTGAAATTTAGTACCGGTGTAGTCGTTGTACCTAATTGGATGGTAAGTCAACAGATTATTAATATTTGAACTAAGATGCCTGAAACCTAAATTTAGGTTACCAATCAAGCTTGATACAAATTGTCAAGATAAACCACTTGCCTACTGTATAAGTGCTCGAGTATAGAACTCAACTATGGCAGCAATTTTTTAGGTTTGGAGTCTCTCTCTGAAAATATCTTCTTATCAGTACCATCATATTTATGGTAGTGCCATTGTAGCGGTCCACCCCTTAATTCCTATCATGTTTTGCATACATATTTGCAGTCCGGGAGAACAGGTAGCTGTTTATTTAATAGACCCTGCTAATTGTCCACGCACCTCAACAGTGTTGGTATTGAGCCGGTGCGCGGCGACCACCCAGCCGGTCTGCAGGTCGGGGCTATAGTATTCCAGCGTGTAGCCTAGCATGTTGGCATCACTGGCGGAGGTGGGCAGCCACGTGACAGTGAGGCTGCTCTGGGTAGCGTTGGTGACGGCGGGGCGAGCGGGGGGCGGGGGCAGGGCGGCGGGGGAGGGTGACCGGTGGATGTGGGGGCCCCCGACTGTCAGAGCTGCCGTCCAAGAGGTCTCCCCACTGGCAGAGGTGGCAGTGCATGTGTACAACCCTGCGTCCATCGGCTGGAGGTCTGTAATGGCATAGTAGATTAGATATATTTTAATTTTAAATATATTATTAAGATTGTGGGAAGTTTGAGATGAACATAGAATAGAGTTTACAAACAAAAAATAACCTAAAATGTGGAAAGTTGAAAAACCGGTAATGATAAAAATAAAAAAAATCAGTTTACATGTATATTGGAACAACTGTAATTAGTTTTTTCCCTAAAACTTATTAAAAGGCCTATGTCTCGGTTTGTCAAAAAGTTTAACAATAATCCTTCACTCCGGCCAATTGCTACAGAAAAAAACCAATAATTTATGTTGTTGAGTATCAAGTTAATTTCAAAACTATTTAATCTGTATATAAAACATTGCAGTTTTCTGCAGTTGATATTGAATTCTAAGTTATTAGAAAAACAGATATAGGCCAAATCATAAAGCTACTAAATCTACTATATATTTGTCAAATACCACTCACTCACGTATCAGAGTATCTCCAAAACTATAAGGCCTAGAGGGTTAAAACTTGGCATGTACGTTCATCTTTGCTCAAAAACGCTCACTAAGAAACGGTTTTGCATAATTCCGTCAGGGCTCCGCCCCACACGACTTGAAAATTTCGTTACAATGTTATTCTTATGGGGGATTTTTAATACAAATCAAAGCAACAACGAATCTCTAAAACTAGCCAACCTGAAGTTTTGAAATTTGGTATAGACATTCCTTTCTACCCATTGATGCTCACTAAGAAACGGTTTTACAAAATTCCTGCAGGGCTCCGCCCCACACGATTTCAAAATTTCGTTACAATGTTATTCTTATGGAGCACTTAAAATACAAATCTAGGAAACAACGAATCTCCAAAACTATAGGACCTACAGGGTTGAAATTTGTAATGGATGTTCCTCTTTGCCTATAGGTGCTCACTAAGAAAGTAATGGTTTTGCGAAATTCCTTCGGGGCTCCCCCCACATGACTTCAAATATTTGTTGTAATTATCTGTTGAAGATTCAAAGCTGTCAGCTGTTAGCGAAATGATACATTTAAAGGATGACATAACCATATGACAATATTTTTATCTTTGTAAACAATTTAATTGGTGTAAAAATGTTTAGAGTTAGAGTTTAGGTTAGGTATAGGGGGTTGAAATTAGCCATGGACGTTCCTCTGTGTTAAAAAATTCTCACTAAGAAACGGTTTAACAAAATTATTTCAGGTCTCTACCCTACAGGATTTCAAAATTTCCATTTAATATTATTCTTTTGTCCAATATTTTATACAAATCAAGGCCACAACGAATCTGAAAAACTATTTATAGGACCTACGATGTTAAAATTTGGCATGGGCGTTCTTCTTTGATCATAGATGCTCACTAAGAAACGGTTTTGCAAAATTCCATCAGGGGTCCGCCACATAGAACTTCAAAATTTCTATCTAATGTTATTAATAGCTAATTTTTATTTTGAATCTAGGAAACAACGAATCTGAAAAACTATAGGATCTATGATGATGAAGTTTTTCCTCTCTGCTCATGTGTACGTGCTCACTACGAAAGTGTTTTGAAAAATTTATCAGGGCTCTGCCACACACGATTTCAATTTTGGTCTAATGTTATTCTTATGGCCAATATGAATCTAGGGAACAACGAGTATGAAAAGCCAGCTAAGGGGTTGAAATTTGAAATGGAAGATACACTTTGCCCATAGGTGCTCACTAAGAATCGCTTTTGTAAAGCATCTTTAGGGCTTCGCCCCAGGGGACAAAATTTATTTTGGGGCCTACAGGGTTAAATTTTGGAATGGACTCCTCTTTGCTCATAGGTGCTCAAACGCTTTCACAAGAATCGTTTCAGGGCTCCACTCCACATGTCTTCGAAATTTCAATATAATGTTACAATTAATGCCAATTACAATACGAATTAAAAGAAACAACGAATCTATAAACTATATAGGGCCTGCGGGGTTGAAATTTGGAATCTCTTTGGCCATAGGTGCTCAATAAAAAGTTGTTTACACATTTCCTTCAGGGCTCTGCCCCAAATATCCTCAAAACTACTATAGAGCCTACAGGGTTATTTTTTTGCATAGACGGTCATCTTTGTTCATAGGTATTCACTAAAATACTAGATACTGGAGAGGAACTAATAAAAATCCTCAAAGGACCTGAGGTAAACTATTAAAAAGAAATTAAGGCCTTGAAAAGAGAGATGAGATGGAGGTTTATTCAAAACAAGAATAAAGAATGTTATAAACAATGACATGTGAGTTAAAATACAAATATTGTAAAGATATGATAATGAAAGTAAATTTTTAAAATAATGGGGTGTGATTTGCTTCATGTATTAGGATAAATTAGTGTGTATAAATTGAACCAATACGGTTTAGGAAATATAGTTTTGAAGTCCTTTAGGGCTCCATCCCATTGGTCTTAAAAATTACTCTATGGCCTACTGGGTTAAATTTGCCATTGATGTTCCTCTTTGGTCATGGGCATTCACTAAGAAACGATTTTGCGAATTTTTTTTGGCTCCGCCCCACTGAACCTTTAGGTTTACCATAGATCCTACGGGTTAAAATTTGACGAGGACAATTCTCTTTACTCAATGGTACCAAGAAACGGATTTGAATATATAGTTTTTTAACCCCTTAAGGGCTCCGCCCCTCAGGACTTAGAAACTACTAGAGAGCCTACGGGATTGAAATTTGACATGGATGTACCTCTTTGCTCATAGGAAGTCACTAAGAAATTATCTTGGAAATATAATTTTTGAAACCCTTTAGGGCTCCGCCCCACTGGACTTGAAAATTACTCTACGGCCTATGAGGTTGGAAATTGACATGGACGTTACTTTACTCATGGGCATTTACTAGGAAATGATTTTGCAAATTTCCTTTAGGGCTCCACTCCACAGAACCTTTAAGTCACCATAGATCCTACTGGGTGAAAATTTGATGTGGAAAGTCCTTTAGGACTCCAACCCACTGGACTTAAAATTATTTTATGACCTATGGGGTTAATATTTGAAATGGATGTCCCTCTTTGCTCATAGGAAGTCACCAAGAAACGGTTGTGGAATTATAGTTTTTGAAACCCTTTAGGGCTCCAAAAATTACTCTATGGCCTACGGGGTTAATATTTGACATGATCGTTCCTCTTTGCTCATATGTGCCCGCTTATGCTATTTCAATATATTAATCTTAATGTATATTTTAAAGAAGAAGATTTCGTAGGCCTTAAAAGAGATTAAAAAACAAATTCAACACGGGCGAAGCCGTGACGGGCAACAGCTAGTCTGATCATAAAGTAAAAAGCTAAAGCTAAGTAGTAGAATGTTAGTTTATTTATATTTTCAGGATACATTTTAATAGTGAAAGGAGAAACGTTTATACGAGAAGATTAAACCAAGAACAAACGAAAGAAGAATTATAAAAAAAGTCAATAAATAAATGGCATGATATAAATGTTTACTATTTTTCTATTCAAACA
This sequence comes from Neoaliturus tenellus, assembly GCA_030545055.2. Classification (NCBI taxonomy): domain Eukaryota; kingdom Metazoa; phylum Arthropoda; class Insecta; order Hemiptera; family Cicadellidae; genus Neoaliturus; species Neoaliturus tenellus. The sequence continues at coordinate 47,646,957 of CM061532.1, read as the reverse complement.
ATATTAAATTTTGATTATACCAGCATAAAAAAAACAAAACGTCCCACAAAACAGACCTTTTGTCCTCAGAGAGAAGAAGGAAGTAAGAGTGGAGCCACATGAGGCCTCCAAGAGCTCTTCACACTGGAGAGTGTTTACTCAGTGCTGTCAACATTCCCACATAAATATTCCCTGCTGGACTTCTATAAACAGCTGTCTCCCACGTCACCACATATTGGCCTTTGTTTACAACCATCCTTGTCACTTACAGTCACATCAACACCGCACATGTCCAAACATACCATTAGCAACATCCTTCATTGATGACAATTTGTATGTGATAGTTGTTCTCAGTTGACATTTAATTGGCTGCTTTCAAAGAGAACTCATTCTTTTGGATTTTCAAATTTAAACAGGAAAAAGAAAGTACTGCAGTGGTATGAAAGTTCTGTAGAAACAGTGCTTAATAATAATTTTGGAAAAAAACTTGAAAAAAAACTTGAAAAAAGAACAAAAGTTATGGTAAACTGGAAGAAAACTCAGGTCCTAAGCTGAAAATGAAACCTTTGATGTATAGTCAGATTAGACTACACCAGTTACAACTGCAGTCGGTATTGGTTAAATCAGTTATGGTGTAAGGTATTTTAGTGGTGGTTTAGTTGAAAGAACTTATGGATTAGGGAAATAATGTCTTGGGGTACCCATTCTGTCAGTAATATTTATCTATATAATCCTTCGTTTACTGTATAACCTTACCTATTTACTTTTAAAAATACCTTACACATATAGATTTGTGTTTCATGTGGAAGGGAAAAGTAATTAAAATGAACAAACCTTCAATCTGCAGGGAGCCAGAAGGTTTGATGGAGATTCGACTTGAAGATGTGTCTACTGGTGACCCATTCTTGTACCACTTGATTTGTGGTGGTGGGGAGCCTCTCGCCTGGCACACCAGTGTTGCCAACCCATGCAGAGGGAGGGTTTGATTGGTAGGCCTGATTTCCATCAGAGGTGGAGGCACATCCTCCACTGATGTCACCTAGAGAGAAACAAATGAAATTGTTGAAGGTAAGGAAAAATTCTATGATTTTTTACTGCATAAATAGTAAAAAAATACAAAATTTAGTTCTCGATTAAATAATTGTTTAGACATTCATAAATATTAGCAATAAAATTATAAAGCAGTACAATAATCTGGCATATCTATATATTAAAAAAATTGGGTTTTTCTTTTCCGGTAATGTTTGGCTCTTCTACCAGACCGATTTTCATGATTTTAGTCTTAAATTAAAGGTATGCGTTTACAGATGAGCCATCAAGCATCGGAATTCACTTTCCCATCATATTACTCGATTTACACACAAATTAAATTTACACCCTGTGTATTTCTTATGGGAGTTAAATTTTAATTGTCTTTTCCGGATTTGTTTGGCTATTCTAACCGACCGATTTTAATAATTTTGGTCTTAAATTAAAGGTAAGAATGCACAGACTTGCCATCAAACATTCGTATTCAGTTATATACTATATTACTCGACCTAAAAACATTAATGTGATTTTTTCCGAATTTTTCAATTGGATTAAAGATAAAATTTTCCATTTATAGCTATGTTATGCTATATGTTTTGGTCTAAGAACCATCTCTGGAATACCAGCTTTCATATGAGCCTTTGAATGTAAAAATCGGACGAAACTGAAGCTCGCTACAGCATTCCAAATAACATAATTTATTTTAATTTTTATGACTTATCTTCAGTCAATGATACATAACTCCATCTCTATTTAAGATATTTTATATGTTTTGGTCTTCAAATAATCCTTGAAATCTTGGCTTTCTTTTGAGGTATTGATCGTTAGAATCGGTATTTATTTATCTACTGAATTACTAGACCTAAAATCATAAATTTGATAATTTCCAGAATTTGGAATTGAATTAAGGATAAATTTTCCAGTTATAGATATGTTATCCTATATGTTTTGGTCTAAGAACCATCTCTGGAATACCAGCTTTCATATGAGCCTTTAAATATTAAAATCGGACGAAACTGAAGCTCGCTACAGCATTCCAAATAACATAATTTATTTTAATTTTTAAGACTTATCTTCAGTCAATGATACATAACTCCATTTCTATTTAAGATATTTTATATGTTTTGGTCTTCAAATAATCCTTGAAATCTTGGCTTTCTTTTGAGATATTGATCATTAGAATAGGTATTAAATTTATCTACTATATTACTCAACCTAAAAACATAAATTTGATAATTTCCAGAATCTGGAATCGAATTAAAGATCAATGTTAACAGTTATAATTATGTTAAGCTATGTGTTTTGGTCCAAGAACCATCTCTGAAATACAAGCTTTCATAAAATGAGTCATTGAGTATAAAAATTGGACGAAATTGAAGTTTGCTACTGCATTCTAAGCAACACAAGTTGTAATTCTTTTATGACTTATCTTCAATCGATGATTCATAACTCCATTTATATAATCCTTGAAGGTTTTCTTTTGAAGTTTTTTTTTTTAGATATTAATCGTTAGAATCGGTTAATTTTGAGATGTTATAATATGTTTAAAAAATTGTATTAGGCCTACATTTAAGTGCAATAAATTTAATTATGGGTTAGAAATTCTGTTTATTTTGGTTTTGGATCATTCAGCTTCCATTAAGCTCATGATGATAATAAACATTGGGCAAGCACAATGAGCTATATAATTTTATACAACATAATTTTTAATCATGGTCTTCTGAAATTTGAATTTAATTGAAGGCATTTTTATCCAGTTCTAATTAGTTTGTGGTATTACTTTTGTGCTAATAATCTTAAATAAATTGCTGACTTCCAATCACAATTTCGTTTAATAAACGCAAGAAGAACAACCAATGTAAATTTTCTTAATAATATATAATCTTTTATTAATTGAAACTTATGTATTAGCTCCATTTTCAAAGCGTTTGTAAACTTCTCTAAATTATAGGATTGGCTTTAAGCTATTGTTTATATTTGATGAACATTTACTTTTTCTATAATTATTAAGTTTATACTGGGTGAACACCTGCAAATTCGCACAAAAATCAACAGTACGCTTTCCTAAAAAAAAAAATCATCGTAGCGCAACCTAGAGTAGGTAAATATCATCCTTGGTTTTGCCATAAGTCTGTGTGTTAGATACTCCTGTCAACTGGTTTTCTGTAAATTTCGATTCCAATGCAAAAACCTATCACATGGGCTTTTGATTTTTAATTTAAAAATTGTATTAGTTGTTCATGCCTTTTTCGAGTAATAGTGTCTCAATTAAAAACATAAAGCCAGTTTGCAACTCTGCATCTGCATACTCACACGCGCATTTTAATGTTAAAAAAGCTTTTATGTTTACAAATTTTCATGTAGCGTATTACCTTTGATTATATACACTAACGTTAATAGACTTCTCATAGCATAGGTGTGTTTGAAACCTATTGACGGTGGTGCGATCTTCTGCAGCGTACATTACATGAAGTACAACTGACATATTGAATCATAGATGAATAGATGAATCAGTATTACCACTCTTCTTAACCAAGAATGGAATGTTTTATAACTGAGGATTATTTTTATATTGTAGTAAAGTGTTTTGGCAGCACTGCAAACCAAGCTGAATAATAACAACATCGATGGTAAGGACTCTGGCGCCGCGTACACGAAACTTCCAAATTTTTGCCTCAAACTAAATGCATTATTGGATGAGAGGTCTATCCACGTTAGTGTACAAACTATTACTAAATATAGATTCCACATATCGTTTTAATTTTGCAACATATCTCTCCCTTTCATAAATTATTTTACCATGTCCAAAAAACATAATATATGTTTAAATAAAAGAAATCATAGTATAGATTTATTGTATTCATGTTTAGCCGCGTCCGCACTGGCTGAACATGTTCGCCGAAAAAAGTTCTTCCAAACTTTTGTTTGTTTGTTGCTAACTTTTGAGAATGTAAACCATATGGCCGGTAATTGTTCGTTAGGAATGTTTGTTGATTTTTTTGTGCTCGACGAACAAGTTCGCTAAGAATGTTCGGCCAGTGCGGACGCGGCTTTATCTAATGTGTCATACCTAAGTTGTTTTTTTTTCTGTTGCCTTTCACTGTAACATCGCAATGTCTGGCATAAACGATTGACTCTAAGTTTGAAATTTAACAAACTTAATTGGCTCTAGAATAGAAAATCAAAACTATCAATAACAAATAAATTACTAATTTATAAAGTCATCCTCAAGCGAATCTAGACTTATGGAATCCAACTATGGGGCACCACCAGTAGCCTAATTCAAACATTGACATAATCCAAAGATTTCAAGCAAAGTGCCTAAGAAGCATCTTGGACGCCCCTTTGTATGTCAACAACGAAATTCTGCATCGTGACACTAGAACTGTTGCAGTAAGAGTAGAAATAGCAAAATTTAGTTTCCGATATCAAGAAAAATTGAACAAGCATTTAAACCACATGGCAATGAACCTCATGGACAACAGTGCTTCAGTTTTTTATAACATGTTCTACTTTTGTTTAGCTCAGTTGTTGAATAGGGACTACTAATTCATGTTATTATTCTTTCATTGAATTTACTTATTGTTCTACTCTTACCCTGAACAGATTGTAAATAAATGTTTGTCAAAAAAACCTTTCACTGTTTCATATTATGGATTCATTGATGCATACTAAAACAATGTTCACATAAAAGCGCTAATTATTTTTGTTTAATAACACGTCTACAAAAATATCTGCTTAATTTAAATCATGTAACTGTAGATTAACTAAATGAGATGGTTTTTATTTTATTTTATTTTATTTTATTGTTGTGTTCTTTTTATGTTCTCAAACTCAATTTCATATACGGTACTGTAAAGATACATAAGAGGTTTTTGTATATATTTTATGTTTATTCACTTGTGATGCCTCAAACTAACTCTTAAAACTCTGAGCAATGAGATCTCAAGGGCGGTTCTTTGCCAAGGCTGATCCAATTCAAGGGAAAATTTTTGTTATTCGTGTTTTTTATGCAAGTGTTAGACCACAGCACAGTCCGAAGACGTGACACGCAGTCGTGTAGAGTGTAGGTGTTAGTATTCGGTCCACAGCACAGTCCGCAGACGTGACACGCAGCCGTGTTAAGTGTAGATGTTAATGTTCGGTCCACAGCAGTCCGAAGACGTGACACGCAGCCGTGTAAAGTGTAGGTGTTAGAGTTCGGTCCACAGCACAGTCCGAAGACGTGACACGCAGCCGTGTAAAGTGTAGATGTAAATGTTCGGTCCACAGCACAGTCCGAAGACGTGACACGCAGCCGTGTAAAGTGTAGATGTAAATGTTCGGTCCACAGCACAGTCCGAAGACGTGACACGCAGCCGTGTAAAGTGTAGGTGTTAGAGTTCGGTCTACAGCACAGTCCGAAGACGTGACACGCAGCCGTGTAAAGTGTAGGTGTTAATGTTGGTGTGAAATGAATATGTTTAATTTAAAATTGAGGAAAGCCTAGGAAATTGATTTGGACAATGTAACCTTTTATTATTTTACTGTATTAACTTAATGAAAGAAATGAAAGAGTAAGACAGATTAAATGTTACTGACCTTTTATTTAATGTTTCTGTAATAAACAATACACATTTTACAATAAATATTTCTCCATAAGTTACTTTCTAATCAACTAACCAATAATTACTAATAACATACAATGCATCTATTAGCCTAACATCCCTAAGCTATCCAGCCACAGCACAGTCCGTAGACGTGCACGCAGCGACCCCTATCAACGCTACGAGCCAGCCACAGCACAGTCCGAAGACGTGCACGCAGCGACGGAAACAATGCCAGTGAGCTGCCGCTGCACAGCCCCCTTATATACCCGAGTTGCCGGCCGGGGTGTCACGTGACTGGGGTAGCGACACCGGCCAGGTCATTGTTGCCGCTAAACAGCTGACGGCGATACTGCCGATGCACTAATGTCAACATCTAATAAATTACTGTCAAATACAATAATGTGTGTTCTAATCTATCTTTTATGTATTATTTTAACTTATTGTTGTTAATATTATTTAAATATTGTAATGAAATGATTAAACTATTCCTACAAATCTACCAATTCATTATTACAATTCTTATGTTGACATAACCTATCGTCTGCTGTAAGTACAATACAATATTTACAAACCATTTACAATTAAATATTACTGCTTATGCTAATATTTACCATTAACAACAAATAATTCATTATACTTTCAACTAATAAAATGTTCATATCACAGAAATCCAATCTAGGCTATATATTAACAACTCTGACCAAATTTGTCGAGGCTAGGCCTAACTTTAATGCTATCTTTTATGTTTGGTAATCATTTTCATTTATGGAAAACAAATAATGTTACTTAGGTTAGGCCTATTGTAATATTATATTAATAGTATTATCAAATCAACCCATAGGCTAGGCCTACTTGAAATGCAATATTAGGTAAACAAACAATATGTTCATGTCAAAATTAGGCTAGGCCTATTTGTTACATTACAGTACTGTGGTTCTTAGTAGGCACACCAAATAGAAAGAATTATTAATTTCATTGTTAGTATAGTTAAATTATCACTATCTGTATCTAATGTCAATGCTGCGGAGCAGCACGGGTTCTCTAGTTTAAAACTTTATTTAGCAAAAAGGTTTTAAGGTTTATAGTTAATAGTCCTTGTTGACAAAGGTTATTGAACGGTGAGTGTATCAACGATATACACTTTTTCTGAGTATCAATCCCTTTTTGCCATGAGACACAATTTATTGTCAAATACCAGTTTATGAGTAGATAACAATAATACTTGTTCTTAAAACATTTCAGAGTGGAATATTTTGCATGACGTAATACATAATAAGAGAGAATGCATTATGAACTGTCAGGTAGTACTAAAAATAGTCGCCCCATTTAATTTACAAGCTGAGATAAAAAAAACTAGTACCCAGTATTATTATTTATAACCCTAAACCACCATAAACACTTCAAGAAACCCTTTACCAACCTGGAGGAATGCCCTGGCAGTCGCGCTTCCCGCCACACTCAGCGCCGAACACACCAGGAATCCCGCGTCCTCTCGCTGCACTCCGGTGATGGTCAGCGTGCCTTCCGTGCTTACGGCCATCGTCCCGTAGCTGTTGCCGGGGAACATGAGCACCTGCGAGCCCTCCTTGCTCCAGAACACCGACGGCGGGGGGTTGCCCTCAGCCGCACACTCAAGCCGAGCAACGCCGTGAAGCCCGACCACTAGGTCTGACGGCCTTCTGGTGAACATCGGGGGCGCTACAAGGAAAGAAATTAGAAGATGGTCAAAGTAGCAATGGTTAAAATTTTAACTTCTAACAAACGGTTAAGGGCCGTCCATAAATTACCTCATTGCTTTTAGGTAATTTTTTGCACCCCCCCCCCCCCCCCCCAAAATCATCCTACCATCATAATTTGTTAACCCCCCCCCAGCCCCTCCCTCACTCTCAGAAAAATTATATAATTTTTAACAAACCTCCGTTTTAAGTAAAAATGATGCTTTTTTCATCAAAGCTACTCAAGTTCTACCGGTATTCTTTATTGATTTATTAAGACTATCAATTAACTTTTGAACCCCATTTTGGTGGTACTAGTTACCACCGGTAAAGTACAAGTCTAAAGTCTAACCGATAAAGTACAGGAAACTTCCTCTAATCCGGCATCCTATGATCCAACACGCTTAATAGTCCAGTACGACTTTCAGAAAAACTTTTATTGATCTAGGTATAAAAATAATAATGACATTTAAAGTTTGTTTGGAATCGGAAGTTGCAAGAGGACAACACTATGCCATACAAAGCACTTTGGAATGCGTGGAGATGAGTCGTATTCACCCGATATCGTGTGACATCATATAGGCAATTTTAATTTAAGTTTCATAATCAAGTATTGAACGGTATTTTTCATTACAGTATGTTATGCAATGTTTTATACTGTAGATAGTAAAGCTGTTTAAAGAATCAAATACTTATTTACCTGTTACCTGTTACCTGTTACCTCCTATGTCTGTCCCGTAGACCACGAAGGCATGGGACCCGTCCTTAATTTCCTTGTAGTACCATAGGCTAAAACTTGGCCGTCAACTCCGGACGCTGTCCAATCAGGTTATGGTAAGGTTGGGGAGTGGGTATAGTCGTAATGTCCGGGAGAAAAATCAGGATTATTGAAAAGGTGGTAGATCATAGTAGCACTTATCGATGAGGTACTGCCTGAGTTTCTTCTTAAAACTGTTCAAATTTTCAATACCCTTGATTGTTGAAGGTAATTGAGAAAAATATTTAACACCAAGATAACTGGGTTTTGTTTCAAAAAGTTTTAAATTATGCTGAACAGATGGATTGACATTACGGTTTCTAGTGAAGTAAGAGTGACTATGAGCCTCTATCAAATTATTTTCTTTTACATAATTGATAACTTCAAAAAGGTAAAGTGAAGGTAGCGTCATGATCTGGAGCTCTTTAAATTTCTCTTTGCAAGAGTCCATAGGCCGTAGCCTACAGATAGCTCTGATCGCTTTCTTTTGAATGACAAATATCCTGTTCAAATTGATTCTACTCGAAGAACCCCAAAGCACCACCGAATATCGCAAGTAGCTTTCTATGAGACTAAAATAAATTAACTTGCAAAGGGAGATATTATTGAAAACTGCCAGACTCCTAATGACAAAAACATTTGAAGTCAAAGTTGAAGCTAATTTGTCGATGTGATCCGACCACCGGAGACTATCGTCCAATCTAACTCCCAGGTAATCCACAAAAGGAGAACTTTCAAGTATTTCATCTTCAAGCATAACTAGTGGTGGATGCAAGCCAGCCCTTTCGAGTCTTCTTTTCTTCTGGCAAGAGAAACAAACATGAAATTGGTTTTCTTTGGGTTGATGTTTAAGTTAATCCTTGAAAAATACTGAGCGAGAGCTCCAAGCTGACCAAACGTTTCTATTTCTAATTGTGAGACATTGCTGTTTTTAGTGAAAAGCGAAGTGTCGTCTGCAAAAATAGTTAAAGATTCTTGAGGGAAAAAGTTAGAAATGTCGTTAATGTAAATAATGAAAAGCACAGGGCCTAAAATTGAACCTTGCGGAACTCCAAAAGTATTATTTGCAATATGAGAGAAAAACTGTTTTTTAAGTCCAGAATTGAAAGTAAAGTTTACTGTAGTTTGCTGTCGCCTGTCATTTAAATAGGACGTCAGCCAACCAAGGGCTCTCTCCTTTATTCCAAGTAATTTGAGTTTCTTCAAGAGAATTTCATGATCAACGCAGTCGAATGCCCTAGAGAGGTCGATAAAGCAGCCGACTGCAGTATCGCCCCTCTCCAAGGCATCGACGCACTTACTCATGAAATCAATAAGGGCTAGCTTGGTGGATCTCCTTTTTCTATACCCAAATTGCTTAGAGAAGAGAAGATTATGATCATTTAAATATTGCATTAATCTGTTGCAAACTGCTTTTTCTAAAATCTTACTCACTGTTGGTAGGAGTGAGATAGGACGATAGTTCCGGGGCAGAAGTTTACTGTCTTTTTTGTGCAATGGTTTGACAATGGCCAGCTTCCCACTGTCCGGAAAAATCCCCTGCTCCAGGGAAGTATTGACCAGATGCAACAGCGGACCTTCAATTTCTTGAGAACAAGCTTTGATTATTTTGCTGGAGATACCATCATGTCCTGAGGAATTTTTATTTTTCATAGAAGTGATAATTTGCTTAAGTTCATTCAAAGTTACAGGTTCAAAAATATTTAGTTCAACTTCAGAAGAAGAAGGGTCGAGATCCATTTCAAAAACACTATCAGCACCATTGCTACTATTACAGTTCAGAAAAAAATCATTAAAAATATTATAGACTTCAATTGGATCATGCTTCAAAGTGCCATCTATTTCTAGACAAATATTTGATTCAGTAACAGAGTTTTTTGTTGTTCTATGACTATTTATTATTTTCCAAGAAGTTTTACAGGGATTGTCCGACTCTTTTATTTCTCTTAAAATATGTGCTGACTTAGCCTCAAGGATTTTACTCCTATATTCTTTTTTTAATTTGTTATAGGCTGACTTACGCTCATTACACCTGGTCAAAGTCCACTCCAAATAAGAATTATGAACTCTATCCTTCATTTGTTTGATTTCATTTGTTACCCAATTCAGCTTCTTGTAATTCTTTTTTCTTACTTTCTTGATTGGGCAGGAGATCTCCAGACAGTGAGAAACCGTACCAACAAAATTGTTGTACATCTGATGGACTGACGTTGCAGAAAAAACATCAGACCAGTTTTCCCATTTCAATCTAGTTTTTATCTGTGATGAAAAATCTCTAAATTCAAAAATTTGATCATGAACAGGAGTTATATTATTTACTGGCATCTCAAGTACTATTGAACAGTGATCAGAGATAAAAGGTTCGAGAGTATAACAGTTTACTGAGTGAATATTGGTCAAAAAATTATCAATGCAACTATCTGAGTTGTTGGAGATACGGGTGGGAGCATTTATCTCAAACTTAAGGCCATAGCAAGTCAAAAGATCTTCAAAAATATTGAATTCTAAAGGGTGTTTAACTTTGTCAATATTGAAATCACCTGTGATAATGATCGATCTTTGTCCGTTAACAGAGGCATGTAAATAGCTTTCAAAAAGGTCAAAAAATGCACTTATATTGTCCATATCAGGAGGTCGATAAACAACAGAGCAAATGGTGACGGAATTATTTAATCTAAGTTTTAGCTCTACTATCTCTAGAATGGACTCCTGAGAGAAAATATCTAAGGGTTGTGTTTCTAATAGTTCAAGAGCAGCATCTTTTCTTAAAAAGATGGCAGCGCCACCCCAAAGTGAATTTTTCCTACAGAAAAAAGAATGTAACGAGTAATTTTCAAGATGAAAATTGGTAAAAGCTTCCAGAGTTAGGCCATGTTCTGTAACACAAAAGATGACGGGTTGTGATTCATCTAAAAACACCTCAATGAGATTTTTCTTACTACCCAACCCTCTCTCCACATTCAGATGTATTATTTTGAAAAGACCTTCGTTAGAGTTACTTAAAGAATAAGTGACTTCATTATTGCTCAAATCATCTTGAGCAATAATACTGCATTTAAATGCAGTATTTCCCTGAATTCACATTTTCCTGACTTTCATCCTGTAACCTGACATATTTTGTAATCCGGCTTGTGTCAAGTGCTAGACATGCGGGAGTAGAGGGAGTTTATACTGTATTTAGTTTGAAATATAGAAGGTAACACTCACTATTTTTGCTTATACACAGTAAACCAGCACCAGTAGTTAATATAAAACAAACTACAAGAGCATTTATGAATTTAATTAGTATTTTAAATCACATGCCCATTCTTTCTTTGAGTTGCCCTTGAATCCAAAATAGACGATTATTGTAATAAAATCAGTAAACATCTAAAATAGACTTCTGAGTAACCAGTTTGAATTCAGAACGGTAAAAACTATCCTATAGGCCAGTTGAACTCACAGTGCACGATGAGAGACGCTCTCGCACTAACTGTGCCAACGTCATTCTCTGCATCACAGATGTAGATTCCTTCGTCCTCTGGCACCGTGTTGTCTATCCTGAGACTCTTATCCTCCAAGATGTGCGCTCGTCCCACAGGCATCCTTCCGTCGTCCCGCCGCCACAATATGCGCGGCTGGGGGTCACCCCCTACTCGACAGTCAAACTGCACGTTCTGCCCTGCAGAGGTCGTCACATCTCGCGGCTCTGACAGCATGTATGGCTTGGCTGAAATAATTATAATCAAGTTTTTATGTGTCATCGATTAAAAATAAAAATTTTTGCCGTAAGGTCTAGTAGTGGGAAATAGTAGGCCTATGATAACAATATTTTTTAGCATTATTAAGGAAACTTTTTAGGGTCAGTTCAACTTGATTTGTCATATTCCATGATTTATTTAATAACAGTGTTTTATAGGAGTTCTATAAGTTTTATATGAATTTTTTGATCAGGAGGATATTAAATGATCGGTGAGTCTGGTGATGTTTTGATGTGCTGGTGCCACAAAGTAAAAATAGAATTTTAAAATTTCCAGCTAATTTGTATTTTGTTGAAGTTGACCATTTTTGAGTTACAGTACTGTTTAGAATTAGGCCTAATTTAAATTAATTTTTTTTATAACTTGTTCACTTGTTAAGATGTAAAGCACAGTGTTTGAGAAACTCATGTGCATTTATCTTTTCATGAGCTTTATTTATAAAATATAGTGTTTTTCTCCCGATTAGCTACACAGAATATGTTACCAGATAAAAATGTAGGCCTACAATGCGCTTGTGATATTAGAAGAATTTGATCAAAGCTAAACTCAAATATATTGAAATAAAGAAAATCCTATTATATAATTAAATAGCTACTCACTGTGTACAGTGAGTGTAGCATTGACACTTTCTTTGGTTCCAACAAGATTCTGCGCGACACACTGATATCTGCCAGCATCACTCTGCCTCACATCCGAGATCAGAAGATTACCCCCATCAACGACCCGTATCCTGTAAAAGCAAAACTGTTAGCTATATGCTTGGTATGACAACTTAAATTTTTTTTTATGAGCACAAATATGATTGTTGTTTTTAGATGCCTATTGAATATATTTACAGTTTGAGATTATTAGACATTTATAGGTATGCTAAGTTAGTGAGATTGCTTCCATAGTGTAAAGCCCCGTTTACATGCAACGATATATCGCAGCGTAGATGGGAGATCTCTGCAATATATTGGGGCTGGACGAAAAATTAAAATTTTGATTTTCTGGCATCGATTGACTACGATATCGAAAGGTTGGAGCGACATGTTGGAACATGTAGACAGCGCTTCAACTTATCGCTGTGATCAAAACAAAACCGTGCTCGCCCGGTCAGAGTGAAGCAAATCCACATATGAGTATTGAGTCATTCTCAAATAGTTGCGAAAGTCGTTCAGTTCATACCTCAACTCTCTCAGTAGTCTCACATGCCGAAATTTATCTCTCTTGAGAAGCCAAGAACGACACCACTTACTTCATGGTTTGTGTCGTCTATTTCTTGCTACTCTTGTTAAACAAATTAGGCCTACATACATGGACCACAACAGTATCTATTCCAATGTTGATCGCAACTGAGACAAATTGCAAAGGAAGTTGGGGCAAAAAAATCTATGCGTATAGACAGAACATCAATGTCCAATTCATCGCAATGATTTGTTGGTGCAATCAGATCGTTGCCATATATCGTTGCGTGTAAATGGGGCTTAAGAAGGATGGATTATCATTGTAGCAACTTTAACCAGAAGAAAGAATAAGTGGTGGCATTCATAAAACAAGTTTTGAATCATCATGGAGTGTGATAGTTTTAGGGATTTTGGGAGGATTTCCTAATTCTGCTCAGTGCTCCTCAACTGTGGTTTCATCAGACACCCAATTGTGTAACATGTAAACTTAGTATAATAACATGGGGTAAGTAAGTTTAAGTTAAATACCTGAGAGTAGAAAATTATCTTTGATAAAAACTTTGAGTATTTTTCTTTAAATTTTAGAACATCAAATTATAGCCTTCCTAGTTAGTAGGCCTATAGTAGCCAACAGTAATTGTTGCTGCAGTTTGTTGGTTGTTTGGTTGTTGGTAATGATATTGTGTAACTAAAGATCCACTACAATTTTACCCAGCAAACAAGAATTTCAGTTACTGTGTATCAGATACCTATGTAAATCATTCATATTCTACTTGGTTTTATAATCTCCTACAGAGGTTTTTAAAGAAAATTACCTATTATAACTTAAATACTGTCAAAAGAGCACTCTTCATTAACAAACCAAAATAACATGATAATAGTTCAAAGTTTGGATCGTTAAAAATGGTACGGTAGGCATACTAAATTTCATTGGCCTGGAGAGACAAAAATTAAATAAAATAAATAACTGCACACCTGTCTGATTGTTCAATTTCCACAACATTCCCATCCTTCTTCCAGTAGAGGGATGGTTCAGGAGTGCCCCTTGGCGGTCCACATTGCAGCAACGCCTTCTCACCCGCAGCCACTCTCGTGTCTTTCGGCTCAACTCGAAAGTCATCCCTCAGCACTGAAAAAAATGACAATTTGTTATTTAGTTTAGTAAAATTATACAGTAGGCTACCAAAGTTTAGCCTACATTAGTGTTATCTTAGATTTTCGGGAAAAAATAATGGTAAAGATATAAATAACTAACACACTTTTGTTAACTTGCATTTAATTAAAGGAAGTGAATAAAGGTTCATTTTCATGAGTCGATTTAAGATTGTTGACGCCAATTTATTCCGATATGTATTATTGATGAGGTTTTCAAATTTGCTCCAATTTTAACAGTCATGTTTTGATTATTTCTGATACTTATTTTAAAGGTTTTAAAACTAATGGTGTTATAACTTGGCGCAGATAAAAAATCTGGAGTGAAAAAGGCTACCATAGCTACAAAACTTACCATGACCATTAACTACACTAGACAGAAGTATTTTTTTAAGTTAGTCAATGCCAGTATTGTAGGTAAATAACTTAGGCCATAGGCTACCGTACTGAGTACTGTACCCAAAAATAAATACAAACAAAAAAGTTACATTTTTCATGATAAGTTAAAAATACATGATTAGACCTAACGTACTGTAGTAGGTTTACTTACAATGCACATCTTTTTAGTGATATAACTTACCTAAGATCGGTAGGCCTGTTAATTGACTGATTTGATTTTCATAGCCTAACCCACATGGACTTAACCTCATCTTAATGAATATTTTTTCTTCATTTTTTGCAAAAGCACAAAATTATTTAATAATTACAGAAGATTAAGGACTAAATAAAATTTCGTTTAAAAACACCTCGGCCCCCTGTTTCTTTAAATAGGAATTTTTAAGTAGAAAAGCAAGCAAAATGTTTCATAGACTAAACGTAGGCTTACTTCGAGCAAGTTTTACCAGTATTTGTTTGACATCTTTAATTATTTTTAATAGATGCTGACTCCTGATACCTTTAATTTTATAACTGAGGTTTGTAATATCTCCTTATAAAAACTGCATATTTTGTGAATTTAAAATGAAATAGATAGGTAAAATTGGTTGGCCTAAAATTATTTGTAATTGGAAAGGTTGGAATCAGTAGCCTTGCAAGTAAAGGAAAATACTACAAAATAAACAAAAATACCTTCAGTACAAAAATTTTATTACATTTTCAAAAATTTACAAAATAAAATAACAAAGGACATAAAGGCAAGTTGGACAAAACAGTCATCATCCTAGCTGCTGGACATAGGTTAGACACCGAAAGTTCATTGCTTGGTTAGAGCATGACGCAAAACAACGAAAGGAATAGCCATTGCGCTTCCGAAGTACACCACACACAATGCAGTAGTTTTGAACTTGTTTTCAATTCCAAAAGGTAAATTTTCCCCTGGAATACCTCCTGAAGCTTCGGATTTCATTGCGGGGGATGTGCTGAATCTTCGAAGCATTGTAGAGGTTAAAAGTCGCGACAACATTGTTTCTTAGTGAAGATGTTTCACAAACACACAGAAACAGTAAAACTACTATTTTAGACTATAGACAGAACCACCTAAGTTATAGCTGTGTGTGTATTACAGTGGACTATTGTATTATGTTAATGGTTTATCAAGCTTCAAAAACTCAGTAGGCCAGAATAGTTGATTCTGATTGTTGACTTCTCTCTCTCACTAATGTTCAGTTTGTTTACATTAGATCTTCTTCCTCTCCACTTGACAGGTGAGCGACTCGAACAACTAGGAGCAATGAAATGGCAACACTAAAAACTGTGCTCATACTATGTAAAATAATAATAAATATCTGTAGAAATAAGTACAGTTTATTTTTTTATTTTACAGTTTATGTTTATTTTACAGAATCAGTAAATATCAAGTAGGCTATGTTTAACAATGCACTTCTTTTGTTCATAGTATATTTGTTTCTACTTGTTCATTAAAAACAAGAGAAGTTAAGTGTCAAAGATAGTCTAATCTTGACCGCTTCTGGGCAAAAAAATTCCCTGTGTAAAATAATAATTGAATTAGGATTTTGGTTACTTCTAATCAATAAAGCATGTACACTAACATTTTGATATTTTGAGATTCAAAAACAAAAGTAGGAGCTTTAACAGGGATTTCGCTGGTAATATATTCTAGTTCCTGCGGCGATAAATAGAGTGCAGCACCAACGCATGTCCGCGCCTTGTATTTATATTGTTGAGCCGATATATAATGCGAGGTAGGGGACGGGAGCGGGGCCCACGTTACTACCCGGCCTACGCGGGCCGCAGGCCTAGCCTACAGAGCGGAGCGGCGCCAGACGTAGGCTATAAATAACAATGAGTGCGAGGTGAAATTTATGAACAATCGTGTGCAAACAGCTTTTAAGAGTGATGAGTCTAAACCGTAAAATTTCCAAGAAAAATTACTTGTACCGGTAATACAATAATTGAGCGAACAAAGAACAAGAGACTGTGCCTCGTGGGGGGAGGATTAGGCGTCTTAGAGCCTAGTACGGACGTATGTGAATAGACTAGCTAACCAATAAACTTGTTCGTAGAGATAGATATTTACTAGGGATATTCGTAGAAATAGACCTGCATCACTATTCAGGTCTATTCACATAAATAAGGACAATATAACAATTATTCTCTCGTTAAAAGTTGTACTTGTTTTCGGGCAAAATAACAAAATAGTTGTTTCAAATCAATATTTCATGTTGTCAATATGTAAAAAAGATAAATGGTATTCTGAGCCAGGACTGAGGACAAAATTATTAAAGAAAAGTCTATCACATTAGAACTGTTTTCCAAGTCCAGATGCTGAGCATTAGTTCATTTTCGTACTCAATGTCACCCTCAAATAAATACTACACGTAAAGAACTTATCGATATTCTATACCTTCATGCAATGTCATCTGCCACCAAAACACACAGTGAAAAACTAAAAAATAACAGTAAATTCTTAGTTCTGTCGCAATTAACAATTAAAATAAGCATTTAACTGCGTTTACATGAAAAACTGAAAAATGTTGTGAGATGGCACCCTGTGCACCATATTTTGATATTCTTGTCCGGTCCCAGTTCCTTAATGACCGCCAAAACGGCAACAAGCTATGCAGTTTTTATGAAGGAATTTTAACTGCGCTAATTTCTTTCAGTGGAATTCGTCCTGTGACGGTTTATTAATTCCCGGGCCATTAATTTAGTATTTTAATGACCATCTCCCAATATCAAGGTTGTTTTTGGTGTTCGTGGAATATTGAGTTATAACTGATTTTTGTCGACAGAAACGGCGCTCGCCGGACGCTAAATGTCGTTTAAAATCTGGGCGCTGTCTCAAGTTGAATTTTTAATTGCCTTTTTTCATTATCGTCGGGAGGCGATATTCCGTACCCTTGCATAAACCAGTTGGCCAGCGCTGCCTCATAAAAGAACAATGGGCTATGAAAAGAAGCATTAACATAATTTTGGTCGTTAAGCCGTTCTCTATGTAATTATTCATTTCTTTTGCAAATTTGATTTTAATACATTCCTAAGATGGGGTTACGGAGAACTCAAAGAAGTTTGTGGGCTTGAAAGTACATTCCATTGGTCATCAAAAGTTTGGCCTCTTGTCGATCATATATCAAGATCAACTACTTCAGACGATTGTAAGTCTCAAGTTCAGAGAAACAAGGCCAATGTTAATATAATAAACAGCACCATTCCTTTGAAGAATGACGTATGGACATCAAAATATTTGTATCTTAGTCGAAAGAAGTTAATAACATCATTATAAAAAGCACCCAAAAATAATTTGCTGTCCAAGAATGTTTTCCCAAAGTGTTAATTAAGAGATAAATTGCGGGAAGTGAATAGCTAATCCATGTCATGTCTATTGTCCAGTTGTACGAGTAATTCTTTACATTTAATGTTAGAAACCAAAATAAAAACGTCAAAAACTAATCGGGACTGTGATTTTGTGTCGACGTTTGCCAAGGCAGGCAGGGATTATCTTTTTCCAATTTATCGTGATATTTACGAGATCCTAAATGTCACAGGCGGCCGATGTGACAGGGAAGAGCCCAAAATCAATCTTTTATCAATTTTCAGTTCTCCCTCCGCCCCCCACAGTTTTGACCCCACTCCAGATAAAATCATTTCCGGCCATTTGTTTGAGATATGGGATCAACTGTGGGGCAGGGGTGCCCTTGGGCGGCGGTTCTCTATCGTAAAGGACCTTTGATTAAATTTTATTTGGGCAACCGTTCGGTCGTGACGCCAACAGATTAAGTCGTCCTTATCACAAAGGAGGAAGAAATATATCTGGCGTAAGAAAGATAAACAGGATTCCTCCCTTTGGACACAATAGATCTTATGCGCAAAGTGAGAGTTAATATAGTTTAATGACTAAAGGTCTCATTTGAGTTTTGTTTTGCGTCTAGAAAACTATTAATTGTTATTGTGGTAATTTTTATAATGGGGAAACTTTTATGCTATCATTATATGACATTTGTCTAATGTAAGAAGTACCTCAAACTTTTCTCTCAATTTTATTCTTTTTGTATAATAGAGACCTTAGTAGTGGGTTTACTTGAAAGAGTTTGGTTGAAACCATTAATTTTACCTAAAATTTCATCTGAGGATTGCATCACAGTTGCAGTTAGGAGTAAGTTAGTTTTGAGAGGCATTTCCGTTAAATTAAGCGAGGCATATGCAATTATGAATAACATAATTCTGATTTATATTGGTGGCACCAATTTTAAGCACAGTAAAATTATTCTATAAAGAATACCTAACTTACAAAAACGGTTACTTTTTAAGTCAGCCATTAGTTGAAACGCTTTGTTCTTCGTCCGTGTTTCATTAGGAAAAAACTGCAACAAGACACAAGAACCCGAGGAGATTACAGCAGACAGGATGTCGGCGGCGAGACACCGAAGGTGTAGCGGCAAGGTGTCGGTACCTGTTGTGTGTGGATGAATGGCCCTTTGTTGGGCGTCGGCGCGGCGACGTGTGGGCACTGAGGTACAACACAACGTCCAGGTACAGCTCTGTACAGGGGCGATGTCTCCGGGACAGCTTAGCAGCTTAGCGCCTCGCCCGGACACTTGGTCGGGTAAAAGCTTAAATATCCACGAAAGCTTCGGATCAACGTTGGGTGTTTTGGAATCAAGTAAGGTATGTCGTGAAGTAAGTGTGGGAATTTTGTTGTAATTATTCACCATGTAGGCCTACATTGGTTTTTATTTTTTGAAATTGAGTTTTCTTACACCTCACCTAATTCTCATTGAGTATAATGTTCTGAAGGAGTAACTATTGAGTGATTTAGCCAATTAGGTCAACTTAATTGTTGTTATGTTTAGAATGATTCAAAGCAAATACACAACTTGGTAAAGTATTAAAAAATAGAATTATCGAAAGCGAATAAAATTAAGAGTCATCTCCACCTTTGGGCCAGTAGCCCATTGTTGCGCAGTCGGAAATGTTAATCATATACGGTTTTTATGCAAAAAATGGTATCTTATTCCTCTGTTTCGGACGCTGTTTTTCAACCGATTTCCTTTAAACTAGGTAAGTGTTTAGTTGAATAGTTATATTAGGTCCCTCATACCTCAACATTTTGAAAACTTAGAAATATTACAAAGGAAAATCGATTTACTTTGCGACGTCACAGAGAGATATTTGTTAAATTTTCTATATTTTGAGCTATGATGAGGGACCTAATATAACTATTAAACTAACACTTACCGAGTTTAAAGAAAAACAGTTGAATAACTGTGTCCGAAAAATGGGAATAAAATACCAGGTTTTGCATAAAAGCTGTATGGTTAAGGGTGCGCTCTATCCATCTGCCGCCCGCGGATGCAAGGGTTTAGAATCTCCGTGTTTGTCGCCCCAGTTGCAAACCGATTTAAAATATTTTGGTGTCATTCTTTTCGTAATATAATTTTGTACTCCGCTATCGTCTTAAAATTTCGATATTAATTTAAATTACTAAGCAGGGTGCTTGCTAATAATGTTGAAATAAGTGTTTTTGTATCAAGTTTTAACGTATTAAAAACAATTTTTTAAGAAAAAATAATACGATACACGAGTACAATATAATCTTAAGAGCAAGAATCTGCAATAAGATTGGTAAAAAGTTTATAGATAACGATGCAAGAAGGGAGAGATGCGAAAGGTCTGCAATTTAAAAAACATCGTTATTAGACCACCGATCGATTTCGCACTGAAACCAAAAAAGCATTAAAGTAACAAAATTTAAAATCACCTGTCATATATTTTCCAAAATGTGAGTTTCCGCGTATAGCGGCAGTTAACAGTTTCGCTCGACGATTTTGACGCCGAGGTAGAGCGCACCCTTAACATTGCCGACTGCGCAACAATGGGCTATCAGCCCAAACATGAAGATGACTCTTAATCTTACGAGAGTTCTAAGTCTGGCAGACTTCTAGTCGAGAGTTCTATGAGTCTGGCAGTTCTGGTGCTGTTAATTCGTCAAAGTAGTCAAAAGAAAAGGTAATTAACTGTAGCTGTAGCACATTCTAGTGTCATTTGTAGAAGAAGGAGTGTATTTATAGATAAGAGAAAAAGACTGTGCTAATAATATTGATGTCACGACCAATTCCACAGTAAAAAAGTTAAATCTACTTTCCTCGAATACCATGTTCACCCATGTACTACGTGACGATATCTAAGAAATGAGCGAATATCGTAGAAATAAATTCATTAAACACAACTTGTTTACTCTAAGTCTGCTGACTAACATAACTTTTACGTTCCAAAATATAAAATTCAAAACTATTATGATTCCCACCGTTCATGTAGACTACATACTAAAGAGAATTTCCAACCATTTACTTCACACGGGTGTGAAGGATAACTAAAAGTGTAAAAGTGAAACTAACGACCCGCGCCGGGGGAGAGCTAACATAATATTGGGGTCCGACCCTCAACCCCGCCTGATAAACCGTATCACCCCAAATTGGGTGAACACTTCGGCCCCGCGGCCCGCCGTCTGGGGCATGCGATTGATGACCCCCCTCCCCCCCCCCCCGCCCACGACACTGACAATCGGGTACATTTACACCACTGACTCACTTCTCCAAATACGGACCTTTTAACACATTTGTCCCCGCCCCTGCCTGGAGTTGTCCAATGTGACGTGCGACGTTATGGAACAATGCGGGATATGTGTAATCTGATATGGTTTTAGTAAATATTCTTCAATATTTGTATTTGTATTTTGATAATATGTCATTTTATTGAATACATTTTTTAAGAGGTCAGTCTAATAGATTTTATCAGAATTTACTTTCTGTCAAACTATTTTCATTTTTGTTAAATGGTGAGTATCATACCTTTTTTTATAAACAGTCGATAGAAAGAAATTAATTAAAAAAAAATCATAGTTTGAGTTGAAAGGTAGATAAAATTAATGGATCCTGAAAATAACTTGATCCGTGTTTGTAATTTTCTCAATAAAACTTGTTCTAACCGAAGCAAACTGAGAAACTTCTTTATTGGGTCACCAGATTGTGGTTGTGAGTTAAGAAATCGTATCACTATTTCTCAAGTGGTTAGGGACTATTAAACAAACACGATGTGGTACGAAATGAAGCATCAAATTTTTCATACATTCCATTTTAACAAGAAACAACTTAAGAGAATTAAAATGTGAGTTACTAGAAATTATTTGAAATAAAAAATTATCTTGAACTATCTGAAACTTGTTTATAAAAGTTGTTAAGTATAAAAGATATAATCAGAATGTAACAAGATGTTACTAATTATTAAAAAATTGATACGTTTTGTCCTTCAAAAACTCTTTAAAATACTGTTTTTATAGAAGTAGAGATTATTCATCTACGATAAATGTAAATTGCCGAATAGCAAATTATTACACTCATCAACATTGTTTTTAAATTCATGATTATATTTTAAATTTATTCAGACAAAAAGTTACCCGTGTTTAACAAGCGGCGGCCGCAAAAACGCAGTGTTCCAGACACAAAGCATTCCGTACCTCCAGAAAGGAATATTTTGTAATAACGACATTTCATAACGCTCCTCTCGTGGAGTGAAATACAACAAAGTATTCTCGACACGCAATATCAGTTGTAAGTATTGTGAAAGTGTAAGAGTGTAATGTTCATAATATTGTTTTAATTATTTGTGGCATAAATTATAAAACTGACTATTTATTTATTTTGAATCGCAAGTTGCAATTGGTTAAATAACTATTTTAAATTATGGTTTACTAGATAGAAAGCTCTTTTGGATAAAAAAAATAAGACAATGTACACTGTTCAGTTGGTTTGATTAAAAAGGTTGTTTCATACTCACGCAGTTTAAGAAACTGCTGTATTTTTTATAAAATTTCTTGTTGATGATTAAACAAGTTTCAATTTTGTCTAAAACAAAATTATTATATTAAGGAAATTTATAAATTCCGAAAGAAATCTTTGTAGCTGGAAGATATATATATTGCTCATCTAGTAGACTACTTTAGGTGCGTTTGTTATCAAAGAATATGATTCGTGTAACCGGAGAAACAAGATAACTCAAGAAGAAAATTGCCAGGAAAATCATTTTGTCTGTGTTGAGTCTCTCCCGGATACACAAATATACAGACAGACGGACAAATATACTCTGAGGGTTACATAGGGGGTGGGGACGGCGAGAGGTGGGGGTGCCTCATATAGTGTTTGGATAAGTGTTCCATATAATATCTCCTTATGTTGTATAACAGTGGTTATACAAAGTTTATAAACATCACCAATATCACCAGTATGATACATACAAATTGACTATTGCACATTGAGTACAACTAGTTTAACATTATAGTTTTGCAATCAATCTATTTAGTAGTGAATAACCACAAAAGAAGCTTAAACAAATTGTTATTTGATGATAAAAACAGTGGCTTGCGACATTGATGTAAAATGCGAAAACACGTTCAGAAAGTGCTCAGGAAGGAAATTGAAACTCTTTCTCAATATTGTAGGTGGGAGGAATAACTGAATATGCAAACAATGTAGGATAACAGGAAATGTATGTGAGCTTTTCCTTTAGGGGAAAGCAAATCCCAGGGGGGGGGGGGGGTGCAAGGCGATAGGGATTTACAAATGATCAAAATGTTCCAGTCGAATACTTATAAATGCAATTTTATACTTATATTTGACACTAAATGAAAACCTGGATCACAGACGAAAGTATTAATTTAATTTTGTTATATATTAAAAAGGGTTCGTTTACCTTACGACCATTTTGTTTTCAAAGAAAATGTCTGCTTTGTATTTGAAGTTAAAATATTAATTAATTAGCTCTATTGTATATTTGCAACATTACAACATTATTCTTAGAACGAAAATAAGTATACGTGTGCAATTTAAAATTATAAATACTCTTGGTGTAAGCTATGCACTATTTAGGCAATACATACGAAGTTTTCCTCTTACAATTCCTCAAAATTAATCTGCAAACACAAAAGTAAAAAATATTTTTTTTTGTTACTTCCAAATAGTTACTCGTGGTTTGAAATTGTATTTTTAAAACCATTAACGAAAGGCACCTTATTACTATGAAACATTTTACTAGTAGAAGTTTTGTTCGCAAATTAACATTTTTTCTATAGTTTTTATGATAAAAATTGGGAGAAAGTTTGCCAGTAACAAGGAATAAAATTTTATAACCACTGGATTTAGACAGTGATGAAGATATAAAATACGCTGTAATAAAAAGTGAACTAGGAAATACGAGAAGGAAATTGCGACGAGGAGTCGTTATGGGGGTGGTTGACATTAACTTGGATATACAGACAGACAGACGGACAAATATCCGGGGGAAACTAGGGGGGGAGGGAGAATAGGGTTGACGTGGGGGTTAGACTACTCCCAGGTGTAATTAGGTACCCCTTCGTGCTGTGAACTTAACGAAAACAATAAATGTTTAAATATAGAAATACATTTCTTTCTAAATTAAGGCAAATATTTGTGTGATTGGGTGGCGTATAGTGGGACGCCGGACTTCGGGACCATGGCAGTGATGTCGTGGGTTTGAATCCGGGTTCTGTAAGTGAATTTTATAAGTATCTTTCACCTGTACTGTAGAGGCTCATCCCATTACTTTGTTTAACACGATCCACGCACATATCAATAGTCTATCTATGTGGATGGGGCAAAGTAAGGCAAAAAGAGGCCTGCCAACCTCTTAAAAAGTAAATACCGTAAATTAAATAAAGTTTCACTAACGTACTGTACAGTTAAGGGTATATTATATCTACTGTTCTTTACTTTTAGTTCGAATGGAAGAACTTATTTTTATACTTTGATTATCCGAAATGTTTGAATTTTATATTTAGGCGTACAAGTCGAATCTTAGTAGAAGTTTATGTAGCAGTTAGCCTTTCTTACATACACTTACTTTTGTTTATTGTTTTAGAGATTATAAACAATAAAAATAACAAAAATATATTTTTTTTATTTGTATGATTTTACTGCCATATGTCTCCCATCCCCTTCAACACAAATGGATTGAAGTTCTTTTACAAACAGGATTACCCAAGCTGTATTTACTTAGTTGCTAATCTGCGCAAACACATGACAAAAACCCGCTTACCAGGGGTGGGTAACACAATATTTGGAGCCCCTTAGCCCATTTGGCCCCCTAACCGGCAAACCGTGTTCCCAAATTGGGTGAAGTCATCGCCCCAGCTCGTTTACACAACTGACTCAGATCTTCTAATGGGCACCTCTTATCGCATTTGTCTTGTTCACCCATCCCGACAGTGTTTCATCTTACTAGCAGGACGTGAATATAGTTGAAAGACGAGTGTAGAATAAGTGAGATGCTTTATATAGCTTTATTACGGTCTAAGAGCAGTTGATTCTTTAGACAGGGATCAGCGCAACAACCAATGGCAGCTGGGTCTAGTTCTGAACATTTGAAAAAGCTACAGTAGGAAACTAGAACCACTGAGAAAGTGACAACATCCAAAATAAAAGCAATAAATATTACTTTCAAGTGCTACTTTTAATTTCTAGTTTATGAGTAATCTTTTAATCACGCAACAACTTGTAAATGAGTGAGCTTTCATAGAAAAGTTTATAATTAATAAATTGTAGTTTCTTAACTGGTTGGAAATTGTAAGAATTGAATTTTGTATTGTTTTTATGGAAAAAGTATTTGTTCATGGTATCACTTACGATATGTAAAAGAAATAAAGTTAAGAAACATCAAATTAAAATACAACACCAATGATTTAGGCTACTAATATTTTATAAGTTTAGTTTGCGATACGTTCTGATTAAAACTATACTAATATAATTATTATTTGAAATATATAAGTGTTGTATGATAAATAACTTTGAATAACCACATGATAGAATATTTTTATACCAATATTCTGACCCACCGTTAGCAAAAATGTTACCCTTTTGTCACAAACTAGTTTGGTGGCCACAAAAAGGTGCTTGGGGTAACAAAGCATTCTCTCTGGCACCAAAGGAATATTTAATATTAAATGTGGTTTTATGACATTAACGCTTCAAACGACATTTTACAAAAAAATCTTATTGACAAAAATTTTGCCGTGAGGGTAAAATTAGGCTATCTTTTATTATTATATAAAAGCAATTTTAGGTAGTTCTGATTATACAGGACCATTATATTTTCAGTACTTTTGCCAAGTCCTGTATTTTAGTTTTCTCAGAGAAAAGAGAGACTCAGACGGAGAAAACGTGGTCCCCAGGGGTTACGAAAATGAAAACTCGTTTTGCGAAGTTTCGCCAGTAAAGGAAAATGGAACACGCGTAGCATACGACAGGTGGGAAGCGCGCTGGAATATGCGAAAAAGTTGAAATAATAGAACCCAGAGATATTTTTACCCCCGGGGGAAATAAGGCTTGTCTAGACTGTCGTGCAAATAAGCTGGGAATATAGTTTGGTTTAATGTCATATTTCATGCTACGTCTGGGATTTAGGTCATATAAAGTGTGTTGCTGCTGTACTTAAATTGTGATTGCAAAATTTAGAAGTATTAAACTGATAAGTTTATGAACGTTTGACTAAAATTTAAAAAGTAACATGATAACAATAGTATTGATACACGTAATATATTTAATAGTTTTGTGAAAATGTTCACCTATAAATCTACTGGACTCTGTCCTTACTCTAAAAGTGCTGAGTAAAGTACACGGAGGTTTATAACTATACTGCACACATACACCATTACTGCTACACATTGGAGTACTAAATAGAGTAAATGGTTTAGTTCTTATTTGAAACCCGACTTAATAAATTAACATTCTCTTTATTAACACTGTCAACACTTTCACATAAATTCAAACCAACTCAGCAAGATAAAGTAGAAGATATTAACTGAGATTTGTCAGTAATTTCTCACACACCGCAGTTGAGGAGGGGAGGGAAAGAGAGAGAATAGTAAGGAGGGAGAGTGAGCGAGAGAGTTAGGGGAGTGGTAATGGGGTTGATTCGTTAAGACCGTCTGATACGGGGTGGAACTGAGGCGTATTAATTAAGGAAACAGACAGGCAGACGGGGAGAACGAAACTGGAATTTGATTTGAGGGGATGACAGTTTGACGGTACGGGTGTTATTCCATTAGTCGTAACTTATACGTGTCTATGTGAAGGGGCGGTTCGATAAGAAATACAGGGATGCCCAAAAAGTAATCATAATTTAATTTTTGTTATTAATTATTTGTTAGCTGAACAACATTGACTTTTAAATTTGTTTAGATTTACATTCTTAATAAGTTATTAAATGACTTTATGAAATCGTGTTTCAAAAGAGCATTTAACCCGTTAACTACACTTTCAAATAGCAGTGCAATTTATTGAAACACAGCATAGAAGATTTAGATCGTACAATGAAATAAATTTAGAGGAAATATACTGTATTGCATTTTGTACAACCAGTTTACGTAGGCTGGAGTAAATTATACCTCAACACCATAAATTGTCTGTATGCCACTAGATATATTTTATTACGTCCTAAATGGATAAACCAAGATACGTATGTTAATGAAAATATATATTGCAGTCAGTTTATAAATAGTGGTTTTTATATAGTCAGTACCGTTAGCAACATATAAAAACCAAGACCTGACAAAAAACTTTCATGATAAAATTGCTAATAAACTGACGAATGCACTCTTTAAAGAAAATTATTTTTTTTAAGATTTTAGAATCTAACTGCAATTGATACTCATTACTGTAATGAAGGGTATTAAATTTCCAGAAATTAGAACATTCAAAATTGAGAGAGATCCGAATACCACTATAAAGCTTTGTCTCTGATTGTTTACTTTACTCTCTATTGTTTGTCAAGGCTTTGTTCTTTCCAGTTGTTTTCTAAGGTTGTTCTCATTGCTGTCAAATTATACTTTAAGTGAAAACATTGCGGCATTTTCAAAAGGTCACGTCCGTGGAGAGTTAAATTAATTGCAGCACATTGTAGGCTTTTCGGTTTTCGAATATAGTTTTTGAGAAATAATGGTTTTAATAAATGCTCAACGTAATTTAGTTGGAATACACAAAAGTGTAAATTTTCGACTACAGTAATTGCTTTATTTATACTATCATAGTTCTGAAAATCGTTTTTCTGATTTATTTCCCCGTCAGCCAACTGCATTTCCATATATAAACTTTTTATATTTCGTAAATGGAAGCAACTGTAGAACCTTTAAAACTATATTTTCAATAAAACTTAAAACAGAGTTTTATTTTGTTGTTGTTAACTATGGCTAGTTTTGCAGGGAAAGTTGGTTAGACTGCTAAATACTGCTAAGAAATTAAAGATTTAACTATCGTAGACGGCTAAGATATCCAAAGGGGAGGAGACGAGCACTAAAAAAAAATCTTTAAAGCTAAAAATGTAAATTATCTACCTAAAACTGCTAGACGAAGATATTTCGTGTCTATAGAGAATCTAATGGGATCATCGCTGTTTCGAAGTGACAATATTATTGATATGTCTCACCGTAGCACCAAAAGGGGTTCAAATACCTTTAATACATACCTTAATACCTTTAATACCTTTATTGAAATGGCGACCTAACTCAATAGGTAGTTTAAAGCCAAGTATGAATGAGGGATCAGTGTAGGATGATTGTGGCGCGATCTTGTAGTCTTGTTACTGACTAAGGCCGACATTCTCCTTAGACAGGACTGTTAATTCATAGCCCAACAGCCAATGGTATCTAGGGACCTACAGTTTAAAGTGGGATCCGAACCACTTCAACCTCCCATATACGAATTAATTGGTCTAATTATGAGGATGGTACTTATGGATGAACTAAAAAGCAACACATTAAAAGTTTGAAGACTCTCTATACGAAGTATCAACCAGTCTTGATATTTTGGAGACTCAAATGTAAAAATTAATGAGGTAGATAAACCTAAATAAATGGAACTTTCCAAATTCACTGTGTAATGTTCCTCGATTTAAGAAGTGGGATGTCAGTCTTATAAACAATTTTAAACTCAGAAATTTCGTACCATCGGTTTCAAAATAATATTTATATGACTGAAAAATCTCTTAAACTCGATTATTGTTTATTTCCTCCCCACGAATAGAGGCTACTGTTTGTCTGAACATCCAGTTCCCTGTATCATTCCCAGCCAGGCAGCCACAGCTAGCAGATACTGTAGAAGGGCTCTAGTAATCAATACGGCAGATAAGTGCATCGTTCGGTTCACAGTTTGTTTTAACCACGTATTTCACTGCGTGATGTCCGCGTTGTTTATGTCCGTGTTTACATCCGGTTTGGACGTCGGTTCTAAACAACTGTAAACAAACGGGAATCCACCACGGCATGTCCGGAACTGCGCCGTGCAGCCGAGAGGAGGTGTTCCGAAATGTGGGATTCTTTTACGTTGAGTATCGGTTGTGCTGAAATGAATTAATTCTAAGAGTTTTGAAACCTCTAAAAATTTATAATAATTTTAATGCGTTCTTCTTAAAATGATTCAAAACGCCTTTGCCATAGAGAACCACACTCAATGGACCTATAAGATTAAACTCCTTTTTTTTTGTATTTAGCTACAAAAAGGGTCAACGGATAAAATTCTTTATCTCAGGATAAAAATTTATTAATACTCAAGTAACATATCATTAAATGTCTTATTTGAATTCCATGTCCATTTACCATTTATAAACTGTTGGAACAAACCACCTACCCCTAGGTGTTGCAAGAACTCATCCCCACATTCATTGAAAACGATTCTTGGCCGCTATCTTTAAGTCTTGCAATCAGCACTCTTGCCAATCCATTATTTTTTTTATCGAATTCGGTCAGATAAAATCTGTTTAATTAAGGCGATATGAAAACACGGTTTACTTACAAATTTCAAATCGATACAGTTTTTGTGTTGTTTCACCCACATGCGAGTTTGTAAAATTGTTTATGTAAAGTTGTAAAAAATATTAGTACAGTATATATTTCCATTCACTAGTTTCAAGCTGGATTATATAAGTTTATACTTTATTTTATTTCGCATGTAAGAATGAAAGCGTTAGAAAGACAAAACGGTTCACATAAACGCCGGGTGTTCGAAAGACAAAAGGTCTAGCATTAACTCGGACCTGCTCGATATTTCTCACGAAAGCCGCAGACGTGGGGGATGGTGGGGAGTGGCAGTATTAGTGGGCCTGGGGGGGGGGTTGTAATGGATTCAATTCATTTATGTCGTTTGTTACGAGGGTGGTACGGCAGAGGTATTAATTAGCAAAATTTACAACCGTAGCGAGAAAGGGTGGAATTATTTCGAACCGATAGAGATCACTATAACCTAGGTTTCCTGGAGTTTAACCTACATCTTAAAACACAAATCAATAAAAATACCCTCCGTTTAAAATTTATAACCCCTCTGCTGTAATCAAATATTAATGAAATTAACAAAAATTGAGCTAGGTATTTTTTTAAATTTTTATTTTTTAATGGTCACGTTTTTGTTTTGTTTTTGTGTCTATCTACGCCAGTGGCATTTTTTAACGTTTTGACGGGGAACGGCCCAAACCCCGTAACTTATAACTTATATATTTATAACTTATATATTTATAACTTATAGTATTTTATCTTCCAAACTACTGGCAAAACCCACAAAGTAATTGCAAAATAATGTGCAATGATTCGAATTTGAAGGGCTTTTAATGGCATGAATAAAAGAGATGGTAAGGAAAAACTGCAGGATAATATTTTCACGATCTTAAAACTAAAACAAACCAATAGATTTTTGTGTTTTGAAAACATGATAAACTACTCAGTATTTTACGTTTAATAATTTCACAAATGTTAGACCTGCTAGAAAAACTCAAGCAATACTCACAAAACCATATGCAAACTTCAATTTACCTGGAACAAAGAGAATATACTTGTTAGAAATAAGTAATCAGTTATATGTTAAAAATATTAAACACTTGTATCATAATAAACATGTGAAACAGGGGTTCAGGCATGGTTAACCTTGTAAGTTTGGCTTAAACTGTCATTGATTGACTATGAAATGACATACATGTTATGGAGAATGTGCTATTTTTAATTAAAGTTCCATTGTCATGAGATAAACATCTCTCCTTTCCAGTATGTATATATTTAGGCTTTTTTTATCAAGGAATTGAAGGATAATAAGAAAACCTACTGTATAGGTTTCCTTCAAAATCGATGATTTGGCACAAAAACATTGTTACTTTGTTCACATATGTTAAATTTACATGGCTTAAACATTGCTTTTATATTATCCTACAAATATAGCTATTTGAAACAAGGCAAAGTTCTTTTGAATGCATACAAATTGTGTTTTCACCGTAACACAATCCAAGCACTTTTTTGTCTTTTAATGACTCAATTAGTGCTGTTTTGAGTTCACGTCTTAATTTTAATAATTTATTACAATTTAAAGATCTCAAAAGGATCTTTCAATTTATTAGTTTTTTATCGGTATAAAAAGGGTTTTAATTGCTTCTTTGGTAAAAAAATAACGAATTTCATACTTACATAGAAAATTGATTTGTTCTATAAATTTCTACATCGAAAAATTGTACCGTAGTTTTCCCTACCAGAGCTTTCAAGCCTCAACTTATCTTTCAAAAGAGGACGAAAGGTACGAAGTTTTTCAACGAGCAAACGCTTTTATTACATCTAGAGAATTATGGACAAACTCTCTCAGCCTGGAAGTACAAAGGGAGCGCACTTGATAAAAGGGTCACAAAGAACCCTTTAGACCACAACAAGGGCATAATAAGGGCAAGTTATTGACATAGCAGTTACTTTATCTTGATCCTACTGGCAGTGCTCGCTCGGTGCACTACTAGGACAACGGCGTACTGAAACTACAATTATACATACTAATGAAATTGATTAAAATATGTTCTCTTTTGGGACAAATCTCTGAAAAATAAAACGGTTTTTACTCCGCAAATTTTGACAGTAAATGGGAAAAATACATCAATCACTATAGTAATTTTTCTTTTGTTCCTGTAGAATAACTAAACCAATTATTATTATGTAATAAAGCTTACAAAAATAATTGAGACTCAATAGAGAAATTGTAATTGGGAGGAATATCTGGTCGTTACTAACTTTAAGCCGGAAATAACCAGATTAAGAGATTAAATCTACATTGTCCGCCGCCACCGCTGGTCCACATAATCTGGAACACTCAATTTGTCTCTGGAAACCGGTGGATTGCAAACGCAATCATTGTATTTTGCAATTTCGTATTTATTAACCTCCATGTGCAATCGACTAATGCCAACCTTTAATGCTAGAGAAGATTGATTATATTTTATACAAACAAAAAATGATTGAATGTCTTTGGATATAAGCAAATGTTTGTTGTATTTGTTTCTAAAGTTATACATCTATTTTACGTCGTGAATAAATTTGCTCTGAAGAGAAAAACCTACAAATTATTGAGATTGAGAAAAACTGTTTGAATGGTGCTATAACCTTAACGATGATTAATTAATAAATAATCAATGATCCTAAGATTAATGATCCTGATCAGAGGATCAGTTGGTCTTTGTGGGCAACCGAAAAATTAATTAATTTATCACATCCCTTCTAAACTCATTCATTATTCATTCATATTAATCTTTAAATACGCCTAGATGGATTCGGCGTCTTAAATAAGAGTATTAATACAATTCTACTAAGAGGATTCCAAGCACAAGATAATTTTTAATTAGATAAATTAAAATTACCTAATGAAAATTTTATTCAAGTATTTAAATCAATGTATCCTAAGAGAATAAGGAAAACAAATAAAAAACTCTGTATAACAGTACAAAAATGCTCAATAATAATTAGTGCCAAGAAGCACAGTTTGTGTTTGTACACATATTTTTTTGTATTTTTTCTCCTTACATAGCATTTTATTGACCTTAACAAGACAAATCTGGAAAAACTTAATATTTTAACACACTGCAAATATCAATTATATTTAATTAAAACTATTTAACTATATTTATAATCTCATTAACACATTTTTACTGAGTAACTGATTTCTTTCAAGTGCAAGCTGGCAAGATACGTTCTTCTGATACATTGAAAATCATACTCCATCCAACCAAATCCCATTAATAGTTGTGCGAATGCAGTAATTTAGTTATCCTGTTTCAGTGTGTAAAACTAACAACAGTAAAACAATGAAGTTGACGAAACCTCACGAAATTAAAAACTCCAAAAAATAACACCCCACCACTGATTGTAACAGCAGTAGAACCTCAATAGCCGGTGAAATACTGCCTCATCTGGGTAACGTCCTGTCCCTGTATTTGACAGTGTTTGACTTGCCGCCGCCGCCGCCGCCGCGCCGCCCTGTAGTAATAGCGGCCTAAACTGCCCCTTTATTGATTCCACCAGTTTGAATTATTGCAAATGTCCCCGAACTTTACTTGTTAATTAGTTATACCGTCGCCAAAGGCAATGCCGGTTTTATTGCTCCAGTGTGAATTATATTCTGGCTTTAACTAAAAAATTTTATAGGCCTAGCATGACCAAAGAAATTGCATATAATGTAATTATTTTCCTCCGAGCAACTTTTTTTAACTGTTGGTTATTTAATTTTTCATCTAAATAGTTCAAGATAAATAGATAAAATATATTTTTAAATTAACTGTGGACAATTGGTAGTGTAGTTTTATTAAAGTTAAAAATCATGGTTATGAAAACTCTCAAGCAAAATATTTAATTAGTATAATGATAGAACCATTGATAAAAATCTGAAAACCCAAGTTTTTGTCGCATATTTTGAAGTGAGTTTAACTTAAAATTAAATTTGACTGGCTGTAAGCTACATGCTAGAACTTGTTAATTGAACTATGATTAATTGATTTAAACCCGATTATATACTAAACTATATTTAAAATGAATTTCGATGATTACGACAATTAAAATTACTAACTTTAATACAGTAGATTAAAAATTAAAGTTCTTTAAATTTAGATATGATATATGGTTTAAGTTACTACTTAAATTAACATCTAAACCAGTAAAATATATTAAACGTTTACCTCAAGAGCTCATGCTCTTTTACAGGATGGGTACCTAACAATACCGTAAAACAAGAAACACATAAAGCCAATTCCTCAACAAATCGTGTTACCCACTAAAGTAATTTGTGCCGCCAGAATGACACTAACGGTGTCGTAAGTTCTCGTAAACTCGACGACATTTTAACGACGCTTTACGACGTCTCTGACATCGCAATTGTCGTAAACAACAATTTCCCACTCTTACCTGTCAGCTGCTACAGGGGTGCTATTAAACACCATAGTGGTGGTAATGGTGTTATGATGTTATAAGTAGTTTTCGTGAAAATATGGATAATTTTTCAGGAAATTGTATGAATTTTAACAACATTATTTATGGTCGTTGTTTGATATGACATCCACAAAACAGTGGTGACAATTTCAATGATTTGGAAGTTAGTATCCTCCGAATGAGAATAAAATCAAAGTAGGAATCTTATAGGCCTACTCTAAAACAAGCTCTGTATGTTTTGGCAGAAATTTTTACCGCTCTATAATTTATTTTATTTTATGGGGGTTTTGGCCATTAAGTATCGAATGGCGCTAGTCCCATGACTGGAAAAATCGATTGACATTTTTTGTAGTTTCAGAGCTATTGAACAAAAATCAGCTGATAACTTTGAAAACATGTTGCGTTCGAATCTTTGGATTATATGGGGTTTTGGCCTTGAGGAATCGATTGGGGCTGGTCCCACGACTGGACAAAAATCATAGACATTTTTTAAAGGTAGAGTAGGCCTAAATAAAAAAAAATCAGCTGATATCTTAGAAAACTACTGCATTTTAAAACTTTGGTTCATTAAATTTAAACCAGAGTGCAGTACCCCCAGCCTGGCGAGTGAGCCAAGCGAATGAGCTCTCGGCATGAAGCAAGTGAGCGGAGTTTACGGGCTCATCTTACTAGTTTTACAAGTTTACTTAGCAAATAATCGGTACCCCCGGTTTTGAATTCATTTAATCTTAATACGCAACATTACTGTACTATTTTAAAGATAGTACTCATGATCGGAAGTAATAAAAAAATAAAAAAATGGACGGTTACAATAAAAAATATGTTAGTTAAGTAAAATAATTTATAGTTTACAACGCAATTTTTAGTTAGAATCAGTGAAAGGATAACACAGCGGCGGCCGGAGTAATCGAGTGCGGGCATTATAATGGCCGAGGCGGCCGCGAAACGCAGGATAAACACAATCCGCCTAGTTGGGCGGCTTGGTAAAACTGGGAACGTTTCATACCGATGTCAGCAAAACATTTTGAATATATAAAGAGAAAGTTTACCATTAAAAGTTTATTTGTATAATATAATTTCCATTTCCATATAATTATCCCTCGTAATACTGCGTATTTCACGCAAAAAATAGCCTAACTATGATTAAAACACTAAAACTTAGACAGTATATTATTTGTTAATCAACAGTTGGTACTTATTATTGGTCGATTTATCAGGCATGGGGTCGATTAAGAGAGCGCCTAATTGTAAAATACATTCCATCAAACATAAATTATGTTATTGTGTTATTTTAGCTTTATTTCATATCACGTTAATGGACACTGAAAATGAACTAAGTCACTAAACACAGTTTTAAAGTATATTTATGTTTCCTCCAAAATTCATGTGCATGAATGTTCATGTGATGTGATGTATTCCTAATAGAGATGCTTAACTATACAATAGAGTTTTAACTGCTTATGTGAATAGATAATGTTTACTTATGTGAACTTCGTTTCTTTCTCTTATACTCTTAAAAGAGATGGCTTAGTAACAATCAATTGTTCAATTGTAAAAAAATATTGTACTTCCCGAGGGTGTTATAAAAAAAAAATCAAATTGTAATTGTATCAATTTATATATTCAATAAACATTTATAAACATCTTTAGTGTTTTATGCAGTTTAAAAGAAAGTTTAATAGTTTAATAAAGTTTAATAGTTTAATAGTGTATATATATATATATATATATATATATATATATATATAGAGGTGCATAGACACTTTTTACTCCACGATAGGCATACATAGACACAATTCACTGCAGCAGTGAAAAGTGTCTTCCATATTGAATTTTAAGCGATCTGTGATAGATGGTAGGGATATACGCAATTCGTGCATGAACACTTTCGTCCTCACATATTCAGTGGTGCCAACCCACGACAAAATACTCAGGAAAATAACACGATAGGCTAATAATGAGTTTAATCAATGTCTTGAAAACTACTTGTGCAAATCTTATATCTTATGACTCTTTTTGTATGTTTTCAGACCCGAGGAGTTCAATAAACCTATTTCCAAAGTATCGAAAATCATTAGTTTAGCCGCTATGAATGAAAACTCGGAAATAATGAATTTAATCGATATTTTGAAAACTACTGGTGCAAATCTTATATCTTATGACTCTTTTTGTATGTTTTCAGACCCAAGGAGTTCAATAAACCTATTTCCAAAGTAACGAAAATCATTAGTTTAGCCGCTATGAATGAAAACTCGGAAATAATGAATTTAATCGATATTTTGAAAACTACTGGTGCAAATCTTATATCTTATGACTCTTTTTGTATGTTTTCAGACCCAAGGAGTTCAATAAACCTATTTCCAAAGTAACGAAAATCATTAGTTTAGCCGCTATGAATGAAAACTCGGAAATAATGAATTTAATCGATATTTTGAAAACTACTGGTGCAAATCTTATATCTTATGACTCTTTTTGTATGTTTTCAGACCCAAGGAGTTCAATAAACCTATTTCCAAAGTAACGAAAATCATTAGTTTAGCCGCTATGAATGAAAACTCGGAAATAATGAATTTAATCGATATTTTGAAAACTACTGGTGCAAATCTTATATCTTATGACTCTTTTTGTATGTTTTCAGACCCAAGGAGTTCAATAAACCTATTTCCAAAGTATCGAAAATCATTAGTTTAGCCGCTATGAATGAAAACTCGGAAATAATGAATTTAATCGATATTTTGAAAACTACTGGTGCAAATCTTATATCTTATGACTCTTTTTGTATGTTTTCAGACCCAAGGAGTTCAATAAACCTATTTCCAAAGTAACGAAAATCATTAGTTTAGCCGCTATGAATGAAAACTCGGAAATAATGAATTTAATCGATATTTTGAAAACTACTGGTTCAAATCTTATATCTTATGACTCTTTTTGTATGTTTTCAGACCCAAGGAGTTCAATAAACCTATTTCCAAAGTAACGAAAATCATTAGTTTAGCCGCTATGAATGAAAACTCGGAAATAATGAATTTAATCGATATTTTGAAAACTACTAGTGCAAATCTTATATCTTATGACTCTTTTTGTATGTTTTCAGACCCAAGGAGTTCAATAAACCTATTTCCAAAGTAACGAAAATCATTAGTTTAGCCGCTATGAATGAAAACTCGGAAATAATGAATTTAATCGATATTTTGAAAACTACTGGTGCAAATCTTATATCTTATGACTCTTTTTGTATGTTTTCAGACCCAAGGAGTTCAATAAACCTATTTCCAAAGTAACGAAAATCATTAGTTTAGCCGCTATGAATGAAAACTCGGAAATAATGAATTTAATCGATATTTTGAAAACTACTGGTGCAAATCTTACATCTCATTACTCTTTTTGTATGTTTTCCCTCTAATTATAATAATTTAGCTCTAGAGCGGAAGAGAAACTAAAACTAGGAATCTGCGTAGGGTTTACAGGTGTGGCAATGCGATTGTTTCCATGTTTTGTCGGACAAATCTTGGGTCTATTACGACCGCAAATAGTCACTGCCGCTAAGTTTCGAGTAGCAATGGCGTACTTTACGCTCTTAATACACAAATAGATATTTTGAAAAGAAAATAATCCCATTAATCACTCAGGGGTGCCCATCCCCCCCAAAGGCCATGGCGCGATTCCCCCCTCCCCAAATTATAGCCCCCCCGCAAGCAACAACGCACAGGTTCGCTATTAGCAAGCTCTCCTTCCACCCTTTTGTTTCCACTTGTGTTTATTACTGAATATAAACACATTTAAATACTACGGCAACATTGACAAATCTTACCGCTTAGGCCAATTAATTTTGACTCAACTTAAATTATTTTAAAATAAATTATGTTTACTCAAATGATTTTACCCAGAAGGGACTGTGCCAAAAACCTCATTCAGTTAGGCATGTTACAATTACATTTACGTAATTTAAAATGCTATGATTTTTATCTTATTGAACTTTTTACGTTGATTTTTCAGCTAATTATGATCGGATCACAAAATTTTTGGATTTATTAAATTATGTATGATGTGACCAAGGCATAACTTATATAGAGTTTAAATTTCTTTCTCATTTACTCTCATCACTTAAGTAATGAAAACAAAATTACAATTTTAAAACTTAAATTTAGAGCAATTTTTTTTTCTGAGGTTAAGGCTGTTTCTAAATTTATTTTTGGGCCAAAACACTCTTAAATGCAAAGTTTAAGCAAAATCTAAAAGCTAGATTTCGAGATCGTGGAACACACATATCTTCAGACATTGCTCGTATTATAGTATAGGATATCAAGTTGAAACTTTGGATAACTTCAACATTTTAGCATTGCCTAGTAATGTCAATAGACTTAATGCTTTTTGTTTGATACCGAAATTCGAAGGTTCGTGTACGCCTCGCCAGAGGGGTTGCGATCGACGTTGTAATAATTCAGCTGAATTTACAGTGCTGCAAAAAAATTTACCACAACAAAAACATAACCTCCAGGGATAAATGCTTCATCCTTGGTTAAGAAGTGTGGTAACACTGATTTATATATCATATGTCACTTGTACTTCATGTACGCCGCAGAAGATTGCACCACCGTAAATAGGTTTCAAACATACATAATGCTAATCTAAGTCTATTCATGTTAACTAGGGATCGCCCACTGGTCGAAATTTGACCAAAAACTCAATTCATCTTGAGTCAATTAGATTTAAAAGGTTTTATAATTAATTGAAACATCTGTTCTTCCTGGTTTGCTAACTTTGTTCTTGCAACAGCTGTCTCATGATTTAATCAATTACCTTTCTCCCATAAGATTAACATTGAAACTTTTGATAGCCCAAAGGGCGTAGCCCTGGAGGACGATAAAAATTATAATGTGATTCTGCTCATCTACAGGATTTTACCTTTCTAACGGTATGAGCAGATTTCT
The DNA here is from genome assembly GCA_030545055.2 of Neoaliturus tenellus. Classification (NCBI taxonomy): domain Eukaryota; kingdom Metazoa; phylum Arthropoda; class Insecta; order Hemiptera; family Cicadellidae; genus Neoaliturus; species Neoaliturus tenellus. The sequence goes on along the minus strand of CM061532.1, from coordinate 47,608,224 downwards.
CCTACGAGTCACACAAGCTGAGAAAAAAGGAGGAAAAGAATCATGCTTGCCTATTAATATATAGATGTAAATGGTCAACGATTTTAGTTACTGAAATAAAAGTTGACGTTTCTCTAAGAAGGAGAATTTATGTTTTGGAATTTGCTAAATTAATGTGAAATAGTTTTATAAATCACCAAATGAAATACTTTCATTTGAGGCCACATAAAAGACATTTCTGCTCCATTTCTAAACGATTCACTTAAAAAACTCACAAATCGCCGGGGTTAATATACGAAAAAAAAACTTAGATATTTAACATAGTATCATCTTTTTATGGTGTAAGTTACATGTTTGTATAAAATTATTACTTGAAGTTTGTCTATTAATACTCTTTCGTTTTGAAACATAGTTCACTTTAGATTATAATAGAAGTATAAAGGTCTAATAGAAACTAACCTAAAAATAAAACTTGTTCATTCTTAGCATTTGTTGTAGCCGTGTTGCAGGCCAAATTACCGTATAGAATTGAGTCAAGCCTGGGAGATGAACCTCGAGGGGACTATCCCCCCTCAAAACAAGATATTTCTCTTGGTTCTTCACTGATAACATTTTACAAAACAAAATGGTCCAAAATGTTAGTTTGGAATTGCCACTGATCGATCACGGTTGCTAACTTACAGGGCGACATGATAATCTAGGGAATTTTAGTCTCCTTCCAGCAGTGTTGCCATTCCATCCACCGTGCAAGATTTGACAGTACAAATTTGTGGTTTAGATAACCAAAAACTAACTAATTTAATAGCTCTGTTTTTATGTATTTTACACTTCTTATGTAGTTTTAAATTCAACATTGAGTCAACAAATCTTATTCTCTTCTAAACAAATTTCGAGACACAATTTCTTTTCATTCCCCCACCCCCAATCCAAAAAATCTCCGCTAATCACAAAAATCCTCCCCAAATTTTGGCTCAATGGCGCAAACTGCGCCATCAATCCCCCCTGTGGACGGCCCTGTACAATCAAAAAATTAAAATGTATGAATGACAGTTTCAGCTCGCTTCATCTTATAATTTGTTTTATATTTTTCAACATAGATTATTTTGTGATTATGATATTTGCTTTTCGTATTTAATTTAATATTTTGGTCATGTTGAGGCTCATTAAATTACTGAACTTAATTTTCCACTTTGTTCTATTTGATTTTGTTTAGTAAAAAAATGGAATTAGCGTTTGTGACCATAAAATAGAGCAATGCTTTTCTAAAGCGAAATCCAGTCAAAAATTAAATACACATTTGGATTATACATTATTATTAAGGGTGTATTTTAACTCTTAATCACTGGACATTAGAAGACAACTCTATAGTCCGAAATTTAAATCATATGTGGAAAGAGACATGTCATAGCATTCTTTGAGTTAATTAATTCACCGTCTTGCAATTTATACTCCAACAAAGTTTTCAGTTTGAAAATTATATTATTAAAACTATATAAATATATGCAACCGTATACCTAATTGTAAAGCAAAACTTTTTCCCATAATATAGTTCTACTTACAGTAACTTATATAAATTAAGTAAAAGAATTTGCTAATGTTTCAAGCAAATACTCTTTGAAACTGAAGGTCTTTGGGTGAAGTCCCGGGGACCGATTTGAATTCTAAAGTATTCCTGATATTCTACAGGATATTTACTTTTCAACGGTATTCGCATGGTCTTCCAACGATGCATACAAACGGATAAAAAGATAAGAATCTTGTTTGAGAATTAATTAATGTAATGTAGATAGTTGTGATAGAAACGTGTCACACACAATATTGGAAGGTAATAATAATATTATAGGTAAAACATATTGTAAAAGGATGAACAAATTTGAAGTGAAAACGTTATAGTGGTGAGTAAGCCCAAACAAGTGGCCAAGATAGTGAATGAGTATTTTTTGTCGGTTCGGAGAAAGGCAACGGACCAAGGCGGCAGCGCCCCTTCCCCCTCTGAACCGACACCTGCGTTCCGATCACATTTTTTGTCTCACTTAAGTCAACAATGTGTTTAGTAAATATATACTTTGAAAATGAAAAGATCATTGGTTTCGATAAAATATTTGCGCAAATTGTAAAATATGTTGCTGACATCATAGATCCTTTTTCACCTCAAATCTGCAATTTGTGTTTTGAAACTGGCATTTTTCCTGATAAATTAATACCCCCGTTGCAGCAGACCTGCATACTCAGCGAATTTTCAAAGAATCTTGAAATTTTGTATTTTCCCCATAAACACCATCGGAATGAGTATGTAGGTTTGCTGCTATTGGATGTTGTTAGAAAATGTTAGTTTTGCTAGGAAATGTAATAGTTAGGTAAGGTAAATATAAAATTTTATCAATATTCGTCACTTTTTAATTTTCCCCATAAACCCCATGGGGGTGAGTATGTAGGTTTTCCGCCACATGGGTGTTGTAAGGAAATATCAGTTAAACCCTAACTAGTGAATGTACGTACAAATTTTATCAAGTTATTCCAATAAAGCAGCGTGATACAGGGTTTTGTTGATTTCCCATAAGATTAACATGAGAAACCTATTTTAGACTTTTCTACGTAACCTGTTAAGCGAAGTTAAAAATTCAAAATACTAAGCTGTTAGTTTTTTAGCTCTTTTAAATGGCTTTAATTCAAACTGTTAAATATTGAAAATTAAGGTCCAAAAATACCAAAAACCCATTTTTGACCCCTTTAAAACCCCATAAACCCCCGTTCCCATAACCCGATCGTGCTAGTTTACGATCTCATGAAAATAGACATGGTCTCACACCTTTATACCAAATTTCATCAAAATCGGAGGATCCTGTCAAAAGTTATCAAGACCACAGACACATATATATTTATACCGTGTGTCCCAGACCAATCGTACACCCCTTTTAAAATCTACAAAATTTATTGTTCACAAAAACAAATTGTGCTATTATAAACAAACCGGTTGTGCTCTATCCATTGATGATAATTTCAATGTACAAGGTGTACCAGAACTATCCAGACCAATAGTATATTTCACCACTAGTCCGGAAAGTGACCCATTTCTGGGCAAGATAGTGTTTTACGCGCGAGGCGAAGCCGAGCTTGGAAAACACTATCGAGCCTGGAAATGGGCTTTCCGGACGAGTTGTGAACGATACTTTTCATCACGACGCAATTATTAATAAATGTGGGAGTTTTAAAGGAGGATTATTTTTGTAAATTCTTCGCCATTTTAAAAGCTGGAATTCAAAATTTAATTTGTTTTAAACCCAGCTGATTGTTGCTGTACGGAAAAAATTGTTTACCCTGGACGGAAAGTAATGTTTGTAAACATTACTTTCCGTACAAAAAAACGGAAAGTAATTTTTACAAACATTACTTTCCGTACAGGTCAGTAAAATCAGCTGACGGTGACAGTTTGGGAAATGACTACTTTCCAAGGTCTCAGCTGTACGGCAAGTTGTTACTTTCGTATACGGAGTGATGAAAAAGTTATTAATTTAAATACCAACCCCTACTTTTATGGTATTTTTGGATTATAGACACAATTTTAAGACTTTACATTTTAATATGTATTCCCACACTCATAACGGTTTAGGAGGTAATGGAGGTAGAAGTTTGATTTTTTCCCATAAGAATAACATGGAGCAAATTGTCATATCCATTAACACTATGAAACTTTTACCTTTAACATAACTGTCGAAACATAACAATGTCTTATAACCTTACTTTAGATAATATTTCATAAAAATACCGATTTTCTTGTAATTAATTTTAGTTTTCTACACATTTTAAATTAATTTCACCCTATATTGTCAAATTCAACGAAAATAAAATCATTTATCACAAAAATAATAATTTATTATGCTAACGTGTTTAAAAGAAGGAGCTAAGGCTTTTTTATGCTAGGCCTTTTTAGTTTAACGGGAAATTTACAGAGATGATGGATGAGAAATTTAGCCCCATGTTATTCTTATAGGAAAAAAAACATACTTCGACCTCCATTATCTCCCAAACCGTTAGGATTAGGGACACACATTAAATGTTAAGTAGTCTTAAAATTATGTCTAGAATAAAAAAATACCATAAAAAGTGGAAGTTCGTATTTAAAATTAATGACTTCCGGTCTGTATAGGTTACTTGTTGTACACCCTGTACATTGAAATTGTTATAAATGGATAGAGCGCAACTGGCTTACCTATATTGGCACAATTTGTTTTTGTGAAAAATTTATTTTGTAGATGTTAAAAGGGGTGCACGGGTGGTCTGGGACACCCGTTATATAGATGTATACATATATATGAAATTGAACGAATGGTGTTTGAACGAATGGCTTCTGGAAACCTCAAAACGAAAAAGTATTATGGTCCCAGACCTAGATTTCATCCCGGACTACTACTGTAATTCGCTCAAACTAAGTAGGCCTACTGTTGTTCCAATACATAAAACAGCATTCTCTTAAATTAGACAACCTCAGACCTAGTATTATGCTTTTAGTATTTAAATAAATCAGCCGAAAAAAACTTTAGTTACAGTCAGTATGAAAGAATTGTTGGCAGTTTCAACAATAGAAAATGCTTCCATAAGAATAAAATGGTAACTTTGACGACGTGTGGACGAAGCCCTGTGGAATTTCTTAATTTTTTTCTTTCATATTATCTTATAATATCTTACAATAACAAATACAACAAAAAATAATAAGTGAAATTGGTTCAGCCGTTCACGCGTGATGCCGTGGCCAGAAAAATATGGATTCATTTTCATGTAGAAAGAAGACAAGCAGAAAATGAATCTTTATTAATGTGGTTCATTTGAGTTTTTATACATGCTCTCTTTTAAGCTGTTGAATATTTGCAGCATAAAGAATTAACATTTCTAAATCACTTTGGTTATAGTATAGGGGTGACAAGTTAGTAAATTAGATTCACACAACCAACTAGTATTACTCCTCCTTGTTGGTATTAGAAAAACCAAGGTGAACTGTATTGTTCAACGAAGTTAAACCCGATATAGAGTGTGGTTGTAAATTGCCTTATCGTCTCCAGTCCGTTGTTGTCTACAACCTGCTGGTTTCAGCACTGGTTTGTGCCATGTTCACGTAGTTTACAAGTCAAAACAAGGCTGGTAAAACATGGCACAAACCAGTGCCTGAACAAAATTGTTGACAACAACAGATATGAACTGGAGACGACAAGGTAACTTAAAACCACACTATATTGTCATACAAGTTCGGGGAAATAACAAAAATGAAATCGCTACAAAGATAGATAGGGAAGTATGCCCCCTGTTGTTTGGCACCATTTTACCCACGATTCCCGGCTGCTTCCTTCCTGCCAAATTCAATAACCTGCTCACAGACAGGGCCTACGTAAAATAATGTAGGGGGTGATAGAACAGACGTGTCAAGGTCAAGAATTCGAATAAGCCATTTGATTTTTTTTCCTCATTTACCTAAATTTATTTAACTTGACCTTCACCCGCCTGTTCTATTGCCACTAACTATATCGTTAGTTTTCGTATTCCCCTCACAGGCCATCAAATCAAAGTGGTTTTAAAAAACAAACAAAATAAACGGTATCAGATAACTGACACATACTTTCTCCCAACAATATAAAAACATGTGTTAAAAGCTTTAAACATTAATGTCTAGATGACTCTGTCGGATAGCTACCAGCTGAGCAGCGCGAGCTTGACCCTACGCGCATCTGTGACTTTTAACAACGTACTGCGTTTACCGCTAAACGAAAAAAATGTATTTTCTCCTCAACCACTTGACGTAGAGCAATAATTTAAAGTACTGGATTATTTAGTTTTTTGAGCTTGATTTAATGGTGATAAGTAAAATTTATTTTGAGACAACAGCTATTTTGAAAATTAAAAAAATTGATTTTTTAAACACTTTTTACTCCATAACTTTTGAACGCGCATTTTCTCGGAGATGCGGGTGGTGTCATTTTATCCACCATTTTAAGCTTAATAAACCACAAAATTTTAATCAAAATCGTTAGAGCCGTTTTTGAGAAATTTTGATTTTTGACGATTTTTGAGGGTTTTTTGGGGTAAAATACCCTTAAAAATCAAAAATTCAAAAAAATGAAAAAAACGCCTGGAATTATCGTGGATTTGGACCTATATACCAAATTTCATTAAAATCGGACCATTAGGGCATTCTCTAGCTCTGTTTACATCCTGACACACACACACACACACACACACACACACACACACACACACAGACATCACTCCGAAAACCACTTTTTTGGACTCAGGGGGAACCATAATGGATAAATCCACCAACAACTCAAATTCGAAAATTTTGACGAAAACAATACTTTCTCCATATACTATGGTATAGGGGGAGAAAGTAAAATTATCTGTTATTTTAAAAGTATAATCAGAAATTTGTAAAACTTGTTTTGACCAATCATAATAGCTTTAACTTTTAACCTAGGAAAAGAGGGTTAAGTATAGATGGTTACCAAGGAAACGGCGGGAATCGTGGGTAAAATTTCACTAGTCAACAGACTGCATAATAGTATCATATGTTTTCTATTTTATATGTAGTTTAATTTTGTTGATGTGCTCTCCTGTAAGTTTTATTTACTCCTTATTGTTGTTTCGCTAGTAAAAATGGCAACATATACCACCTTTGTTAAAAATACCAATTTTATAGATCGTTTTAGGTAAAATAAAAGGAAATTACACAATTTTGAGGTGCTCAAATAAACATAAATCTCAAGTTAAAGCAAAATCTACTCGAGATTTTGAGAAAAATTAAACACATCGCTATAGACAGTATTTAAAAGTATACGATTGGGTTGACATTTTATAAGAATAGTTCAATTGCTCCTATTCAGCTTTTAACCAGTATTTGTCTGTTTTATTATCAACAGCTGTTTTATTTTGTACCTAGTTTACCTCTACCAACATGTGTACCAACATGTTCCTCTAATTTTTTTAGGAGAGCTCATTTGCTACGCTCATTCCAGGACTGCGGAGAACATGTGAACAAAAGAAGGCTGTTTCATTCCTTTGATGTTTGAAAATGCCGCTTTTGAGTCAGGCCGGTGACGTAATCAATCTGATGTCCATAATAATAACATGTACCAGCTGATCAGGCTAGTGACGTTTTGGGTACTAATTTTTTGGTCGTTTTGCCCGCTAATGAAACAGCCCTTGTCTATTACATTATATCAGTTTTCCCCATTCCTGCGCTCATTCGCCGCAAGTATATGATATATCATCTAGTTTTTATCACCAATCTTCCCTGAATACTTTGAATGAAAACAGATGTTTATTTATCTTCTTATTTCTATAATGGTTTCTTCTATTACGGCCCTTTTTCTCTCGACCTACTGAACCGATTTTTAGGATTGAGGTGTCATTTTAAAGCTTAAGATATACCGCAGTGACGAATTGTAATTAAAAAGGTCATATTGTTTTGGGCTTCGCCCCCCCCCTCGCCTTTAATTTATTTCTAGAAGCGCTTTAAAATGTTGACCAACTTTTATTGCAAGTTCTTTAATTTAAATTGTAATTTAACAGCTGATTACCTTCAGATGAATTTAAAAAGCCCGATAGTAAACAAAAATAGATCTCTGTCACTTCATAATCAACATTCACGTAGTCTACTGTGCCACTCATACAGAAACATAAAATGCGCAACTTGCGCACGGGCCACCTTGTAGAATTAATATTCCTACATGTAATCATATTATGTTCCAATACAATAAAGTTGCTTCCATAAGAATAACATGGTAACTTTGGAGACATGTGGGGCAGTGTCCTAAGGAGGAATCTGGATAAATAGCTATTTGTGTAATAAGAGCGTAACATACGTCATTAACACTCGATAATATTGTTGATGGCCGCACGAAGCGTCAGCTGAGTGCGACCAAACAATCCGAGAGCGGCAATGACTATTTGCGCTAGTAATACACACAAGATTTTTCCTATCATTATAATTTTTACATATTACATGTTTTATTGTATACAGAATGTCATTTAGACTATTGTTTATTTGTTTTTGTTGGAACACACTGTTAAATATCATACATAACCTCAAACTAAAAAGTAAGCAATTACTAAATGACAACAATGAACAACAGCTGTGGCATGGTTTGTAATAACAGCTGACTTAAAATTGCTGTTTGATGTAGCGTGCGGTAAAGAACATTGCCGCTCTAGAGCGGGAAAGAAACGGAAACCGGAAATGAACTCTTTTGCATAGGGGTTACAGGAGTGGCAATGTGGTTATTTTCATGCAATGGTAGGAAAAAGTATATAACAGATATGATCTCCCTGGTTCTAAGCTACCTCCCCATACCAATTTTCAGCCAAATCGGTTTAGCCATTCTCGAGTTATAGATAGTGTAACACGACTTTTTTAATATTTTGTAATATAAAAACTATTCTCCATGTTAATCTTACTAACAAAAAAATGAACTTTAAAGGCTCCCCGTACCCTGCAGAATAATAATATCTAAAATCTTAAATCTAAAACCTTACTGCAAAATTACTAACTGAGACAAATATTTTGACATCTCAAACGTTAAAATTGTCCCAGAAATAAAGGAGGAATTGTGTGGTAACAAAAAAGGGCTCCAAGTATTGTTAATAAAGATATTACTATTTCACACAAATGATTGTCTACATTCCATAAAATACATTAGGTTTACATCATTTGGAACATTTTTACGATAAATTTAAAAACAACCGAATTTTAACAGTAGCCTATTTGGCTTATAAAAATTTTATTTAAAGAATAAAGGATTTATACATGAAGAATATAAACATAGCTAACTATCCAGATATTCAACACTAATTCCCAAAAAATTAGGTCTACATAGAACAGCTTTAATTAGGTTTATATAGAACAGCTTTAGGTTAGCATAGAAGCTCCTTATGAAATATCAAGGGAAATATGAATTTAATCAAAGCAAATTATAGGCCTAAATTAAAAAAAAAAATCGAAAGAATTAACAAAATTAAAAAAAATTACTTGAGGAAGAACCTCTATATTCCCTTGAAGCCTTTTATGATAAAAACAAGAAAACTAAGAATTTATATGAAAAAAACCATACGGAAGTTATGTTAATAAAATTAGCATACGAAAGCCTAAAATATAAGCTATGTTAAGAACGCCCCACGCCTGATACATGTTTATGAGGTGAATAAATTTGATTGATTAATTGAAATGTAAGTGGTCAGTGAAAGTCAGAGAAATTAGTTACAAATTTTCTGTGGTCAGACTGTAAAATATAGATAATAACAGTCTATCTCCTAATTGACTATTTTGTTGGAATATGATCTTGTGAAAAGATCTTTAATAACGCTCTCTGTTTTATCCCCGTTATCGCTTAGTAGAGCTCAGCCAAATTTGAAAGTAGCAAATACCACCAAAGAATTAAGAATGTTTAGAATAATGGTACAAAAGTGTTTCACAAAAACAAAAATCATGTACACCATACTATATTCTGAAAAGAGTTTCTATTTATATTTTAAAACCAAGTTTTAATGGCCTAAAAATATATTTATGAAGTGTATAAATTCGACTTTAAAATTTTTTTATCATAAAATCGATTTTTAACAGATAGGGCCTACATCCTAAGACCATTACTGATATTTCACAGGTTTTACACAGCGCTTTCCATTCCAAGTTTGCCTCTTGCCCCCTCTAACCCTTTCTTATTAACCTTCAAGTAAGAAAAAAATTCTTTATAATCACCATGTCATACATCTAAACTTAATGTCACTATTAAATGCATGGTCAACTACCCTCACCTCCCAACCCAGCCTACAATATACAAATCCATTACTGTGCGGCTTACGTCGTTCGCCGCCCGCCGCGCCCCCACCCACACGCAATAAAATTGGCGCGCAGTTACAAGGACACCGCGTGGAATGTCGTCTACGCGCGGCTCGTCACAATGACACCTTGTCAGGGAGAGTAGCTAGTAAGGGATGGGACGTTATTGTAGTTTTTGAGGGTATCGAGCACGGTTGTCTTTATTTTATTGACTACCCACCTGATATCTTCCATTGTATAATTTTACCCACGGTTACCGAAGTTTCTAAGGTATCCAACCATAGTAGGTTAGTTTGCTGAGGATTGATTTCGGTTGTGAATCCCTGAGGGTCCCTAGTGCTAGTGCAAGTAAATTTGTTTATTGCTTATAAACTTATTGTTTATTTTTAAGAAAAAGATTTATAATGGTTATTTGGTAGATGATTTAATAAAAAAATATTTTTAAGGGAAATAGAAAAATCCTATACTATAATACGAGCAATGTCTGAAGGGATGTGTGTTGAACGATGTCGAAATCTAGCGGTTAGATTTTGCTTAAAGTTTGCATTTAATAGTGTTTTGGTCCAAAATAAGTTTGGAAACAGCCTCAACCCTAGGAAAATCGAATTTGGTCTAAAATTTAGTTTTAAAATCGTATTTTTTTACATTAGTCTTATGGGTTGCTATTTTGGTAACTAAATAACAACGAAATGTAAACAAAGAAAGAAATATTAATGTTAAGCAGACTTTTTGAAACAGCTGTTAACTGTGAAGAGGTATAGTTGGTTGCTGGTGGAAATTTAATTGCTTTTTTACCATGACACTATAACAAAAGTGAATTAAAACCAACGAGCAAGGCTCGGTTAACCTGGCACTGTATGTTATTATAAGACTTTTTTATTTTCGCTATTTCGCAATACAACCATGTATTTCAGGCTGTATGTTTTTTTAATGCACTTATTAAAATAAGCATTTTTTTATATCTTTGAGAGTCGAGATGAGTATATTGTTGTATTTTACATTGTTTATTTAACTTGCTTTACTTACAGTTTAAGTTTAAGTTATTTCATTCATTTCATTCAAACCGTTGGGGATGAAAATGTAATTGTTAAGTTGCCTAAAATTATGCATGGAGTAAAAAAATGGAACAAAAGGTGTAAATTAGTATTTAAAATTAGCGATTTCCGTTCTTAATCTGTTATTTCCAGTACACTCTGTACACTGAAGTTAGTGTCAATCGATAGAGCGTAACCACTTTACCTATAATGGCACAATTTGTTTTTATAAAAAATGAATTCTGTAAAATGTAAAAGGGGAAATGAAAATTAATAATAATTAATTTAAACTTATAGAGTGGCATCTGACGAAGTGTTGGTATTTTTTTAATGGCCCAAGATAATCTTTTGGTGTTAAACAAATTGTAGATTAATAGGATAGAGAGAGTTTAAATTAACGATGTTCCAAAGATTAGGGATAACAGCAACATGCCAAAACCTTTACAAATACATTAGAAATATTGGGGAAACCACTCCATAAAATTTATAGAGTATAAGAAAGTTTACCTGAAAATTTACAGTGAGTGAAGATGGCTTTCTTTGAGTCGGAGTGTTAAAATTGTGTGACGCTAAAAAATAAGACAATCTGACGTGAAAATACTATTGCAACTTATGAACAAACAAGATAGTCAAATTGTTGAAAAAGGATCGTTTCTCATAAACACTATTTAACGTGTATTAATCCTGAAACGGGTGCAGATCAACCGTCATGTTTTTTCTCATTGCCAATTTTCTACATTGTGTTAATTTTTGTCTCACCACAAATACAACGAGTTCTTTAACAAATCTTTTTTATAGCAATATTGGTTTTAACAATAAGTATTCATTCATGGCGCGTGCCTCAAGATTGTAAAGAATGCTCGGAAGCGGATGGTCTATGAAAACGTTATTGCTGTAATATCATCGATAAAAATTAAATCTTCTGGAAACTCTTAGTAAAGTACTACTGGTAATCTACTGAGGTCTGCAATTTCAATTTTATGGTTACGGACTTTTACCCCTATTAGCCACTGGTTGTTTTTTATTAATTTATGTACAAGTAAATTTACCTTTAATTCCTCCTAAACACACTATTTTTCGCTTAAAAAAATAAATATGTTACCATTGTACACTTTGCAATAATCTATATATTAATAGGCAAGCATGTGTCATTTCCTCCTTTGTTCACAGCTTGTGTGCATAGTAGGAGAAATCGGCGCATACCGTTATAGAAAGGTATTGTGCTGTAGATGAGTAGAATCATGTTTTAATTCTCATCGGCCCAAGGGGCTATACGCCCTACAGGCTTTCAAAGTTTCAATGTTAATCTTATGGGAGAAGGAAAGTTGTAATAACAAATGCTAGCAAATAAGGAAGAAAGATTTTTCATTTATAAAACATTTTAAAATTAATTGGCTCAAGATCAACTTAATTTTTGGTCTAATTTCGACCAGTGGGCGATCTCCAGGATAAATTCAATATAAAAGGTGTCTTGTAGATAAATATCTAAACTTTAAAATATGGGCTATCAATTAATGATATCATTTAACAAATGGTCGATGTTAAATATTAACAATATCCCGGTGTTTGGAACGTTCCCCGTAAAAACGTCATTAAATGCCCTTGGCGTAGAAATGAAAAAAATCTGCATTTTAAATGTAATGTTAATGGTAAAAATAAAACATTAAAAAATATATTTATCTAACTCTATCAAAAGCTTTCTTAAGATCGATAAATAAACGTGTAGTCTTGTTATTGTTATTAAAACTATTGTAAATATTTTCAGTGGCATAAATTAGTGTATCGTCCGTATATTTTCCTTTTCTGAATCCAAATTAAAATTGATGGTTATAAAAAACCTTATCTTATAACAGTATTCAATAAGTATTCCATAATCTCTATATATAAATAAGAAATTCCGATCAACGCACAGGCCAAACAATAGCACCTAGACATATTCCGATACATATTCCTCTCATAGCGTGGGCAGACAATAAGAAGCGATTTTACAAAATTCCCAATGGTCCCCGCCCCACAGAAGGTCAAAGTTGGCATGGAGTTCATATAGGAAGAATAATTTGTTTTGGGTTTTTTTATCGCAGATGAGAACAATTTGAAATGACTGTCTGCAATTTATTTAATCATCAGATGTTCCAATAAAAATTATTAAGTTAATAAGTTATTTCGGTTTACTAACTGAAGTTTACTAAGGTTATTTCGGATCATATATATTATTTCGGACCGTATATATATATAAAAATCATAGTTGCTTGTCAATGAAATTAACCTAATTTATTGTGGCATTTAAATTTGATAAAATTCACCTTACACATACACACTTACTGTGCGCGAAGTAATTGTTGAACATGTTGTGAGAACTGGGACTACTTCTCAATCTTATCCCACGATAGTGACGGAAGTATTACCTTAATTCCAGGGAGTACTTCTATGAAATGTCTAAGATGTTTAGTTGTTTACCTTTGGTGGGTTGTGTGAGCTGGTTGCGGCTTCACAACTATTCCCATTTGTTTTCGAGGTTTATCGGAATGGTGAATAATAATACAAGTTAGGTGATGAACGTAATCCTATTAGGCCAAAAGGATCACATTTCCTCAATCCGTCTCGCGGGCACTTCGAAGTTTTAGAGCCACAAAATGAAACCGTTCCTCCCAATAGTCAGCCGATCCCGGAATCTCAACAAAATACATCAAGGCGTAAACGGCGATGCAGAAAGTGCACAGGCAAACAAAGGAAAAAGCTAATGAACTTAAACACTATTTTTTTTTTAATTTCAACCGATTTGAAAGTTTTTTGTTGCGAAGCACGGGTACTCCGCCAGTTTTTTTTTCTATAAATTTGAAAAAAATGAGAGCACACTAATTGGTCTAACAGTACAATCTACTTTTTGAGAGGAGGTTAAAATGTTTTGTGTTGGCGCTACGGGACTGAAACTGGTAAGTATAATATCCCGTATCTAAATATATAGTTTTTATCAGTGAAATTCATCGCACTAATGGAATATATGGGGTTTTCCATTTATTCAAGTAGGCACCGCTGTCGGCCCATCAGCCACCGGCCCCTCTGTAAGCGTGTGGCACCCCAGTATGTACCATACTGGATCCATCCAGGGGATACGTGGATCCTTGTTAATTAGAATACCTAACAAACGTTATTATTTTAATTTTTATAACCGTTGTGCCGCAGTGGCGGGAATAAATTCTTTGTTTTTATGAATAATATTTTGATAAATGGTAATTGTTTCGCTAATTGTTTCGCTAAGACAGCTCCTGTAGTTCATCATTAGTTGCTATCATATGCAGGGCCGCATTTAGAGAAACGGAACCCCTAGGCACACAAAACATTTGCGCGTATTAGACAAAGTAAGAGGGTGAGTCGCTACAATACATAGTTGAATGGTACAAATAAAAGTCAATGGCAGAACGTGAATTCAAACCCGCGACATCGCTGCCATTTAAACCCGAAGTCCGGCGCGCTAACCACCACGCCACCCGCATTGTAATTTATATTAATAATTTAACCCTCTATCAGTGGTGAAATTCGCTGCTCATAAACAGGAATGTAGAGAGCTTTTACATAACAAAAAGAAAAATCTCTCGACAGTCCTGGATAGTGATCCCGTTTTTCAGTGGCGAGCAGCTAAATTAACCTCTCCCGACATCGTCAGGCTAAAGGGGCTTATAAATGGGGAAGATACACACGGCAAGTTGCTGGCTGCAAGTGCTTGCAGGATTACACTTACCACAAACTTACCATATATATAAAGGTACTTTCCTTTCCTACGGTAAATACTTGCCGGTGGCAAGAAAACTCAAACATGTTTGGTTTTACTGGCCTGGCCGCGGCAAGTAGTGGGTCACGAGGGTGGTCACGTGATCACTGGCGGTCAAAAATTTCTTGTCAAAACATGAACTTGCCACCACTAGGGAATGGCAAGTGGTAAATCATAGATGATAGTTAAAAAAAGCGACAGCTTCTCCTTTTAAAATATCTGACAAGGGGTCTGCTGAGAAGAATCAATATTCAGGTAGCAGCATAAACACCTGTCGGTTTTCGTATGGCTACAGTCTGGAAGTCGTGTGGTGAAGGGTCGTGAAGGGGAGGGACTCAACTCCATTTTAACTGACATAGAACAGTGGTAAAGTGAGCAGGTTAAGTTCTTCCTTGAGAAATTTTTTTATTGGTGATTTTAAGTGGCAAGTTGTTGCTAAGCCAATTTTCCAGAAATTTTGTTGTGTCTCGGAGGTCTAGTTCGTTTCCGTAGTCAAATATATTAGGGGCAAAAAATCAAAGTGACTGTCATCTCTTAAAAACAATCCCAAAGGACGTCCAAGGTCAGCCATAATTCTGATCAAAGTCGAACGAGTGAGGTAAAGACTTATGATAACCACCCAAACCACGTGATGTATACTTTAAAGGCAATAAAATAACCTACAGGGCGTTATAATTAGAATTTTAAAATAGCCCTTATTTTTTTAACTATAGGTCAGAGAAATATACAAAAAAGCTGATTTTCAACTGCTATTTTAAAAGAAATAAAACAACATTTTCAAAAAGTAATTCCAACGCCCAGTAGATTTGTCCTAAAAGAGTGCATGGACATTAAATTTGTAGTCAATAAAGTTATTTTAAAGCCGTAATTTGTGACTGCATAAACGTCTGCTAGCACTCTTAGCGGCCGCGCTCCCATGTTAAACTATTGTTAAACCAAGTCGTGAGGAGATTTCAGGCCGAATCAACACACCCTTAACCAAGAGGGGGCTCCAGTCACTATGCATTTAGCGTTTATTACTGCTTTTTCCATAAAACTTAATTATTATAAACCACTGTTTTTCCTCAACGTAAAGTCGTAACTTGGTTTTTTATGGCTAATATTAAAGATCGAAATAATACGGAGGGTGGAAACCCTCCGTTGCGGAGTGGAAACTGAGAAGAACTTTGAAATGTAAATTCTTTTAACTACAAAATATAAAAAATATTATATTTTGGTGAAATTAAAAAAAAACTTGTTTTTTTATTCTGCTCAGTAGAAGCCCTCCATATTATTTTGCCCTCGAAAATGAGCTATAAACCATCAAGTTCCGACTTTCCGTAGAGGAAAGACAATGTTTTAAAACTAGCATTGGTCTTATGAGGAAAGCAGGTAGAAACGTGAAATATTTAGTAACTGGAGCCCCCTCGAATATGCCTAATTCCACAGTTTAAGCAAATTCAACCTGCTGGATTTCGTGAAAACTTTTGCATGTATCCTGAAAGACGTTGCTCTTATGTTATAATGTAATGGTTAGAAATTTCATCGAAGAGTTAAGTTTTACCATTTACCATGAAAGTTATTTAAATATAGATAAAAAAGTAGATTACTATCTTTTAACTACCCGAGGAGTTTACATAAAATATGTTTGCAAAGAATAGTTGTTATAATTGACGATTTTAATATGCAAATTTGTTGTGTAAATTATGACTAATAAGAAATTCCTTAAATAGAACAGAGATTTGAAGACTGTTAAAGATTTGGCTGTATACATTTATTTTAAACTTTCAAGTAATTGCCAATAAAACTGTCATTGCTGTTAATGGCCATTGTCATCTGTTGCATCAGGAAGCAAAACTTTGGGATTTATAATTCTAAAAAGTGTGCATTTTACAAATAAAGAAACACTTAATGAATTATACCATTCCTTTTTAGTTCTACATTAGAAACTTCATCTGTCATATATAATCCAAAATACATAACTTATCAGGAAGCAATCGAAAACATTTTAGGCTACCCGGTGGCTAATTGTAGTAGCAGAAGTAGGCTCCTGTTTATAAACAAACAACAGCACACGCTGATTAAAAATTCAAACGAATGAAGCATGAAACCTGAAGGTGGGTAGTGCCCAATAATAACAATTTTGAAATAGAGGTTCACTAGTCAAAAATAACCGTCTATAAATATGTTAAATTTATTTTTATTATTGTAGCCATGTTTTGGAATTGCTACAATCATACAATTACGTGTGAGATATTACAAGTGTAAAAACTGTTGTCTGCTTTGTTTATAAAATAAATTTTGATCAGCATTAGTGTTAAATTTAAATGTAAGAGATGAATCACATGGAGCAGTAAACAAATTGACCAAAAGAGGTTTGAAAATGACTTGAAAAAGCGTTGTCTTTTATTTTTGTGCACTAATACAAAATTGTTATTCCAATTTTCCCATCAACTAGGGATCAATAGAAATCGATAGGCTCCAAAATATGTCCAGTACTTTTTTCTCTAGAAATGCAAATGGAATGCATTTTTTTATATAACATTGTGAAGAAGACATGGACTTTGTTCTGTGTGGCCTGAAAGTAATCTATCCACCATAAACTATTAATTATGATAGATAGTTGTGCTTCCATTTAATTTATATTTTACTATTTTGAAGCAAGAAAATGAATGACTAAACACATAAATAGCACACTCTAGCATGAGAGCGTAAAGCACATTCACATAAATAGGTAATTGGAAGAGGTTAGTATGTGGTGTGGTTAGAAGGTGGTATGTACAATTTATCCATAGCTTGGAGTCACTAAAAATAAACCATTTTTTCCACCGGGGGCATCTAGGCCTGTCTCGCGACATTACAGGACTGCGTTAAGCCTAGGCATACATTATTACTTGCAGTTTTATGACCATATGCGGCACCCCAAAAATAATTTAATATTTAGGTACTCAGGATGAGCAGAGGGTAAAAGCAGAACTATCTCCCACCATGATTCAGCAGCAACAAGTCAGTTAGAGAAGGCAGATTGATTCCCTTACACAGTCTTCTATGTTCAAATTTCAACTGGGACACGTGCCAGTCGAAGTGAATTTGTTTTTTTCTCTCTAACGCCTTCAATGCTTTTACACAAAATGTTTAACTCTCAAGTTCGACGGGGCTCTAGCAATTGCAGGAGCGCCTTTGCATGGTTAAATTTGGAATTACATGTTTTATATACACACCTTTATAGATACGACAAAATCATAAACTTGTAAACAAATAAGAAATAAAGTATTAGTTTAACTAGGGGTACCTTCAAACATTCGCGTAATTTGATGAGTAAACTCAAATTGTAACAATTAGGCCTACGTACCGGCATGTTTATAACTTACAAAATTATTGTCATCATTATGAGAATAAGCAAGTTTTAATGACCTTGGTATAAACAATTGATCAGACCCGTCAACCTGGCAAAATGCCAATGCGGGAGTTTTCCTAACCTTATCTTGCAAAAATGCGTCAAAATGCATGAGATGCTGAAAAATACATAGTCTTTAGTAAAAAAGTTGTTTTTATGTCATAATTACCAATGCTACTATCAATAATGTGTAAACATAGGAGTATTATCAATCATGTAATTGCAAATCATATTTTACATTAGTTTTGAGAGAAATTAGACGAAACAAAATAAATCTTCCAAGTAAACAAACCGGCTAAAGAAATAATACACGCTGTAACATACTATCTTTAGCCCTGGATAGGACAGGCTTGGCGGGTGATGTTCTATTTCAAACTCCCATTTTTAATGGAAAAGCTGATCATATCACTTGACAATTAGCCTGTCCAGGGCCAAGTTGACATCTCCATAAAACAAGCAGAAGCTCTCTAATTGGTTCAGGTAACCGTGTATTGTGTAAAATTTTACATATCAACCAATGGCAGAAGCACTATCGTCATATTATTGCATTCCAAAATAACCAATCGAGAAGACTGTATGGATTTTAGTGTCGTGTTTCTACCAAGAGCGCCTCTGTCAGGCTTAGTTTACGCGATTAAGAACGGATAGCTTTAGTTGCATTGAGCAACAATGCGTGAGTTTGCGGATGCTTGGCGTTAGAGCGTGAGTCGACGATTAAATGCGTGAGACTCGCGCATTTTGCGTGAGAGTTGACAGGTCTGAATTGATAGAAATGTTAAACTATCTTTACTCAATGTAGCAGAAAACTTATCATTTGGTCGGTTTTGGTTTTGAATAATCACCTGTCCGGTAAAAACAATGATCTAAATCCCTCCATCCCATACTCTAATACAAGGAAGGTTTGTATGTATGCTTGCAAAACGGATCACGAAAATCCCATACTCTAATTCGGGGAAGGTTTGTATATACTTGTATGTATGCTTGAAAAACGGATCTCGAAAACGACTCTAACGATTTCCTTTAAACTTAGGAAAAATAACTTAGTTTCGGCTCTAAAAAAAACATTTATACAGGTCTCTCTATCCCAGGAAAAAAACTAATTTCATTGTAATATCTAATAGAAATTTAAGAATTTTAACATTGGTCTTATAGTTTGCCATGGTAGCAACGAAAAAACAACCAGATGTAAACAAGACAAGAAAAGTGGCTGCACAGTGAAACATATGGTAATGTATAGATACAGCCACTTGCTACAGTAACAAAGGCCTATATGGGTTCTATAATAATGGGCAGTTACTAAGTGACAATATAATAAAAACAACTACCAGTTTTTAAATCTTACTTTCTGCTGGTGTCTGTGATTGTTTAGTGTAATGCATATTTAAAAATAAAAGCAAATAAATTTAGCTGTGCGTTGAGAATCGAATTTAATCCTGATGATACAAAATATTAATTAGCAATGATAAAAACAGCTGATGGTTGCATTTATGATGCTTATGTTCGGCAATTTACGTATAATTTTTCTAATTTGTTGATTCTTATGTCACTTCATTTTAAGATCTTTAATTAGAGAGCTTTTGCAACATACGGTAAACATTACGGTAAACGCTAAACGCTATTTTTATATCATGTGAAAAGTGTTTATGTATGCCAATCGTGGAGTAAAAAGTGTCTATGCACCTCTATACAGGGTGCCCAGCTTCAACCTTTACAAACTTTTCCAGGTTATTGCCCACGTCAAAATAAGCAAAAAAGTACTCGTAAACATATGTCCTAAAATGCTTCGTTAACCCGCTAGCCGGGTTAAAACACTGTAAAAACTGATTTTGCACTATGATTAATGCTAATTTAGGTTATTTTCAGAGAAAAATCTCAATAACTCCGTTATTTGTTGTTGGGTCCTTACAAACTTGGTATCAATGTTTAGACAATTTAATTTGTCAACTTTTCTGTCTCTTGTAACATTTTTATAAAATTTACCGTTTTTGAGATATTTGAGTTTAAAATTTTTAATGGCCGCCATTTTGAAAATACACATTGAAAAAAAATAATTTTTTTGGTGAACATGGAAATTCTTATAGTGAAGGTTCATGCCAAATATTAACTTAATACAATGATCCATTACGGAAATAAAAATTATTTAGTGTAAAAAACAAAATGGCGGCTAGCGGGTTAACGAAGCATTTTAGGACATATATTTACAGGAGCTTTTTTGCTTATTTTGACGTGGGCAATAACCTGGAAAAGTTTGTAAAGGTGGAAGCTGGACACCATGTATATAAATTTATGAATAATTCTCAGTTCAAGGTGGTGAAACCGGATAAATAATGTATAACGTTTACCGTTGATCACTTTTCAACAAGTTTTTTATAGTTTCAAGCAGTATAAATAGGTAAATCAACTATAAATTAAATATCGTTTAGCGTTTACCGTATTCATTTACCGTATGTGCAAAAACTCTCTATTTGAGTAATTTTATTTTCAGTATTTGGTAGCAATGAAAACTGCATTGTTCATTCTGTGGAGTGAAAAGTGCATCACGTGAGGTATAAAGTGTCTTTTGTTTATACACGCGTGGAGTCAAAAGTGTTTATCCATCAATCCAGGAGACACTTTTAACCTCGCACTTTTGCCTCCATCCCGTGCCGTTGATTGTGTCTATGCTCGATAATATGGAGGAAAAAGTGTCTATGCATATATCTATATATATATATATATATATATATATATGTGAATGTGTATATGTGTATATATAGGAATATAATGTATGTAAAAGGTATATTAACAAGTGTTTGATCTGTAAACTATGTATTGTTATTATGAGAAAATAAAGATTTATTTATTTATTATTTATTTATTTATTTATTTTGCATTGATAAAAATTAGGAGATAATATTTCGTATTTTCTCTTGTGCACCAGTGTAGTTCGTCATGGTACATACTGGCACCCACATACAGTCGCAACAGGCAGACCACAAGTAACAAGGGTGGGTTGGAACCCGCATGATACTGTATTGGTTTCCGACAGCCATCCACGTTGGAAATAAATTCGGTTATTCCATTTTAAAAATAATAAATTAATTAAAGTTTTGGTACTGGAATAAAATATTTTTTCAAACAAAATCCTTCATGTACACAATTGTAAGATGAGCTTTCACAATTTATTCGCTATTGACATAATTCAATAATGTTCTGTCAGTTAAACAGAACACGATCAGGTAATGTTACACGACAGGTACTTGATGGCATTAGCGTCTCAATACTGAGGTTAATGCATATGCTGTAGTATAGTGTTACACATCGGGGGATGAAAATGGGTTTTTGCTGGCAGGAACTACAATATTAGTAATTGAATAAAAATTAAAAATTATTGGTAATTGAATGTAGTCTAAGCACTAATTATGTTTGGTTTATTTATTGGTGTTTAGAGTATTGAAATTCTGGAAAAACTTCAGTATTTTACAAATAAAATACTTGAAAAAAACTTTATGGCAATAATATGTTTAATTAAAGTGTTTGTTTGGCATCAGCTCTAGGAAATAAAGTATTAAGTAAAGACTGAACAAAATTGCTGTGTAGTTTTTAATCAGAAAGTTAATTATCAATTACGGAGCAGGCAAACAATTAATTATAGAAAACCATAAATAACCACAAACACGTTTGGAGTGTAGCCATATTTATTTTAAAGACATACTAATTCATACAGTTTATATTTTCAGTAATATTGAGAAAACATTATATAAAACGAAATCTTTTTCTATTTTAAAATCTATATTATATTATAAGCCCACATCTAGAGCACCAAGGCTACCTAGCTTGCTCCATACATTAGATGATGTGGTTTGGTGGTGGAACCGCAACTGGCGAGATGTTGGATGAAGGCAACCGCATTTCACTATGTAGTTTCGCAGTTAGTCGTATATAAAATATGTTGAAATGTTCATAGTTATGTAAGAACACTATTTAAACAAATTTAAACTACCTCAATACTCAATCGTACATTAGATCATAAGTACATTCATTAGCAGGTTTTTATTTAAAAACATAGAATTACATCCACTTTTGTTCATCCGCAATAAGGTTCCCGTAATCTCAAAGATCAAGGAGATAGTTATTAGTAATTAATATTTCCCTACTAAAAACTTAGTTAACATCCTTGATTTTGGCACTCTCTAAATAACCTATTAAAATCTCATCTAATTTATTAAAATGTAGATCGGATAGTTTACTTTGCTGAAGGGAGGTAAAAAAATTAAATGATAATTTGCGATGCGAAATACCTAGCACGTGCAACAGGATAATGTGCTCCTTGGTGACACAGAAATGTGTTTCCACCCAGTACTACCATGGTAAGTGATGGAAACATCAGGTCTTTACACATTTACTGGGATTTTCCTAAACATAACTTTACTACCATGAGTATCATATTCCGTTCTTCGTGATGAAAATATTGTTTCATATAAAACAATCATTACTTAATAACATTTGGACAACAATAAAACTGTCACTGGAAAATTCATATTAAACCTGCTTTAAGTATAATATTCCATAAATCTGAGGAATTAAATAAGGTATTACAATAATTATTCATTAACGAACGGAAAGCAAAGGTTTTTTAAAAAATACCTGTTTTTTAAGTGAAAAAATAATTAACAAATTATTGTTTTGAAAGTGATATTTTCAACAGAATTATTAAATTTGACTTGTAAAATACTCATAGTTTATCAAAACAATTAAAATAAATCTACCTGAGTTGTAATATGGAACAAACTACTTTCATTTAAGTAATTCCAGATTAAATTCAGCGCTTTATTGTAACGACCAAACCAACCGGGACATCCAAATTAGTTTTGTATTTCGAGGCAGGAAGAGCATTACGGTCCCGCCGTTGTAAAATAATTCACAGAACTCGAGGCACCCGTTAATGCATTGGGATTAGCCATTAGCTGTTAAAACATACCTAAATCATGATTCAATTATCCATAATGTACATACGTTTTGTAGAAATTAATAAATCATTTACTATATTTATTTAATTAGAGTAGAAGGGAATAGCCGGTCCTGGCGCAGGTCAAGGTCAGCGGTTGTAAGTGGCAGGTGTGTGTTGTTGATTTGGGGGTTTTTTGGGGGGTTTGGGGAGGGGTTGGTAAGTGTGTCAAGGTCATTCGGAGGGGGTTTTAAAAAAGGTGGGGAGTCTGGGGACGAGTGGGGCGGGCGGGAGTGTGGCGGGAGGGGATGGGGGGTGCGGGGCTGTGGGAATTAATAATTTATTTTAGGAAAGCCAAGTAGAAGTTTTATTTGAAGTGGTGTCGAAGCGATGTTTGGCGGTGACGGTCTGGTAAATGCCGATGGTGATGGCGATGAGCAGATAGAGGCATACCAACCACAGTACGCATTTGAAGAGCTTTAACAGCCGGATCATTTCTTCCTGATTCTGTGCTTCCAATTGTATTCTGTTAATTTCGAGTTTTAATTTATCGTCTTCCAATTGTGATGTGATTGAAAAGCCGTCCATCATGTTTGTGTACAGGTTAGAGAGGAGCGGTGTAGATGGTGTAAAAGTAGGCGATGGAATGAGGAGAGCAAATAAGGGGAGGATATATATATTTAATGTAAAGTAGTGGGGGATTGAAAAAGAATATTTGTGTAGGACTAGCTTTCATCATCTGGTGTCGAATCGTGGGCGGATGAAGGACTGTTGTTTGGCATTTCTAATTCTTCAACATTATCGCTTTCCATCCTTTCACACTCTGGACAATTGTAGGTAATTTCAACAGTAATAGTAACCGTGTTGTTTGGTGTGTTTACAACATCGGTTAAAGTTTGAAAAATATCCTGTAAATCTTGTTGCGATGTTACTGCAAAAGTAGTAGTATTTTTTGCTAATTGAGGCTGGCTCATCGTTCGGCGGTAGGCAAACAAATGGTGAGCGACGGTAAGGCGGTCGCTTATATGGAAACGGGGAATAGTGGTGGGGGGAAGAAAAGAAGTGGGGGTAATCCAAAACGAGAAGCGAGAGAACTTCGGTTACCGCAGTTCGCCGCGAAACGCCGTTCGGGTAGGTTGTGGGAAGTGTATAGAAATAAAATAATAATAGCATTAATATAGAATAGAAATACCAATCACTTTTGTAAACTAAATACTAAGTTTATTTATAATTTGAATTTGATTGTCTTGTTCCTCGCTGTTTAATTCAATAATTGTAATACCATAAGTTGGTTCTTCTTCTTCCCCTGCACTGTTGGAAGATGATGATGATGATGATGATGATGAAAATATTCTGGTAGGATCCACATATTTTACTTTGATGTTGATCCATTTCAAAGGATACCTATCCATAAGTGTGAGTAAGTTGTGAAATAGAGTTTCCATCTCATCTCTTTCGGTAATTAAATGTTCAAAAGAAATGAATCTGTCACCCATGTTGGTGTTAGTCCAAGCAATGTAGTGTAAATGAGAAGCGTGTTAAAGGGTATGTAGAATATATATTGTAAATCTCAAGGTCAACCAAATGAAATTTTAAAAAAGAGCTGCAGTCAGTGACTACAGCTATACATCTGAAGCTTGAATAGGATCAGAAGACCAATCTGATCTATATTTGCACAAATGTTTGATGCATGTACAAAAGTCGTCTTTATAATATGCATCACACTTTCGGCAATTAAAAAGTCTTTCTGGGTGAAATTTGAAACATCTCTGGGGACAGCAAGTGTGGAAGTATCTTGATTTATAAATTTTGAAGGTTTGCAATTCTGGTGGTGGTAGTTGTTTTGTTTTGCATTTGCAGTAACAGGATCCGAAGAATTCACATTTTCTACAAGCTAATCCGTCTACCATCCATCTTCCTATATCGGTACATTTTTGTTCACAACAGTAGCGTGGTTTGTAGTCTTCTTTTTCCTTTTCCATGTTGACGGTTCTAAGTGGATTTGGGAAATGAAGGTGTATAGTATAGAATAGAGAGTTTTATTAAAAGAAAAAAGTGGTGGGGGTAATTTCAAGGTCGACCAAATGGAGTTTTAAAAAAGAATGGGGTACAAATATTAAATAGTTGCACACTTAAGATATAGGTTTGTCTTTTTTTTCTTCTTTCTCCTTTTTAATATTTACTTCATGTTCTTGTTTTTTCGCTCTAGCCATTGCGACGAGATCTTCAGTGGATAGTGGATGTACTTCTGGAAATTTTAGAAATAACTTTGGTTGGAAGCCTTCTTTAGTTAATACATCAAGATCGGAGCTCATCTCTTCTACCGTTTGATAGTCCTTTCCAAATATTTTACCATTAAATTCAATCATCATTCGGTACAGCATAGTAGTTTTAGTTGTTATCGCTGCGGTTGTTAAAAAGCAAATGATGATTTAGTCTGGGTTGAATAGCCTTTTTATAGCGAAGCCTCAAGTTGATGGAGTATTGTTATTGTAATTTAGCATTAGTAGTATTTGTGGAATTTAACATTATTTTGAGTAGAAGGGCTGGATGTTGTTGCCGTTTGTGTGGAAAAGAACACTTCATCATTGCAGTAGTTTTGTTTTGAAAACATCTTATTATTTGTAACATAAACATCGGCATTTAAGTGATAACCGCCTGCGAGA
The DNA here is from genome assembly GCA_030545055.2 of Neoaliturus tenellus. Classification (NCBI taxonomy): domain Eukaryota; kingdom Metazoa; phylum Arthropoda; class Insecta; order Hemiptera; family Cicadellidae; genus Neoaliturus; species Neoaliturus tenellus. Next base: position 47,582,653 of record CM061532.1, on the reverse strand, counting down.
AGTACTCGCAATTCATTAGCGAAATTGTCGAGTTGTTCAAAAGTTGTGATGGTGGAGGTATCGTATGATGCGCATTTGATTTTGAGAGACATGTTGTTGTTTATAATAATTGGACAACCAAGGGAGATGTGTACAGCACGGAAGTCAATTGTAGACTGAGGAAATCCCCTTGAAAATTACTCCATTTATATAGTTTTTGTAACTAGGTCAAGGTCATCCAAAATTATTTTTTTAAAAAGCAATATATCACCATGTGCAAAAACACATAGTGATATATTGCTTTTTATTTTTTTATTTTTTTTTATTTTTATTTATTTTTAAAATAATTTACAAAGGTGTACAAAAGTATTACAAATAATGAATTAGTTGTTGGCAGTAGGCATGACGTGAAGTGTAAGCTCGGTAGAATTGCTTCCGCTTGGACCGTGGGATGCCAAGTACAGAGAGCCGGGATGGATGAGGCGTAGATCTTCGTTTTGCAGGAGGTGCACGAAGCGCTTGGGAAGAAACGTTTGAAATTTTGGTTCATCACCGGGTGTGTAGGGTGCTTCACTCAGTGTAACGTTGATGGCGTCCCCAACACTAGTTTCCATCTTCTTAATGGTGTGGATAACATAATGTTTTTCTTCTTTTAATTCTGAACATCTTTTAGTTGGTAAGACGGTAGATTTTGAATGTTTGTTAAAGTGATCGACAAGAGATTGTAAAAATGTTTGTGACGTCATCTTTACTTTTTCTTCTTCTTATTTATTGTTGATATTATTCTTAGTCTTGCGAATCTGTGTGGGAGGTGTTGACTGCTCGGAGGCTAGAGTAATACTCATGCTGGGTCATGGTTGTGTTGTCGCTTTTATATCCTTCCCACCCCCCACCATTCTGTTGTAGATATGCATTCAAACGATAAGCGTTCTTTAAGGCGCATTGGGACTGCCGATGTTTAAAGTTTTTGGTAGAAATACAAATGTTGGCAAAGTGACACTGAAAATCTCTATCCACTTGCACATTTATCACTTCATGGTTTGTAAATGCTTGTATCCAAGCGGATTTTTCCAATCCCTTCGTGTAGATAATTTTAAATTCCTTACAGTAATGATTCATTATGTGTGGCACCATACTGTAGTGGATAAAACCTTCATCCCATCTCAAGTTGTGAAAATGTTTCATCAACCATTTGTTTGTCACTCTTGCTTTAGTAGTTAATCTGTTGAACGGTATAGGGGGTTGGAATAAATAGTGATAAACTACAGATGTGTTCATGTCTAGAATAACTAACTCTTTAATGATAAAATGTCCGTCGTTACCGCGAAACGCTTGAAATTCAATTATACCTCGTTTCACCTCCATTATTTGGTATTGGTTTGAAAATAAAACTTGTTTATTCATGACAAAGGTTGGTAATGGACTGTTTGTAAAATTATGGAGGACGTCTTTTTATACTGCAAGTTGGTTGCTGCAAGATGCTTCTTCATTCATTTCTTGTGCTTCTTCATCTATACCGAAGTTAGTCTGATAGTTGTGCAACTGTCTCCACATATCAACTTCGTGAGGTATTCTATTGAAAATGGAAGTATCTACGGGACCGTATAGGATTGGTACATACGGTTGTCTATCCAATGTATCGGTTAAATATTCCTTTATGATTGCGCTTGAAAAAATTAGTTGTTTTAAATATCTCGTGATAGGACCTGTAGCACAGCTGAGGGTGTAGAATTCATCTTTTGTAAGGTGTATTTTTATGTCATGTTTAGTTAAATCTCTAAAACGAACAATTTGTCCTCCTCGATGTTTTACTATATCGATTTCAATATTTGATTCTAGCAAACTTAATTTTGTTCTTCTTCCATATGTATTGTTACTCAAATAACATTCTAAAAGATGTATATGCTTCATAAACGATTCCCAGGAAATTTCAGAGAAAAACACCATTTTAGATCCATGATTCAAAATAATAGTTGGTGAATACTCCAATGATTTTATTACTCCGGCAGATACGCTTTTTGTCATGCATGATGAGATGGGATAGTAGATTCTAAGAAATACCTCTGCTAAAATATTGGTGGAAATAATGTCATAGACTTTTCTTTTTTTAATTCCTTTTTCAACTTCCTCTTCTTTTTTCTTATGTTTAAACTTGAGGAACTCATCCATTTCTTGTTCAATTTGTTTTTCTATATCGGAACTGTTGTCGGCTATAAGCGGTGTAGTTTCTTCTTCGTTAGTATTTGCATTAAGTGAACTCATTTTGCTAACGATGTTTCCCATAGGATGGTCAAACAAATAATGAAATTTTTACTTCGTTTTCCTCCTTTTATAACAATCGCCCCCACCTAAAAACCGTTTTTTATAACACATTTTTAACTATTCCAGTTAGTGGAGTGTACGTTACTATTTTGTCATGTAAAATGAGACAATATGCCGAAGTACCTTCTGGTATTTTATCTTCAAATTCCATTTCAATTTTTATATCCACACTTGACGATTTTACTGATTCATTTTGCTTTGAGCAATCGATAACGATTATTGGGGCTTTTGAATAATACTGTTCAGGTGATAACAGTGGTGTATTAGTTTTTCCATAATATGACGATTGAAATCTTGCATACATATCATATAAGATGGAATAACGCTTTTTGCTAAACATGACATTTAAATTGTCATAAGGAAAGAATTGAGAGTTTAGAAACACTTTGCAATTCTTTATATTGCAATGGTCAAATTGACCTGCGTGTGCGGTTATAACATCTTTTCGATTGGTTTGAAAACCTAGTATTATGTACCTTGCTCGTTCCAAATAAGTAGATGTTTTAACAGTCCATGTTTGTCGTTCTGTTTGAGGTAATATGGGGTATTCATGGAATTCCCAACTTCTAAAAGGCATTACAATATCACGGTCAGATTTTAACTTTCTTAACAATACGATTCTATGTTCATCGGCTAATCTTACATGAGGTACTCTCCACACGATTTTATTTAATTGTAGCTGCCATTCTAGTTTACTTTCTTCAGTGCCACTTGCTGCTAATATCAAGTCCTTGTTAGTTGAAGATCTGAGTAATACCAATTCTTGTTTGACATTTATTATTATTCTCTTGTAATCTTCAGCGAATCCCAAAAGCAATCGTAAAGGTATGTGAAAATCAAAATGACCATTGGAATTTGGTGTTATGCTGTCTTTATCGGGGGTAACCCATCCGGCGGTGACTATTGAATTCTTTTCATGGGGTGTTAATGATGTTAATCCTTTTAGTGTTGTTGTTATACCAACCTTTTTTGTTGAATCAACTGTCACTCCTGATATTTCATATCTTATTTCGTCAAAAAGATATGCCATTGGGTTATTTATAAAAGGAACAGATGAACCGGTTTTTCCATCCAATTTTAATACTTGTCCCTCAATATATAAATAACTCTCACAGGGTAATGTGTAAATATCTTGTTGTTGAATGGGAATCCTTATTTCATCATTATTGTTTAATTTTGATGAAGTGTAAGGGTTGTGTGTGTGATATTCCTTCTCCCATAGGGTTTCGTCGAACGTCGGTCCTTGAGATATATCCAGAATGTCCATCGTAATTTAGTTTTAACCCAATTTTTTGTAGGAAATGTATGTTGTCCGGTGTTAACTCGTCCAATGTTGAAGAGCTACTGAGCTCCCGGCTTTTCCGTTGTGGTTTAAATGTTAATCCCATGTTATACTTAAGTTACCGCTTTTATGTGTAACCGTATTGTAATTGTTTCTTTTCTAAAGTCAACACTATTACCGTCCTGATCTGATATGTTCAGTACGATGTCTGAAATAAAACTGGTGTTTAATGGTAGGTATATAAGGTTTTGTGGCTTCTCAACTATTTTAAAACCAGGAGCAACTGTTGGATAAAATGTATGTAAAATATGTTGGTTTACCCCATCTCTATACGATCCGTGTATAATATTGCATGTTATATCAATACTATTAACCTTTAATATTGTTACTGTGGTATCACCGGTATGAGTAGTTCCGGGATCTAAGATTTTTCTTTTCTTATCTGAAAATCCGAGTAAACTACCGATTGAATTTTCTAAACTTAAATCTATATAATATTTTGAGGTAATTTCCGCTTTTAAAGTATTGTTGTTTCCTTTTATACAGATATTTTCTTCTCCTAGCTGCTTCTGTAATAGCTGGTTTATATCATCTATTTCATATGCTCCCGTAGACAAGGTTATTATTTTTAATTCTGAATAATTTCCTTTTTCATCTTTACTTTCATAATAATGTAGTAAATTGTTTTTACCCTCTGTAATGTTGGGAATCGAATTGTACGTAGTGAAATCTAATAATGCCGCTTCCCATAATCTATCTTTAGATAGACGCAATGCTGGGAAAAGAGTACTTTTTAATGTAGATGAATTTCCGCTCAGTGACACTGTGTACGATGACATCTTAAAGCTGACTGACACTTTTTGCTAAAAACTCCAAACATAAATGTCCGCATATTTCTGTATTGTTAGGTTGTTCTCTTTTATAATTGTAAAATATATTCTTAGAGTTTCTAAAATAGTGTTGAAGTTCTTTAGGTGGTGGTAGATTGCCAAAACTGTCAAAATAATAAACGCTTTGTCCGAGTTTTTTATAGCATACCCAATGAGTTCCTGGACCATAGGAGGAATCTAAATTTACTATTCCAGTTTCATTTTTCCATATGTTTTTTGGTAATGCGTCTTTCATAAAAACTCCCCTAAAAAATGGTATCTTCAAACATTTTACATAATTTGATAATTGATGATTTGTTAAGGCTTTATTTGGAATTATCAATTGATTTTTCTTATTTAGTACACACGGTACGGTCTTAGGTATAGACCTGCTCCGTTTTTTACCATTGACCAAACGGAAGTCTTCTTTGTCTTTGTTTTACGAGTTCTACGACGTCTCTTTTTAATGTTTCCACCTCTTTTAGGAGCTCTTTTCTTTGCAGGTCTTCCTCTTCGACGTTTTCCGCCACCAAATTTTGTTTTCGCCTTCATAGCTGTAGTTACTGCCCAAGCGGCTGCTTTTTCTGCAATACTTGCGTCACTTGATTTAACTCTTTGCCAAGCTTTTTCCGCTAGCACTCTATCTGCTATTGATCTATTTGTTGAATCAGCAAACTTGGAATACGCTATATCGTGTTCTTTGCAAGCTTGATCCAATTTATTAATTCCTGGATCCCCTCTTGCTAAACGTTTTGCCAATTTAGTTCCGGGTCCGCAATATTGATAACCTCCTGGCAGATGAAATTCGTATGGTAGAGCGTCTATTGCCCGATTTACAACAGCACCAACAGGAATTCGTTTGAGAAGGGATAACGCAGCCGATGTTATACCACGTCCTTTCTTGCCGCTGACTTGACGACGACTGAGCGGTGCGATCTTCATTATGTTGTTTTATATATAACCGGTGTGTTTACTCAACGAGATGCTTTATATAAATGAATAACTTATGCACAATTTTTATATTTAAATAATTAATTATTCAAATTAATTATATACTGATTTATGATTCTATTTTTAATCCAAGCTTCTCGTTCATCGGGTTGAATTATCACATGACTCGTTGTACTAGCTATATGATTGTGGGTATCAATAAGTAAATTGCCCACTATTCTTATTAAACAATCTAAAGTTACAGCATCTTTCGGATGTTGAGGATCGTGTAACTGCATAATACGTTTATCATTACACGTGTAAGCGGTTGAATCATTTTTTGATGTTGTTATAACTTGTCCAATAGTAGCAGCATCATTAAAATCTTCACCTGGTGAAATATTAATTATTTTCTTCATTTTAGCATCAAATTTGGTTCCATTGCGTTTATCCCAAGTTATTGTTTGTTTCACTGTAACACAATCATTTTCTTCATAACCAGGTATTATATTTTTTATTCTTCTATTATGACCTTCATATGTGCCTAATAAAGGACCGCCCGCAATTAATGTTTGTGCCATTAAAGGTACATCCGAACTTTTTTGACCAAATCTTCCATTTGTTATTCTTTTACCTCCCGCATCCCATTTATCATTACTTCCTTGCATTAAATCAAATTTTTCATTTCCATGTATAAATGTATTTCCTCGCCTTAGCACAGCATCTTCATGTTTTACAAAATTTGATGTTTCCCTTTTTAATTCTTTAGATAATTGTTCCATAGTAACAGCGTCTTTTGGTTGAGAACCAAATTTTACATTTGACAATGCTTTTCCATGACAATCTATTTCATCAGCATCTTGTAAAATACAGTTGTCCTTGATGTATTTCAGGTTTACAGCATCACCGTCTTCCTTTGGGTATCCAATGTCATTTATAATAAACTTATAAAAAGAAAATCCTCGATGAGTCTTTTCCGGTATTATAGAATGTAAATATTCTTTATTAACTGAATCTTTATCATTTTTTGGATTTGCCACATTGGTTATCCTATGATTTCTAGCATCATATGTTTGTCCATCTTTTAAATTGTTACCCCACTGCAATTTTAAAGTGTTGGAAAGTTCAGATGATAAATACTCTTTAGTAATTGCATCAGAACTGTCAGTTGGTTTACCAACATTAATTATTCTATGTGATTTAACATCGTAAGTATCCTTAAGTAATTTTAATGATGTTGAAGTAGCTTCTTTTACTGTCTTTAAATTTGCTCCATCAGTATCTTCTTCTGGATCTTTAACTAGTTTTAAACGTTTATTACTTATGTTATAGTCACCTTCAGGTGTTTGCGGCAATCCACTTCTTTTTCTCTCTTCTCCAACTTGCACTCCTAACGCGGAGTACCGTCCAAACTTGTCGACGCTCATGTTAAAAATGATACATTATATGCTTGCCGTTCTTTTATATCTGCGGACAATTATACGACAACACCTCGACTTCTGAGTTCATCAACTAGAGCCACCCATTCATTATTTAAACCTGTATGACCGGCTTCCATAGCTTCATGTAATAATCTCATTCTGTCAACTAATTTATTAATGTCTTTATAATAAATTACATTGGTATTGTACAGATTTTTCATCAGTCCTTTGCCAGATGTTGAAGTATCTCCTTTACTCTTTTTACCATGTTGTTCAAGAAGTGATAAATCCATAAGTGATAAAGATTTTCTTTTTAGCGGTTGTTTCACTGCTGGTGCGGTACGTAATGTTGGTAGTTTTCGTGGGGGAAACAACTTTTTTATAACAATGTTATATTTTGTTGCGCGTGAACGATTAATTATTGCATCTTTTGAGTAATTCCTTTTATGTGCATTAGTATTTTGTAAAATTTCCTTAAAAGTATTTAAATCTTTGGTGGAATATCTCAATGGTATGTTTTTAAAAATTAATTCATATAATCCTTTTGTTCCCTTATATTTATGCTCACCAATAATGATATAATCGTCTTCAGTTATTTTAAGTTTTGAATCACCTATTTTTAATTCATTTCCATCAATTCTTGCTCCGTATATGTGTGATTTACTTAAATTAGGGTTTGATTTTATATCATGTAGCATTTTCAATATATATTTTCTTCCCAGAGGTCCGTGTTGTAATATATCGCTACTCAATTGAGTTAAATTTGGAATAGATTGTTCTGCTTCAGGTATTGGCTGTTCTTCTTCCTTTTCAACAATAGGTTCTTCTTCTTTTGTTTCTTCTTGGTCACTAGCGCTTGTATATGAATCATCATTGTCTTCTTTTTTTAATGCTTGTACTTCTTGTTTAGAAACTGGTAGTAAAACATCCCCTTCATAACGAGGTTTACTAATGGTTTCTGATATTTGTTTTAAAGGTTCTGTAATAGGTTTAAATGTAGTCTCTAAAAATTCTTCTCTTTCGCTTATACCCATCCTTAATGCACGGTTTTTTATCCTAATAGAATCACTGAGTGATTTTATTTCTTTCAATAGTTTTTCTTGATTTACCATGTTTACACTATGAAGTCTCATTCATTACTAGACATACTGCTATTCATTTAATGGATTAATACAAATTTATCTAACCCTATTCGATACCTTCCATCTTTTATAGCTTCATCTTTCATAATAACAAGAAATCCATACTTTTCAGCCCATGCTTTACCACACATCTCTTTAAATTTATCAAATGTCATGTCGGCATTCACATGATCGTTATATATATGTTTCAAATTTGTTTCATCTTGCTTGAATATTATCAACAAATTTGCATTATCTCTTATAAGTTGTTTTGGAATTTTACTATAGGTTTGACCAATATAAATACTGTCAATATTATGATGTCTCCCCATTGCAAAATAACTTCTTATTGTATCATGATTCTCACATGACACATCGTCAAATATAAATATAGAAAATGGTTTAGCTTCATTTGGTTGCATAATAGTTTCACTAGCATTAAACTTGTAGAAATTTACTTCGGGCACACTTGCTAATACCTTATCTAACAACTGGTATTTAGGTTGTTGCAAAGATTTTGAGAAAATGTATATGTTATTAAAACGTAGCCCTTTTGGATTAGTTATAAGGTTAAATACAACATTTGTTTTTCCACAATTAGAAGGGCCAGTTATTAAACATCTTATAGAGTTTGGTAGTAATTCACCATGTTTACCATGGTTTAAATTGTTATTATCCACTGTCAATTCATCTATATTATTAATATTAAATCGTTCTTTTTGCTGTACAATATCCATCTTGTTTAAAGGTTAAATACATAATGAGTTATTAAAGTATTACACCAAGTCTTTTGTAGGAATCCAAGAATCTTCACTCCTATCAAATCCCAACCAACGGACTTTAACTTTATCCTTTTTTCTTTGTAAAACTTTTTCAACAAGATATACATCACCTACTGTCGATTTTAATAATTCATGACCATAGAATCCGCCTTGAAGTAGTTCACCTTTGTTATCCTTTAAAATGTAGGTTTCTGGTATTGTCGGCTGCACTTTGTAGATTGTAAATATTTCGTTAGTCCAATTTGGTAAATATCTTTTACTAAAAACTCCTTTATATTTACTTATACGTACTTTGTCGTTAATTTTAAACTTTTTAGGTTTTAATTTTTCAATTTTAGGAGTAGTATTTTTCTTAATACGCTCCAAAACAAGCTTAGCATTATTGCTATTTACTTCAATAGGTTTCATACCAATAGTGCGATGAAACTTGTTATTGTATTCTTTTATAAGCTTCGGTAATATATCGTACCACACGTACGATCCTCGTTTAGAAAATGTTTTATACATTGCTCCTTTTAATGTTCTGTTGAATCGTTCAATTATGGAAGCTTTAACTTCCGAATTTGTAGAATAATGATTTATGTTATATTTTTTCATTAATGCTGTAAATTCTTTGTTAAAATATTCTTTTCCATCATCAGTTTGTAAATGTTTTATGACAAATTTATTTTTCTTTATAGCTGCTTCCATAGCTTTTGTTACACTTTTCCCAGTCTTATCCTTGAGTGGTATAGCGTCAGCAAGCTTACTAAAACAATCTATAATTGCCAATATATATTTAAATCCCTTATTCAATTTACTATGCGGTATCATCTCAATGAGATCGGCTTGGTAAAGATCGTTCCTTCCTTTAATAATTGTATTTCTTCTTGGAAACTTTCTTCTTGCCGGCTTATGAAGTTCGTTTACAATTTTATCCTTTAATCCTTCCATCTTCAGATGTTGTTTGTACACCGCTTGAGAAAATACTAATCCTCAAAATGGCTTATCACCTTTTATATTATTAACAAATATGGGTCAAGGCCATATTATATTTGTGTAAAAAAGAGGGAACATGGCATTGAACTTGCCATGCTCCCTCTTTTTTACGGAAAGGAAAAGGAAACAGGTGAAAGGACGAAGAATAGGTTTTATTGGTCGATAGGAGTTAAAGAATAATGTCCAAAAGGTAGAGTGTGTATATTGTCTTCCCGGATATGTCTCTTGTCATCCTTGTAGCTGAGTCCCCACTTAGTTTGCTTGACACTGTAGACTTGATGATTAAAGCTTCTTATTGTATTAAAAGTTGCAGTTGTTTCCATGCTTTCAAATAAACATCTTTTAAAATGTTCAAACTGTACATTCTTCTTTAAATATGATGTTTTTATACCTTTTGCCTTCTTTACAACTTGATGTTCTTCTTTTTCACTAATGTACAATTGAAAAGAATACAGTTTGGACATTAATGCCACAATTTCTTCCATAGGTGCACCATTTGTTTCATCTTTGAATTTTCCTAAAACCTTCTTGTTTATTCCATTGTCGTAATTGGGGTGATGTTGTGGGTAGTCAGAAAAATCAAAGTCATTTTTATAAACAAATGTGCGTAAATCTTTATACATATCATTGGTTATAATCCAATAGATGAATGCATCGGTATCCATGTATGCTATTCCAATATTATCTCTACCACAAAATTTCACCATTTTATTATAATGAAAATCATACATGTGAGTTTTTGATATGTCTAAAATGGACATTCCAACATATATGGGTCGATCCATCTTAATTGAAATTTTATTCATAGAAACGGCTACAAGGTTTTCATTAATAATTATAGAAGATGCAAAGTTTGGTTTTTGCACCAATTTCTGTAATTTTGTTGGATCAACAACCAATCTTAAGTCTTTGTGATTTCTTTTGTTTTCTAATGTTTTACCGAATATCGCATTGTTCATTAATTTAAAGAAATCTTTTTGAAAATTGGATGTTGCTGCAGTTCTTCTTCTTGTGTTGTTATCTATATAAGATTTTAACCAACAGGATTGTGAAAATTGCAGTACTTTATTAATTTTCGTAATTTTTAATCCCATCTCTAGCGCTTGCTGTACTGTCCAATAATGAGCTACATACCTAGTCTTATTGTTAAGTGTCATCATCAATTTTGGCCATCTACCAGTGGGAGATATTTCTGTTTTTGCTAATAGTGGTAGATCATAATGATGGTCGTGGAGATGTTCTGGGTATTCAAAATCAAAGTCAAAAATGTAGCCAATATCCCCATATTTAGGGATATCAGCGATGTTATTGATTGAATTTGGATCAACCCATTTAAAATTGTCATATGGAAGAGGGTTTGACATGGCCCATCCGTACAGATTATTTGCATCAAAATAACCTATAAATGTGCTAGGTTGTGATGCGTCGTAATTTGGAAGATATTTATTGTTTGCTTTTACATATCTAGTTACACTTTGGGTTAATCCTCCTCGAATACCGGATTCAATCATCAACACCATGTCTATGTCAGTTAATAGTTGAAGTTTGCATTTTGTTTCTTTTAACATAGCCTGCCATGCCAATCCGGGAGCTGTGTACGAATGAAGTGGGTCTAATCCATATGCTGTAAAACAGGTGTTTCTAAATTCTTCCATTATGTCGCAGAGTAAAGTCACATCTAATTTAACATAAAAATCTGAATATTCACCTAAGGTTCTTATTTCTAATTCATTCCATACTCTACAAGCGTGTTGATAATCCTCTTCACTGATGTCCTCTTCATGTAATTTATTCTTAAAAGCTTCTTTAGGTGGAAGTGACGTTTCTTCAAATTTTTCCAAATTGTCAATGTAATCATAAGGAAAAACGCCTTTACGAAGAACTAAATCTAATTTATCATTGTTTACAATTTTCTTTGTTTCTATTAAATCTTCTTTTCTAAGATTTTCAGAAAGTTTTGATAAGCTGCACGGCATAAACCGGTACGAATCTACAAATTGCAACTTCATATTTCCAATTTTTTTACTAAAGGTTATAAACTTTTCAGTTGTTTCTGCAAGAACATCAATTGCACCATCATCTCTCCCCAATTCTGGTATTATAAAATGACCATCATAACCGCTAAGGTTATGCAATATTACAGGAATTTTTCTGGTAATCTTATAGTTTATGTTGCATGCATTGCATGCTGCACCCCTATAATATCCTGTAAGATGATCGTGATCTTTAACTTTATAGTTATTTAAAGTAAATTCATTTTTACATAGAAAACAGTGGGTAGCATTTTCATGTTGAATTTCCTCTTCTTCCTCCATTGGTATCATTGGTACTATATTATTATACAAATTTTCAACATGGCCAGCTATTTCATATAGATGATTTAAAAATGTTCTGGCAACATCTTCACCACGATACACCACGGGTTTTGATGACAATCCATATGCATTCAAATGTTCTTCAACCAATGTGGATTTAACCAATAAACAAAAACTGTTAGGCTTGTGCATTTGATATTTTATACTCTTCCTTGCTTCAATGTTTTCATCTTCAATTGGAACAAGTGTTGATTCAAAATCGGCATATATTACTATAGGAATGCGATACTGATGGAAAACTTTTTCAAACTGTAAATATGATTTATTTAATGGTGGTAGAATAATCTTAGCTTCAAAATTTTCATTACACAGTTGTTTGTGCTCCAGTAACCAATTTTGTTCTCCATTTCTAGGTTCTTTAAAACAAAAACATCTTTTACAAATTATTTTTTTATGTTCACTTCTTGATAACTGTTTATTGACAAGTTTTTCAAATGATTTTATCCATACATAGTGTGATACTTCATCCTTTGTAATTAATAACAAATCCGTATGGTCTGCAAGTTCGTTTTTTACCACTTTCAAAGGATACACCTTGTTAGAGCTGTCCAAACCAAATACATTTACAGATATTCCAGGGTTTTGTTTTTCAAATTTAGAAATATCCTTCAAGGCTACCGGATAAGACACACCTTGAAAGTTATATCTGTATCTATAGTTCTCATATTCTTCGCTGGGTCTTTGTGCATCGCGTGATATGAATTTTGATGTCATTGCATACCGGAAACATTCCGTATCATGATTTTGAACATTCACACATGATTTTGTATCTTGAATCCTTTTTGGAAGAGCTATATAACTGCTCCCCATTACCCCATACCCATGCTTGTGAACTCTAATATCCATACTTACTACACTAACTAAACTCCAACCTGATCCTCGTCCTTCATGTTCTTGGATTTTATTGATGATCTCATCAAAACATTCTTCTACTATTGAATTAATATCTGAACTACTCATGATGGTTCTGTTTTTAGTTATAAATCCTCTTGGTGACAATTCTTCTTCAACGTTTATAAACATAGCATCCAATAACAAGCCGAATTTAATAAAATTTAATCGTTTTAATTCTTCTTTTAAAAGTTTAACTACAATGGTTTTTGCTTCGGCAAGAAATTTGTCTAATTCTAAATTTTCATTTTGGATTTTGTGATGTGTTACTACTCTTCCAGGCAATGCATGAATACTTAAATTAGGTAGTGCATTAGATGGTCCCGCTGTTTCTTCTTCTTCTGCAGATGCATTTTTATTTTCATTTTGTGTTAAATTTTCATTTATATTATGATATAACTCCTTATGAATGTCTAGCAATATTTCATCTTCATAAGTTTCTAAACATATATCACAACGATGCATTTTAGTGATGTTTATCCTATGAAATTCGGCATATAAATGAAATGCATCTTTTTCATACCTCCTTTTTATGCTGTATTACCCCACCACTTTTTACCCCCACCACTATTTTTAATCTTCTTCTTCTTCATCTTCTTCTTCTTCATATGGAAATAATTGTCTTGCACAAAAAATTAATCTTCCACGTATTGATTCCAAATCTGGATCGTGACTGGATGTTGGAGTTTCATTATGAATATTTTCAAATTCCAATGATGGTGTGTATTCATTCTCTTTTAACTCCATTTCTACATCTTCACTCCCTTCATTTATTAATTCTTCTTCCATACTGTTAACACTATCTGTTTCTGAACTGTCATTATCCACATCTTCCACATCAAACTCCTCTTGTAGAATTTTACACAATATTTCTGCAATAGGTTTACTTGGATAGTCGGTGGTATCCACAGGAGCCATGTCGATTAAATGAAAGAGCTTCTTTCTCGTAGCTGCTTTTATATAAATTATTTTATTAGGTCAAGGTCAACAACACTTAAAGCGAGAATGGGGAATAGAGCACTAAGTGGTATGTTAGTCCATTACCACAAAGTGATCTATTCCCCACTCTCTAATGCAAGTCCAATTAATAACCAATTTATATTCAATATTTTTAGTAATTTTGCAGTTTCCTTTGTTTAACTTTTCTTTATTGATTGTCTTTAATCACACAGTTCATAGGTTCTTCTTTTTCTTGGTGAAACAATTGTTTACGTTCATATTCCAATTGACGTATTCTTTCATTTTTTATAGTCAACTCTATAAGAAGTTGGTTGATGTAGTCAGCAGCCATGTCGATTGTTCTGGTTCTTACTTCTCCCAATTTCACTCCTGGTATTAGCCTCTGTAGTTTATAATATTTTAGTTTAATTCTTGTTTCTCTTGCCTTTGCCATTTCTTTCATCTTCATTTTTCGAGAGTCCGCATATTGTTTTTTATTCTTTTCACTTAATGAAAGATCCAAAATGATGTTTTCACTATTCATGTTGTCTTTTCTTATGTTATGTTAGTAAACGCCTGTTTAGGATAAGAATGACTCCAACCGAGCGTTGGACTTCTTTTATCTAGTTTCCCCCACTCAATTACCTTCCCCCACCATGTTTATTTAGGTCAAGGTCAAACATAATTAATGCGAGAACGGGGAATAGAGCACTAAGTGACATGTTATTCCATTGCCACAGAGTGATCTATTCCCCGCTCTCTATTCTACAACTAATTTTTTTTCCTTTTATATTTTATTATTTTTTTTGTATTTTTTTTTACCCATCATTTTTTACACAGCAGGAGGTTGGTACTTCACAGGAGAGTCTCTATCAATATCATTAAATGCGTTCCATGCATAAGTAGCAGGAAGATCGTTTGGTTCCATCTGCAGAACAGGGAGTTCATTTGCCGGATTCCATACATTTAGATTTTGCAACTCCTTTAGTTTATTTTCCAATACTTCAATTTTACCCAACAGTTCTATTATGTACTTGTTTGCAGTCCTCAATGTATGTGCTCTTGTACAGCCTACGTCCAATGAAGGTACTAAAAGCTGCATTTGATACAATTCAGTTTTCTCTCTTATATGACGTTCCTTAGCTAAAATGCTCAATTCCGGATGTGTTATAGGTTTACCTTTTCTTGACAAATTTACAATCTTCTTTGACAAATTTAACGGTTTTCTTTCACTTGTTGAAGGAGTTGAATAGTCCCGAGATTCAGCCATTTTTTTCTATGATGTTCTTCTTTTAAATGGTAGTAAGCGAATAACTCCTGCTGCGTATAAACCTTGTTTTATACACAATTCCCCCACCATTTTTATTCTCCCTCTACCAAGTTCTTTAAACATAAAACCAAACTTCTAATTCCGCGTTAACATTGTTGTCTTTTAAAAATTTAACAAAGTCCGAGCTGGAAGTTGACATATCTCTATTTCTTAAATAGTCTCTTACTATGTCTTCATCCCCTTCCTCTAAAATGTAACAAAATACCTTCATTAGAGTTCCATTATCTTGTTTTGAATGAATAAAAATTGAAACTGTTGTCCACTCCTCTTCAACTATTTTAAAGCTTGTCACTTCTAGTTCAAAATTCATTTTTTTTTACTAAATTACAAGTTACTTTTTCAAACAATATTACAAGACTAAAGAAATTGGTGAACATCGAGCAACATATATAACCAATACCCCCCACTTCTATTTTCCCCCACCATTCAATAAATTTCCCCACCATAGTGTTACATTAAACAGTTTTTTTTTTTTTTAATATGATCTACATCTAATAAATCTAAATAACAGTTGTGCACAGATTGTACATTTTTCATTCATGATTTCAAACCTTATTAGTGGTGCCTTAACACGATGGTCTACATATCCTCCTTCAAGATCAAATTCATCCCAATCATCTATAGCTGCTCGTGCACAATCTTGACAAAGAGTCGTCCCATCTGCAAATTTATAAGCAACAATAATGCCAAACCCATAATTTTGTCTTCGGTATTCATGAATAGCTTCTCTAATGCTGTTTGGAATAACACATTCTCCTGATCTTATTATATGGTTAAATAAAAAACCATCACAAATAATTTTCCTCAAGCAAAGTTCAAATAGAGTATCCACCATGTTTTATAAAAGAGATTAATATTTCAACTGAAGTGTTTACACATGTTACATCCGTCTTAAATACTTTATCCCCACCATATTTTATATATGTCAAGGTCAAATTATATTAATGCGAGAACGGGGAATAGAGCACTAAGTGACATGTTATTCCATTGCCACAAAGTGATCTATTCCCCGCTCTCTATTCTAAATCTAATTTTTTTAATATTTTTTTTATTTTATTAATTTTTTTTATTATTTTTCTTTTTTATAAGTTTATACAGATATTTAAACTTCTTTCTTCAAATTCCCAATATTTCATTTCCTTCTTCTGCACCCTCTTCAACTACAACTTCATTATTTCCATTTTTCAAGAGCAATAGTTCATTTTTCAATTTCTTCATTTCATCTTCTAATTTTGTAATTTTAGACTCTCTATCTTCCAATAATAATTTCAAATACTTAATATAACTACCAGCCGCATGTACGGTCTTTACTCTGTTTTCTCCAAGATGCATGCCTGGGATTTGGATTTGTAGCCTATAATACTCCATATTAATATTAGACTGAATTTGTCTTGCTTGTTCGCTTTTCTTCCTTCTAGCTTCGGCTTCTTCATGAGAGGCAGTCAAATCAGACAAAATTGGACGATACATTGTTGGTTAATGATTTTAGAAGAGTGAGAGACTATCCAGTTCAACAACACATTTATCTACTTTCCCCCACCACTATCCCTAGTAGGCCAAAAATGTTGAATACATATTTCAATAGTTACACTGGCACCATTTTCAACTAAAAATTTATAAAGAAAATATGGATACTCACTGGGTTTAATATTCATATTGTCCATCATAAAGTTAAACGCCAATCTTTCCGAATATTCATTGTGATATTTTTCAGTGACACCAATTAACATTCCTTGTTTTTGAAATTTAAAACCAATGTCTGGAATTTTTTTACAATCCTCCATGTCTAAAAGTGGGAAATAATATGTAAAGGAATTTACTGGTGGAACCCAGGGTTCTTCCTTACAAAAAGCTTTAAACATTGCTTCTCGGTCCTCCATTATGAAATGATTTTTAAACTGTTTTCTTTCCTGCTTAAATAACCTAACCCCCCACCATTTTATTCAGATTCTTCTTCTTCAGATTCGGTTAACTCTTCCGGTTGATGCATCATTGATATATTTCCAGTTTCATTAGTTGTTTCTTGGTTTAAATTTATAAATTCTTCTACTATTTCTTTTATTAACTCTCCAAATGTAACATTCATCTCTTGTTCTAGTTCTTCTTGTTCTTGTATCTGACGATGTGTAATAATTTCAGTAATGTATATAAAGGTAGTAGCTCTTGGAGACATAGTTTAATAAAGTGTATGGCTTTACTAACAACACAGCATATAATGAATAAAAAACCTGATCAACTCTTGCTTTTATAGCAAATATGGGGAAGGGGAAAGAAAGGGGGAGGGGAGAAGAGGGGAGGGGAGGGGAAGGAAGGGGAGAAGGGGGGGGGGTTCAGTAAGAAAAACACCAACATATCATTAGTCCGATTCAGAGTCTGAAGATTGTATAGGGGATATCAATGCATCAGTTGACGAATCTAAAATGAATGTTTCAATTGCTTCTTTAACAATTTCTTCATCACTATCATTTATTAGCTCTTCAAATATTTCTTGTTCAAAGGACGAAATTTCTTCTTCCAATATAGAATCATCCAGACTATTATTCAATTCTTCTTCCGAACCTTCATTTGTCTCTTCTATCCAAGTTATATTTTCATTTATATTAAACTGATTTTTTACTTCAAAATAATTTAAAAAAGGTGTATCCTTAAAAACCATTATTAACCTTTTCTCTTCACACCAAAGTAATATCTTATGACAAAGTGATACTGAGTATGAAGTTGCTGTCTTATATATATTCTATTTTCCCCCACTATATTTCATATAGTTAAAGATTTGTAACATAGTATGATTACTCTTCTTTATCAAGCTTGTAATACATTGCGGCTACTTGCAACTCATACTCCATTTCTTCTACAAAATTACGTAATTGCACCATCCAAGGAAATAAATTATTTAAATTTTCAATTCTAACTGTACATGAACACAATAATTTGTAATCACCTCGACGATATACAAGCACTTTTACCCCTACACCCATATCTTTCAAAATTGTTTCTTCAATCTTTCTATGTAGTCCATATAATAGTGGCCAAAGTTCTGTATGTTTAGCAAAGAATGAATCCAATCTTTTGGACATGTTCACTATATAGCAACTGGTTAAATTCTAAGCAAATATGTGAGCTGCAGGCTTTTATAATGCAACTAATGGAAAACAGGAGGAAGGGGGGGGGTTCAAGTTCAAGGTCAAGGTCAACAAACTTTAACTTATGTAGTAACCAGTAACTATTAACTCTCACACATGAGTTAAAAAACTCATATGCTTAATTGGTGTATTAGGTGGCTCTGAAAAGAGCCTTTTTGGGTTTAAAAAACCCTGCTTATCTTAAACAAATATTAAACCAATTATTGTACTCCTCATTTCCCCTAAAATCCTCAAACAACTCCGCCCATTGCCAAATGTATTCGGCGTTGTCTGCAGTCACATACAAAATTGGGCTACCAAGAAACAACACTGGTGATATAATTACTATTGTTCTGCCCAACTGCAACCAGTCCAATGCTTCCCACATGTATGGGTCAAGACTTTCTTCCAGGTCCAAAGTTACACAACGCAAATATTCAAATATCAATTGTTCATCTTCCTCAACTTCTTCCATTTCCTCTTGCTCAGATTCATCTTCCTCAACTTCTTCCATTTCCTCTAGCTCAGATTCATCTTCCTCCACTTCTTCCATTTTCTTTAGCTCAAATCGCCTGTTGTAAAAGTTTGAACCATCCAGCGGAGCCATGTTCACTGTACACCAGGTTAGCGGCCAATATCCCATACCCAGTTGCATAGCGGCTACTTATATAAGGCAAGAGAAAGTTGAGGAAGGGGAAAGGGAAGGGTGAGGGGGGGGGGGTTAATTTTTATCTTTGGGGGGGGGGTAAAGTTCAAGGTCATGTGAAAGTAGGTCATGGGACTTAGAGTGACCAAAAAATAATGGGAGAGAAACGCAGCGCACTGTTATATAGCGCTGGTTTCTCTCCCATTATTTTTCTAACAAAATTTGGAAAAAGCTAATTCTTATCACTCTTTACTACGACCCCAGCGAGTCCAACCATCCGCACCTTTGTATAGATAGTCTTTCGCATCAAGTGTTTTGATCGCTTTTTGGTTTCTCATAGGTACAGAGAGCTTAATTACCCATTTGTAGCCGTTACACCCTATTATAATTCTATTGCTCTTTTCTGTTCTACTTACAAAAAAGTACCTTAAACCTTCTCGCAATCTCTTCAACTTAGTAGCGGGGTAGGACTTGCTGGAAATCACAGTCGGTTGTGGCACAGAAATATGTTTTACAAGATGTACACGGCAATACTTTTCATTAAAAACACATTTCCTACCACAGACCGATCCTTTTTTAGAACCCCTAAGCAGCTTCTCAGTGCATTTACGAGGATTTTTAAATGCCCTGCGACGCTCTGCTTTTAATAATTGAAAACGCTCTGAAGGAGCAATTTTGAAAAAAGACTTTTTAACTTTAGAACTAGGAATGATAGGATTAATGGACTTTGGTTCAGGAATTGGTGTTATTAGTGGTGGTAATGAGGTGAAATTATGAATAGATTCTAGAATTGAAGGAGTATCAGAACGAACAGGAAGCTCCATCTGTGGTGACGTTGTAGGTGTAGGTTGGGGTTGTAGTGGTGGAGTTGCCGTAGGGTGTGTTGGTGATGGAGGTGGAGAAAAAATACTTCCAAGAACCGCCATGGCTTGGAGAAGAATATTTCCCGGAGCAGTTGTAGCAGATGTAGATGGTGGTGTATCCATCTGCCGCAGCATCGACTCCGGGACGTTCTTCAACTTCAGTCTCTTTGCCGGTTTCTTGTTAGCAGCTGGTGTGTTCATAGTAGGAGCAGGCACAGAAGTGGCAGCAGGAGCAGCAGGCGTAGTGATAGTAGTAGCAGAAGTTGTTGATAGAGACATGGTTCTGAAGTGGCAGCGTTAGCGGCTGGAATCAGAATAAACAGACATGTTAGCTAGCCCCGCTTATATAGGGATGCTGAGTGAAAGTGACCTCGGGGGGGGGGGCTAATTGTAATTTTAAGGGGGGGGGGTTAATTACTTTAATTTAGGTCAAGGTCACCAAAAAATAATAATGATCCAAAGTGATGGAGGCGGCCACGGCCGTCTCCACCACTCTGTATTCCTCAAACACTCCCAATCCCAACCCTATAGTTACGTCTTGCAAGGGATCCCAATTTTTTGCCCGCACGCACGTGGCGATCCAGTTTGGTGGGCTGTGATACGGGCGGTCGGCCTCGGGCCTGGGCACTGGACCTGACCATTCCAATTGTACAATAGGGAGTCTGGAACAGTTAATGCAAAACGCAACTCTAACCTCCCACCCTTAATCTAAACCCACCCAAATATAATTATTTCCTAACAAAAAATTAAAAATTAAAAAAAAAAATAAAAATATGCGCTGCCTATGGCACATCACGCATGTCCCACCCATATTTAATGAAGTTCAACAGAACTTCTATAATTTAAATTTAAATTTAATCTACCCTCCTAACAGCTAGCTGTGAAAGGTTATTAGTACACACACACACACACACACACGCACACACAAATACACAATAATTACATCAACACTCAACATTAAATGCATAAACACATTTTTTAAACATTAGCAATAATATAACACACCTTAATACTAACATCGCAATGCGCAAATTAAAACTTAAAAATAACACAACTTAAAACTAAAAAATAAATAACATTTTATACACACACAGTCACACACAACAAATATTAATATTAGAACCCTAACAGCAAGAATAACTCAAATATATATCGGCCGCCTATATATTTAAGTTACCCTTTGAGTTCGTCCCGAAGCTTCGCGTCCGGAGTTTCGGTACGAACTGATTCTAAAATTCTCGACAGAATATTCGTAAACTTTCAAGATGGTGGGGGGAACTCGTAGGGGTTTGAGGGGCTTACAACGTTCGAAGTACAACTTCAATAGGAAATTTCCAAGCAACACTGTTTTATACACGTAGCGGCGATTATTACGAGTAGGTCATCGATAATTTAAGTGTTGTGTTGCGGCTTTCAATAATGTTGGCCAACATTTAATTATAATCTCCACCTAATCGAACCACAATTTTCCTTATAGCATTACACCATAGTTGTTCACTGCTATTAATTTAATAACAGTAGGAAATTATGTGTTCCCTTTCGCCGCTCAACTATGATTATTATCTATTGCCAACAGCAGACCTAAATTACCGTTACTCTATCAGTTTAATTTATCTTAAGTATATGTTGTATTATCTTAACCACAATAGTTACCGTTTGGTAACACCAAATTAGTATTACACAAGCTTAACTACTATTACCATTTCAACATAAAGAAAAAGTGAAAGGGGGGGGGGTTAATTACCTATTTTTTTTGGGGGGGGGTCACTTTCATAATAATTACCACCTGCTGTTATAAATACCGTTACACGAGCAGCTGCGCCTCTTTTCACTCGCGGGACCCACAGCTGACACAACACCTCGGTAAGTCGCTACCGTCTAATAATATTATATATGCTTTCTTTTAACTTACTCCAATTAGGTCTACTTGTTTTTAACACCCCATGCATAACTTAGTTTTCAACTATTTCTTTTTTATTTACTATAAACACATATTACTCTCCCATTACCAATTTTTTTATTACTGCATAAATTAACGTCACATCAATATTATTTTTTGTTATTATTTAATATTTATATTCACCTGCTGCTAATTATTCATATTCACATCTGCTTTTTTTTATTAAACTCTTAATTATATTTAATCCTTTTAAACATTTATAGTATTACATTACTGTTAGTCTTATCCATGGTGTTAACTTACCGTTTTTCACATTAATAACACATATAATTATTGCTGAACTATAATGTTTGTACAAATACTAGCTCTTACCTCATCAACTTATTAACAGATTGTTGTTTGCACTTGTGCAGCTCATAGCCAATTCATACAGAGTAACAAATTCCTTTTTTTTCAACTAGATGTTATCTTAATATTTTTAACAAAATAGTTTTAAAGTGTTTCCCTCTCCCATTAATACAAACTATCGCAACTCTACCGAACAAATAACCGGGGTGACCGCAATCCCACCCTTTTTATCCCATCGGCTGAGGGGGGAGGGTAGAGGAGGGGTTGTTCGTGACTCACAAATTGCTTAAATACGGGGTCGGTACCGCGAGCGTCTCATTTATTCGCCGGGTTCCGTAGGGTAAACTTCGGTCTTTACTTTTCTAACAATTTTCTAACTTACATTTCTTACTCTAAAACATGTGTTCGCGGTTAATATGCTAATCACTCTCTATATATTCAAACACATTTACAGACACTAACCATTTATCAGTTGGTTTTTTTTACGCAGTGCACATTTAGTCACCACTATTACAATGGCTTCCCACACTTTACAGCTGAAACTTTTACGCACCAAACATATTTTACAAAAACAGTCTAACTACACAGTTTCAAGACCTCGTAATACATTCGCTAAACTTAAGAAACAGTTCAGCTTTCACCCCTTGTATTTTACAAGATCCAACCTTCGCAACAGTTATTCTACTGACACTATTTTGCAAACAGTCTTAACTGATATGCTGAAATATCAACATTACAATCTTGTCACACCTATTGATGATGTTATCCAGTTATTCTTATTCACTATATTACCGGGTTTATATAACCGTTCTTCATCACACACATCTCTCATTCTACTCTATCAACTCACAATATAACCATCTAGCAGCTCTTATTTCTTCAAGTTATGGACACACGGCAGGGTGCACCCATACAATCTCCAATAGTGACATCCACTACTAACGATAACAATGGTGGTGTTCCCACACAAAATTCGCCTACATACACTACCACCACCGACTCCCGACCCGTGCAGAGCAATGAAATCAACAGTACGGCTGCAAACGATGTAGAAGCCATCCTACGATCACTGGTAGGCTTTGATGAATGAATAAATTTATTTCCCGGAGCCCCACTCATCCCCAGACTCCCCACCTTTTTTAAAACCCCCTCCGAATGACCTTGACACACTTACCAACCCCTCCCCAAACCCCCCAAAAAACCCCCAAATCAACAACACACACCTGCCACTTACAACCGCTGACCTTGACCTGCGCCAGGACCGGCTATTCCCTTCTACTAATTAGCTACTTTAATGCAACTATTTGATTAGAATTATTTTCTGAGTAAAAACGAAACAATTTGTTGATATACATCTTAATGTAAAAAAATATACAATAACTAAATTATTTTCTTTTGTTTAAAATAAGGCTTTATCTTTTAGCCGAAGACACTATTATTAGATTATTATAGATAAATACTTTTGTTGTTTGTATAAAGACTATATCTTCATTAATATCAAAGATCCTGTTATCATTAGTAGTTTAGTAACAATTTAGTTTGCATTATTAAACGAAAGAGAAGACAAAACGTTCAAAAGTTACATACACTCAATGTGAAGGCCAATAAATCTATTTCTATTTTTTATTTATTAAGTTTGCAACTCGTACAACTTCCCTCCAACCTTTTCGAGATGGTAAGCACAACTATTATAGTCCATGAAACATAAAAATTCTTTTCCTGATTGTCTTCGGCTGGTGACGACATATAAAGAGGCTAGCGTGGTTCGTGACAGAAAGTAATTTATCAAGTTTCACCCCCGTGATGTCTAATTGAGATACTTCTTCCCCCAGCAATAACCTGGTGTCAGTTGTCTGAATTATTGTGCCGGCCGGGGGTGGATTCGGATGTGAAAGAAAATCCCAACTATTGGGGCGATTTAACACCAGAGCATGAAGTGACTCTTGCTAATCTATGATTCGAATTACTGTATTAGGTAACAGGCAAATGTTAATTTACATAAAGGACAAACATTAACAACCATTTTAGCACAATTAAATATAAAAATGTTGATAATGTCGTGAGGTCTCTTTAAGAAAGAGGTAGTTTGTTTTCATAGAAGTTCTGGTTGATATAAAATTGACAGCAAGATGAAACTTTGTTGCAGAATGAGTTAGTTTCCTGTACAAAATGAGTGTACCAAAATCTTTTACACTCTATCACATAACTTTTAGTAATAAAGTGTACTCATTTTGTAATTGTTTTGGTGTTTCATCTTTTAACTATTTTCCAAAACATTAAAGTCTACCGCTGATACAACTTCAGAGGAAAACTATTTTATTTAAGAGCGGTCTATAGTTGTAGGTAAACTAAGTAATGAATGACTTTATGGATGGATTGTTTAGTTTAATATGTCATTAGTATATTTATACCGTGATAGTAAAAAAAAAAAAAAAAAAAAAACAGATTAAACTATAAATATTTAAAATAATTCATCGCGCCCGATAATGCACAGGAATATATGAATATAGCTAAGCTACAAAAACTTCCAGATTTGTAACAATATTTGGCAGTGAATTTATTTAAGCCGGGCCTGTTTTTGACAAGTTAATTACAGCTCTTAATTACTACTGCAATAGAAGATTAGTTTTACATTAATACCATGCAGTCTATTACCAATACCAATATGTAGATTGATTATTTGCCAATAATTATTATTCATGACTTCTAATTAATACAGCACTCACATCGCCAGTTTAAAGAGTTCAATTTTCATTTTACTGTGCATGAACATAATTATGGACAATTTTTCATGATACATCATAAACAACATTTTATTGATACAAAAAAAAAAAAAAAAAAAAAAAAAAACACAAACTAAAATATAAAATTTATCGAGGCATCATATTAATTCAAAAGTAATAAACATACGACCCCTTTAAATTACGTATAAGGTTATCAAAAGTAAAGCTTAAGCCATTCAAACCGTAGATCACGATTGGATTATGCAAGCTTATCCCGAAGAAACCAAGCTCTGCAAGAATTACCCAGTCTTCCTCTTAAGCTAATTAAGTTCCCTCTAATGTCTTTAGTTAAGTAAGAGCAATTAGATCAGTCCTCAGACGAGGTCTGGTACCGAAAAGGAGCTTGAATTTCACTTCATATGGCTTGAAAGAATTTACGAATAATGTTAGTTTTTTTACAGACACCGTTAAAAATCTGTAAATTCTCTGTTAGTGAAGCTACTTCACTCTACTTCCCTTATGCATTTCCCTCTCAAGTTACTTTTGAATGGCACAATTAGATTGAAAAATGTGTACAGCATCCAACAGAGTATGTTAGCCCTAGCTAAGTTGCTCTGTTTAATAACAAGTAGGGCAACGGCTTTAATAACCAACAACAAAAGGTGAAAAATCTTGAAAAATAATCAAGTTTGGAGAAGTGATGGAATAACACTTTCTACACTTAAAATAATCAAATTAGTTCCCATAGTAAAATTGTCATTTCCTTGTATATTTAATCACATCTGAAGATTACTTTCTCAATAACCAATAATTATAAAACACTCATTGTTACAAGCAAAATTTAGTAGGCCTAACATTGATTTTCCATTATTTTTATACTATCCACTTCAAAATATTCAACACCGGTTCTTACATATATATTTAATCAAACTAATAGTATATGTGTTGCTCGAAATCGAGCAATTGACCTACAATACAAATGTTACTTTTAGCTCTAAATCAATGACATCCGACCAATTAATTCAATATTGTGAATATCCGTATTCACAAAAAACTACACGTATTTATAGCTGATTATTAACAAATGTTGGAAATGCTTTATTGAATCCCAATGTTACTTTAATGAAAAATTTTGAGATTTCAATGGTGGATAGCGCCATGATTTTCAGTCCGATACTTATTAGTTTTTAGTGGAAACAACTACAGTCCAAGCCCTATCCAACGACCCCAAAAACTTGAAAATCGGTTGAAAATTGTAGGAGGAGTTCTCTAAACAAAAAAACCCCTTAGCGTATTAAATAAGTATAGATTTTCCGCGAAGTCTCGATACCTTTAGCCCCCTTTGTTCGATGATAGCAGCCAATACATCCTCGCATCCCTTTATCTCCGCAGTTTCCCGGAACTTAATTAAGTCAGTTAACCCAAGTCTCAAACGGGAATTACGGCGAAGAGCAATTACGCTGATCTCCCCCATGAGGACGCGTTCCGGAACTGAGACGAACCTTGGTTCAGCGTCGGCCTGCGGAAATGCGGAAATGCGGACTGTTTTCCCTTACAGTCTGACTGAGGAAACCTTCTTGCAAATATACCGGTAACGTATACCAGCTTTGATAAGCTAATGTTTTGTCAGGTAAGAGACTCTCAATAACTTCCTATTTTCAGTTATTTAATGGGGTTCGTAACAGTTCTTCCCCCCAAAATACTTGTAGATGAGTAAAGTATTAATTAAAGAAACATTTTATTATTTATACAAGTAGCCAAAGGGTAACTGTCTACCCTTACTCTAAATGCCGAATGAAATACTATTGACTTAAAAAGTGTAAAAATTTAAGCGATTTACCTTAAATTTTATTTTAGAATGGCAAAAAAACTGTTTCGATGAAAACGTTAAAGATTAAAAGTAGGCTCAACATGTTTTCTTCAAATCAGAATTGAAATGATTTTTACGATAAAACTTTATGAAGTATATTCCGATTAAGGGAGACTTAAGTTGGGAGAGGAATAGGATCTACAATTATAATTTACATGGTGGACCAGTTTTGAATATATCGGAGCACGGTCAAGTTTTCTCTCGCTCAATTAACCAACTTTACAGAGCCCAATTTCCAGGTTAAATTGTCTCCGGTCGACAGAATCCGGCGAGGAAATTGCCTCCTGGGTTTACGCTTAAATTAACTTCCGCAAGGACATATGATATTATTTGTGTAACAATACTAATACATTCTTTAGATATCACACGGAAGATTTTTCTCCCTAAACAAATCACTGGATTTTCGAATTAATTTAACACTAAAATTGTGTAGTTCTCTTCAATAAAAAAAGTAGTGATACCTAATTTAATCTTTGTTGGTAGACTAATAATTTTGTAAAGATAAGAGTTAATTGTTAACCATGGGGAAATTTAAATAATTTAATCCATGTGAAAATGATCTAAGAGAAAACAAATTGAAGTCAATAAAATGAACTCTTACAAACTTATAAAATTGCTTACCATAATAGAACACTAAGCAATTAAAATATTTTTTCAGCTAATTTCCCTACGTTTTTCATTATAATTTCTCATAAGAAAAAATACGTAAAAGAACATTTTGTATCCTATAAATTACTAAATAATATTTTTCACAATGAAAATACTTCTTTTTAAATTTAGTCAAATAAAGAGAGTATGATGTAGATTAAGGGAAACAGATACGTCTACGAGTATTAATAACCTCTTTTCAAATCTATTGAGGAAGAATTCCAAGATAATATAAAAAAAAATGTATGAACTAAGTGAAATAATGCCAACATCTTGCAATGTGTGGAATGAGAGAAATCTACCTAATTAGCATGATAGATAGTGGATTGTCCCTCCTAGACAATGCGGAGGTTCTAGCTCCTGTTGTCCGCGATCTAAACCAGTCTGTTATCACTATTATCTAGCTGCCGCTGTGTTTCAAGGTCAAATAACTGTTCGGCCGTGCCGTAGAAAGCGAAGTGAAAAAACGTTGGAAGAGACGGTGATACAACCAAGCTAAGTATGCAAAATATAAAATAGGAACATAAAACAACCGGAACAAACCACATACAATTTACAAAATCCAACATACAAATCAAGAGGAGAATTAACTAAAGACATTTTAGTGAGCGTGAAAGTATACTACCGTGGTGTTTGGGAATGTGATTTTAATGAGGGAACGGTATATTAATTCTTACAAGAGGAAAACTTAACCAAGTTCAATAATCAAATCATAGTACAAGTTAAGTTGTACTTGCAGTACTTCGTAGCGCTCTTCTTCGAAAAAACTGCATCCTGTTCGTTGATTCAGAATTTGAAGAGGTGCGCTTAAACTTAACTTGTTTTTAAAGGAACATTTGAATGAATTTTTATCGTTTTGTTTTCCTACAGTTAGGAACTTTTTGTCAAAACGATCTATAGCATTAGCCTATATGGTTTATCTTTCAATATAAACCCCTTCTTAGTGTTTTAACCTTTTCATATTCTGAATTTCAAGAAAGAAAATTACTTTTTCATTTGATTTATTACTAATACATTTTTAACTGTTATGAAGCTATATCGAATCCATCCAAAGAACGCCAAAGATACAAACATCCTCTACTCATGATTGACCCAACCTAATAAATCTAAAAACATTACCAGTGAGTTTAGTAGAACCCGCAACCACTTATATTTTTTAATTGCTAAATTATAGTAATAAGGCCAGAAAAATCGCTATTATGGAAGTATGAATGGTTTTGTTTAGTATGGACAAAGAACAAATCCTTATCCTTCGGTGGCAAAGTTGGTAGGTAAACGTTAATGCTCATGATATTTCACAGCCGCCGCCTTTTAACGACTTCACAAAATTACTTCTCCTTTTACTTCCCCAACAACTGTCTTGCGGAAACTCTAAAATAGGGTCGTTTTCAGGGGAATGTATACGCCGAAATGAAGACATTTCTGTTCGGTTTTACAACGATCCTGCTACCAATTTTTATAGAAAACCAACTATAAAGTTCTCAACATTATTTTAAGTTTTCTAAAGGAAAGAAAAATACGATTTAAAAAATTGTAAATTTATTCATGAAGTATAAATTAATAACATTTAAGCGAAATAATAAATAGTTTAAAGTTCTTAACACCCTCGCAAGGGTAAAGATATTAACCTCATAAAATCTATTTAGAAAGTGACATCTCTAATGAAAAGAATAAAAAACAATGTAGGTCTATTTGAATACATAAAATATAATTTAAATCCCAGAGTTCATTTTAAAATTAACATAGAGTAATACCTTCAAAATTTCGGAGGAAACTCTGTGGATTTCCACTCGCTCACATTATATTTAACGTCAGAGAACGAAGACCAGCATGTTGCGACAGTCGCGGGCGGGACCCGGTAAGACTTCCCTTTGTGTGACTCCGTACGTGTTCCAGACTTTGGCGCGCGTCGGAGCCAACTTTCGTTAACTAAGTTAACCTTTGTTGAACAAACAATATACACGCTGGCTTATTTTCAGTTACGTGCGTTGAATTGAAGCGAGTCACCAAAGTTGGGAAACCCACGTTTGACATTTTGATCTGGGTATATTATTGTAGTGCAATGCCATAGTAATTTTTTACAATCAATTGTGTGATTACGCCTTTTTAAAACATATTCTCTTCAAAGTGGGTGTAAAACTTTAATCTTTTCTACAACCTAAGATCGCCCGTTGGCTTGTACCGAATTCGAACGCATCACCTTTCTAATGTAATAGGCATCCAAAGTGTGCTATCGCTGTGCATTATTTTAACTAAATGAATCTTAGAAAACAAAACTCCTCTGGAGAGTAATCTTTTAGCTATATATTGTAAAAGCATTGAGGAGTAGCTATTAAGTGAAGGATACTAATGTATCAACACTCTAGGCACGTTTAATAAATATAGTATTTCATCAATAATTAAAATTTATTTTCTTGCTACTCGTTTACGGAGCCATTTGATAGTTTAATTTGAATATAAATTCGTCAAATTAATCCTAAATACGCTTCACATTCCATATCTGTTTATCGAGTATTTATAAAAGAAACGTAATCAGTTGTGTGAATATTACGGCCAAGTATTTTTCTGCGTGGAGAGAGTCCCAAGTCGGTTATGCATGCAGGGGCAGCGACGACGGCCGCCTTTTGCATATTCATCGATTCTGCGCAATTTGCAAATTAAACGCTACATTTGAAAGTTGTTACCTGGTCAGACCGGTCGGAAATGATTGAGATCTTTACTTTGTTACGGATATAGGCCTTAGTTGAGAATAAAATCGATAAAAATATCTTATGACTATTTTAATGGCTTAAATCTCTTTTACTTTCAAAGTGTTTTCTTTAGGTCGTATTGCCAACTTTAGAATCATATTTCACAATCCTGATGTCCTCTTTGCGGGGACATCATATTATCTGTACTTCATAAAATATAAAACTAATACACATCTCCAAAGATTCTCGTAAAATTTCTTATCAAATTAATAGAAAAATAAAAATATTGTGTTACTCTGCGATTGAGGACGTTAATGTTAGTTAAAATTAATTATTTAGTTATCCAATCAAATCAAATTGTGGAACCAAGACTTAATGGCAATGAAAAATGTTGGTGTATACAAAGGCATTGCAAACATGTGTGAAATGATAAATTTATTTAAAATTATAATGTCAATATGTAAAACAACAGAAAAGCCAGGTCATGAAAACTGTGTATCCAAATTAAATTAATAAAATAAAACTGATCAATCCCACTACCTTGATGCGGCCTGGCGGTAGAGGGTTTGAGTAGGTAATCATTCTAAAAGGTTATAAACACACAAGCATCTCTTACAAATACTCTGAAAAGGCACTCCATCATAAAACTGACTATGAAGTTAGCAAGAGAAAATGTTATTAAAGGAAGTAAAGGATAACATTAGCATAACTCAGTCCAGAGGCGGTTGGTTGAAAAGCGATTCTGTTAACTCCCCAGCAGTTTCTTGGAAAGTGCTCTCATTTTAATTAATTTACGTTCAAACAGCCACAACCGCTTTTCCAAAGTTATATATTCATAGCCTAACTTTTACAGCACTTAATTTCAGAATATTGCTTCAACTTCGTTAAAAAGAACTTGGGCAATTTTCTTAATAATGATGCTCTGAATGATATGTCTGTGTTTTTCATGGACTGTCTTTTTGCCAACGAAAATAATAGCATGAAAAATATCAAGACTTATTCGTGGAATATTGCAGTAATATTCGAAAAATAACCGGATTTATAAAAAATTAGCAATAATATACTAGTTTTATTTTTTTCGTAACAAACCCTGTTACGAATGTATCGTGTGCAGGAAGTGGCTTTGGGGAAGTCGTTACAGCGACGTTAACAATGTTAACAAACTTGTTTACGATCCCCGGAATGTTTTCTGCCTCCAAATGTTTTAAATACTAGTGATATATTTTACTTGCCTTGGGAGGATGATATTTAAACTAAGAAAAGTAAAAGTTTCTAGAGTGTTGATTTTTTATGAATAAGGTAGTAATAAACAATTACAAACACATTCATACTGGATTTCTACAAACACAAACTACTTTTAAAGTCATAAGACTTCTAAGAAAGTTTAAAATATTTGTAACCAACTTAAGTAAAACTTTCTAATCTTAAGCAAAATATTATGAATAAATAACCAAGAGAGTTATTTACCTGAATAGTTTAGTTTAGGTACATTAAGATGACTCGTTTTAATTTCAAAAGGATCAAATTTACATTTTTATCACGAGATGATTTTCAACACCAAATGGCGTTGCTCATAAGATGGCCGTAACTTATAACCACAACATTCCGTCTCCTTTTTTAGTTGGCTCCATATAAGGATGATGAATAACGATCTGCAATTAATGACTAGGAATTCTAACAAAAGTCTAAAAAATTAAACACTTCTAAAATTTTCTTAGAAGCCAATTAATTTCTAAATGAAACATAAAAGAATCGCGTTGTACACGTTTTAATTCTTTTTATTATAGCACTAAAATAGCTGAAATATCTTACGCCGAAATAAATGTGTTAAAATAAATAGATATAATTGAGTTTAATGAATTTCGATACATTGCAAAGTTCTTTATGTCTTTTATAGGTTACACGTGAATATAAAACAAAACCCTTCCAAGAACAAGCAAAACAATTCTTCAGCGTGATATCCAAAGGTTATATCAACTTACTTCTCAACAATGTCCTATGCCTTAAAGCAAGCTTGCTCCAACCACATATTATTTCACGTCGCAGGTATTATTTTCTGTAAATACTAGTTAAGATTCTATCTAGCATGTGATTCAGGTCTGCCAACATATAATTTATCACCTTCTGCTTCCAAAGCTGACACTTTAAAAATCAATATGTCATGGCAACTGATGGAGGACTGGTATTAGCAATATCTGTAAAGACAATCTATTCTTCCATTGAAGGAATTGAAATTGCAAGTCCGAGAATGGTCTCAGGAAGGGAAGAAAATATGAATTCTTGTGATTAATTTTGAAAGGAAAATACTACTAGTTCGTAATTCAATGGAAACATAATGATGATGACAGTCACACATTTTCAATCAATTCTATCAGACTCTGAAGTGACCGGACTCTATACTCTATTATCCTGAATAAATTTAACTAAATCAGTTCATTAGAACATACTATCCCTTACAAGGACCCGGTCTTATAACAAGATTTACAGGTCCTAAACGCTCACAAAATATCCAATACCCCCATCCCCACTCTGGAACACCAACATGGAACTCTGCAGCATTTTGCTGCGACAATGCATCACCGGTTTTGTTTAACACTGTCTCCCGTGGTATCTCTGGCCGGAACGCGTAGTGAGACACGTACTCTGCTCGTATTTCGCCACCGCTTTATGTCCTGTGTTGATACCATTTCTCGTATTTTTTACTTTTATCAAAACTTCCGCAGAAGTGCTCCTCCCTAGTGCTTGTTTCAGCGTTTGCAAAAAGCAATTTAGAGAGTAGTAATTTTTATCTCAAAACATTGTTGTCGGTTTAAGTTGTAGTAAAGTGAAATAGAGATTTTATGAAGATTTAATGTATAAGATTTACGCAACAAACTGATAGCTAAATTTTTGGCAAATACTAACAGCGTATGAGGTAAAATAAAAATTTCACAAGCCTGGATTATTTACATGAAATGTTAGTGAAAGTCACGTAAAACGTTTTTATTTCAGTTTACTATAACCTTTTGAACAATAAAAAAGTAGTAATCAGTTAATTATATCCTCAAAATTAAATCCTTTTTAATTTTACCGATGAACTCGAATTTTACGCAATATTGGAATACAATTCTATATTAATATATTCTAATATTAAAATTAATATTACCACTATCAGATTTCATAGTACAATATAATATTTGGGAATGTGCCAAAAAGCAGGTATTTGCAAGCTCCAAGGCCCAAGCCTCATCTAAACCCAAATGGATGCTGAGGGATTGAAAGCCCCAACACGGTCCATGCACCTTCCCATCCCATCTAAGTTTTGATTACTGTTTTTATTTTATCTTACGACATCCTCCATAACACAAGCCTTGAACTGATTTGATTTTAATGTAAAATATTTTAGTTTTGAGTGTTAACTGTATTCTTAACTTCTTTAATTTTTCGATCCAGTATAAATATTTAATTTATAGTATTGCATATAAAAAATTTAAGATTGTTTTCTCTTGTAATAATAATATTTTTATTGCAACTACCTGATATTATTATTATGTTTAATAATTATTTATTATTTTACTAAATATTATTTTTTTTTCGTATTATAAAAATCTTTATGAAGCTAGTTTTCAAAACTTGACAATCATATTATTTATAATTTACATTTACATTAAACAGTTGATCTTACGATAAATATTTTAGAAATTTTATTCACGAGAGGATTTTATAACTAAAGTTGGTCAATTTACTGAATTTCAAAATTGAAGGTATAAAATTTTCTCTAAGATAATAGATAATTTATCATAAATATTATACCTTTCAAATTTTTACCAATCTATCTATGTTTATGTCATTAAAATAACCATGCAATTTTGTTGGAGAGCTTTAGAATATACGAAATGTGCGTGCCTGTTAAGCACGACATAAGGGTGGAGCAAGGAAATGAGTTTTCATGATTTAAATCGAACAGCCAAGATTAGCCGTTCTACCCTAAACTTGCGTGGTAATAACTCATGGATAGTATCCCTTAAAATAGAAATTCCATTAAATGTTACGAATTTTGATAGTTCTAACAAAATCAGATCCAAGATCAGTCTATCCTGTAAGTGTTTATATTTAAAATTCAACTTTTGAATTAGTTTAAAACTTTCCGAAAGTAAAATTTATTACAGATCCAAGAAACATGGTTCTGAGTAACTAGTCAATCGTAATTGCATCTTAGATTTTTACGTAAAGTGTAGGGTTAACACTTTATTTGGTCCAACTTTATTTGGCACATAGGCATTAAAAAATTTACCACGAGAGAGCATATTTTTTATTTCTTGGTCCAGAAAATGCTATAAGCCAATATATCATCACAAATAGACCTTAAACAGCATAACTTATCGTCGCGATGCAGCGGTACTTTTACGAGCAGTTTTCAACAACAATTTTACGCTGTGTCCACGATGTTTACGTCTATGTTTATGTCCAGTCTACAACATGAGGCATAAACAAGTGTGTTAAACGATAAACAAGAGATTTTATCCAAGGGGATTCTGCATCTGTAAAAAATAAATCTACTTCTTAAAAAACGTTATTCATGAATATTTTTATAAAATGTTAATTTATATGATTGTCATAATTTAATTACAAAATTAAAACACGATCCGGAACTTACAGATTACATATGACACGCTCAACACAAATGCCATGAAAACAAACGCCTCAAGGAAGAAAAGAGACAAAAGGGCTGGATATTATCTCGAGTTGTCAGTGATTTCTCGTGGGGGAGGGAGAACGTGGGGGTGGTAATGAGCGGTATTCATTTTGGCTGTCTGGCTTGAGGGGTGAAGACAGACAGGGTATTAATTAAGGAAGCGCAACTCTTTTAGGAGAAGGCCGTGATGGCTTGATGCCCCTGAACTGTTAGAAGAAACCTATTCCAAATTTGATAAAAAGTAAATTTTAGTCTCAGTGCAGTAGCATTGTAGAATGAAATGTGAAATTTTATTTGAACGAAGGTTATATTTAAACAGTCTTTTAGTCTAAACTAGAAGTCTATTGTTGGTGTTACTTAATTAGCATGTGGTAAATTATGGTATGGCCTTCTATAATATTACTTACAAAAATGAATCTTGTTAAATACCTGAAACAAAAGAATATATTGGGTATTAGTGTTGAAAAGTAATTTTCAAAAGAAACAAGGGACATGATTGTATTTTTATATTTTTAACAGAGCGTTTTTTAATATTCTTGACGCGTTCGTAAGGAGTATATAAGAGAAAATAAATAAGAATGTAAGAATGTTATCTGGTGTATATAAGAATTAAATATATGTTTAATAAAACATCCGATAAAAATCTCTTCATAAGGGGTTCTTTAATGTCCAATGAACAGTCTAACCTTTAGTTTATCGTTTCAAACATCATAAAAGTAATTTTAACTACACGAAACCGTAAAAATAGGTTTAAAAACTGCCGGAGGAGGTCTTGTTATAAAGGTACTACTTTAACAAGTAAGCTTTTATTGTTAAAAATTGATAAATATGATAACATTAAAAACTTTTATGACACTGTGAATGTAGCGTACTAAAATTCAGCACAAATTAAACATTTCACTTCGTAAAAAATAAAACTAATCTGGCTAATAAGAAGCATAAAAACTGTAGCAATTTGAATATACTGTACACCTATTTTTGTTGGCATAGCAATTTCATAATATTCCTATTCTTATTTTTTCACACAAGCTAACAGATGGACCAATACACCCTAATGACTCTATGATAAAAACTAGTATAACATTTTCATGGTCTAAAAAGTAGTTGGACATAAAGTGGAAAAATTTTAATCCTGCTATATTTTTGCAAACGCGTTAGGAAAGATAATTCCATCAGTAGTAACGAAGCACCAGTTTGGGTAATTGGGTGTAGTGTGGGTTATATGGTCGAATACACAGCGGAACGCAAATTTTACCTTGGCCATTCAAACAACTGAAAATACTTCTTTTTTTAATTTTGTTCTTTTATGTTTTTTGTTTAAATCACAAATAAAAAAAATCGGTAATTTTACAAGTTTGTTTCACAAAAATAGTTAACTAAATTTTTCTGTCTGTAACCATAACGCGTCGAAACATATTGCTCAACCAAGAATATAATAATCATAGACTAGCTAGGTTAATTAATTAACTTGAAAACATAGCGCTAGAGTGACATAACCTCAGGAACAGTCACTGCCACATGAAAGGGGCGGTAGACCACAGCAGACGGGCAGGTAACATGGTTCACTGCGGTCTACTATACAGGTAGATGACTACCTCACACATGAAAGGGGCGGTAGACCACAGCAGACGGGCAGGTAACATGGTTCACTGCGGTCTACTATACAGGTAGATGACTACCTCACACATGAAAGGGGCGGTAGACCACAGCAGACGGGCAGGTAACATGGTTCACTGCGGTCTACTATACAGGTAGATGACTACCTCACACATGAAAGGGGCGGTAGACCACAGCAGACGGGCAGGTAACATGGTTCACTGCGGTCTACTATACAGGTAGATGACTACCTCACACATGAAAGGGGCGGTAGACCACAGCAGACGGTCAGGTAACATGGTTCACTGCGGTCTACTATACAGGTAGATGACTACCTCACACATGAAAGGGGCGGTAGACCACAGCAGACGGGCAGGTAACATGGTACACTGTGGTCTACTATACAGGTAGATGACTACCTCACACATGAAAGGGGCGGTAGACCACAGCAGACGGTCAGGTAACATGGTACACTGTGGTCTACTATACAGGTAGATGACTACCTCACACAGGACAGGAGGTGTTTTTTAGTTAAACAAATACATAAAAACAGTTTCCAATAAAGAAGGATACATGCGTTATTATTAACATGTTAAAATTAAAATCCAACCATATTATCTAATGTATTGTTATTAATTATCATGTTTTAAACTATTGATTGATATTTGTTTTAAACCAACTCTTGCAAACTTAAGTGGCATACTGTCAAATGGGCACTGTAGAGGTCAATTGACATGACAGGAACATGATAGCATTAGCACTCCCGTGGGGGAGGTATAGCAGCCCAGACCTGGGACCAATGCATAAAAGCACGGTTTGAAGTTTACCAAAACACGCGTTTCTCGAATTTTAATAAAAAACAAAATGTGATTTGACAATAACAAATCTGACCTTATAAAACTAAAATAATGCACAAATTTTACTAAAATAAATTAGAATATTAATCATTGGGGGTGTACTCTTGGATGAGTTCACTAAAAAAATTTAAGAGGTTGATAATTTTCTTTTTGCCTTACTTTGATCCACCCACATAGATTATTCTGTGTGTGTTTTTCATATTATATAAAGTTAGAAGTGTGAGCCGCGACAGTACAGATGAACGGTGCTTGTAAAATTTCTTTTCAGAAAGCGGATTCAAGCCCACGACATCGCTACCATGGTTCCGAAGTCGGGCGCGCTAACCAATACGTCACCGACAACTAAATATGAAATGGGATAAATATATTTTTCACCTTAAGACCATTTATTTCCACAACATCAAAATGTGACAGAGTGAAAAATTCATCACGAACCACTCAAAGAATTCTGAAGAGGAATAATAAAGTATTTGCCGAAATTCGTATGGTGTTATTTGTAATTTCAATTAGTTATGACACTAAGAAAGAATTTACAAATTCGAAAAAGAAGTTAATATTTTACAGATATGACTGGTTTTCTCTAAGAAGTGTAAATAAATGTAGTTAACGAAGGATTAATCGGAAATAAACTAGCATTATCATCATTATTTACTTGTTAACAATTTAAACCCTGAAAAAGGGTAACTCCCTATTACTGCCCATCCAAATAATAAAGAATGAAATCAAAAAGTGATTTTCTAATTATTCATTAATTTAATTTATTACTCATATTATTTTATTATGTATCAATTTGCTGTCGAGCATTATTAAAATGATAAAAATTACGATAAAGTTCACCAGCACTAGATTTACAGCATGCAAAATTCAGCGGCGTCAATTTATGCATGAAGCTGCCAATTAGTAAATATGGCAATAACTGACAAAATGTTCATCAGCACTACAAAGGCATACGAGTTACGCCCAAGGCTAATTACAAGCAAATGTAAACGGTGCAATCGCACGTTATTGGTTGCTTACTTCGGCTAGTGTCAAATTAATGTTTATTGCAAATAGTTGATTTGATGGTTCACTAATTAAATTTTGTACTTTAGTCTCTGACAATTAACCTTCAGGATTATTTTTCCTGTACAGTAAAACTAATGGATTTAAATTACCATAAAACAGATCTTTACAATTTATAATGTGCAGGAAACGCAAGTTTGTAAATCTCATTGGAAGAATAATATGAATCAATATACTTTGTTTGTATTTTTATAGATTTTTCACTGTAAACACCTGTACAGAACTAAAATAGATTTTCTGGGGCTAACCCTAATTAATCGAAATCTGAATTCTAAAAAATCGCATTTTGATCAGAAAAGTTCTACCAAAAAGAGATCGCGTCTTTACATAGAGAAGAACCAGAAACGAGTTATATACTTTTTCTCTTTTTCCTATCATTAAAAAAAGGTATAATAGAGGACGTGTGGAGAAAACATTTATCTCAAAACAGTTTTACCATGACTGTATGATGAGTAGTCTTTTTCTTACACTTATTCTCACTGTATGTATTTTTAGTAAAAAATTAATTACATTGCTTTAACCAGGACAACGAACTTTTTAGATGCTTAGCAAAGAGTCTCCCTTATAACTGTACCTATAACAAAGCACCCCTCAACCCTGTAAGCTATGACACAATGCACTTAACTACCGCCTTGTACCACACGACGTGCGCGCAATAACTGTACGCAAAACCATTAATTATAACGGCAAGTTGTTTCCCGGAGCATTTGTAAACTTAACCTCAGACACTTACACGTCCCGCCATCTTAATAAATTACCTGATTTGTCTAATGTGTACAGGAGTCATTTGTTATGTGAACGTACAGCTAGGTAGCGAGATATATAATCTTGACGTTTGTAAGTGTTTTTAAGTCAAACTTGTCGTATCTACATGTAATGTAAAAGTATAATTAATTATTTTAATAGAGTGTACTCTATTAAACTGTACTCTTTTTATCTTAGCACTAGTTTTCTCATCAACCATTTGTTTTTAAAGTAATAGTATACGACATCACAGGGATAAAGCATGAAGATTAATTGAAATGATTGTACAATTGATGAGTACAAAGTCAAATCAATAATAATGGGATTTTGAAACTTGTTCAAACATTGTAAACATTAAGTATAATTCGGTGAATTAGGCCTATCTTATGTATCAAACAGATAAAAAATCGACAGGTTTGCACTACTTGTTACTCTTACACCTAGAAATGGGGTCCCATTAATATTTTTTTAACTTTCCTAAATCCAATCTCAATGTTATTCCCCGGTGCAAAACACGGTTAAGCCTATGACGATGCTGTTAATAATTCAATAAAAGTAATAGTGTGAAACTGAGTGCAGTTAATCAAAATCCGGATCAATTCTGAGCAAAAGAAACTTGTCCAGTTTGCTACTTTAATGAAGTAATTAAAATATTCATTTTTTATGGAAGCATTTTAAAATATTCTTATGTTTAGTTTCCTAGAAATAAAATCATAATAAAACAATCAGAGTTTCAGACAATAACTCGGAAGCAATAACTGAAAGGCCGGGACAGACTTTCCCAGAAAATGGAATAGAATCTTGAAACGTGGAGCTTGATCTTTACTCACAAGAGGCACTCTCTTAAGGGAAAGAGTGAAAGGGACATTTCATATAGAAATAATTCAAGAAATAACATTTTCATAGAAAAAGGCGTTCTTAAAGGGATCTTAAGTGTTTAAATGTATTTTTAGTTTCCCAAATAAAAAATAAAAAATTCAATAGAAATTTGTTTATCAATAAGTATCAACTATTTAGTGTTCCAAGGAAAATGAAATACAGGGAATTACTTAAGTTTAGTTGCTAAATTTTATATGCGAAATTCAGTTCTAAGACTTATCTCCGGTAAAAATTACAAAATCTGTAATTAAATAAATAGTAAAACAGTTCATAATATACATTAAAGAAAATTTACCGTTAAAATCGTTGGGCACGTGGAAGATGTGAAAGAAGTTCCTTGATAATTTCCATCCGATTGAGTAAACTTTGTTAGAGAAGTTT
This sequence comes from Neoaliturus tenellus, assembly GCA_030545055.2. Classification (NCBI taxonomy): domain Eukaryota; kingdom Metazoa; phylum Arthropoda; class Insecta; order Hemiptera; family Cicadellidae; genus Neoaliturus; species Neoaliturus tenellus. The sequence continues at coordinate 47,542,430 of CM061532.1, read as the reverse complement.
CCAAATAGGATTCAAGTTGGCCCGAGGTAAGGATAAGTTTTATCTTTTTAGTCTCGCCTTAAGTAAGGAGTCTTTTAAAATGTGGATAAAGGTAAATAAATACAGGGTGTTTATAAAAGAACTCCAGGGTTTTGAGGCAAAATATTTCAATGAAGAAAAGAAACTTATTATCCGCATGCAGCTAATTCTCAATATGCCTCCAGAAGGAAAAGTCCAACAGATCCTTATGAGGGTTTCTTGGATGCTATGGAGTAGGGCCTTCCCTTCCAAACCATGTTTTACTGAGTCAAGTGTCAATGCCTGATGCACACTCAAACTGAAGTCTGGCAGTACCCCAACATGTTGGAAGTAGACTAAACTCTTCTCCACCTCAATGTCATCTAACCGAGGAAAACATGTTTCTCTAACATGTCACAATAGAGCCTTTGATTCATGGACATTTTTGAATACGGCACTGACCACATCTACGTAGTTCCAAGATCAATGAATTACAGCGCTGCCAAATTTTTAGAAACATCCTTAATTGGAATGATTAAAATTTTATGAGCTACTCGTTAGAGAGAAATTAGCTAAATCTAAGTTATTAAGACAAAGTTATTTTATAAACACCCTAAAATTTTGAACATTTATAAAACACACTGAGGTGTTTCTGAAGGTTATTCAAAATCTTTGCTTTTTTAGTAAACGTATGCTTTAAGTTTTGAATGATACTGGTCTCGGCAAACACAAATATAAATGTATTATTTACTCTATATAAACAAAAATTAAAAATAAATTTAATTTTAATGAATAATACCCCACGTTCCAATAAGCAATTTTTGAATCTGAACCGAAGTGATAGAAACTAACTCTCTAACGCCCAAGTTGTAAAAGAGCATATAACCTAATTTCACATTGACGAAAGTCTAATAATTGATTTTTTTTCTCTACCCTGATGTTTTATTCATAACGAGCCCACCGATGAATAAAGGAGGTGTTGGAATTTGCATTTTAACCGCCTATAAATTGGCAATTACTTGTCGGTGGTGTGAAGATTGAAATCACCACTACGCAAACTGAAATCGCTGAATGTGCCGATTAAAGTAATCAATCTAGGGCGGTTTCAAAAATTAATTAAATATAAACTTTAAAAATTACTGTTTTCGGCAGTCTTTAAGTCGACACAGCATTTAGGATATGTGAAGTAAGATATATTATTTTGATTACTTTGATGGCATAGCTGGAAGTAAAAAAATAATCCCAATAAGTTTTACGTCCAAAGCCGAAGGAACAATGGTAAAATTAAAACTTCGTAAAATAATTGGAATCAATGTTATGAACTATTTTTTGTCACACTAAAGGCCTATTATTCACACAATATTCAATTGACAGATTCAAACTCATAAAAAAACAAAGAAAATATATAAAAAAATAGATTATACATTTTGTTTGAAATTTTAATGGGTATTTAGGTATAAAATAGTAGTTTTCATCACGAGGAGCAAAAGTTAGTCTTTTGGTGAAAAACGAGGCGCTGCCGAGTTTTTAAAAACGATCAAGCATCAAAAAGACACTTTCGCTCCGAGTGATGGACACTGTTATTTATTTATTTATTTATTTTTTTTTTTATTACTTATCATAATGCGGGATTAGACTTTTGATCGTTAAAAATATTAACTATAAAGTTGAATTTTCAGGGTTATAATTACAAAGTACACTTATAAAATATGGAGTGCTTACATTTCTGCGTTATTTACAAACAATGCTGCTCTTTATAACGTTTGAATTTCAAAATTCTTCATCTCAAAATGAATAAATAAATAATAATACTTAGCAAACAGCTGACTTTTAAGTCCTAGGATCTAAAAAATATTAGCTGATTTTTAAGTCCTAGGATAATAAAGAAATGTTTTTGATACTATTGAGAGAGCAAAAACAGGCTAATGCAGAATGATAAAAATAAGTTAGGAGCCTCACTCCCAAGAAAAGGAATTCGTCTAAAAGTGGTTTGAAAATTGCAATCTATAACATTGTTCTTATGGATTGCCTTTTTGGTAACAAAACAAAAAGGTAAGGTAAACAAAAATAAAACAATCTCTAATTTTAAGCGTTCGTTTTGAAATATCTGTACTGTGAAAAGATGCAGTTGGTTGTTGGTGTAAACTTATTACCCGGTTTACAATGATACTTTAACGAAAGAGAATTAAAACCAACGAGCAAGGTGTTCAGGACATCAACCTCGATTATTCTTAACCTCTCTAGAGAAAAAACCCTGTTTTTAGCTCAAAAAAAAGAGTCCTTCTTGAAGTCGCGTGATGAAAAATGTAATTGTACCTGATTCTTAAACTAATAACAAGTTTTAATATGGATATTTTAAAATATATTATTTAGATTCACATTTTTATATTTACCTCAAAAGATATGTGTAAAACAAGTCTATTTTCTTACAAACACTGTACAAGATTAGTCTATTTATTTAGCTTTAAATAACTCATGCGATAGCAAATATAGGATTTTAGTACCCTCACCCGAAATTTCATTTCCAACCAACACCTGACTCTCCAATATCAGCGAATATTGGGGGGTAGCGCCCATCTAAATATTGTACAAAGTAGCGACAGTAAGGGTTCAGGTTCCCATCACTGCTGAGCTGGGAGTTAAGCGAGGGTTAGATTTCATATTAACCTCAATTTCTTTATATGAATCAATATTTACTTTGAGATATGAGAACATTACAGTTTTTATATGTCTTTTACTAAACAAAATGTTACATACATTACAGATAAACATTCCAATAAAAAATAAGTATTTCTTTAAAGATCATTGATAAAAGCCAATCTGTTTTGCTTTAATATAACGTTTTACAGAACTTTACATTAAAACAATCAATTTAATTGTATGTAAACTATAAATATACAAAAATTAATTATTCTTTCGTTGACTGATCGTCAATAAAAAGTTTTCTAATGGGTATTTCATGAAAGAAGACTTAAAAGAATACAAATTGATTAGGAGGCAACTTGTTGAAAAGCGATTGAGGAAACTTTTAAACAATTTATCTTTTAGTGCTTCATCAAAATTAATATTCACGCTTTACGGACCAAAAGCCTGTTTTAAAAATATAAGATTTTAAAATAAAATGAAAAGGAAAAACATTTTTTGTAAACCTATATTTTTGTTAAATTTTGACCTAATAAAAAATATATAAATTTATTGAGGAAAGTAATTTGTTTTGTATTCAAATTAAAGAAAATATCCTTTTTCATAGTAACCAACAATAATACCACTTTTCATGAAACGAGGGATTTTGCCATGTATTAAATAAGGATATAAACTTTTAGAATTCTGAAAGACATAAGATTGAAAATGATAAACAAAACGTGTAAGTCATCAAGTCAACTTATATTACATTTTATTAAAATATGATGGATTAAAAACTTAAAACAATGAGTTATTTAAAAGAATCAAACAATGAACTGCATTTCAAACGACATTACTTATGCACCTGAACAACTTAACTGTGCCACCATTGGCATATCATAAACAATGAGATTTAGAAAAAACTTTTTAAGGGGAACTTTACATATTTTTTAAGGCAAAAGGAAATATGAATTCCACTTTATTGTAAATGTCACCATTGTCCAGCATGAAGGATACAATGTGTCATACAGTTAAATTGTATACAATTGGCATTTTCAAAACTTCATCTTGTTATAGCTCCCAAACGGGTATTTTTCCGACAAATATTCAGGAATTAGAATTATAAATCACGCAGGTTCCAACAACTCCATTAAACATAGGGTTCTCAAAGTTGACCGCTATATTGGCAAAAATTGTGGCCATTTACAAAAAAAGAAAAGGAATTGCCTTCTCCATTTAAAGTTTTTTCTAGATCTCATAGTTTATGATATAACAATAGTGGCACAGTTAAGTTGTTGGCCCTGTATAGGTGAATAATAAGTATTTAAATATCTTTAAATAAATGGTTTTCTACTTTTAAGTAAATGGTTTTCCAACACGGCCATATTAGGGCCATTTTGGGTGGTACCCGACACGGGAGGAAGGAAGGTCCGGATCTATTAATACGCAAATTAGCATCTAACTCACCCCGGCTGGGCCAGAGCGACACGATATTTCCATTAAATTTGTTCCTCAATTTATGTTGCCCTAGATAATCTGAGATAAGGGGGTAATTTAGGGGCCAAGTACAATACAGGCCGTGTCACAAGATAGATAATGGAGGGCTGATAAGGGGATGACACGGCCTCTAGCGGCGACCCCACAACCTGGGCTGGACCTGCCCTGTAACTTGGAAATTGTTTCAAAGAGGATTAATTTATTTTTTAACCTAAGCATTTGGCGAAAAACACGTCACTGCTACACCAGAAGAATGTTTTTAATTATATTAAAAGCAAACTAATTAATAAATGTGGTCTCTAGTTGAGTATTGATTACAAATAAAAAGATATCATATTTCTAAAAGCATCAAATCTGTTTGATTTCTCCTGTCATATAAAACCGCAAATGAGTCAACGCTGAAATCAAATCGGTTAACCGCACGAAGGATGATTGAAAACTAGGTCCTCGATAACTAAATATTGAATTTCAAATTTTGCAAAACAAAACTACGTTAAAAGATCTATTTTCTGCTCTCTTTTTTGTGTCCGCATATCAGTTATGTCAAATTGCACCACATAGATCTTTCCATTATAAGTTACTTAAAGAAAACTAGAGATCGCCTCCTGATCGAAATTCGATCAAAATTTCAGTTGCTCTGGACCCAAGAATCTAAAACCAGTTTAGAACTAAAACATCTGTTCTTCCTAATTTTCTAGCAGTTGTTTTTACAACAGCTGTCTAATGATTCATTCAATTCTCCTTTCTCCATAAGATTAACATTAGAACTTTGAAAGCCTGTGGGGCGTAACCCTGGAGTCTGATGTGAATTAGAACGTGATTCTGCTCATCTACAGGACTATACCTTTCTAACAGTATGCTCGGATTTCTCCTACGATGTACACGAGCTGAGAAAAAAGGAGGAAATGAAACATGCTTGCGTATTAATATATAGATTAGAACAAAAGGTATATGCATTTAAAATACGCATAAACAATCTTTAGATAAAAGGTTTTTCGTCATTGACAGTTAAATAAGATTTAGAAGCAGACGGCGAAAAAATACATAATTACCATTGAAACTGTGAAATCATATGGGGGTGGAGTCTGAAAAAGTTTATCCTCCAAAAAATAATGCCTTAAAATATTTCTGTTCTTACAGTGTTTGTTTTAAAAACTACGTTGTAAGAATGAGAAAAATAAGGACGAATTTCAGTAACATATTATTTAAATTTATTTTCATGTTAATTATATGCACAATTCGAATACATTTAAACAAAAAAATTGGTCGGTTAAATAAAAAAAATGACATCTTTTGTTTTAAGCTGTGGATACCCTGTTTTCCCTATGAGACAAGCTGTAAACCAAGTACATCACTGAGTCAGACCAATCGTTTCGCTTATTAGCGACATACTAAGCGATGAAGCGTCCGAAGATACGGATAGGGCCAACAATGGGTTGATTGTGATGACCCCAGCATGTTCGACCTCGATCCCCCTCCATCAGTACAGTACATGGACAATTGGTGAACCCGGAGCGATGCAGTCACTCGACGGCGTACTCCATGCACCGGGGATGGGGATGAATGACTTGGATAACGAGCACTACTCAATACGTCGTTCGTAAATGCGAAGGAAATTGATATAATTGACTATTTTAAATTCACGCTAGCGTTAAAGGATGGGATAAACAAAACTCTATAAAAGAATTTTGATACGTTACTAGTAAATTTAATGAATTATAACGCTATATTCAAGCTCTAATGTGCAGATGACAAGTAAATAGTAGTAGATGATTAATTATTGATCCTCAAAGAGTAATGCGTTTTTTTTATAAACAATAAGGGGCAATTATGATAAAAACTAATTATCATAGTTTTCAAATATTCATTTACGTAACGTAATTTGAACAAAAACAACAATTATATATATATATAAAGTTTATTGGCATAAAAAGATTAAAAATGAATTATTTTCATTACCAAGCTTAAGCTATAATTATAATAAAATTTTGCATCAAATCAATTTTAAATATCAAACATGTTCCTTTTACTGCACAATCCTAACGACAATGGTGTAACATACAAGAAACACAGCTAATTAGGACTTCCTAAAGCACTAGAGTGTTATTTTCAAAGGTCTTTATGACACGATTTTTCTCAGTTAAATGCAAATACTAAAATAAAGAAGTGTGCTTTACAAACGCACAGTGAACTCTTTTGCTCCCAGCCGAAGTTAAACCCTCATCCCTGCACCTCTCACCTTCCAACCTCCGGGCTTTAACTTTCCTTGTTGCTTCTTTTACTGATCTACTTAAACACGAGAGGTTCTACGTGTTGCATTTTCACGCTCTCCCCTCGTCTGTTTCTTAAGCACCCTAAACCCGAGTATTGTTTGGAGAAATTTCTCGATAAATTGATTTGACTTTCGGCAATGTTAAGTTAATGTAATGCCTCTTAAATATATGTGATTTGTGTTTACCAATTTGCATACTGGAATGAAAGAAAATGTATTAAAACTAAACACGGACAATCTTTAGAGCATAATGCCAAATAACATGTATCCCGAGTAAGAAGAGAAATATAAGAGAATGGCTGCACACAAATACTAAAAATATAAAAAAGTTTCACATTTAAAAAGGTCACAAGTAGAACCCCTCTATTGTATTTAAGACAGCGTAGTAAGGAGTAATTTATTAAGTTTGACCCTCGTGATGTAAAATTGAGACACTTTATCCCCCAGCAATAACATGATGTCAGAGTTATTGGAATCCACCCCCTTTTGGTTCATCTATGTGTCATCCAGAATAAGTTTCTTCTCGCAAAAATCTTGTAATTTACTCTATAAGCATTAATTTAATTTAAAAGACTGACTTAAAAATTAAATTATGAATTGAGCGAATGGTTTCGCATTTACGCTCCAGCAAGCTAATAAAAACGCTATTCACGGAATAATATTATGTAAATCATTTTGAGGGTCAAAATAACCAACAAATATCTCTCCTAGTTGTATCAAAACAAATTTATGCACTACCAGGTAAATTATATTTTTATGAAGCAATGCGATGCGTTTTCCAATCGGAACAAAACACTGTTATTTATTCATATTTGCGCAGCGTAGGCTTAGTGAATAGTTATTAATGTTTCAATAAACCACATTTTATCCGAAGCGCTACCGGCCGCAACATCGGACAAATGTTTCATTAAAATGTTTCTGGTTTTGACATGTTAATTACTGGATAACTCTGCGTCTGCTGCGAGCTAGTTTTATATTGAGTCAAATATAGGAGATAAAAATTAATTCAACCGATGATGTCGCTTGAATTTCTTTGAAATATATTTTTGCCTTCCAAACAAACAATATAAGCCGCATCTATTTCCAAAATCATCCATCCAAATTTTTAACCAACAACCATAAATGAACTTGCACATAAATAATTTTTAATAAGATTATATATCTAAGAAGTATAGTGAGCTATTAAAGTAGAGGTGCAGCATGACCACTGTATTTAAGGGTTAACTCACTTCCCTTCAGTAATAAAATCAGTGCTACTAGATGCCGACGACAATGAATTATTGGCTTCTAGTGGTATTTCTACCCTTAGTATTTGACAATGTTTGAGTTAGGCTCTGAATTCTCCCCTTTCCCCTCGGAGCAATAAAGTTTGGCTTAACGTCTGCATTATTGATCGGGAAATATGGTTAATATTCAAAGAATAAAGTCTTCACTTGCATCATTTGCACTTACATGATGCAACTGAAGACTTTATTATGAAGACTTATTATGAAATTATGAGTATTATTAAAAAAAGTATTTTTATGATAGTCAAAGAAATATATAAAAATACTAATTTAGAGTGTAATTCGTAAATTTAATTGATTAATTATTGAAAACATTCAATCGGTTTTAAAAGAGACAAATAAATATAATATACAGTATAATTTAACCAAATCTTGATATTTACATAACCGTCATTGGCATATACTGCACTTTTACAAGATATAAACAATATTTTAATACAAGTTTTAATGTACTGTATATATTTTAATTGTAGCTTTTAGCTTAATTTTCAACTATATTTCATTTTCAAAAGATTGAAAAATACTTGTGAGACGGTAAGGTTAGGGAAATATGAAAACATTAATGAAAATAAAGTATAAATTAGTCACAAAGCTTCTATAATCACTCAGTTTCGAACCTAATAAATATTGCAAACCCATGAACCGTCAGTAATGTATCAATGACAGCGGTTGGCCGCACCCCTGCCGCAGTGACCGCACCGAGCAGCGGGCGACCGCAGCGGACCGCAGCAGGGCTGGTCACTCTGGTGTACCGGGCCATGGAGTGATACTAGTGTGGTGAGGGGCGAAGGGGGGATCACGGCTGAACTACAGCAGAAGCTATGTGAAATAACTGTGGGATAGGTACATACAGGGTGTTTCAGAACTCCCTACCAATATTTTAGGGCATTGTTCCTGGGTTAAAAACATATTTAAATATCATATTTAAATTGTCCGGGAGTCTTTTAAGTTACTCACACAGCCGCCATTTTGTTTTTTACATATAATAATTTTTATTTCCGTTACGAATGGTTGTATTCAAATCATACTTGGTATAAATCTTTATCATACCAATGCACATTCCCAAGAAAAAATTAATTTGTTCCATTAAATATTTTCAAAATGGCGGCCATTTTAAATTTTCAAACTCAAATATCTCAAAATCGGTAAATTTTATAAAAATTTTACAAGACACAAAAAAGTTGCCAAATTAAATTACCTAACCAATGGTACCAAGTTTGTAAGAAGTTGACAACAAATAACGGAGTTATTGTGATTTTTCTTCATAAAAACATTGATTTTGCTGTTAAAATGGCCTTACTTGCATTAAATTCTATGGAAAACCCATGTTACCTGTGTGAGTAACTTAAGACTTCCGGACAATTTAAATATGATATTTAGATATGTTTTTAACCCAGGAACAATGCCCTAAAATATTGGTAAGGAGTTCTGAAACACCCTGTATAACAATAGCAAAATTCAGCTTTTTTTATATTGGTCGAATATAGAAATGAATATGAGGTAAAATTTGTACAAAACATTGGATTAAAGAGTTGAAGAAAATTTCAAATTACAGGCCCTAAATATGCATTAGCTTGCAAGGTTATGCCAAAATCCCAGGTATTGCAGTATTGTCCCTTTTGAGGTAGTTTTTGGGGCCTATAATGAAAATGGAGACCGGCTAATTTATTTGTGAAAAATTGTACAAGAACCCTTTATTCCACAAACCTTTTTTTTTCTAGATTCCTCTTTTCCCAGATGATTTCAATAAGGTTAGACATCCCAAATTTGAACAACTTTAAGGAAGGCGCTTAAGTGTAAGTTTTAAATGTTTAATATAATACGAATAAAAAAACAAAATGCTGAAGAGATTGTTAAAACATGGTTTTATAGTAGTTCGAGAACATCCCACTTGGAAATCTAGATAAAAGTTATCCCATCAAATGAAATATTAAATCTCTCGTTTCATAGCCAGATAAAAATGTAAAGATAGTAGATCGGTGATGTGTTTATGAAGATGCTACGTTGGTTTTCCCATTGGTCTCCACCGGTATAAAGTACCGGGCTGACAGCGGAATGTGCCGCTATAGAGATATTTAACCGCCTCTCCGCAGTGAGTGCGTACACGGACGCGTGGGCCCGGGCGGCGTCCGGGGCTGTTCTACGTTTTATGGAGTGCTTCTGAACCGAACAGGAACAAAATGACGGGAAAGTAACGGTTATCGTTTGACATTACTGCCACTGCATGGTGTGGTACACGGGCGCCGCGGCACGGCGTGTCGAGGAATTAGGGCGGGGACCCGAGTGGGGCGTAGCGTGGTAGGATGGATTATTTATGTTTGAAACTGTTTTTGCGTCTGGAATCAATAAAAAGTAGCATTAGATATATTGTATTCGTGTGGAAAAGGATTTCATGTAGGAGTTGATTTTGCTACACCAAATAAAACCATCCGTTATGTCAGGGCATGTATTGAAATAAATAGTGTTAAAAACATTGAACGTAAAGCTTTATTCCCTCCCTCCTCCTAGAGCACTCGCCCTCCGTACCTTTCCCATTTCTTCAAATTAATTCATTCTAATGGCTGTACAATAACTCATAGGAAGACATTCTTAGCCGGTTTTTCCAGACCCTCCGAAAGCCCCTAAACAACATGTGTTAAATAGACAAATTAATAGTACACACGAATACCAGGGCATACATTGTTAATTTAGAATTTTTTAAATAAATTTAATAAAGCTCAACACCTATGTACTCACTGGAATGTGTGTTGAATATTCTTGAGTTACTCGTTCTTACCTGAAAAATACATTACACATTCAATATGGGTTCAACGACCAGGGGTGTAGGAATCAAGAGGATGTGTATATGGAAACAAATATTTAGAGGTATTCTTCTGGAATAAAGTGTATGAGTTGGGATAGGAAAGTGTAAAGGTGCTTATAGTATTTCATGCGCAATTATTTCCTTAAACCTGCACAAGTCCAATGTAACCAGCCCTTCTTAAAGTTTCTCACAAATTCCTGAGATACCAATGACGGGAGCACACCAAAAAGGAACTTTTCAATATTTTTCAATCCCTTGACTAATGTAAATACCAGCCAGCTCGGCTGCCGACATATTTTTAACGGTCGATGACAAGCGCGAGGTAAATCCTACGCGGTTATCACCTGCCTACGAGCTACGCGAACATGCGACGAGGCCGCTATCTGACGGTGTATCTCTCAACTGCTTGCAACCGGGTGATAAACAGTGCAGATAAAATGTTGGGATAACTACCGCCGAAGACATGCCAAGGTTGTGATAAATAACTCGGTACTATGTGGGGAAATAAATAGTTGCACGGGTTATATGGGGTGGAATATGTTGGCGTAGGTCAGTTATGTGTACCTTAAACCCGGTAACGAAGGGAACATCCAAAATATAGTTTCTAGAAGCATTCAAATTAAAATCTGAAACAATAAGAGATAAGATTCCTCAGTGTGACACCGGAGTACATTTTCTCCCGCCGTTTACCAAAAGGTTCACCTGTTAACGTTTGGCTCAGAATCTTATCACACTTATGGATTGGTTACCTTTGTTCATCAGAATGTAAATATTTTTACAAAACCGCTTAGTTTGAGATGGTTAGTTGAAAGTATAGAATCAGTATTTTTAGTTTATTTATGCAGCAAAAATGAGTTGCAATATTTTAACTTATCACTTGAAAGGTGCTCAGAACTGATGAACTGAAATGGTGGTTACTGTTATATAAGACGAGCGGATTTGTCTTTTAAACATTTACATTTTATGATAATGCTATTGACAATCATTTCGAACAAATTCTATAACAGTTATCTGTGCTTGAATAAAGTTAACATGACCCTCTTTAACAACCTTAAAGAAAACCTTATCAGAAGGGCCCGATGCGTGCAGGAGGCCAGGATGCACTCTTATCAATGGTTGTTATCAAAGCTGCAACCCCACCATCTGTATCGTACCCGTCCCCTCGCAGTAGCTCAGGTTATCTCAGCAAATGCAAATTGATCCACACATTTAATGGGGGTTTCGTGTCATATTATCGTCTACCAGGGGCAGGTACTAAATCAAGTATCAACCATAGTAATTGCGTTGTGTAAGTGTAACAATGTAATTTAGAGTGTACAGGAGATTTAAATTCTCGTGAAGGATTTACTAAAAAAAGAATATTATTAATATTTGATCATTAAAAAATAGACTCAACAAAGGTAAATCAGCATTGCAGGAATGAACTTTCAGCAGAGGCCCTTTAGGATACAGCAATCTTCATTCACGGCGAATGTTCCTAAACCACTTCGATAAAAACCCTTTTTTACCCCCAGATTTTTAACGAAAAATACTAATGAAACAAAGCTAACAAGGTAAATTAAAATGTATTTTGTGAGATGCGTCTAATATTTAACAGAGTTTTACAAAGTGTCACAAAATTATATTACTACTCCACAATATCAGAAGAGGAAATGAGAAACTCAATTCCCAAGTTTGGGAGGGCAGGGTTTGCTCGGTTGGTAGAATATTCCACACCCTATTTCCACAACAGGAAATGCGATGTGTAATTTAACCTAAATCATTAAAACGCATTTCCCATACGCAACGCTTATCACACACACCTTAATACTAAGTTAAATTCCACTTCGAGTTATACCTAAACCGTACTCGGGTGTAAATAATTCCTCTATTCAATTACCCGGCTGTTATTCATAGGTTAATGAATATTCCATGTGTGTTGTTAACAGGCGGTAATAGCGTGTAGTTTGTGTTTACAAGATGTTGTAGGTAGCGGAAGGTGAGGCGTAGAAACAAACAGGCTAAATATCCGAGGACGTAGCCCAAGGTGCAGACTAACTAGCTGCTTCTGCCGCTGTCAAACCCATGATTTGTGGGACGTTCTGGGTAGCAAAACATCGCTGAATAAATCCTCGTCCAGACTTGGACTTGATTTGTACATTGGAGATGCCAACTCGGGCGGTAGGCGTTTAGTAATCGCAGAATTGTGATAACTACCTTACAGCGACGAGGAACAAAACCTTGAAGATACTTTATGATGTACACCTTTTGACAATCCCACTTGCATTTATTTTAAGAGTAGTCTATGGTTTAAAAATGACATTTTTATATTTAAAAGCAACTTTACCATTGACCGAAATAATATGCTTAATATTTTATGATGAAATGTGAATAATTTTAGCATAAGTATGCAAAAAGTCAATGACTATACTATAGTTAGTAACTTTTTTATTTCGTATGATCTAACCGTAATACAAGATTTTTGTTTCGATTAATGTGCTCAGTTAGAATATGATGATAAAAAGTTCTATGCAAAATCAATAAGTAGTCAAAAAGTATCTATATTAATATATTAATAGGCCTATAGTAATAGGCAAGCATGTTTCGTTTCCACCTTTTTCTCAGGTCGTATGCATCGTAGGAGAAATATGCGCATACCGATAAAAAGGTATAGTCATGTAGATTAATAGAATTCCATTCTAATTCACATAGGACTTCAGGGCTAAGCCCCACAGGCTTTCAAAGTTCCAATGTTAATCTTTGGAAGAAGAAGAATTCATTGAATCATTAGACAGCTGTTGTAAAGCATCTGCTAGCAAAGCAGGAAGAACAGATGTTTTAGTTATAAAATGTTTTTAAAGTTCTTAAGTCTAGATAAACTGAAATTTTCGTCAAATTTCGATCAGGAGGAGATCTCTAGTTAACATAAATTCATCACATCCATGCAAAAAATACAAGACGAGTAGCCAAATTTTTAGAAATTATATTACCCAGTAGGTATTACGAACACATCAAAATGAAAATAACATTTTCAAGGGAGTTTTGTGTTTGTCAAGTTTAGTGTTGTGGAGTGAAGGGTCTCGCTTCAGCCCACATTCATTTGGCTTTCAGATGAAATCTGAGACTTAACCCCCCATCTTTCACGGGAATGTGACGCTTATCGCTACAATACTGACACTCCGTGGCGGAGATACACGTGGACGGTTTGTAGCCTACCTACGTTCACCGGTGATACGGCAAACAGATTTCTGCTGAAAAGGATACGTCCGGTGAATATTTCATAAGATATCTTGTAGTCTTGTATAAACTTTACAATTAAAAGTACTTTGTTTTTTGATCGACATAACATTTTAAAGCACACCTACTCATGCTTAAAAAGCAAACTTACCGTAAAAACACGAGATTTTGGTATACATAGAAAATATTTTAAAGGGTTAGTGAAAGGGATAAACTAGTGATGGAGGATTCACATCCCAAAGCTGCAATTTAAGTTGAGATGAGGTCGGTGTTCTGGTCGTCACTGTAAAGCGTTGTCATTTATTTTGGAGGAAATCTCTATTTACGAATGATCCATTATGAATTTCAAACATTTATAGAAAAATGTGTCGAAAATAAAACATTAATAATGTTTATTCTTGTGTTTTTTTTAAGTAAGTTTTAATTTTGATAGTCTCAAATACAAGTTTGACTACTTGTACTTGTTTGACTACTCGTATTATTTGATCTGCCATAAGTTTACTACATTACATGCAACAGAAAATTTAAAAATTTTTATTACATGAAACAAATCTTGGAAGCCCTATGTAATTAAGGAAAAATCCTCATTGAATAAAATTACAAAACACGTACCAACCACAATGTTTGGTGAGAACTGTGTCACACGTATTATATTAGACTCTCAGGTGGGTGACGTTCCTTTGAACTATGAGCAGAATAGTGATACATTGCAGTGTTACGTTTTATTAAAATCAATTGCACATCCTTTCTTGTTAAAAATATTTATGTAGCTTTTAATGATATGTATTGCTGAGAAAACTATTTTATAACATTTATAATCAAGACTTTTTGACAGGCATGAACAGGCATAAAAACTTAATAAACTTTTAAGATTCGTACTTGGTCACTATAGTGAAAGAAATTTGATAAGTTACCTTAATAACTAATAAGAACCTTTTAAGTACTTTTAGACATTTTCAAATATTACGAAATGTTACTTTTAAAGATTCTTTGTGGTAAAAACCAGTGCATTTACACACCAATGCAGTTTTAGTACACCTAAAACATAGATTTACCAACATTTGCTCTTGATTATGCAGTTTTAGGGAGCAAATCTGGAAACTTCATAAACACTCGGAGTCGGGGTAGATTCCCAGGATCGTAAACAAGTTGGTTAACATTGTTTACTTGACTCTAACGACTTTCCGCAAACTCACCCTAACACAATACTTACGCTGTATGGAGATGGTTTGTTTTTGCTTATATATATTCAATGTCTAAAGCCTTTAAGAATTTACATAGTAACCAAAACATATTTGTTGAGCTAGTTTTAACGAGGTACAATCATTTTATAAACACAATAAACAAGTGTAAACCCGCAAATTAAATAAAATTACAGAATTATTTGGATATGCCACTTTTAGTTGCAGTAAAATAGGTTTAAACAATAACACTCAGTTAGTGTCAAAAAGTGTTGGATTATTTTAAAATGAAATTGACCTTAAATACAATCTTGCTGGCTTTATAGTGTCTTATGTGGCTGTATAGTATTGAAATTGATGCATTGTAGGCTTAAAAAATAACAAATATTAATTTTTAATTAGTTTTCTATGTTCAGAGTACTCGTTGCAGCATGTTCCCTCTTCCCTCTAATTTTCAACTCTATCGTTTTTCAACTATTAGAACTAAATAAAAAACGATACCTAGGATAATCATCAATCTATAAAATTACTTGATAGGAAATTAGAAGGTCACTGGTAAGATTTTACTTGACATTATTGATTCGTATAGAATTTTACTATTAATAACCATTTTAAAAGTACATATGGTCATTGTATTGTGGCAGATTTTCCCCACAAACAATTCATTAACATAAAGCAGTTGGCTTTAACGACAAATGAAAATTTAATTGGTGACAACCGTTTGTCCATCGTGTCAGGAACCTTGATAATAAAAACACCGGAACCACTACAGTCGCGTCGTTCTGTTATTTTTAATAACGCCATCCGCTTTGAACGTGGTACGAGCAATATTGCCAACCGTACAACATAACAACATGTCATAACACCGGGGTTGTATTGCAATCATGTTTAAGGTTCTTAAATAGGTATGCTGCGAAATCACTCTTAGAGAAAGGCTGTAACTTGGATATAAGGTTAAAATTAATAAACACCTTTTTTATTAGTATGATACGTTTTGTTTGCAATCGGAAATGAAAAAAACAAACATGTATATATGTTCTTAAATGCTCATAAGGATAACACTGAAACTTCATATTTAGACTGTAGGGCGGTAACCAGATTTTTCTCAGACCTGAAACCAGCTCCAATCGATTCCTCGTGGCCTAAACCCCGTTTTAAATAGAAAATATCAAACATTCTTAGACAGAAAAAATATTGCCGGTACAAACTGTGCTTTATAAAATTATAATATGTGACTACACTTTAAGAGGGTGTTGGAGTGCCGCCATGTTGGATTTATTTCCCATAAGAGCAATGCTAAACTTGTCCCCGGCATTTGTCATATAATTTCTTTATTTTTGTCCGATTGGTTCAGAATAAATAGCGTTTGAATAACAATTAAATTCCCCGTTCCTTTTGCGGGATCGATTCTTTGTAAATAATTTACAAAATTCTGTAGAAAATGTTTTAAAAGTAGTAAAAAACTTGCTTTGTTATTTCAAGTTAGTAAAAAACACGAATTAAAAAAAAACCTCCCGCAAACCAAATCCGCCTTAATGAACCCTTTATTTAGAGCTATAAACCATTATTTTCTGATAATAAATAAAAGAGTTATTTGACATCCCGTTTAACATTCTTATGGGGGAAAGGCGGAATTTGGATTGACTCCAACGCCCTCTTAAGAGTAAAAGTTATATGGTAAATATATGTTAGAAAAATAAATACAAGGCGTAAATAAAGTATGAAACATGAAACTTAAGTCAATAGGTATTGAAACTTTGATTGTAGTATAGTAGGATTGATTGAAACTTGCCTACCGGTATTTCATATCGATTACCGTACAATAATATTTACTTATTATATTTTGTCTAAAACCTCAAAAAGTATATCATGAGTAAAGGAACTTATGTTGTGATTTCAGGTGTTGTTAAAAGTCGGTAGAGAAACATAAAAAGCATAAACTGCTGTGAGCGGAGTTGTTGCTCCAAGTCCCTTAGCTCCAACAATAGGCATTGCAACAGCTTCAGCGCCTAAACCCCTTGTGATACTGAGACTTACTTTTGGAGATATGATAAGAGTTTCGTTTGGCAACTTAAAAGACCATACATTTCGGAGATGATTATACATATATTTTAATTTTAATATATTGCCAAAATAAACATAAAATGAAAGTAATGTACAGTAAAAAAATATATTTTTTAAAGAGTTTATAATATATTTATTTATTAGACAGAATTAGTTGGTTATTTAATGAATTGGTTATTTAATGGTTATTTAATCCTTAGGAGTGACAACGTTCAATGAATTATAGACAAACTTTATTCTATAGTCAATCCTTTAGAAACAAATAAGAATTAATATATAATACAAGTTTATTGAGTAATGAAGAAAAATAAGGGATGCGATCTAAAACCATAGTCAAAACAAATTTAGTTAAAACTCTCATTAGGCTTGTAAATAAAAAATAAAAATAAATAAAATAAAAACATACTATCAAGCGGAGCAACAACGCCATTCATTACAGTGCGAATGCCCAAATTAATTGTCCCGATGTGTAATCGATGTGTTCTAGCTACGGCTGAACCAACGATATCCACCAGTAATTAACATGTCACAACCAGTGACATTTTAATGAAACGTTTGTCCGATGTTGCAACCGTTGCAATGACGCCGTAGCGCATTCGGCTGCTCGGTCGATCATTGTAATGGCGGAGTATAGTATTATACTACTATAGTATTATACTATAGTAGAAGGAGTGGTCTTGAGTAAAAATTACTGACTTGTCTTTCATTGAATTTATGATGGAATCCGTTGTTGACTGTAAAGGTTATTTCGCAACTGTATTGATGTACAAAAAAGAAGTGTGTTCAATAACCTTTAAACTGTTAAATGTAAATTTTAGGTTTGCGTCTATGTAAGCATTTTTACGCATTGAAACTCACATTAATTAAAAATACTATGCAAATTTAATATTTTTATAGGGATTAATAACCATCAAATTAAATAATTAGATATTGTTTAAAATTTTTTGTCAAAAGAACTCAAAAATAACCAATAACACCAGGGATAAATATTCAAAGTTTACTGGTTAGAATTAACTCTCTAAAAAGTTATTTTAGGTTAGGATACAATGTATAGCATTTGTAAATATGAACATTTTGTTAGAATACTTAAATTAAGTAACTCTTAATTATATGGCATTTGAAAATATAAAAAAAAAAGATACACGCAGATCTCAGAAACGAACAAAAATGTTAAAGCTACAACGACGAGTGGTGTAAAGACGAGGTCTTAAACCTCGGTTGAAAAATAAACAATTCATGGTGATACTTTAGAAACTAGATACTTTCTTTACTCGGTGATTTTGACCAAACTTTTGATCCAACACTGTGATTTCTTGCAGATTTTAGTAAGTGGTCTTCTTCATAATTATATAAAAATTATATAAAAATAGGTTCTAAAACCTTTTATATAAAAATATAATATGAATGGTTTATTGATTAGACATGCAAAACTTAAGCATAAACTTACGATTTATTGCAGTTATTTTTTGTTACAGTAATGAAAAAGAAATAATTATAAACAAATATAATATTAAAAAGTGCTAAAGTAAGACGTGTATTACTTAAACTATGACTAATTATTCTTATCACTTTATTTTCACTGTGTTTTCACCAATCCTCATTATTTAAAAGCATATTTAAAACAATTAAGTCGAAAACATCTTCACTTTCAAGATGAATTTCCCTACAAGATTCAAAAATACAATTTCCCGAAAATCCCATGAATTCGAAAGTTTATAATGATTGTTTCAGAAATCTTAACTTTGCTTATAAATATATTCAAATCACAATATTTGATCACAATAAAATTCAAACAAGAGTTCACATTACAATTGAAAATGAGACGTCACAAATTATGTATATTTAAATGACTCGGTCTGTTCACAATGTTACAGCCACAGTCACCGAGCAGGAGCAAATTGGCCATTGACCATTTACATCAGGTCTGGTGCATCTAGTGAGCAATCAATTGACATGCATCGCTCGCCATTTGGCCAATCGTCGATGTACAAGAGGGGGAGGGGGAGAAGGGGGGGGGAAGGACATGAAGGTCCATTACAATCAGTCTCATTGTTGACTTTGGCCGTTGAGGATTTTACTACTTGATATTTGTATTCTGTGAATATTACGTAAGGGTCCCATTTTCAAGGTATTTGATACGTCTTTTAACTACATTGTAAAATAAATATAGACTTGGGTGTCCTAGTGGGGTTACGAAAAAAATAAAATTTTATAAAATTTGTATTGTATGTAACGTGACACCTTACAGATTGTTTACGTGTCATATCAAAAATCCTTGTTAAAGAAAATAATAGGAAATATTTAAAGAATCTATCTATCTTCTTATTTCATAAGGGATTCGTCTGTTACGTCCCTTTTTCTCTCGACCTACTGAACCGATTTTTAAGATTGAGGTGTCATTTTAAAGCTTAGGATATAGGCCTACCGCAGTGACGAATCGTAATTAAAAAGGTCATATGGTTTCGGACTTCGCCCCCCTCGCATTTTATTTATTTCTAGAGGGCGCTTTAAAATGTTGACCAACTTTTATTGCAAGTTCTTTAATGTGAATTAAAATTTAACAGCTGATTACCTTCAGATGAATTTTAAAAGCCTAATAGTAAACAAAAATAGATCTCTGTCACTTCATAATCAACATTCACGTACTGTAGGTGAGTTTCACTAATACAGAATCATAAAATGCGAAATTTGCGCACGGGCCACCTCGTACTTATTTAATACGCTAAGGGGTTTTTTGTCTTGAGAACTCCTCCTACAATTTTCAACCGATTTTAAAGTTTTTGGTGTCGTTGGATAGGGCTTGGTCTGTAGTTGTTTCCGCCAAAAATTGATGAGAATCGGACTGAAAATAAAGGCGCTATCCAACATTGAAATCTCAAAATTTCCCATTTAAATAACATTGGGGAGTGAATAAAGCATTTGAAACATCTGTTAATAATCAGCTGTAAATACGTGTAGGTATTGGCGATTAAAGATATTCACATTATTGGATTGGTCGGGTGTCATTGATTTAGAGCTAAAGTAACATCTGTACTGTATTTAAATAAATTGATCGATTTCGAGCAACACATATACTAGTATAAATAGAATCAACTCAGGAATCCGTTTGAAAGCTACTCAATATAGATGTTTGGTATATAGATCTGTATATGATACTAGTATGTTGTAAACATGTTTTAAACCCATTACCGTTGTATTTCAAGATACAACTTGTGAGGGTCATTTCATTTTACTATATGGTGTTCAGGTACCTTTTGTAGCTATAAGTCAACAAGGTATTTATGGCAAGAAATGCATCAGAAAGTTGCACAAGATAATAAAAAGATTGCAGTAAACATTTATGACAGTAAATAACACATTTCTTTAATTTTTTTTATAATGTTTTTAGTGATAGCTAGATCATGATTGGGTAATGACTATAGGCCTAAATTCTTAAGTTGTTCGCCCAATTAGTTGTTTAAGGTAGTTATTTTATTAAATTCAAACAAAAAGCAAACTGTTGAAGAGTAATATTTAGTACAAAAATATCAGTTAGAAAAACTAGCTTAAGAAACTTATTAACATAATTCCTGGCCAATAATCTACAGTAAATCCATTATCACGAATACATTCTTAGGTAAGTTCAATACTAGTAGCATTTGCTATTACGACCTCATTAGCATTCAAGGTTGCTCCATTATTTCTGCATTTCCCTCCCACATGTCTATCCAGGCGTTTTATTGTCACCGTCTACAATAGGTATATGAGATCATAAAGATAGCTAGATAACAGTGTCCCTTACCGCGGTATCGCGAAGAAACGCGTGGCTGTACCTAATGATGGTCTGTAATGACAAGCTATTGGATTTAATTTCATTCAATTAAACTTCTAAACGCAGGTAACATTTTCGTAACTATGTACAGTTTTTGGTTCTAAATGGTGTTTTATGTTAAAGTCTAATTCTAAGATTAAACGGATCCATCCTTACTACATTTGATCTAAACTCCTCCTTATGGGGTGTGTAAATGTAAAATTAATTGTCGAATGATTTCCTTGAAAGAAGAATTTGGAGAAAAACACCACTTACCTTTTTACTATAAAAAAAATAAAAAAAATAAACATAAACTAACTAAAACGTTGGTAAGACCTGTCTTTCAATGATAAATTCCCAGTTTAGGCTGAATAGTCAATTGATATTTAATAGTTTTTTTTTCAATCTGCATTTAGTCTTTTTATCTCTCTTTTATCACTCTTTTAAAGGCTATTTTGAACTTTACCTGACATGTTTACTACTATGATGACAGTGATATTCTTACTGATGTGTTTTTTGGGAACAGTGAGTACTCTTTTAATTATCATCCAGTAAACATTAACACCGGAAACATCTAAACAAAAAACTTTAAACTGCAAATATTAATACTGTAGTAGTAATATTATTAGTTCATATGACATTCACAACATATGCAGTTTAAATAATTAACGAACTTAACGTGGGTAAGTAAACAAAAAAGCTAAAAAATACTGAACATAAAGTGAATCTCTAATGGGCATTCAAAGAGAATACTTTAATTTGAAACATCACCAGGCCCTTTGGGAAACTGAATAATTAACGAAATGACTCTCTATTAAAGTGTGACAAATACACGAGTTGATTTACTATGTGTAAAAAATAATCCGTTCGTGATAAAAGCTTCAAACACTATCTATACATTTTTTTTAACTCCCATTCACAACATTAATTCATTAGAATACTAATTGGAAATGAACAACTAAACTTTTGCCTAAAATTTTATAATATTTTTCATTCGTAAATAATCGTAAGAGCACAAATGACAAAAAACCGTTATTTGTACGTTTTCACAACCTAATAAATGATGTGGCATTATACGGTTGTGTCGTATTGTTATATGATAAAACAAATGACATTTTTTATAATTTATATCAGTATAAACTTGTAAGATTTAAAATTATCGTTTATACTGTAACTTAAATGACTCACGTATGTTTATCTCAATGAGGACCGTCCAAAGCCATTACCTGAAACAAGAAAATTAATAATTAGATATTTTATCAAATTAACACTAACTAAATAATTAATCTATATATCGAGTTATATGACAAATATACCTAATGTAAAGTATCAGTAAAGCCTTGGTTTGCCTTAGTCTGCAAAAACATGCGGTTCTAAAGACAAAACCGAATTCGGAACTCGATTAGGTTTTGTTTTATTTGGATTATCGAGATAAATTCCTCTCTTTCCGGGAGGAAAAGCGCCCCCAACGATAAATCTAACTTGTAAGGGAAGAAATATCCAATTAATTTAACACGGAAACCTAATGGGAGGAGATAAAAGAGAGAAACAGTGGAAAAGGTGTTTTACTGTCTAAGATGGGGTTCACACAACGTTGATTGCTTTTTACGTTACTTAAAATTTAAAACTCTTTCCGTTGTATGTGTAGGTTTAATATTTTTACTACAATAATTCACAACGTAATTAATATTCATAGCTCATAAAACACAATTACTTTGCAAGGACTGAAATAGAATGATTATTGTATTAAATATCTTATAATAATGGTTTTAGAATAAGTGTTTAATAAAAGTGTTATTCCAATTGATTCTCTTTTCTGCGGATCTTTTCTTGTAATTATCCCTGTATTAACAACTTCAATTTCTGAATGTGGACGAAATTAAGTAAATTTATTGGTAATATATTATTAAATATACTCAGTGAATACATTTTTGAAGACCAGTTGGTTTTGTATTAAAATTTCCATTCATCACAACTTATTTTTCATGAGGTTATTTAGCATGACTAAAAATATTACCATATTTTTTCAACTATTAAGTAAGTAACTAAAACTAACAACTGTATAGAAAACAGGAATTTGTATTCAGTTATAAAGTTAACATGTATAAAATCCCTCTCAAGTAGTTTTGAATATTTTTAAAAATACTGAATATTTTGTTCAAAACTAAGAAAAATTCAAACAACCGATTCAAAATTCGAAAACAAGGAAAATGTATAATAGTTGTAATTATCTACAGATCTGTTAAGGCTTTTAACAGGAAGATTTATGGGGTTGAGTCGTTAAAACTAATGAATATTTATTCTGGATTCTCGACTACAAACGATAATAACATCTAGTTAGTGTTTTCAGGTTTAATAGACAGTTGTAAGAGTTGTTACATGTGACACTACAGAGGCAAGGCTGTGGCTTTAGGCGGCGCTGTTTTACAAAACCACTTATAATGTCGCCTACGTGATTTCAACTAATTCGACCAATTTGCTGTTAGAACCAATATTTCATCTGGTCAATAATATATTGTAACTAGTTTTACAAAATCCATTCAACTAATGGACTGTTACTCATTTTCGAAATATTGATCGAGCTACAAACTAAATGAAAAATAATAAAAATACAAAGAGGTGCAAAAATAGGTATACAGCAATGAAATGTTTTATAGAATAAATAGGTTTATTTATACAAAAGTGTAACTTTTACAATCCTTTACTATCTAAGAGTGTTAAGATACAAAGATCTTTAAAAGTGTTAGGCCTAATAATATGTTAACGGCAATCAGGTTTATTAGCTTATGGCAATTAACAAGTGGCTTGGATATTTCCAACCAACTAAAACTGTATACATACTTTTGCACCTTTCTGTTTATAAAATTATTAAAATTAAAGGGTTTTATACTATATGAAGGGAAGGATTCGAGTCAGTATGAATGAATTTTTATCTGGTTGAAATAATGTTGCAGTTATAACTATTTTCAATAAATTCAAACGCTTCTCATTATTTTAAGTCATTTGTGACGTGTGGAAATTTTGTTTAACATAATTTATTCTCTGGTAAAAGATCGTTTTAAAGAATACTTGAGTAAGTCGATAAATATGTACTACTCAATTATACTCTTCTAAAGGATAAAGGTATAACTTTAGTCCAAAAAAATCACTACTTTCGTGTACAGAATTGCTGAAAAATTTTTAAGGGATCAGCTAACGAGTAATAAATGCAATAGCATAGATTTCAACATAATATTAAAAATAGTTATGATGTCAGCAGTCGACTACAAGACCATTCTACATTTCCAACTCCACAGGTTATGTCACGGAGCAGTCATAGTGGTATCACATATTCATGAAAGAACAATGCCGATTCGGAGTCACTTTGAAACCTGATCCTCCACTCGCATATCCGCTTAGGCTTGCAGATTGCAGAGTATCATGGCCACCCGTGTCACCACATTGTACAATATTAACATGGGACCGGACCCGGCCCTCGATATGCTACGATATTGGAGGGCCAGGTGTCGGTGGGAAATGAAATTTCGGGGATAGAAACGATATAATCATATGTTTTCTCAGATTTCGAATGAAATCAGTAATGGAATGTCCTATGAACGTCTAAAACGAAATAACGTGCCTTTTTTATGATTAATACATTGGAAAATGTATATTTAAAAATCAAAGAATATTTTGTAGAAGGTTAACTTTTATTTTACAACTCATCTTATAGTTCGGTCAATTGACCAATTTTGCTTAACGTACACAATTCTGTGACTGTTAAAACAGTTAAGAATTGTATTAGGCTTGTAATGTATTAAAAATGTTGGATTATTTAGGATCTAAGGTTATTAGAGTGAGGTATTCTGGAAAAAAATTTGGTGAAATCTACTCATACAGTAATAATTTATACAACTAATTAAACCATGAGATCAAACTAAAATTAAATCACTAGAAAACCCTATACAGTTTTATGTACATTGGTAAAACTCTGTGTAAAGGTTATTTTACTGAAGCATATAGATCGGCAATACTTTTGTATTTATTGACCATTTCATAGACCATAAAGTGTAAGCTCCTAACTTTGTAGTTAAACACTTGTAAGTTATTACATTTTTTTTTAAGATTAACCAGGTCAGAATTCACCTTTCTACTATTTTCTCTTTATTTATTATTTCTTTGACTTATCAATAGAAATCTATCTATTAGCACCAAAATCAAGCTGAAAATATAAAAATAGCTAATCTACTATTAAAAGAGTAATTGAATTGACTAAAAAGTGGATGCTGGGACTAACTTCTCATTTTAATTAAAAGTTTTGCAATAAATATTCAGGAAGAAACCCCACTTCATCGCAAAATCGGCCCACGGCAAATTTGTTTGAAAAGTATCTCGGAGAAAAGGAAACAAGTTTAAGCAGAAAATTAATATTAGTTTAATCTGTCACCTTCTTTTTAATCAGTCGTCATTACAAAAAAAATCATAGATGTGGGGTTTATCACAGTTTTGTTTTTACATTACAAAAGTAGCCTAAACATCAGTAATGGAAAAAAATATATTACATACTATGAAATAGGTAAAGGGATTTGTTAACAACAAACGATTTTAGTAAAAAGTTAAGGAGAAAAATAGGCTAGTTAATACACAAAGCAAACTTATGGATATGAAAAATTTACTGCTTCATGCTATGTCACATAAAAGAAAACAGTAAAAGTGAAATTTAGGATTTACTTATATAGGATAATTAATGAACTTAAGAATACTTAACACTTATATTTTGACTTTTTTTAATAGTCCTTCTAACAATAATACTCTTACATGCCACAAGTGATGCATGTATGATTTATGAGATAAAATATGCATTTCAAGGCTTTAACTTTTGCAAAAATACATTAGACATTGATTCAATAGATTTAAATTGAAAGGTAACAAAGAAGGATCTAGACATAAGTAAAGAACAAAGCTTCGAATATCGAGAACCGATTCCATTTTCCGAAAACTCTTTCCGCTCGACTTCTGTTATTTCATCCAAGTGACTTGTCTCCATTTGCTCGGAGATAAATGCACTCCAGAGTCGGAACTAAAATAGTGAACCCATTTTGTAAATTGAAATTACAATAATTCTAGTCTATATTATGTGTCTTAAACAAAACAAAAATGTATCTAGAAAAAGGCTCAAAGATACAATGTCTATATTCAAACACGCCGGACCTTATGAAACTATCTAAGTTTGCATTATCTCTTGGAAACTCAGTTATTCAACCTTGAAATACAATAGAGATGCTGAAGTCACTTAGTTCCCGTGCTGCTGCATCTAAACCCTGGCATTGTTCCATAAAAGGCGTTCTTTAATGATATCTCATTATAATAATTACTATTCGACAGTAGCTCTTCCGCATTCCAACGGTTGAATCAATATCAACACATATTACTTATTTGGGTTTTAATCCAAAATTATTGTTAATAAAAATAAATAATTTCGATAGTCATGAGGAAATTTCAGTGAAGGTAAATTTTAATATGTTTTTCATGTTTATGGTTGTCAAATTGATTAAAAATAGTTTCACTCAAATTGATGAAATTACTCAGAAAATAATTTTTAATCTGGAGATTTATCTTAAGCAATGTAAAATGTTGTGTTCACAAAAAATAGGTGAATAATTTTTATTCTTAAATTAATTATGATAGCAAATATTTAACATTTCAAGGCTCAGATTTATTCTCATGGGATCCGTTCGCAAAAAATATTAATTGATTTTTAACACACTTCAAAAGATTTACAAATTTGTAATGTTGTTTTGTAAATTTTTCACTTTGGTGATGTTTTCAAAATTAAAGTGTTACTACCCCTTAATGGGTAATAAATTACATTTGTATGAGAAATATAAAATTATCTCAAGTTTGACAGAACCCCTATGTACGTTCTTCTAGAGCTCGACAGACACAGTATTGATTCGTTTCATTCCCAAGCTCGCGAGGAAGCTAAACCATCGGATTTCGTCGAGAGGGGAACAATTTAGCCCGGGAATCGGTCGCCGTAAACTTGTTTAATTGGGCGAGTAAAACTTGACCCATGAAAGGCAAATGCTGCATCAGCAATCCAGGGAATAGCCACCGAACCGGTATCTATTCTTCTTCTCTTCCTTTGTGCTAATTTTAAAATATAAAAGAGTTAATTTTACTATACAGCAATTAAGAATACATCACTACTTTGAGAACTAAGGTTGAAAAATGCGTTTAGTCCCAGTCGATTTTTTTTTTACTAACGAACATTACACGTTGTAAAAACCTGCCGTTACAAGTAGCTCATTTTCTGTTTTAACGGAAGTAATCATATTATTATTGTTAAATAATTTTTCATAATACAGTAGTATTATTTTTCAACGAAAACTTTCTTTAAAATGCATTTTAAAATTGATTAATGTTTTTGTTAACCCGTTTATATAAGAGAAATTGAATGGAAAAAATAACGCATGTAAATTTACAAAAATCGCTTGATTCTTGGAAAATTTCTGAAAAATTATTTTATGTTCATTTATGTTAATATCTATTTGAATCTTGACCAAAATCGGTGAGTAAGTTTATTGTTCAATGTAATTTAGTTTGAGCTGAAAATAATTGGTTTTATGTCAGTTAGTTAATGCATTAATAATATCACCAACAATTAAAACCAAGACATTTGTGTTGCAAGTTACTTACTGATCAACTATTAATGTCACAAACATAAATAATAAAACGTCCACATAATATGTAAAATAATAAAGAATAAAATAATAGGTATAGTACTTGATTTATTTTGAAACGTCTTTAATTGTTTCATTTCGATGAATAAAAATAAACTATTGATAAACCATTATTGTGTTTCATAATTAAAACTATTGAGCACAAAATCTTACAAAAACACTGCGCGTTGATTTATATGAACAATGTTCCAGCTGAGCAAATATCCAGTAGTAATTATTGTGTCACAAACAGCCCCGGTTTAGTTAAACATGAACTGAACTTGCAACTCTGTTATGTTATGTTATGTTATGTTATGTTATGTTATGTAACTCTGTATGTAGTTGTGGGATTTAAACATGGATTACTGAAATATTAATCATGGCATTGTTGCAGATTAAATAAACCACAATAATTTGAGTTAGATAATTCTTACTGTTGTTTTTATATCTTTGATCGGTTTATATTTATATTTCTGGGTGAGATGTATGATTAATTTTACTCGAATTAAGAATAAAAAATAAAATTTTGAGAATACATTGTTGTTTTTAATCGAACGATCAATAATATAAACTTTTGATTTCACAGTACACCTAGTTATTACAATTTACTTTAAAATGAAATAAAGATTTCGTAAAGAAGTAGCTTATGTTTGAGTAGCTTATGTTATCACCATAAGCTTAGTCTTATGGTGATATAAATAGGAGGCGGCCGGTATTGTAGACTCTTAAGATGAAGTAATTACTTGTTGCTACGGATAATTTGAATTTTACTAAATTGGAAAACAAAATCAAATTTACTTAATTTTTGAAGTAAACCAAGAAATATTCAGCAAAATTAATAAAAACGAAAAATTCCTCGGCCTTTGGTCTTCATAGCAAAGTTTTCAGTATGACGATCTATCCAGATATGAAAAAATTTGCCCAGTTCGAGTTTCAGATGACCATTTATATTCATGCCACACTCAATAACACTTAGATGATTCGAAATAACTACCATACACATTTTCTTGATTTACAAAACAAAAATTACATTTTGAAGTCGTATAAACGTTTTCCTGGTCCTAGGCAAGTTAGAGAGGATTCATTTTACAAAATTTAATTCATATTCAACAATATTCAACATACAATTATATCTAGATATGCTAATGTAATTCAATGAAAAAAAAACCTTTAAACTTGACTGAACACACTGTCTGCTTGAAATGGCAACGGGTGGGTGCAATGTAATAGGTGCAACAATTACGTTAGTAGTACCACAAAGAGTTCTTAAAACACCGTAGTGTCGCTGAGTTTTCCTGAAGGAATAAAATTACTTTACCTGTAAATCCTTATTTTATAAAGTTAATTCATTTCAACAAACTCTTTTAGTAAAGCCTGTTAGCTAAGTTCTTTTTTCTTGGCAGTAGATTTTTTTGCCTATACTAAAAAGTCACAATTTCTTTATTGAAAGTTAAAAGTAGTTTAACAGTGGTTTTCTGTAAAAATATATAATTATACTTAATTACTTCCTTCTTCATTAGTACTTGAATAAAATAAATATATAATTTAAGATTAAAATGGGTTTAAAACACTCATCAACGTGTATATGACAAGTACAAAAACTAACGCTTGGGCTTAATATGTTATGATTATACATTAAGTAATTAAACTATTGTTATGTAAATACTAAGAATTTTTGTACCCCCATATCCTATTAAAAAGTTTCATATCGGTTGATGTATAATGTTTGTTCAGTGTCTAGTTTGCGGCTTTTCTATTTAAAATTACATACTGTGGACCAAAACTATCAAAAGTCGAATTTGACACGTAAAAGTAATTTTTTTTATTCAACTCTGTGATAATTTAATAAAAACTAGCATACGTGTTGCTCGAAATCGAGCAATTTATTTTAATACAATACAAATGTTACTTTTAGCTCTAAATCAATGATATCCAACCAATCCAATATTGTGAGTATCTTTAATCATTAAAACTGCACGTATTTACAGCTGATTATTAACAGATTTTTAAAATGCTTTATTCAATCTCAATGTTATTTAAATGTGAAATTTTGAGATTTCAATGGCCGATAGCGCCTTTATTTTTAGTCCGATTCTCATCAGTTTTTGGCGGAAACAACTACAGACCAAGCCTTATCCAACGACACCAAAAACTTGAAAATCGGTTGAAAATTGTAGGAGTTCTCAAGACAAAAAAAACCCTTATCGTATTAAATAAGTATAGATAAGCTTCGTCATTATTTTTCTAATGCAAAACATTAAAACTCCACAGTTTAAAATCTAAGTTAATGGTAATGACATAGTTTACTGTAATCTACTTCTATTGATCCCTCATCACCGCCTGAACTCAGGGGCAAGTCTAGTAAAGTTTAGTGACAGTTGCAACAATATTCAACCGGTAAAATCAATAGGGGAACGCTTAGCCAGCCTTATTGCAGTGGGGGAGCTAAGTCAAACACCGTCAAATAGAGGGCTGAAATGGCAATGAATTGGCGCAATAAATCACGTGGCTCTGTACTGGCAATGGAATTCCTATACCGACTTGAAATACTCCGGCAGAATTGTGTTATGTAATGGTATTTTTCTTTTAAGATTCATGAAATGTATTGTGTCCTATTGTTTGATTTTGAAGAGTTTGTGAGAAAAAATGGAACTCACTACAACTACTTGGTTTCTAGAAGAAGAAATCAACGGTGGAAAGTAGAGAAACATAAACAAATTAAAATACTGTTTAAGTTAAAAACAACAATCAAATTAATAATTAAAAGCTTAATTAAAATCTTTCGAGTAAAGTATCTTAAGAGAACTCTTACAATGTAATGTTGAAGTATACTAAATTACGAACTAATCAATACATGCTAGAAAAAATAAAATGCCATCTGGTACTTTAAAACATACTCTTTTGAAAAACTTTAATATCTTGTTGGAGCTATGTATTTTGCATGGAAGGAAAATATTGTTGACGATCAAAGATGTTTTATTTATAACGATTTTACAAAACATTAATTTAAAAATACTATAAAGCCGTAATTACAAACTCAATAACTATTGAGTTTAATTATTTAGTTTTAGGCAAGTAATGATTATTTCAATATTACTTCATTAAATTTAAAAGTATATATATATATATATATATATATATATATATATTTTTTTTTTTAAGTACAAATATTACTGAACTATTAATAATACAATTTTTAAACATAACTGTATGTAAATGGGTGAGAGAGGCGGGCGGGCTACAGGTAGAGTATCAGCCGGTAGAGACAGCCAGTGTCAATAACTTGCCCTTATTATGCCCTTGTTGTTGGCTAAAGGGCCCTTTGTGGCCCTCTTATCAAGTGTGTTCACTTTGTTGTGCCTCCAGAACAGGGCGGAATTATCCATCGTCACTACACCGAACATACGGTAACTCCAACCGGTACCCGGAATATCTGTGGATGGATTCTGTGATTAGAATCAATGGAAAAGTAACTGAACTGAACAGTAGAACTTGTTGAAATATTTTAGTTTGATATGGACATTAAAATTGGTTTATGTGTAATTATTTAAAATCAATGAGGGGTTAAATAATTTCACCTCATTGTCAACTGCAAAAGGATGAATGTTTTAAAAATACATGGCAAATTTCTGTAATACAGTTTATGTATTCACATTCTTTATAGCATTCGTAGTATTGACTGAAGTGTTATAAAGTTACTAAGAAATTTTACTCCGTCACTACCCTGTCTACTTTTACTAGCCAAGACGTTTATGGGAAAGATGGCAACACTGTAACTATCTACAATAGGGTACGTAATATATTAAAAATAACATTAAATTTTAATACTAACTGTTCACAAATTACCCACTTTAACCTATAGGAACTTAATGTTTTCAATTAGTTTAGTATCGGCGATATTTAGATGTTTTAAAATATCACAAAGGCCCTTCAAACGACTGACATTATCTTAATTTTAAAGAAATACACTATGGAATTGTATTTTAATCCTCCAATTCAAAGGTTAATAAATAGTAATATACAATTTATATTATTGTGAAAAAAACACTCTATAGTTTTTTTAACACTGTATTCTCCACTGTTACAAATAATTGATTTAATAGTATGCAGTAAATATTGAACACGCAGTCCATTCCGATTTTCCCCCTCGGCCTACATTTTAGTTCCCCTAATCAATACCCATGTTTGTCCCCCCTCTCAGACAGCATAAATAAATATACCTCATTAACCACCCTCCACATCTGCGCTTGTCGAGATCCCGGTTGACATCCTCTCTTTTGTCTGTTTGCCAACTGCATAATCCTTTTTAATCTTTTTCAGCTCTTGTAGGAGAAAGTCCAATCGAGGTTCCTAGGGACCACTTGGACCGTCCTAGGCATCAATAACATTAAGGAACTTGGGTTAGACAAGGATCTCCATAAGTTTCTTAGGATCAAGATGGAAAGAGTAATTTGCATATTTGCAGGATCAATTTTATTTTTTAACCTTTTGTCCCCAGAAGTTTTAAAAATTAAGAACATTTTAAAGGGAGACAAATCATCAAAGAGATTACAGAATCGGCCTTCACAAGATCTCGTTCATAGCGATCTTTTCGAGGGAAATATCAGTTTGTTTATGGTTGTTTACGGCAGTTGTTTATGACACATGGGCCGGACCGGCCGTTAAAATCGGCATAAACAACGCAAACATGTGTTAAAATGATCCTCAGTTGTTCCATTTCAAACCGCAACGCCAGTTCACGTTTTCTAACCACTTCTGTGCTTGAAATTACCTCAATATATTGAAGTTTTGACTACATTTAACCTGTAATTTTTAAAATAATTTATAGTGTATTTAAAACATATTGTTGCTTGAATTTTTTTTATGGTAAAATAAGTTTATTAAAAAAAAATTTTTATCTCAAGCCAAGCCGAAATATTTCAAAAAGTCAAAAAATTTTGAAGCTGTGATGAATTATTCCTGACGAAGGATATGGGCTCCTGGGCTTAAATCATTAAAACTCATTTCCTTACGCTCCCCCCACATCATGTCAGCTCGACATGCGTGTGGCTGGCGGAGTCTGGTATGTAAAATATACTTAAACGTAAAACCTTTAAAAACATTTATGGAGGTTTATACTAGATTTTTAATGTCCCTTTGTCGTTGAGTGAAATTATTTCAGCACATGAATCTCTCTTATTTGTTTTGATTTCAACCCGATCAACTACATTTAATTAGAATTTTATAGTGAACTTCATAAAGGATATTTAACCAACACAGTTACTGTTAGCTACTGGCATTAAAACAAACATTGCTAAACCAAAAGTTTAATTTTTTATATCTCAGAGAAAAAGCATTGGTAAAGCAATAAGCATAAGAAAAACAACAGTAGCGCAGAGACATGTACCACCACAATATATGAGCGAGATACGTGAGTGTAGCATTCCTCAGGGTGACGTGGTGTGAGATGGCTCATGGCGTCATAGCGATACAATCTCGTCCGTAGCGTAGACATGAAAATAAATCCTAGACAA
Organism: Neoaliturus tenellus; assembly: GCA_030545055.2. Lineage (NCBI taxonomy): Eukaryota > Metazoa > Arthropoda > Insecta > Hemiptera > Cicadellidae > Neoaliturus > Neoaliturus tenellus. The sequence continues at coordinate 47,509,488 of CM061532.1, read as the reverse complement.
CTATGTGCGGACAAAACAATAATTGTAGCTTAAGGCTTGCAACAGGGTATAGTTGTTAGTATGAAATAAATAATTGGTTTTTCATGTCACAACCTTACAACATGAACGATTGTCCCCTCTAATAAATTTTCCTCAGTTTATACATGTTGTTCGTTTTATTCAACAAATAAATATAGCTTACCAAACCTTTTAAATTTGGATTTTTATCTATGTTCTTAATAATTTGGAGTTGATACCATTTTCACCTAATTACTGTTGGACATAAAAATTAAATATAGATGCTCTTATCAATCAAAACTTGAATTCAATTTGTTAAGACTTTCCGCACTTAGATCGACCGAAACTCCACTGAGCACTTTCAGTCTCCATGCGTGTTGAAAATAATGGCCACCACTGAAACCAGTATTTGCACTAACAACAGTCCACCATTGATAATACCAGCCAACTATCAATTGCTAGAACGGCGTATTGATTTTTAAAGTACCGGTTGGAGGCGGCGGAGGTAGATTGTACGGTGGAGGTGCAGAGCGCGACGGTGGCGGCGCGACGCGACGGTGGTTACAACTACAGTAGAAGTAATGCGCGCTCGCTACCGTGCAATCAGCTGCACGAACACGATAGAGATAGGTGCTCAGCAACTATCGACTGTGGGGATTCGGAGGGTTAAAGTTTGAGTTAAAGAGGTAGGGAAAGCAGCCAAGAAGAATCGGGTAAACACAAAAAATGTTTAAGATATGTTGATGATAACAGTTTGATATTACTTTTTACGTTTAGATGATGAACGGTCCAAACCCTCGTCTTGTTACTATTTAACGTCTAACTGTACAACATGTATTGCTTCATGGAAAATGGTATTTTGAAAGGGTGCAATTACACTGATTTCTTAGAAGTTTGAAATAAGTGTTTTAATTCAAAAGACTACTTTTACTGAATTTAAGTATTTATTCCAGTGCAAAAAGATCAATTGTGTGACGGAAAATGAAGGTTTTATTACTGATAATTTTTAAACCCCATTAAGTACAATAAATAGAATGAAATAAAATGTTCAACAATCATATTAAATTTTGAATTAAAAATTCAAAACAATCATTTAACTACTTCGTCAGGTCCCACTAAGACAGCTTTGTGGTAATTGGACCTTGTTTTTCTAAACTCAAGGAGGATACTTCCTTTCCCTTCTTGTTCATATTTTTTATTTTAAATTTTAGAGAAGAATACATATTGAAACTCGTCAGTAAAAATTTATCCAAATAACTGACAGAAATGTGAAAATTCCATTATTAAAAAATCTCCAAAGAAATGTACTGAGATAAAAAAAAAAAAAAAAAAAAAAAAACCATTAATTCAGGTTAGATTAAATTCAGTGTATTATTTCGATTTCGTATAAAAAATAAAATTTGCTTCCATTATGTCGCAATCAAAACATGGAAGGGGGTGTAGTGAGGTTATCAGGTCATATGATACACCGCAACGTCTGGCACCGAAGACTGTGATGCGGTAAAAATGTAAATTTGCCCTCGTTGATATTAGCTGAACCGTCTGGCCCGATACACAGAGACCACCAGTACCGTATAGGGATGGTAGCATTAGAGTCTGTGCGCTGGCATCCACACTGGAATAAACATTCTGCTTTACAGTGTGTTTAACATAGAAAAGGGTCCTGGTATCAACTGTCTAGTGATTCGATTAGACTCGTCTTATAAGACTAAACGTCTAAATTAGGCATTGATGAAGTTATTATACCGACTTGTAAGTATGGACATAGCGAAAATAATTTTAAATAAGTTGTTAAGTTATTTCGCAGGATTTATTGATATTTAGAAATTAAATTCCGTAATATATACACACGGTGATAGACAGAAAATCCAGACTCGCATTCAAACAAAGTTGGAGGTTCTTAAAAGGTCAAGAGGGATTTTCCATTAGCGAATCTCGGCGGCATTCATGTAAATTTGCATATTGAATAAAACACTCCACTGGTACTCAACTTTCAATATTGTTTCATGTGTTTCCCGGAAAAAAATATTTCGCTTTGGAACAAAATAAATTTTTAATTCGTCGAAAGGAAAAACATATTTAATAAATTACTGTGTAGCGAAGAATTTCCTCACATCAAAGTCTATAAATTTTTAGGTGCACTTTCTGATCATTTTTTACAGTAATTTTTTATTTTAAACTAACTGCATGACTCACTTTTTTTGTATAATTTTTCAAATTGTATTTGTTCTATATTGAATTTTTGTATAAATTACTACCGTAATAAGAGTACTTAATTCACAGTGATCCTTACTTTCCAAATTTTTGTATACAAATCTCATAACCTGCAGTCAATAATTTATAGAATACAAAGAACACAATTAGTGTAAGTACTTCCTTTTAAGTACAATTTTATTTTCTCCTCAAATTTCTATACTATGTTAGTTACCACTCTACAGTAATATTTATATCAACTAAAAGTAATATGCAAATAATATAAGATGTGATGATAAATATGAAGTTTATTAAAACACAAAGTACTTCAAGAACATTTACATAATTTTTATAGCATCCTTTTTTTAACACAGTGAAATCTTCATGAGGATAAGAGTTACTCAGGCTATAATTTGGAGCCAAAAGCCTCCGAACTCCAGGCCCATCGTCACTTTATGCAATATTAAATTGGGGGAGGACGATGCCCCAATATACTTTAGTATTGGGTGAACAGGTGTGGGGAGGAAAATGAAATTTTGAATTTGGGATCGTTTTACCTCATATTGGCACGTGGACTTGTCGTTTATGCCACGTGCCAGGGAAATGTAGGTTCAATTAATAGCTTGCTCAATTTGCTTGTTCAATTAATTAGCTTGCTTTTCGAGCTTTTCAAAGCTAGATGGTTTTTATTATTGTGAGGGATCTTGATAACACTAATCCAATTTATTTTTTTAACAATAACTTTTTGAATCTATTACTTTTGTTGCCTCTAAGTGTTTTGTAAGTAATATTTAACTTTAAATACGAAGAATGAACTATTATTGGCGTATGCAATTAACAAGTTCTATAAAATATTCACATTATGAAGAAAAATACTCATCATATCTATTACTTATTTGTCAATTAAATGATACACTTTAACGTAAAAATTCTTCATCTTTCTGTTAGTTTTTTCGTACTACGTTTGGTTGAGAAAAAGTTCCATTGGTATTCGAATGTATGTGCTGCAATATAAAACTGTATATATATATAAGAGTTAAGTGGCAACGAGAGTTAAGGACTCATGTTTATAGCAGTAACACAATAATGCAAATTTATTAGATAATTTGTATTTGCTATCAAACATGAGGTTTAAAGGATGTATTTATTTACGTGTAATTCCGTTATTTCATATTAAAATATAAGAGAGTAATGTGAGCTACAAAATTTCAAATTCAGTAGCCGCTTAAAGTTATGCAGTCATATAGGGTCTCAAAACAACTTGTTTTTATGTACTGTTGCGTCCATGCATTATCCCAGTCTCGCTATGTTTAGAGACTACCATATTTAAAGAAAATGTGATATTGGAATAAGACTAGCATTGAGGTTAAGCACTAACATATTTTCAAGTAAATTGTTTATGTAAAATATGCATAATACAAATTATGTACAAGAGAGAAAAAACAAACATACCAACTTCACTATAGAATAAGGAAAACTCAAAAGCACTCTTTACCAAACCGATACGTCCCCATTTTCAAATGTCGTGTTTAGTTTGCAAATTACAAAGCAAGAATGAATATGCAACAGCATTGATGTTGTGTGCAACGATGGGGGACTCGGCTTGCATATAAACATCTTCGATGTCATGCGACTGAAGGGCTGGAGTGAACATTTCTTTACACATTTATTTATCTTCCATGTAAGTTTTCCTTGGTTTATAAATGTTAATCCTATATTTAAGAACCAAAATGTTTTATTTGTATTCATTCTGAACACTTATGATATTTATTATAGCTAATACATACATTAATATAGTCTACTAATTCCTAAGTAAAAATGCAGATAACATACAAAAAATACGTTCCTCTGAAATAAAAGCAAGCAGAGGACCACTATCAGCTTAGGTGAATTGCTTGATTACGTCATCGCTTATGTTAATCGTCATTGATTGTATCACGTGATAACCTGTGGTTGCTTATTGTCCACTTTTACTTAGCACATTCCTTTTTTGATAAAAAATATTAATGCAATTAGTTTTTTCTTGATACATATTAACTACTAACGTTAAATACAATGTTAAAAAAATATATAAAAAAATACACCAAGGAAGCGATACTACATCTTTCACTACCCTAACCGCTCATCACGTTACTAAACGTGCCTCCATTATTTTTTTACAGTAGTTTCCCCCAGTAATCTTGTGTTCTTGGAAGTCTTTTCCCGGAACAACATAATTTTAAGTTTTTACCCAGCCACAGTTGGTGGGTAAACGCGGAAAAGTAATTCGGCGGCCGTTAAAAGGCAACGCCGGTGAAATATAAGAGCATAAACGTCTCAGGCGCGGGCTGCTGTTGCCGCCCCCAGCCTACAGCCCTCGTGTGCCGCACAAACGCGTTCTCACTGGCAACAATAGCGCTCAATTCCGCCACACTCCTCATATCCGGCAATAGCGATGTTACTTGCTGAGATTGTTATGAATATTTCATTCATAACTCAATAAATCAAAGCTTCTAGTTAAAAATTATTTTGAGTAACTACTGTATTTTACAAATCTGTTCCTGAGAAATAAAACGTAAAACTAGAATAGTGATTTTTATAGTTTAATCTTCATTCGTCAATTTTTTTTTTTTTTTTTTTTTTTTGAAATAAAAAGAGGTTGGCGGACCTCTTTTTGCCTCACTTTGCCCCGTCCACATAGACTATTGATCTGTGCGTGGATCGTATTAGACAAAGTAAGGGGGTGAGCCGCTACAGTACAAGGTGAAAGGTACTGATAAAAGTTCACTGGCAGAACGCGGATTCAAACCCACGACATCGCTGCCATGGTCCCGAAGTCCGGCGCGCTAACCACTACGCCACCGAGACTACCATGGCGTTACCATGAGAGGGGTGAGACCCAATGACTCCATTATTTGGAGTCATTTCAGCAAGAATTTATTGTAGTCCAAAATAAAAATCACCCTCTATTTTTTTAATGTAGAGTGTTGTTATGAAACTTTTATCAAACAATAGTGGAAAAATAGCTAATTCAGAGAAAAAATTTGAGAGAAAAAAAATAATAAACAGAATCCATATAACTATGGTTCATAATTTTACGGTGATTAATTTTTAACATTTAATACATTAGGAAATCTTCCGTGAGATCTCTGTGTGTAAGCTGAAGGCAAAAATATGTATACTTTTAGAGCTTGGAATGCTTAGAGTGAAGTAGTTACTACTAGAATAGGCTATTACACAAAAAATCGACTTTTGTAAAGACCGATTCGTTGATATATGGACTATTCTATTGTCTTAGAGAAATGTATTTTTTGCATTTCTACCAATATTTTATAACTAAACAAGTTACCTTTCTGACATTAAATGTTTAATAATTACTATTTTAAGTTTATATTTTGGTTTTAGTTAAATATATGTACTGTATATATCTCTAAATGGTACCAACAACAATGTAAAGGTATTGTAAAAAAAATACAAATATTTCAGAGCAAATATACAAACATTATAACTAATTCAACTCCAGAAAAGAACCCGATTTTTCCCAGTTGGTCTCAACAATAGTCAATTTAAGCCTAAACCCAGGAGGCAATTTCCCCGCCGGATTCTGTTGACCGGAGACAATTTAACCTGGAAATTGGGCTCCGTAAAGTTGGTTAATTGGGCGAACGAAAAACTTGACCTGCAAAGTCAACTTTGGATATATTGAGGTGAAGCTTCTGTATTTATAATTAATCGTACCAATGGTATTAATATAGTTTAATGAGTATTACATCAACGCGTTGTACACCAACGCTTAAACCAAAAAATTTTTACCCGGTGTAAGAATTTCCCAAAAATTGTAAATTTTCTTAAACGAATTGATAATTAATTTTAATCATCACAAGTAAAACGAAAATAAGAATATCAAATTTAATAGTTAATAAAACTAGTAGCATAACAAAAGTATATTTTATTTTTCAACAGAATGAAGTATAAAGCTTCAATTAATACGGTACGATACACTGATAAAGTTATTTCACATTTATGAATTCTCTATTAATAAAATTATGCGCTGCCCTCTATCATGTGTTATGCAAAGACCATCCCTGTACAAAGGTGATTTGAACAAAGAGCGCCGTATGTTCGTCGCATAAAACAACAGCTGGCATTTTATTGTTACGTATATTAATTGAGGATAGTTTATACGCCGGCATACGAATACTTGGTTTCACTCAATTAATTACAATAATTGTTTCCACGATTAATTGTTGTTAAATTATAAATTACATCAAACTTATGTTTAATTTACGTTGGATATTATCAGCAGATGATATTAAAACTATAGGTATCGACAAAGATCACAGTATTTAGTTACTAGCCCCTGTAAAAATATGTTGTGTAAGATTTTTTCGATAAGTAAATATTCAATCAGTTCTGATATTGAAGAAGTGAAAGATACGATTTTACTCGCTTCAAAGCTCTCTGGAAACGATATCAGTATGATATATTGGCGACATCTTCACGATTTTATTATATTTGATGTATGTGCAATTTTAAAACAAAACAAATTATGCTTCGAGTATTGGAATTAACGAAGTAAATTAGAATTTGAAGGGGAGAAGGCTGAAATGAACTAAAAATGTTTTAGTTTAGTTAATTTTGTCTAGTTTCAAATTATTTCAATTGATCAGAAAATATTTGATCCCTTACATAACAAATTTTTATAAACTTTATCATAGTCACTAAAAAAACTAAATTTAAATCATTTTGAAAGATTATAATATGTAACTAATAGGCAATAGTAAATATTTATTTCATTAATACGTTTATCAAACATTTTTTTAAAATTTATGATAGAGAATCTTTTTCAAAACATTGAAAAAAAACTATTGAAGATTTTATTGAATAAAAACCAATGTAGGACTAACAAAATGAAATTCGCTAAAGTGAAACGTAATAAATTTTAAGTTGAACCAATTAACCTGTTAATCCCACGGAGGCAGGCCTATTTTAACATAATTAGTGCCTAAAGACATTAAAGGAGGCCCTAATTCAGTTATGTAGTGGAGGCAGCCTAATTTGGAGAAGGGTTTGACTTGAGGTGAGCCTTGGTAACCCACTGTGTGCCTTCAGTAAATTTGTTTCCTCCATGCCAATAGTATATAAATTAGTTTTTAGAGATTTATTATGCGAAACTTGAGTCAATCAACAGTAAAAAACTTAATATTACGATAAGAGTGTTTTATTTTATAGCTTACTTAAAATCTTACTTATCTTTATGTTGTGCAATGAATGTAAATGGGTTCTAGAAAGCTACGCGTGGCGCAAAATTTTACCGAGCAATTTAGATTTTAATCATAAATTGCTTGAAATATTTAAGCAAATGAATATTAAAAGTTCAATCATTAATTCATTGTCGTATAAAAGCGAACTGGCGTGAAAAATCTAATTTATGGTCATGTTCATTGGTACGAAGAAGTCATTAGAGAAATATGGTTTGTTATTCAATAAATACTTGATGTTAGACCTCAACCTTTATTCAGTGCCAGTAATAATAATTTGCAAAATAATCCTGAGATTTTAAGTTTCGAATATTAAGGCAATTTATAAACAAATCTCTCATAATGATTTAATAAAGAATAGTTACAGTGAACTCAACATAATAATAACAATGTAAAATGTTTAATGCTTATAATTTTATATTTATAAAAATTATTAATATTTATGCTTATAGTTTATATTTCAAGGATTTGATATTAAATGTTGTTTGGGTGAAAATAAACAAACATGTTTACTAGATATATTTAAACCAAACTGATGGAAATTGGTCTCGGTAATATGCATAATGTTTGTCTTCATAAGGATAGTTATATATTTGGTTTTATCACAAGTTGTAATTTTATAAATGTTTATTACAATATAATGAATATTCCTATCTTGAATAAGTCATTCAAGAAAAAAAAGAATCATATTATATTCTTTAGTGACAACAGTTTTAACATGTTAATCTTAACATGTTAATTTAAAAAATAAATGTAATTTTTTACTATAATTAATTCTCTATGTCAATTTATATGTGATTTGAAACCCCAAAACACTCACAAACATAAGGGAGGATTAAAAATTGCATCGGTTATGTGACCAACTAAACACGAAGGAGAGAGTAGTATGGTTGGTTATAAGGTCATCTGATAAGCGTCGCCATCTGGTCTTGAGAATCACTGTCGTGATAAAAATGTAAATTTGCTCCTCCTGAAATTAGGACTCCATCTTGTCTGCCCCATACCGCAAGTCTGTTACATTACTTTCTGCTAGCAAACAAGCTAGAGTGAACATTCCAGCGCACATAACTTACTGGGACACATTCCAAAATGTTAAATTAAACATGGGGGAAAACTGGTACAGTATATACAAAATTACTTCTGAAATTCGACAGGAAGGTTTGTAGACCTAAGTTGCATTAAATATAGTGTTCCGATCAGCCTTCACATAAGTTACATTACATTGTATGAAACAATATTTGACTCATAATTTGAAATTGACTCATAACAATAAATTGACTCATAACAATAAAAATCTCATAATTTGAACGATTTATCCCCTGAGTGTGTTTGAATGCATGAATTCAAAGAATAGACTTTATGAAGAGATATATTTCATTAACAACCCTACAGGATTAATGTGTTATATTTCATACGTTCATAAAATAAAATAATTTAGAAGGTAAACTTTCGAAATAGTTAGAAAGGGAAAATAATATATTGGTTCAGGAAAGTTTTCTTTACAAAAACCTGAGGGCATTGTGTTCACTACTGTTCTTGAATGCATTAATACAAAAGAATGGTGTTATGGAGGATAACATACATAACAAACTAACCAACTTGTCGAAAGATGCAAAATTAGCAATTCTCTTTCAGAAACGCGAGAAGGCTCCAAGAGTTAAATTTACTTACGAGAATAAGTTATGACTTAGCAAAGAGCTTGTGGCTGGAAGAGCATAAATTAATTACAATAATACGGTTTCTGACAAACTGTTTAAAAGTTGGCTGGATCGCTTGGTAACAAACCTCCCCGACTGACTCATGTTAATGTTGCAACTTAGTTTTGTTTGTCTTCCACTTGGGTATGTTACTTTAGGGTGAAGTTTAAGAGAAGTTTAATTTCACCTTAGATAAGCAAAATTAGTCAACTAAAATCTCTTTTTTATTCCTTTCAAAACATGAATATGAAACTTTTGTTTTTTTATGTGATATTCTTTTAGTATTTTTTTTAGATTCAGCTCGATTAGTATTCTAAACCGAATGATATTTATTTATTAACCGACAATAAATAATTTATTTTTAAATAAAATAAAAAATCCGTTTTGCAGATTATGAATAAATTTTATATACATGTGTTACCTCACTGGCGTGTACCTAAGCTTGGCAAATAAAATATTTTATAATATTTTAACTCGACAGGTTAAAGTAATAAAAGAAAGTTGTGTATGTTACATCAATACTGGCGGGAAATTTGTAATAACGAGAGCCGGGCCTCCCAGTTTTGTTACTTTTAATAACACAGTCGGCTTTTATTGTGATACCAGCCGCTTGAATATGAGAGAGAGATAGGAGGGATTTTATGTTGTTATACTGCCGTGCAAAACGAGGACACCGTGTGCACTGGAAATTTAAGTAGCGAAACACCTGGTAATCATACTCATCATTAGTAACAAATAATTTAAAATGTAAATCCCTGGACAAAGGTGTATGGCGTTATTGCTTAGGCCAATACAAACATATTTCACTGAAAAAACATGAGTCTTTGGTGCCTTGTTTCCTGCCAATATCTGTATGTCATTTTTACAAAAAATCCATAACTCCTAACGGATTTTGGTACAAAGCGTTGAAAGTTAGCACAAATGTTTATCTAATAAAAATCTGTCTTTTTGTAAAATTGTGTCTAAATATCATTATACATCACCTTTTATACATGGCGGCCATTTAAAGACTTTTATGGCAAATTCCATGAAAACCGTTAACTTTACAAAAAACTTGTAATACACAAAATTTAGCCCATTTTATATAGATTTTAATTATACCTCTTTTGTTGCGATTGGATAAAGAATAACAGGGAAATTAATACTTTGGTAACTTTTATATTTTAACAATGCAAAACTAGACGCCAGAGTCCTAAGTTAACATGGTAAAATAAGTTTTTCTTGACCTAAGCAATAACGCCATATAACGTTTCCCAGAGAGTTATGAAACACCTTTTATACAAAATAGACCTACTGTTTCTGTTAAGTTTGGAAAAACGTCTTTTGTGCTCGCTGTATAGTACGTACTGTACAAATAATTTATCAACGTATCTGACGGATAATTTATTTTGTTAATGCTCTAGGTATAGTTTTGGAGATGGGATTCGAATGTCATTTTGTTTGAAGGGTGTTAATGCTATTATTTGTATTAGCTGCATGTGTAATATTTTCTGCAAGAGATATTTTTTCAATCGAAATCGTGGCTCAGTATAATAGCACCACACCCTTTAAGCGTTTTCGGGGAGTTTTCTCCATTACAAAAGCCAAATATAGGCCTAGGTATTACAAATGTTATTAAGTGACAAAATTTCTCAAATGATTATTGTTACAATCAAAACCAAAACTATTAGATCATTTCAAAAACGTAATAGTTAGTACTATACTTACAACATAATCGGATGTTCAACTTCATAATTACCTGAAAAAGAAAAAAAAATCAAAAATTATAATCAAAGATACAAAACAATTTATCGTAATTTTACCATTTATTTAAAGTAAACATATTAAACGATATTTATTGGCACTCTTGTTACAATCATACCAATGAAAGCACCATTAAATTTTTTCAAGCCTCACTGGGCGGGTAAAAGCGGAAAAGTAATACAAGGCACCGTTAAAAGGCGGCGCGGCGGCGGTGAAATATAAGGAGCATAAATGTCTGCGTACGGAGTTCCGCCTTAAGAGTTCTCTGTGTTCCGCACAAAGGGGCAAAATAACCTCCCGCCAGTGATTATATTCGTGAACTCTTTGTGAATTTCATTACCAACAATGGTGTTCCACAGAAATGTCCGCAATTTGAATATCACAGGACGCTGTAAATATGAGAAATTATAACACACTCAGAATCAGAAAAACGGACGGTTAAACCAGAAAATAATATTGTAAAAAAATTGGTATAGATTAAAATAAAATCTTATGTGTATAAATGTTAATTTAATGTCGATAAAAATCATATATAATACTTCACCGATACCATAAATCTCTATCATTATGAACTATACCCCGTTCAAAATAAATGTGCGGTCGAAAGACAAAATTTTATTTTCCACCATAGGGTAAATCCCCTCAATACTTCCCCTATTTCCCCTATTTTCTTCAAAATCATATGTTAATTTAATTTCGCCCTTGAAATTCAGAGTAGAAAATAGCACTGATGAACATGTTACTTCACCTCGTCGCCGTTGCAAGCGCTTCTTTTTACATCTCAAACGTCAAAATAAGACTATTTGTTTACGAAAAATCAAAACATTGGCATGAAATGACATAAGATATTAAACATCTGTACAAATTTTTAGTGGTTGCAATTGGTTGGATTGTTGGCAGTGGGAGGAACAGGAGAAAATGGGGGAATTGAAATCTGCATTTTGACCGCACATTTATTTTGAACGGGGTATAGTATATGTGTTGCTCGAGATCGAGCAATTTATTTTAATACAATACAAATGTTACTTTAGCTCTAAATCAATTACATCCGACCAATCCAATATAGTGAATATCTTTAATCATTAAAACTACACGTACTTACAGCCGATTATTAACAGATGTTTAAAATGCTTTATTTAATCCCAGTGTTATTTAAATGGGAAATTTTGAGATTTCAATGGTGGATAGCGCCTTTATTTTCAGTCAGATTCTTATCAATTTTTGGTGGAAACAACTACAGACCAAGCCCTATCCAACGACACCAAAAACTTGAAAATTGGTTGAAAATTGTAGGAGGAGTTCTCAAGACAAAAAAAAACCCTTAGCGTATTAAATAAGTATAGATGTACAGGGACGATATATTTTGTTGTATCATTAGACCTATAGAGTTAATTATACAGTAGTGGTATATTAAAATGGTTTTAAATAGCATCAAGAAGAATCTGCACGGATTACTAGTAATCGGATTAATTTATTTCACTTATCTTGTGTTATGTGTAGGCTATGTTTTAATCGTGTATTTCAGGTATTTCTTTCAGAAAAGTTAAATCCATATAGCCTATGCTACATTATAGTACAATAAAGAAAATTAAAATATTATTGAAATTCACCCTTTATAATTGAAGTGAGTCAACGCGGGATTCACAAAGAAGTAATTTGTTCACTAGGATTGTGTAAGAAAACACGTGGGGGACTATGATTTAGAATAAGTTATCAAATTTTTTTCATTTGCTTCGACTTAAACACACAATCATTACTGATTGTTTAGAAAAGAAGATTTTAGTACCTATTATTATCAGTTTTATTACTACGCTTTAGCTGCAGTTTTAATAATGCTACTCCGACCACAAATGCTCTATCGTACAGCTAGTTGTTTGACCTTCGTCTATGGCGACACTATAGCTAGCTGAGCTTGAGCTTGAGCTTGCCCCACGGTCAGCAGGAACGTGCAGCCATCTGTCTATTGTGTTGCATCCGCAAGGCCTCGTCACTCTCATTAGCTCATTACCAGCTGTTGTTCATTCCGGTTTCGATTAACGGTATAAATTATTTCAAAGTAATCCATTTCAACATTTTGTCCCAACTTTCTTGCCACGGCACTTACAGGTAAACACGTCATCATTATTTACAAAAGATTTAGCTTTTCATCATTTATAATAAAATATTTAAACCCATAAATCCCTTTTGACAACCGCTAAGAAAATTTATAAATGTTTAAACGGAAGTATTGTACTTCGTATCGAGCTAAATTTCATCTCATAATTTTATTTAACCATATGGAGGCAGATCTTTCTTTGTGCGTAAATCTTGACGTAAAATTCAATTAGAAAAATGTTGGATGTAAATCATTAGTAGAAACTTAAAGACGTTTTACTTTATGAGTATAAAAATATATATTTTTAAAGCGTAAAGTTCCAAAGATCACATATTTTCAGATATTGAAACTGCTATGGTTGTAGTAATTAGTGACGACGGCATGTTCTGAAGAGACATAAAGTACACCTTCACATTATCTTTGCTTTGTGGATTTGTTATATGATATTATTATTTTTATCAGGAATTTAGATGGGATAAAATATATTACTTAGGTTAATTTATTGAATTAAATACTTGATAAATCATTAATAATTAAATTATATTAATTTACTATAATTTTCTTAATTTTTTTTACAAAAAATGTAATACTGTATTGAATGTCTGAAGGAGTGTATCTCTTGTTCATGGTTTTAAAGACTAGATTATGATATAAAACTCATAATTACGATTCATCTTGTCTACGGATTGTTTAAATAATATCTGTTGATAGGCTATCTTACCTTTATAAATCTTAGTGATATTTCCTCTCAAAATTGATTTAGGAACTCGAAATCGATTTTAAGAGGAATAATCACAATGAGGATGATTAAGATATGATATGATAAGATAAGGATGATTTAGTAGCTTAAAAACCAGATAAAATTTGCAATTTTAATTCAATTTAGATGATCTATCATAAAAATAATAACTTAACAATAAGTAATTTGATAAGTCAAGTAATTTATTCACCATTTTTGCGAAAGAACTGGAATTAATTTACAACTGGAATTAATTTAAATTTGTAAAGAAACATATTTTAATGTAATTAGGTATAGCAAAACATATCTTGACTGCAATTAGGACAAGAAGTAAATTAGGAAAAAGCTATAAATAAATTATTAGTTTAAAAATAAAGATTTTGTACATGTTGAAAAGAATACATTTTATCCTTCGTGGTGATTAAATTAATCTGATTATCGGTGCTTGATTTGTTAATGGTACGAGACAGCATTGGTTTTCATGTTTAACAGCAGTAAATTAATTTTGGTTGGTAAAAGTAAAAATCTACAAAAGTCCACATAACGAACTCTAAGCCAGTGTAACGGGGGAAATTAAATCTAAACTCTTACCTGTCTCTCAGAAATAATAGACAGCATTTTTTTTTTACAAATTAAGACTTTAATAGAAATGTTAACAGTGAAATATTAAAAATTGAATTGATACATCAATTTAGTTCGTAATTTGGTACTTTATAAAACACAATCTGTGACGGGTATGACTACTAGATATATCACGATCGAATAAAAGAAAGACCCACATGCACACTACCGTTAGAAACTTAATTTCACATTATACAAAGAATCTTCATCCGAGGACATTTAAACACCTGCATCTTCAAATAAGGTAAACAAAGCACACCGATCAACATTGAGAGATTCCTGCCGTTTACCTTGAAGGATTCCTGCATGTTGCGACATATTGAGAAGTTAAGGAAATGCCATCCTGGTGCCTCAAGTTGCAAAATGCATGGAAGCCCAGCTGACGCTCAACCACAGGACCGCGTACCCGCGGTTGTACTTAGACGATTGCGAATGACCTTGACATGGAACCGGGTTTCGGAACCGGTTCTGAAATGATCTCATCTCAAACCGGTGCATTGGATTGTCTTTCCGTCGCTCCCGCACGGTTTGTTAACCTTACAGACCGTTCTGCTGATTGAATCTCGTACACGTTAACAAGTTGTAGTTTTACTACTGGTTTGTTTTCATTATACTCTGGCAAGTCTTTAAGGTACGATAACTATTGGGAACTGATTTTTTAGTACATGTAATAATTACAATATTATTTTATGAGAATCGAAGATTTTAAGTAATTTCAATCACAGATACTTTCAAGTATTTTTACTGAAAAGTACTTGAATATCGTTAAAGTTTTCTTTTTAAATATCTTAAATAGTTACCTCATCAGACATTTTAAGGCTCTTTCCCTAAACGTTGTTTAAGAAACCATTATTACTTTAGAAATAGAAATACCTAAATAGGATACATACAACACTGTTGTGTCTCAACTATTAGGAAACGCACATAATGTATTTGATGTTTTTTAAGTAGAGGTGTCGATTCAAAATCTGACTTTTATATTTTATTAAAGTTTTATTTGTTGTTGAAAAAGTTAAAGGAGTTAAAGCTATGTTTTTAAATGTTTAACACACCCCCAACTTGACATACTTCCGCACGAGCCCAAGCGATCCGTGGGTGACCCTGCAAGTAGAAGGAAACAGCCGCTCCTGGCGCAGGTCAAGGTCAGCGGTTGTAATTGGCAGGTGTGTGTTGTTGATTTGGGGGTTTTTTGGGGGGTTTGGGGAGGGGTTGGTAAGTGTGTCAAGGTCATCTGGAGGGGGTTTTAAAAAAGGTGGGGAGTGTGGGGACGAGTGGGGCGGGCGGGAGGGGATGGGGGGGTGTGGGGCTGTGGGAATTAATAATTTATTTTAGGAAAGCCAAGTAGAAGTTTTATTTGAAGTGGTGTCGAAGCGATGTTTGGCGGTGACGGTCTGGTAAATGCCGATGGTGATGGCGATGAGCAGATAGAGGCATACCAACCACAGTACGCATTTGAAGAGCTTTAACAGCCGGATCATTTCTTCCTGATTCTGTGCTTCCAATTGTATTCTGTTAATTTCGAGTTTTAATTTATCGTCTTCCAATTGTGATGTGATTGAAAAGCCGTCCATCATGTTTGTGTACAGGTTAGAGAGGAGCGGTGTAGATGGTGTAAAAGTAGGCGATGGAATGAGGAGAGCAAATAAGGGGAGGATATATATATATTTAATGTAAAGTGGTGGGGAATTGAAAAAGAATATTTGTGTAGGACTAGCTTTCATCATCTGGTGTCGAATCGTGGGCGGATGAAGGACTGTTGTTTGGCATTTCTAATTCTTCAACATTATCGCTTTCCATCCTTTCACACTCTGGACAATTGTAGGTAATTTCAACAGTAATAGTAACCGTGTTGTTTGGTGTGTTTACAACATCGGTTAAAGTTTGAAAAATATCCTGTAAATCTTGTTGCGATGTTACTGCAAAAGTAGTAGTATTTTTTGCTAATCGAGGCTGGCTCATCGTTCGGCGGTAGGCAAACAAATGGTGAGCGACGGTAAGGCGGTCGCTTATATGGAAACGGGGAATAGTGGTGGGGGGAAGAAAAGAAGTGGGGGTAATCCAAAACGAGAAGCGAGAGAACTTCGGTTACCGCAGTTCGCCGCGAAACGCCGTTCGGGTAGGTTGTGGGAAGTGTATATAGAAATAAAATAATAATAGCATTAATATAGAATAGAAATACCAATTACTTTTGTAAACTAAATACTAAGTTTATTTATAATTTGAATTTGATTGTCTTGTTCCTCGCTGTTTAATTCAATAATTGTAATACCATAAGTTGGTTCTTCTTCTTCCCCTGCACTGTTGGAAGATGATGATGATGATGATGAAAATATTCTGGTAGGATCCACATATTTTACTTTGATGTTGATCCATTTCAAAGGATACCTATCCATAAGTGTGAGTAAGTTGTGAAATAGAGTTTCCATCTCATCTCTTTCGGTAATTAAATGTTCAAAAGAAATGAATCTGTCACCCATGTTGGTGTTAGTCCAAGCAATGTAGTGTAAATGAGAAGCATGTTAAAGGGTATGTAGAATATATATTGTAAATCTCAAGGTCAACCAAATGAAATTTTAAAAAAAAAGCTGCAGTCAGTGACTACAGCTATACATCTGAAGCTTGAATAGGATCAGAAGACCAATCTGATCTATATTTGCACAAATGTTTGATGCATGTACAAAAGTCGTCTTTATAATATGCATCACACTTTCGGCAATTAAAAAGTCTTTCTGGGTGAAATTTGAAACATCTCTGGGGACAGCAAGTGTGGAAGTATCTTGATTTATAAATTTTGAAGGTTTGCAATTCTGGTGGTGGTAGTTGTTTTGTTTTGCATTTGCAGTAACAGGATCCGAAGAATTCACATTTTCTACAAGCTAATCCGTCTACCATCCATCTTCCTATATCGGTACATTTTTGTTCACAACAGTAGCGTGGTTTGTAGTCTTCTTTTTTCTTTTCCATGTTGACGGTTCTAAGTGGAGTTGGGAAATGAAGGTGTATAGTATAGAATAGAGAGTTTTATTAAAAGAAAAAAGTGGTGGGGGTAATTTCAAGGTCAACCAAATGGAGTTTTAAAAAAGAATGGGGTACAAATATTAAAAAGTTGCACACTTAAGATATAGGTTCGTCTTTTTTTTCTTCTTTCTCTTTTTTAATATTTACTTCATGTTCTTGTTTTTTTGCTCTAGCCATTGCGACGAGATCTTCAGTGGATAGTGGATGTACTTCTGGAAATTTTAGAATTAACTTTGGTTGGAAGCCTTCTTTAGTTAATACATCAAGATCGGAGCTCATCTCTTCTACCGTTTGATAGTCCTTTCCAAATATTTTACCATTAAATTCAATCATCATTCGGTACAGCATAGTAGTTGTAGTTGTTATCGCTGCGGTTGTCAAAAAGCAAATGATGATTTAGTCTGGGTTGAATAGCCTTTTTATAGCGAAGCCTCAAGTTGATGGAGTATTGTTATTGTAATTCAACATTAGTAGTATTTGTGGAATTTAACATTATTTTGAGTAGAAGGGCTAGATGTTGTTGCCGTTTGTGTAGAAAAGTACACTTCATCATCGCAGTAGTTTTGTTTTGAAAACATCTTCTTATTTGTAACGTAAACATCGGCATTTAAGTGATAACCGCCTGCAAGAAGTACTCGCAATTCATTAGTGAAATTGTCGAGTTGTTCAAAAGTTGTGATGGTGGAGGTATCGTATGATGCGCATTTGATTTTGAGAGACATGTTGTTGTTTAAATAATTGGACAACCAAGGGAGATGTGTACAGCACGGAAGTCAATTGTAGACTGAGGAAATCCCCTTGAAAATTACTCCATTTATATAGTTTTTGTAACTAGGTCAAGGTCATCTAAAATTATTTTTTTAAAAAGCAATATATCACCATGTGCAAAGACACATAGTGATATATTGCTTTTTATTTTTTTTTTATTTTTTCATCTTTATTTATTTTCAAAATAATTCACAAAGGTGTACAAAAGTATTACAAAAAATAAATTAGTTGTTGGCAGTAGGCATGACGTGAAGTGTAAGTTCCGTTGAATTGCTTCCGCTTGGACCGTGGGATGCCAAGTACAGAGAGCCGGGGTGGATAAGGCGTAGATCTTCGTTTTGCAGGAGGTGCACGAAGCGCTTAGGAAGAAATGTTTGAAATTTTGGTTCATCACCGGGCGTGTAGGGCGCTTCACTCAGTGTAACGTTGATGGCGTCCCCAACACTAGTTTCCATCTTCTTAATGGTGTGGATAACATAATGTTTTTCTTCTTTTAATTCTGAACATCTTTTAGTCGGTAAGACGGTAGATTTTGAATGTTTGTTAAATTGATCGACAAGAGATTGTAAAAATGTTTGTGACGTCATCTTTACTTTTTCTTCTTCTTATTTATTGTTAATATTATTCTTAGTCTTGCGAATCTGTGTGGGAGGTGTTGACTGTTCGGAGGCTAGAGTAATACTCATGCTGGGTCATGGTTGCGTTGTCGCTTTTATATCCTTCCCACCCCCCACCATTCTGTTGTAGATATGCATTCAAACGATAAGCGTTCTTTAAAGCGCATTGGGACTGCCGATGTTTAAAGTTTTTGGTAGAGATACAAATGTTGGCAAAGTGACACTGAAAATCTCTATCCACTTGCACATTTATCACTTCATGGTTTGTAAATGCTTGTATCCAAGCGGTTTTCTCCAATCCCTTTGTGTAGATAATTTTAAATTCCTTACAGTAATGATTCATAATGTGCGGCACCATACTGTAGTGGATAAAACCTTCATCCCATCTCAGGTTGTGAAAATGTTTCATCAACCATTTGTTTGTCACTCTTGCTTTAGTAGTTAATCTGTTGAACGGTATAGGAGGTTGGAATAAATAGTGATAAACGACAGATGTGTTCATGTCTAGAATAACTAACTCTTTAATGATAAAATGTCCGTCGTTACCGCGAAACGCTTGAAATTCAATTATACCTCGTTTTACCTCCATTATTTGGTATTGGTTTGAAAATGAAACTTGTTTATTCATGACAAAGGTCGGTATGGGACTGTTTGTAAAATTATGGAGGGCGTCTTTTTATACTGCGGGTTGGTTGCTGCAAGATGCTTCTTCATTCATTTCTTGTGCTTCTTCATCTATACCGAAGTTAGTCTGATAGTTGTGCAACTGTCTCCACATATCAACTTCGTGAGGTATTCTATTGAAAATGGAAGTATCTACGGGACCGTATAGGATTGGTACATATGGTTGTCTATCCAATGTATCGGTTAAATATTCTTTTATGATTGCGCTTGAAAATATTAGTTGTTTTAGATATCTTGTGATAGGACCTGTAGCACAGCTGAGGGTGTAGAATTCATCTTTTGTAAGGTGTATTTTTATGTCATGTTTAGTTAAATCTGTAAAACGAACAATTTGTCCTCCCCGATGTTTTACTATATCGATTTCAATATTTGATTCTAGCAAACTTAATTTCGTTCTTCTTCCATATGTATTGTTACTTAAATAACATTCTAAAAGATGTATATGCTTCATAAACGATTCCCAGGAAATTTCAGAGAAAAACACCATTTTAGATCCATGATTCAAAATAATAGTTGGTGAATACTCCAATGATTTTATTACTCCGGCAGATACGCTTTTTGTCATACATGATGAGATGGGATAGTAGATTCTAAGAAATACCTCTGTTAAAATATTGGTGGAAATAATGTCATCGACTTTTCTTTTTTTAATTCCTTTTTCAACTTCCTCTTCTCTTTTCTTATGTTTAAACTTGAGGAACTCATCCATTTCTTGTTCAATTTGTTTTTCTATATCGGAACTGTTGTCGGCTATAAGCGGTGTAGTTTCTTCTTCGTTAGTATTTGCATTAAGTGAACTCATTTTGCTAACGATGTTTCCCATAGGATGGTCAAACAAATAATGAAATTTCTACTTCGTTTTCTTCCTTTTATAACAATCGCCCCCACCTAAAAACCGTTTTTTATAACACATTTTTAACTATTCCAGTTAGTGGAGTGTACGTTACTATTTTGTCATGTAAAATGAGACAATATGCCGAAGTACCTTCTGGTATTTTATCTTCAAATTCCATTTCAATTTTTATATCCACACTTGACGATTTTACTGATTCATTTTGCTTTGAGCAATCGATAACGATTATTGGGGCTTTTGAATAATACTGTTCAGGTGATAACAGTGGTGTATTAGTTTTTCCATAATATGACGATTGAAATCTTGCATACATATCATATAAGATGGAATAACGCTTTTTGCTAAACATGACATTTAAATTGTCATAAGGAAAGAATTGAGAGTTTAGAAACACTTTGCAATTCTTTATATTGCAATGGTCAAATTGACCTGCGTGTGCGGTTATAACATCTTTTCGATTGGTTTGAAAACCTAGTATTATGTACCTTGCTCGTTCCAAATAAGTAGATGTTTTAACAGTCCATGTTTGTCGTTCTGTTTGAGGTAATATGGGGTATTCATGGAATTCCCAACTTCTAAAAGGCATTACAATATCACGGTCAGATTTTAACTTTCTTAACAATACGATTCTATGTTCATCGGCTAATCTTACATGAGGTACTCTCCACACGATTTTATTTAATTGTAGCTGCCATTCTAGTTTACTTTCTTCAGTGCCACTTGCTGCTAATATCAAGTCCTTGTTAGTTGAAGATCTGAGTAATACCAATTCTTGTTTGACATTTATTATTATTCTCTTGTAATCTTCAGCGAATCCCAAAAGCAATCGTAAAGGTATGTGAAAATCAAAATGACCATTGGAATTTGGTGTTATGCTGTCTTTATCGGGGGTAACCCATCCGGCGGTGACTATTGAATTCTTTTCATGGGGTGTTAATGATGTTAATCCTTTTAGTGTTGTTGTTATACCAACCTTTTTTGTTGAATCAACTGTCACTCCTGATATTTCATATCTTATTTCGTCAAAAAGATATGCCATTGGGTTATTTATAAAAGGAACAGATGAACCGGTTTTTCCATCCAATTTTAATACTTGTCCCTCAATATATAAATAACTCTCACAGGGTAATGTGTAAATATCTTGTTGTTGAATGGGAATCCTTATTTCATCATTATTGTTTAATTTTGATGAAGTGTAAGGGTTGTGTGTGTGATATTCCTTCTCCCATAGGGTTTCGTCGAACGTCGGTCCTTGAGATATATCCAGAATGTCCATCGTAATTTAGTTTTAACCCAATTTTTTGTAGGAAATGTATGTTGTCCGGTGTTAACTCGTCCAATGTTGAAGAGCTACTGAGCTCCCGGCTTTTCCGTTGTGGTTTAAATGTTAATCCCATGTTATACTTAAGTTACCGCTTTTATGTGTAACCGTATTGTAATTGTTTCTTTTCTAAAGTCAACACTATTACCGTCCTGATCTGATATGTTCAGTACGATGTCTGAAATAAAACTGGTGTTTAATGGTAGGTATATAAGGTTTTGTGGCTTCTCAACTATTTTAAAACCAGGAGCAACTGTTGGATAAAATGTATGTAAAATATGTTGGTTTACCCCATCTCTATACGATCCGTGTATAATATTGCATGTTATATCAATACTATTAACCTTTAATATTGTTACTGTGGTATCACCGGTATGAGTAGTTCCGGGATCTAAGATTTTTCTTTTCTTATCTGAAAATCCGAGTAAACTACCGATTGAATTTTCTAAACTTAAATCTATATAATATTTTGAGGTAATTTCCGCTTTTAAAGTATTGTTGTTTCCTTTTATACAGATATTTTCTTCTCCTAGCTGCTTCTGTAATAGCTGGTTTATATCATCTATTTCATATGCTCCCGTAGACAAGGTTATTATTTTTAATTCTGAATAATTTCCTTTTTCATCTTTACTTTCATAATAATGTAGTAAATTGTTTTTACCCTCTGTAATGTTGGGAATCGAATTGTACGTAGTGAAATCTAATAATGCCGCTTCCCATAATCTATCTTTAGATAGACGCAATGCTGGGAAAAGAGTACTTTTTAATGTAGATGAATTTCCGCTCAGTGACACTGTGTACGATGACATCTTAAAGCTGACTGACACTTTTTGCTAAAAACTCCAAACATAAATGTCCGCATATTTCTGTATTGTTAGGTTGTTCTCTTTTATAATTGTAAAATATATTCTTAGAGTTTCTAAAATAGTGTTGAAGTTCTTTAGGTGGTGGTAGATTGCCAAAACTGTCAAAATAATAAACGCTTTGTCCGAGTTTTTTATAGCATACCCAATGAGTTCCTGGACCATAGGAGGAATCTAAATTTACTATTCCAGTTTCATTTTTCCATATGTTTTTTGGTAATGCGTCTTTCATAAAAACTCCCCTAAAAAATGGTATCTTCAAACATTTTACATAATTTGATAATTGATGATTTGTTAAGGCTTTATTTGGAATTATCAATTGATTTTTCTTATTTAGTACACACGGTACGGTCTTAGGTATAGACCTGCTCCGTTTTTTACCATTGACCAAACGGAAGTCTTCTTTGTCTTTGTTTTACGAGTTCTACGACGTCTCTTTTTAATGTTTCCACCTCTTTTAGGAGCTCTTTTCTTTGCAGGTCTTCCTCTTCGACGTTTTCCGCCACCAAATTTTGTTTTCGCCTTCATAGCTGTAGTTACTGCCCAAGCGGCTGCTTTTTCTGCAATACTTGCGTCACTTGATTTAACTCTTTGCCAAGCTTTTTCCGCTAGCACTCTATCTGCTATTGATCTATTTGTTGAATCAGCAAACTTGGAATACGCTATATCGTGTTCTTTGCAAGCTTGATCCAATTTATTAATTCCTGGATCCCCTCTTGCTAAACGTTTTGCCAATTTAGTTCCGGGTCCGCAATATTGATAACCTCCTGGCAGATGAAATTCGTATGGTAGAGCGTCTATTGCCCGATTTACAACAGCACCAACAGGAATTCGTTTGAGAAGGGATAACGCAGCTGATGTTATACCAAGTCCTTTCTTGCCGCTGACTTGACGACGACTGAGCGGTGCGATCTTCATTATGTTGTTTTATATATAACCGGTGTGTTTACTCAACGAGATGCTTTATATAAATGAATAACTTATGCACAATTTTTATATTTAAATAATTAATTATTCAAATTAATTATATACTGATTTATGATTCTATTTTTAATCCAAGCTTCTCGTTCATCGGGTTGAATTATCACATGACTTGTTGTACTAGCTATATGATTGTGGGTATCAATAAGTAAATTGCCCACTATTCTTATTAAACAATCTAAAGTTACAGCATCTTTCGGATGTTGAGGATCGTGTAACTGCATAATACGTTTATCATTACACGTGTAAGCGGTTGAATCATTTTTTGATGTTGTTATAACTTGTCCAATAGTAGCAGCATCATTAAAATCTTCACCTGGTGAAATATTAATTATTTTCTTCATTTTAGCATCAAATTTGGTTCCATTGCGTTTATCCCAAGTTATTGTTTGTTTCACTGTAACACAATCATTTTCTTCATAACCAGGCATTATATTTTTTATTCTTCTATTATGACCTTCATATGTGCCTAATAAAGGACCGCCCGCAATTAATGTTTGTGCCATTAAAGGTACATCCGAACTTTTTTGACCAAATCTTCCATTTGTTATTCTTTTACCTCCCGCATCCCATTTATCATTACTTCCTTGCATTAAATCAAATTTTTCATTTCCATGTATAAATGTATTTCCTCGCCTTAGCACAGCATCTTCATGTTTTACAAAATTTGATGTTTCCTTTTTTAATTCTTTAGATAATTGTTCCATAGTAACAGCGTCTTTTGGTTGAGAACCAAATTTTACATTTGACAATACTTTTCCATGACAATCTATTTCATCAGCATCTTGTAAAATACAGTTGTCCTTGATGTATTTCAGGTTTACAGCATCACCGTCTTCCTTTGGGTATCCAATGTCATTTATAATAAACTTATAAAAAGAAAATCCTCGTTGAGTCTTTTCCGGTATTATAGAATGTAAATATTCTTTATTAACTGAATCTTTATCATTTTTTGGATTTGCCACATTGGTTATCCTATGATTTCCAGCATCATATGTTTGTCCATCTTTTAAATTGTTACCCCACTGCAATTTTAAAGTGTTTGAAAGTTCAGATGATAAATACTCTTTAGTAATTGCATCAGAACTGTCAGTTGGTTTACCAACATTAATTATTCTATGTGATTTAACATCGTAAGTATCCTTAAGTAATTTTAATGATGTTGAAGTAGCTTCTTTTACCGTCTTTAAATTTGCTCCATCAGTATCTTCTTCTGGATCTTTAACTAGTTTTAAACGTTTATTACTTATGTTATAGTCACCTTCAGGTGTTTGCGGCAGTCCACTTCTTTTTCTGTCTTCTCCAACTTGCACTCCTAACGCGGAGTACCGTCCAAACTTGTCGACGCTCATGTTAAAAATGATACATTATATGCTTGCCATTCTTTTATATCTGCGGACAATTATACGACGACACCTCGACTTCTGAGTTCATCAACTAGAGCTACCCATTCATTATTTAAACCTGTATGACCAGCTTCCATAGCTTCATGTAATAGTCTCATTCTGTCAACTAATTTATTAATGTCTTTGTAATAAATTACATTGGTATTGTACAGATTTTTCATTAGTCCTTTGCCAGATGTTGAAGTATCTCCTTTAATCTTTTTACTATGTTGTTCAAGAAGTGATAAATCCATAAGTGATAAAGATTTTCTTTTTAGCGGTTGTTTTACTGCTGGTGCGGTACGTAATGTTGGTAGTTTTCGTGGGGGAAACAACTTTTTTATAACAATGTTATATTTTGTTGCGCGTGAACGATTAATTATTGCATCCTTTGAGTAATTCCTTTTATGTGCATTAGTATTTTGTAAAATTTCCTTAAAAGTATTTAAATCTTTGGTCGAATATCTCAATGGTATGTTTTTAAAAATTAATTCATATAATCCTTTTGTTCCCTTATATTTATGCTCACCAATAATGATATAATCGTCTTCAGTTATTTTAAGTTTTGAATCACCTATTTTCAATTCATTCCCATCAATTCTTGCTCCGTATACGTGTGATTTACTTAAATTAGGGTTTGATTTTATATCATGTAGCATTTTCAATATATATTTTCTTCCCAGAGGTCCGTGTTGTAATATATCGCTACTCAATTGTGTTAAATTTGGAATAGATTGTTCTGCTTCAGGTATTGGCTGTTCTTCTTCCTTTTCAACAATAGGTTCTTCTTCTTTTGTTTCTTCTTGGTCACTAGCGCTTGTATATGAATCATCATTGTCTTCCTTTTTTAATGCTTGTACTTCTTGTTTAGAAACTGGTAGTAAAACATCTCCTTCGTAACGAGGTTTACTAATGGTTTCTGATATTTGTTTTAAAGGTTCTGTAATAGGTTTAAATGTAGTCTCTAAAAATTCTTCTCTTTCGCTTATACCCATCCTTAATGCACGGTTTTTAATCCTAATAGAATCACTGAGTGATTTTATTTCTTTCAATAGTTTTTCTTGATTTACCATGTTTACACTATGAAGTCTCATTCATTACTAGACACACCGCTATTCATTTAATAGATTAATACAAATTTATCTAACCCTATTCGATACCTTCCATCTTTTATAGCTTCATCTTTCATAATAACAAGAAATCCATACTTTTCAGCCCATGCTTTGCCGCACATCTCTTTAAATTTATTCAAATGTCATGTCGGCATTCACATGATCGTTATATATATGTTTCAAATTTGTTTCATCCTGCTTGAATATTATCAACAAATTTGCATTATCTCTTATAAGTTGTTTTGGAATTTTACTATAGGTTTGACCAATGTAAATACTGTCAATATTATGATGTCTCCCCATTGCGAAATAACTTCTTATTGTATCATGATTCTCACATGACACATCGTCAAATATAAATATAGAAAATGGTTTAGCTTCACTTGGTTGCATAATAGTTTCACTAGCATTAAACTTGTAGAAATTTACTTCTGGCACACTTGCTAATACCTTATCTAACAACTGGTATTTAGGTTGTTGCAAAGATTTTGAGAAAATGTATATGTTATTAAAACGTAGCCCTTTTGGATTAGTTATAAGGTTAAAAACAACATTTGTTTTTCCACAATTAGAAGGGCCAGTTATTAAACATCTTATAGAGTTTGGTAGTAATTCACCATGTTTACCATGGTTTAAATTGTTATTATCCACTGTCAATTCATCTATATTATTAATATTAAATCGTTCTTTTTGCTGTACAATATCCATCTTGTTTAAAGGTTAAACACATAATGAGTTATTAAAGTATTACACCAAGTCTTTTGTAGGAATCCAAGAATCTTCACTCCTATCAAATCCCAACCAACGGACTTTAACTTTATCCTTTTTTCTTTGTAAAATTTTTTCAACAAGATATACATCACCTACTGTCGATTTTAATAATTCATGACCATAGAATCCGCCTTGAAGTAGTTCACCTTTGTTATCCTTTAAAATGTAGGTTTCTGGTATTGTCGGCTGCACTTTGTAGATTGTAAATATTTCGTTAGTCCAATTTGGTAAATATCTTTTACTAAAAACTCCTTTATATTTACTTATACGTACTTTGTCGTTAATTTTAAACTTTTTAGGTCTTAATTTTTCAATTTTAGGAGAAGTATTTTTCTTAATACGCTCCAAAACAAGCTTAGCATTATTGATATTTACTTCAATAGGTTTCATACCGATAGTGCGATGAAACTTGTTATTGTATTCTTTTATAAGTTTCGGTAATATATCGTACCACACGTACGATCCTCGTTTAGAAAATGTTTTATACATTGCTCCTTTTAATGTTCTATTGAATCGTTCAATTATGGAAGCTTTTACTTCCGAATTTGTAGAATAATGATTTATGTTATATTTTTTCATTAATGCTGTAAATTCTTTGTTAAAATATTCTTTTCCATCATCAGTTTGTAAATGTTTTATGACAAATTTATTTTTCTTTATAGCTGCTTCCATAGCTTTTGTTACACTTTTCCCAGTCTTATCCTTGAGTGGTATAGCGTCAGCAAGCTTACTAAAACAATCTATAATTGCCAATATATATTTAAATCCCTTATTTAATTTACTATGCGGTATCATCTCAATGAGATCGGCTTGGTAAAGATCGTTCCTTCCTTTAATAATTGTATTTCTTCTTGGAAACTTTCTTCTTGCCGGCTTATGAAGTTCGTTTACAATTTTATCCTTTAATCCTTCCATCTTCAGATGTTGTTTGTACACCGCTTGAGAAAATACTAATCCTCAAAATGGCTTATCACCTTTTATATTATTAACAAATATGGGTCAAGGCCATATTATATTTGTGTAAAAAAGAGGGAACATGGCATTGAACTTGCCATGCTCCCTTTTTTTTACGGAAAGGAAAAGGAAACAGGTGAAAGGACGAAGAATAGGTTTTATTGGTCGATAGGAGTTAAAGAATAATGTCCAAAAGGTAGAGTGTGTATATTGTCTTCCCGGATATGTCTCTTGTCATCCTTGTAGCTGAGTCCCCACTTAGTTTGCTTGACACTGTAGACTTGATGATTAAAGCTTCTTATTGTATTAAAAGTTGCAGTTGTTTCCATGCTTTCAAATAAACATCTTTTAAAATGTTCAAACTGTACATTCTTCTTTAAATATGATGTTTTTATACCTTTTGCCTTCTTTACAACTTGATGTTCTTCTTTTTCACTAATGTACAATTGAAAAGAGTACAGTTTGGACATTAATGCCACAATTTCTTCCATAGGTGCACCATTTGTTTCATCTTTGAATTTTCCTAAAACCTTCTTGTTTATTCCATTGTCGTAATTGGGGTGATGTTGTGGGTAGTCAGAAAAATCAAAGTCATTTTTATAAACAAATGTGCGTAAATCTTTATACATATCATTGGTTATAATCCAATAGATGAATGCATCGGTATCCATGTATGCTATTCCAATATTATCTCTACCATAAAATTTCACCATTTTATTATAATGAAAATCATACATGTGAGTTTTTGATATGTCTAAAATGGACATTCCAACATATATGGGTCGATCCATCTTAATTGAAATTTTATTCATAGAAACGGCTACAAGGTTTTCATTAATAATTATAGAAGATGCAAAGTTTGGTTTTTGCACCAATTTCTGTAATTTTGTTGGATCAACAACCAATCTTAAGTCTTTGTGATTTCTTTTGTTTTCTAATGTTTTACCGAATATCGCATTGTTCATTAATTTAAAGAAATCTTTTTGAAAATTGGATGTTGCTGCAGTTCTTCTTCTTGTGTTGTTATCTATATAAGATTTTAACCAACAGGATTGTGAAAATTGCAGTACTTTATTAATTTTCGTAATTTTTAATCCCATCTCTAGCGCTTGCTGTACTGTCCAATAATGAGCTAC